>JAOQGH010000077.1:23652408-23685721 GCA_025769975.1 Gallinago jamesoni | reverse complement strand
AATCTTGGCCACTAGAGCATGCCCTGAAGAGCCACGGCTACACGTTTCTTAAATACCTCCAGGGATGGTGACTCCACACAGTTTGATCTGCACAATAGCGTACAACTGCAAAACTAACACAAATTTGCTACAATATATGCCGGTAGCTGCAGAATTGACTTTATTTTGTCAAAAGATACAAAGATGGTAGGACTTAGACTATTTTATTTAGATTTAGTTACTTCTACTCAACCACTGTGAGAGTGGTCAAATGCTGAAATAGGTTTCCTAGAGAGGTTATGGAATCTCCATCCTTGAAGGCAGTCAGAATGGAGATGGTCCTGGACAACCTGCTCTAGTTGACGCTGCTTTAGGAGGGGCATTTAACTATACAATCTCATTAAGTCCCTTTAAGCATCAACCACTCTATAATTCTAAAAGAAGACTCCTCTGAAAGTGAAGCTGGGGACAATGGAGACTTTCATGTTGAGTTCGAAAGCTGATGTTAAAGAAATAACCTCTTTTTTTCATTTCATTTTGGTTCTTCTAGAACTAGAACTCCTAGAGACAACTAAAACTACCGTAGTGAGACCAAAATTTGTATTTGAGATGCATACCATAATGTTATTTTTATCTTCACTTACGACCTTAAAATATGCCTGAATTGCTTTACCATATGATTGAAAATAAATGAAAAAAAATAACGCTGGATGTTGGAAAAAAAAAAAAACACCAAGAGGGAAATGCTTCCTTTTACATTTCTATTTTAGCACTAAGTTTGACAACCTTGAATTTCCCATGATATAATCAGACATAAATATGCACATTTACTAATGAGATTTTACTCATTACTGGGGAGAAGGGATGATGTACCTTTGTACTTTAGTTACACCCTTACAGTTTTCAAGTTTTCAAGCAACTATTTTTTTGCTAAAATCCTCAAAACGATGCATTCCACACTTAACAATACTCCACACTTAAAAGCACTTTTCATTTATATATATTAAATCTAGATTATACCTAGAATATTAAGGTTCATTTTCTTAAAAATGCATTAAAAAGAGATATGACTTGACGGTGCAATAAATGGATAGACAGAAAGTCACTCCAACAGAAATATTTCACAGCTTATGTAACTTCTATTTTTCTTCTTTGGAACATGTCAAGCAGAAAAAGAAATCACCATTATTCTCTATAGTGAGGTTTGCCCATGCTGAAGGATCAAATATATGGCTTAAGAGTATTTCTTATTAATGAAAATCAGAACAAAAGAAACATTTCCATGCTATACAGTATGCAGAGCAAAATGACCATCCATAGATACTGACTAGAATCTAGTGCTGTTCGAAGAATATCTTTCATTTCACCACTTCAGGCTATAGCTGGCCTAAAGAATAAGGCACAAGTTCCTTATTATTCAGGCCAGTTATTGGTATTTCTCAGCTTTGTGTGTAAACGTACACAAGGTAAGGACTTAAGGGCTCAAAAATGGAAAAAAGATCCCAAATCTTCTCCATTGTAAATATCACCTACCTGTGACTTAGCTTTAAGAACAATTAACTTTTGATCCAATCTAAAAATATTTTTTAAAAATCCAAGTAAAGCTCTATTGCCCAGCCCAGTTCACCAACAAGCAAAGGTCATTGTATTGAAGAACTAACCATCCAAACGTCAAAAGCAATTGCAAGTGGTTAGAATCATTTAGGCATTCTCTCAAAATATCTTTTGAACTCAAGTACTATCTGGACTGCAAGCAGCTCATGGGTCAGCAATTCAAAACTCAGTTTAATAGCTGATAGTCTACTTTTATTAACATGACCCTAACCTTTCTGACACATTTATAGGAAACATGCTTTCTCCTTCTGGTTCTTACTAAGAAAGGCCAATTTTGCAAACAGGTAATTGTTCAAGCAACTTAAAATACTCAAACCAGAAAACTAATTAATACAACTAAATATGAATTATCACTACTCTATATGACAAACCACTTTTTGAAGTTAATTCTTCAGACATTTTTATTGCCTGGTAAAGCCATTTTGTACTATCAAATGAGCACAACCTGAGGTACAGTACCTACTGGTCTTATTTTCTATTACAAAGGAAATGAGACAGGAAATAAAAATACTCCATTAATGGAGGCTGTCCATCTGCAGGAAGCTTATTCATGTACATTAAGAACAAAACATTTCTGATATTATCAAAAATAGGATGCTGGGAGAATGGAATGTAATATTTTTGACATTTCTCTAGGGACATTCACTTTCATTTAGGCAAGTTATATGGAAGTAGAAAGTGGAAAGGTTGAGATTATTTATAAAACCACCTGGTCCTGTTTCTGAGGCCCAAGTTGCCACACGTGTTGGAAGAATCATGCCACAGCACCAAGAATTCACACATGCCTCACGGCTGCTTAAAACTCATATATGCTCCCTAACAGGCAAAGGAGTAATAAAGAGTAATTCAACATTATCATGATGAATCACCATCATGAATTTTGAAATCCATGAGAGAATCCAGCTCCATGAGCCACATAAATGAATACCCAGACCACAGCAGGACCTCCATCTGAAGATTTTATTGCAGTTCAGGATCAGAGGTTATTTAAAGAGCAGTTCTGGAAGGAATGGTGTAAGATTTAAGCACCAGCATAAGTGGCAATGACTTCATATGCAACAAATAAAAATAATTAAAAAAAACACTATTAACAAAATGTAGAGCTTAAACCACTCAGTTATTCTTAACAAATATGGAGATACTAGAGTATGCTAGGTCTGCGTATTTAAAAGATGCAGAGAAATCTGAGCAAAAGAAACATTTTCCCTCACTCCCCTGCTGCCTCTTGGTCCAAATGACCATTTTCAACTGTTTCATTTTGAAATGTAGGTATTTTACATATATCAAAGTGTATGTATTTCTATTCTGTATTTCTACGGTATTGGGTATGTTGTACAATTCATTTCTTCCTTGATTGCCCACTTTCCCTAATAGAATAGAAAAAGGGAATGAGATAAATGCAATTGAAAATTGAATTATCTGGAAATCAGCAAAAAGGGTTGCTATTTTAAGCTACACAGAAGAGTAACAAAGTGAAAGCTCAAGCTGCCCAGCCATTCCATTTTCTTTGCAGTTAGTGGATGGGACAAAACCAACTCTTAATTTTTATTTCACAATTCTTGTCAGGTTTCAACAATTGGTATCAAACACAGAGGAACCCACCCCATCTGGCTATTTCCCTATAACCTCTTCCCTGAAAATATCCCCATTTGCCTCACTATACTCATTTTCTATAATAAGGATACCAAGAGGATGTACTCAGAGTTCCAGGCTCTGCTGGGGAAGGCTGATCTGTAGAAAGATGTTGTTGTTAGAGTTCTTGCAGGAATGGCTTGCCTTTTCCCCACTCTCTTTAACTTCTGCCTCCTACCACTCTACTATTGCTGGCAATAGCTAATATTTCCCTGAGCAAAGCCTTAGGCACTTCCTGGCAGACCTTGTTGGGCAAAGGTCTGAGCTTAATCTGTTGCAATAGGCTAGAAATTCTGCAGTAACTTCTTTTAAATATATCTGCAGGTTCCATAATCAATGAGTCATTCTGACAGAAATATAACAGAAAAATTTAGAAATCATTGAAAGAGAGGAGAAAGAAAGGTATCTCTTCTCAGCTTCCATATTTCAACTCCCTATACTTTTCTCATTCTAGTTAGAATACACATTTCTAATAATTTCTAATCCTGCACTAGCCCTGTATCACACCAGCTGGTCCATGGCTGTAGCAACTTAAACTTAATCCAGAAACATTCTCTTTATCTAACAACCAGTGCAAATCCTAACCCATTAGTGGTACAAACCTCTGACACAAAGCCCAACCTAAAAACCCTTATAAGATCCAGAAGCAAGATAATATAAGCAGTAACAAACACTAGTCCTGTAACTCCAGGCATCAAAAATAAAATCAAAACACATCTTCAAGAGTGTATTTTTCTTTCCTCATGAGGGCTGTCATAACCTCCTTCAAAATAGGAAATTTTGGAATGGGGGACTTTTAACATCAGAAGAAAGAAAAAAAAAAAACCATGAAGCGCCTATTTCATATTTCAGTGACATCTCTAGAAGTGGAATCAGGAACTTAAGTAAAATATAGCTAAAATTCAAGTCAGGCAAGCATTGTTTTTAAAAAATCATTACTGATCTTTTTTTTTTTTTAAGTATAATGTGTTTTAAAATACTGGAATTCAATACGAGAAATCATCTAAAAAAGTAACTTTCAAATTCTAAAATAATCTGAAACAACTTTCAGAACCGTTCTCCTTTTTGCCTACATTAACTTGACACAGCGTAAGTCTTCCTTGTAATGCTCACTTAAATGACGCAATGTTAAAGTGAACATTACCTAAAGAGATCATTGAAAAAAACCCCTGAGAATCCTGGAGAAAGAAGAATTGCCCAAAAGTCAAAATTACACCAGTGGCCTGAAAGACTAATTTATACTGTTAAGGGATGTTAAAATGATTGTGATTAGCGACTAGTAAGAATCTGTCATTTCCCTCTTTATTTGTGTTTATACAGGTCATGCAGTTTCCACTCACAAAGTAACTGTCAAACTTGCAGTTACAGAACTCCATAAGAAAATAAAAGGACGAACATCAAGATCTCAAATTAAAATGTTATATTAAGACAACTTAAACGTTTGGGTTCTGTTCCATAAATTACATCAACCTTTTTAGTTACATTCCTCCTCTTTTTAGCATTAACTATCAAACAAAATTACACCAACTATGAAAATTAATAAATAACTCCCCCTAATACCACACTTCTGCTTTCCAAAACATTACTGAAATACATATACATTATTGAACTTTCCAAGGTCATTTCTACAGGTTCTCCTAATAATTGTGCCTTTTTTTTTTTTTTTTTTTTTTTTTAATGGTAACTCACTGATTATGCTGTAAGTTTAGGGCAGTATTTTAGATTCAAGGTTGAATATGTTAAAATAGGCTGTATGTCAAACGGGTGGTGTGGGCTTCATGCAAATATGACTGTGTTACACCATCCATATATGCAGAAGGCCACTCTGAGAGGATAACACTGACTTCTTACCTTAAATATCTTGGACCTTGAAAACTCGCAAAGGTATAGAGCTTGGACAATAAAATGCAATTGTGCTTTATTAATGACTTACATTATTTTTACTTCACTATCTTCATCACATTTCCTTTATGTATAACACCAGCCACACTGCAAAGATCAAACGTCTAATTTCACATGTTCTCATACAGGGGGAGACAATAAATTCAATTATACAGTAAAAAAAATCACAGATGCACAGAACGGTTGAGATTGGAAGGGACCTCTGGAGACCGATTAGTCCAATACTCCTGTAAAAGCAGCATCAACTACAGTAGGTTATTCAAGGCCTTGACCAGTTGGGTTCTGACTGTCTCCAAGGATGCATACTTTACAGTATATACAGTACCCTACTCAGCTAAACGGACTTGCCCTTGTCATAAATTTTGATTTAAGCTTCTTATATGCAGCATTTTGCTCAAAGAAGTTCAAAGTTATGACAACGGCACAGCTTCAGAATCATATGTGTCACTGAGGAGAAACTACTGAAGACAAAAAGGAACTTTCTATTATTATGGCTACTCAATTCTTCAGTTAAAGTAGGAATTACATGAGTTTACTGGTCCAGATTTCCTGGCTGTGAAGACTCAGTTTGAGAGTCAAGACCATTTGTACAGATTTTCAAACAATAAGTTAACAACTTCAAGTGGCTTTGAGGCTACCAAGCAATCCAGAGTTCTGGACAAACTCCAATGACTTAAGAACAGTCATAACTAATTCTTTGTTGTTTGGGTAGTGTGTGGGGAGTTGTTAGTTTTTTTTGGTTTCTGCAAATGAAAGATTAAATATGGGATTAGGATCTGCTCATAGCAACAGTTCCCACAAATACAGAAAGTAGTTGTGTCATCCCAAGTGCTGTGTCCCTACACATTGGGTGGAAAATTTGGAAAAAAAATCTCTTGAACCTGAATAATCAGCGCATTGGGTGGAGGGCTTACTTTGCAGCACTGAATATTCACCTCTGAAACTGAGTTCAAACCAAGTCAAACTGATGTAACAGAAAATTCTCTAAACAGAGCATTAATAATGAAAATTCTAGTCAGAAATCAGCTTCAGAAAGATTATGTCTAAGACAATGTGGGTTTTTGTTGTTTTTTAAGATTGTAACTGCTAAAATAGATCCTAAGTTGGTTCAAACTTTAGGTCTTTGTTTAGATCTTTGAAGGATTTATTCAACTTCATAGAGAAAAGAACCAAACCAAGAGGACTAAGAATAAATATGTTTTTTTTTTGTTTTTTGTTTTGTTTTGTTTTTGTTTTTTTTTTTTGTTTGTTTGTTTTTGTTTTTGTTTTTTTTTGTGGTTGGACTCGATGATCTCTGAGGTCCCTTCCAACCACCACAATTCTGTGATTCTGTGATTCTGTGAAGTCAAATTCCCATAAGACTAAGTTTTGGAGCAGAAAAAATACATCCGTATCTCATTCTTTTCAGCTCCCAATAATTTTCTCTAACTATAGAAACCAGTTCTGTCTGAATGAGACAGAGGACTTTACAAAAGTCACAAAGGTGAGGAATTGCCACTGAATGCTACTTCACCATACTTATTCCACTTTCGGGATACAAATACTATCAGCAGCGTAATGTCTTCAGAAAGGTGTTGTTTGGTGTATGTTTGATTTTTGCCAGAAAAAAAGAAATTCTAGAAATCCTGCTAAATTCCCAACCAGCTCTACAGAACCATGGGTTCTCCATCGATAGATGTATGTAACTTGGAGGTTAACCTGAGATTTAATATGCCTTTGACATTCATTCCACAACTCCATAGTTATAAAACATTTGTTTGTTTTACTTCTTCTAATAACAATAATGCAAGAGTCACATCACGAAACTGCTTCAGAGTACAGCAAAATACAGACATTGTCAACAACGAAGCAACCACAGGTGACCTAGCTGACTACCAAGATAACTAGGAGCCTCATCACAACAGAACAAATTCTATCACTACAGAAACATACATTAAGACAGATCACAGACAAATACGCAACATTTAGTCTCTTACTAAGCCTTGAATACAACTTTAGGTCAGCACATCGACACCTATCAGACAATACAAATAAGCCAGTGACTTCAGTGTAACAGGTAATAGAGATATATATTTCCAAACCCACAGGCAGAATCAGTATAAAACAAGATGTCTTAACAATCACAGTTAATAGAGCAGTCTCATCAAACCTATGCTGTACTCCCAGTGAAATTTGGTGTTCCTCTTCTCAAATTTAAAGCTAAAAGCAGTCTGCTAAAAACCAGTAGTACTACCAAAAATGACTCCCAGCATCACTGTTCATGTTTGACCAACAGGATGGAGAAATTAAGTACTTCAGTATTAACAACTTGCACATATACAGGAGAATGCTCTAGGAAAAAGGCAGACAAAAATAATCCATTTTTCTCCTACTGTTTACTGTAAAGATTCCCATTAAAGTAATTAAACAGAAGCAGTTTAAGAAACATTGCCTCTCTCATCCATCCCATGAAGATTCTGTTTTAATTTGATGCAGAAAAGACTGTAAGTGAATATTTTTTTTGACAGACCTTTCTGATAAAATGAAGCATAAGGCAAAGTGGTGCTGCAGGTCTGGTGTGAAATGAACAAATGTGACTCAGCTGAGTTTACAGAAGCGTGCTTTCTCTTTCATTGATCTTAAAGCTGGCTGTAAGAAAAAGTGCTTAACTTACTGATGGATTTTGTATGAGCAGGAAGAATGCAAACTTGGGAAGAAAAGGCTTCTAATTTCAGAAGAAATATTTTATAAATACATGTATTTCTTAGGAACAGAAAATATCTGCCCTTTTTTATCCTGCAATCAGCCTCACAGAGCCTGAATGAAAAGGCAGAGATTTCATCAATAAACCTCAGGCTTATTCTGCCAGCAAAGCTCTACATTTGACATTCTATAGTCTGACATTTTATTACTAGCTATGCTCTGACACAATAAAATTGTACAGCACAATCTGATGATTTCAATTCAGTGGAGGATTTGGATAGGATGCTTTTTCCTAGATGCACCATCTCATATTTATATTAGTTGAGAGTCATTAGAGTTCACAGCAGTATATCAAAAAGGTTTTTAAGCAATTCATTTTCAAAGTAATGTGAAGCAGTGGTAATGAAGCAAATTATCTCAATTACCTCTTTTCTGGAAAAGTCTTCTATATTTTTTGATTGCACATTCCATTTTTGCTTAGGAGAACAATGAGAAATTGAAGGGAATTCTCAGAAGCGGCAGAAGCAGGTAGGGTTTAAAAAAATACACATTTGTTTTCCAAAATTCTGACAAATAAAATATGCTACCTTGGCATTGGAGTTATGCTGCTAATGTCAAAGCTTTTATGCTGAACAAAAATGGGAAGGGGAGCAAAGGTTTTCTTGCTACGTGCTTCTACAGTGTCTAACATAAAAGGTTTGGACCCATCATAACAGACCCCTATCTCTTGTGTTCTGATTGTAAAAATATTGTATGTACACCAAGACATCATATACTTGAAGTACTGTTTTGGTTTGTAATCTTTGAAAAGGATTATAAACACTCTCAAGTCCACTGGATAGAATCGCTCTACTCGTGTTTTCCTCTTACCCTCCCAAGCAGCTCCTATTAACTACCTTCAGACAAAGGTACTGCATTAGTCAGACCATTGGTCTGACAATTATAGGACTTTGTGTATTCATAGTGAGAATATCTTAACCTCTGTTTTAATTTGGAGTAAATCTTATCACGTACAACATGTAAGACTTATACCATATACATATTCAGGTTATGCAGGGTCCATAGGTTATTATATTTTTCTTAGTTTTATTTGAAATACACATTTTGAAAATAGTGCCTGTCAGAACATTGTAAGATTTACAGTGTTTTCAGAAAGTGTTATTTTGCCATTTGAAGAGAGCCTTCTAAAGAAATACTGTGTAATTATTTAAACTGCTTAATACACGCAGCCACAGAGAATAGTCACTCAGGTTGACAGCTCCTGAAATTACCATCAGGAACAGAGTTCAACCATTTGAAGCTCTGTGGATTATATTCTAATGGCCCAAATCTCTTTGCCTCATTTTGGTCAATTCTTCTGTTACTGCCTCCTCAGTTGTATTGCTTCAACAATTTGTGCAGCTGCATCCTAAACTAAATAGGCAAATGGTCTTGTTTAAAAACCAAATAAATAAAACACCCGGGAAGATGTTTTTTAGAGAAAGTTTTTAGAAACAGGGTTTTTAAAGCTCATTTAAGGCTCATTTCACTGCTTATTTTCAGAGCATTTTCATACTAAAACTCATTTGAAGAACTGAGGGGACTATAACCTCCATCTCAGAAGGGAGGAATAAAATGATCTGGAAGAAGTGCTAAGAATTTTGCACATTTATCTTTTAAACTGAGTTTGCCTCAAAAAAATAGCAATGTCTACTATAGCTAAACTCTGTAACATCACATTTTTAATATTTGTTAAATATGTACTGGCAAATGCAAACGTATGACTGTAATTGTCACATTTTAAAAAGTATGAGTGAAAATTTCCAGTGTCAATTACATCTGTTAATAAGTGACAAAACCTTACTTTAAAATACTATTCTTACTTTCATTTAAATCATTTCAATAATACTGTTAATACTCATATATCACTAAATATGCAAATACTGTGAAGACTCCATATGATTTAGGACTATTTCCAAAGAAATAGAGCAAGAAGAATAGCTGGACTTACAGGAACTTTTGTCAATAAAATATGATCAAATGTGATTAGTTATTTCTCACATATGCAATTTTTATAAACCCCTCCTAACAAAGCAAAATATTATATAAATAAATAAAAAACTTAATTCTTACAATGATAATACCTGCCAAGAATGCTTACTATCTAGGATTTAGATACACTGGGTGAATTAAAAAAAAAAAGTGTCACCGAACAAAGAAATGGTTTAAATGATTTAAACTCAAAATATGACACATGTATAACATTGTAATTAACAGCTATTTCGCAGCAGAACAGTCTGCGTTTCAAGACAGAAACAGTGGTAAGAGCTTAAAAAAATAATAAAAATAAAAATATATAAAAAAATAAAAAATAATAAATCAATTAGAGTTTTATCACAAAATGAAGACAATGTTAAGTTTGTCCACGTTCATTACTGAAACATCAATAATTACGGGCTTTGGACTATTTAAAATTTACTTTGAAACCCAAATATCACATAAACTGGGTGGAGAGGAAGAAAAAAAAAATACATTGTTTGACTCCCACAAAAACTAAAAACCTCAGAGCACAGCTCTCATTATACTTTTATAAACAACAGATTTTAGTGTAGCCATTGATTTACAAAAGAATTTCCCAAGTAAGGCAAAACACGTACCAAGTGATTTATGACAATGGTAGGAAGTGCACTCAGAGCTGGGGTTGCTCCCAGAATTTTTGCAAGTATAGCACAAAAAAGTCTCTTTGATACAATTTGCTTACATGGGTGAGCATAGAACAAACATAGCATGCTCTGGCTCAGTGAAAATAGAACAAAGAGTTAGTTTAATAAAACTAAAGTTATTTAAAAGCTTTTCTACAGCTTCATTAAATACCTAAAATCAGCAAGATTACTTACAAGTGTAGCTAACATTTCTATCAGAAACTAAATGATTCTTAAATACAATTTCTGCCAGGAATTAATCTCTTACATTATCATTTTCTTTCTGTTTTTCATTTTTCACGCTTTCAGTGGAAAATGCAATTAGGTTAGCTCTCCTATGACTAAAAACTCCACATAATCACATGCAGCTTCTCTCTTTTTGTAAATCATGAAAGAAAACAATCCTATGAATAAAGCTGGAAGCTTTGAAAAACAATATTGAACTCATATGAGGATCTTGCTAATTGCTATTACTGTTGATCCTGAGATCACTATGTCTAAGATCTCTTAGGATCAGAGTGCTAGTGACTGCAAAGGCTATGAAACCTATTTATTATTATTAAAAACAAACATTAAAGTATGAAACAGAAATTAAATAAAATGGATACAATGAATAATTCCTGTTCAGTTTCCCAACAGGTTGAAGGCTATACTAGAAGAGGGGTAGAATTTTGGCACATACTGCACATGCAGCACTACAGATAAGATCTAGGAAGAATTCTCTGGAGGTAGAAGCTGTCCTTTTATTACATGATTACACTAGAAAAGTGAATATGCAGTACCTATTCACAAACATAGATGTTATTACAATAAAACAAACAGGACGTAATGGCAATAGAAGTCTAACCAGACGATTTTTGAAAGATTCTTTAGTAGAACTAATTGCAAAGGATCCTGCAGCAAAGGCATAGAATTTGTAAGATATTTAGAAAAATCCCCTTATAAATTTGGTAATAAACAATACACTTGTTTAGATTTTCGCTAATTTTAAGGATTTCTCAGCCAAAAGATGCATCACAATTCTCTTCCAGTAAAGAAGAGACAGTAATAATGTTTCACTAATTTAATTTTGATATCAAGTTTTTTAAGAGTTTTATAATTTAATAATACAGAAGAAATCTCATCTTGGAACTAACATCAGATCTATTACTTGACAGGGTATACAGGATTTAAAAATAGCATCACAGAAATACAACAATATTCTTTCTAATGAATGGTCCCAACACAAATTAAATAATTAAGTGCAGATTGCACAGCCAACAAAAAACAAATAAATTCTGTTAAAGAAATGTTGTATTTAAGAAATCCTGTGGCACGTTGATTGCTCTAAATTCAAAAGCAATTACAGTAGTCAGTTCTTTATTTCCCTGTCTCACATCAATTCAAAGCAACATGCTTAAAGTAAATCAGTTGCAATGTAATTTGTCAATGCTATAGTCATTGGCCAAAAGGCAACATATGCTCCCCATCATAAATAGTTAAATCACTAACTCTTTAGCAGCGGCAAAGAGTAAAACCTTGAAGGCTTTTATCTCAAAAGGATATTTTTAACAAAACACAGAATCTACCAATTGGACTGGATGCACAAATACCAGAAGATACAAAGAAAAATGGTTTCCAGCAAGCTGTTACTTATCCAGCATTGTTAGTGGATTCTGTATACAAGTACATCTAGGAGCTAACTTAGCATAAGGAGCACAGAAGACTGCAGTTCTCCTCCACAAGCACTGTGTAGTGCCATGCATTCCTGCCTGGCCAGAAGACAGGAGTGCATTAACACAATTATACAGCCCCATGCCCATCCCTACACCAAAATTCAGATCAAGCTATTAGGCTTGTTCTGAATTACTATCTACTATCTGTATAGTAGATTTTATGTTGCTACGGAGCACTGAATACAAGAGATACCCAGACTTTGTACCTGCATATCTAACTGTACAGAGTCTTGGTCTTGGAAGACAACCATGTAAGGTAAGTAAAAGCAATGAAGAATGGCCCAACACTCGGTTTCTGTGGTCTATTACTTGCCAACTGAGTTAAAAAGATGTCTTATGGTTTCAAAACTCCTGCTTTAGGACACTAGAATAAAGGCGAAGAAAGACAGTAGACCAGTCATGTTTTCCAACTCTTTCTAAATCATTCTGTAATTATTCTTTTTTTTCTGAGCCAAATGATTTGGTTCTGATTTTAATTAAGAGTTTCTCTTTTTTAGCTGAGAACTTAGGTCAGGAATGGATGGTTTGGAGGTGTTAGAATCAGAGGTTAACAGGGCCTCCTTAGCACAAAATACCCTCAAGAAGGACTGGTCCCACAATATGTGTGTGAATCTACACGGAGAAGTAATTCAGACTGGGGCCACCATATGCTTCTTTGAACCATATTCATAGTTCCATTGGCAAAGGAGAAATAGTACTACTACTAGGAGAAGAAACTGCTAAGATTATTTCATACTTCCTTAATAAAATCCTATTTATAAAAATTGTTCCCTGAAAATAAACAACAGCAGATAGAGAATTTATTACTTGACATTCACACCATCTTTTCAGGCTATGAATTACCTGAAAAGTTGCCAGCTTTTCCACAAAATCAGAGCACACTGTCTTTGCACTATTTTCTATTAATATGCTGTTGGTTTTTCCAGTAACAAATATGTACCTCTCCAGCAAAATATTCTGAGCCATTTGCTGCAACTTTGGCTGTAACTTTGGCAGACTTCCAGGACTATCTATTCAGCAAGTTTCAAAGCAACCAAGAATCAGCAGGCAATTTGAAAAGTTCTCAGCCCCTTCTTGGGCTCACACATTGGCCTCAAACGGTTATACAAATGTAAACACAATAGTAATTTTTTCCACTGTGCTTCTGGAGCATGCTTTCCATTTTAATTTTGTTTGTTAGGCACTGGCTGCTCTGCAATACAAGCCATCACACAGTAAGGGTGCACAACAGGGAAACTCACTTTAAAATTGCACTCCTGACCTAAAGCAAAGACCGAGCAAAGACTGAGTTAAGATGCAGTCTTTTTATCTTATTACAGAGATTTGAATGCTTACACCAAGTTTTTCTGTTAGAGTTGAGACGATATATGGATTTTTACTTTAATGTTCAGCAACAGTGAAAATCATGAAAGAAACGGGCTGCCATTCAGTCCACAGACCAGCCGGCCAGCCAGTTTAAACCCTTTTCTGGAGACAGCCCTTTACAGAAATCCCTAGGATTGTCACACACCAAAATCAGGGACATCCTCACTGCAGAAAGGGAGCAGAGCATGGTAACAACTAGTGAAAGAAATATGTGATTTTAAAATAGGCATATAGAGAGAGATAGGTAAAATCCTATCTTACTTTATTTGAAGTACAACATTTTCTCCTCTTTCCGGAGCGCAGTTTTGTATTTCTAGGCACTTGTAAAACTCCGGTCAACTCATCAAAACACTGAGATTCTATTTTTGCAACATACAACAGATGAAATAATTATCTATTTTTAAAACATGGACCAAAATAAAAAGCTGAATAGCAGCAAAGTACACATCTTTTGACATTTCAAAGACCTGGTGATAGCTACTGTAAGTTTTGTGGGTGTTTTGTCTGACTAATTGTTAGCAATGAGATTGCAAATATGCCCTTTATATTTAGCAAGTCTTAGGTACATCTTAAAACAGTAAATCAGAGTCCCTAGTTCACTCCACAGTCTTGAAGTGTGGATAAATTCGTAACAAACCTTATTCCTTAAAACCACGGCTTAAATACACCTTTAAGCCATTTAAAATACTTAACTATATTGAAATTTCTTGCATTAAAGTCTTGTTAGTTCTACTAATTTTCTAGGTTACTGGAATTATATTTACTATGGCCAGGATAACAATCCTTAAACAGTGGAAAATAAAACAATCTGCTGCCTAAAGTAATATGTATTCTTTTTAAAGTTAAGATTTCCCAAACACAAACAAAGAGTCAGATCCTATCATCACCTCCAACTGTACTGTGTTTTCATGTCCTGGGAAAGCTTCTTCTATTTCTGTCAGTGTATAGGAACATTTGTTTTTCTGCAGTGCAATCTCTTGGTATTGTTTCTCTTCTGCACAATGAATAGAAATGATTCTGTTTCCTGGATATGTAAAGACAAGGAGTTTCTATGTCATCTTAAGGAATAGATCAACAAATCTATCTTAAAATTAAGCATACTAATCTCTGTTTCAAACATTAAAATCTGAGTTTTAGCTTTTTTCATAGTTAACATAATGAATTAAAACTTGGTAAGTGAAAGGTTATATCCTGTCTGAAAAGATTTCTTGGATTACTTTGATTGTGTTCTTAGTTTTCTCAGAGGCTTTGCATCATGCCTCTCATATGCTGAGCCTTTTTTTTTAAAATTTGATCCAAAATCTCTATTCACAAAAGCTTGTTGCCGGTGTTGCAAGACTGAGCAATAGAGAGAAGGTCTCTGAATAAAGCAGGTCATATTAAGGAGGGCTTAAGCAAGATTTTGTACTTGCCTTCATGCACAAGTACACATATTTTACTAACAGATGCTGGATTGTCCAACCACCCTTTCTGCAAGAACAAACACGGATTCATATTAATTTTTGCAGGTGCATTACTGTAAGTTTCAGCCAACTGATTTCATTATATTCAACACAAAAATAAGTTTCTTTTAATATTATTTTGCCTATCATAAACTTAAAAATCAAAGTAACTGACTATAATCAATAAAGATAATGTTTCTTCATGCTCCTCATAAAAAGAATGTTTTGTTACCAGTGTGTCTTTTCAGTGTTATACAATGAAAATTTCTAGTGGCTTGGAAAAATCCTTATCTCATTAAAACTTCAGCTCCTATTCTAGAAATTAACCCAACAAAATTTAAGTTGTTTGGTTTTCTATTCTAAATGTATGGATTTTCCATTAAAAAAGAGACTCTAACAGCAGGGTATTTTTAACCTCCCAACAAAAGATCAGCACTGTAATGTAAATATTTCGGAAGTAAAAGCTAAACAGAATAATCCAGTTTTAATCTCAATGCTTAAATCACACCCATTTAATAGACTTCTTTTAGACTTTTAAAAACAATACTTTGTGTGGAAAACCCCTTTTCTTTTTAAATGACAGAAACTAGTCTTTTTACGGAATAATTCACAATAGCCAAGTTCCTGGAATTTGAGACACTTTTTGAAACTGTTGTCCAAGCTTTCACCATTTTACTCCGAGCTTTATTTTGCAAAACCACAGCAAATGAAAGAGAAATACTTGGAGAATACATGCACAGGGACACACACATGTGCAACGACCTTCCACTGAACTCGTTAAGGAAACTTCTAATGAAACAGTTAAAAACAATGACAAAGATGATGATGATGATACACACATTTTCTCTGAGATAGGGTCTTGATTCTTTGGCCCTGCTACAAGTGACACTCCCCTTCTCAGTTTATGCAATAAGTGAGTGAACGTTATGAAAGCTTTGCCCATGTTAGGCTGCGAGACTGAGGTCATACCATTATACTGAATCCACAGATTTCCCTGTAAAATCTGTTGCAAACAATGAGAGCATGTTGATCCTTAGCAAGTTACTCCCTTCATACAGCACAGCTAATACATGAAGGTGAGTAGTTTGTCACCTTCAAAAGTTTTTGTAAAAACACCAGAAATTTCTATGAATCACAGTCACATGAAGATTGTTTTAAGAAAAGTATCGTTTCTGGCACATGCAGCCTCCCAACCAACAATAGTTCTAGTTCTGGCTTTTCTTACTCATGACTCTCTCAAAGCAATGCTGTATTAAGCGGGCCAACCAAATTGTGACACTGAAATGTAAAAGAAGCATTTCCTGACTCTTTGGGTGTGTGATTGAAAACAATACTTCTCTGGACTCAGAGAAGTTTGTATGGCCAATACAAAATATTGGCAAAATAGCTTGAAGCTTTCCTAGCTATAAGGCAGCATGCTTAAAACAAAGAAGTTCCACATATTCTCACATAATTTCACTTCTTTTAGTATTGTTAATTTTCTTTCTCCGACGGAAAAAAGTCTTCTTCTCTTTTCTGTTTGCCCCAAATGAACTACAGTAACTAAATAAAATCATTCATCTTAAATCATCTTGCTCACCACACACATCCATCAAAGCAAGATCTGAATGTGAATCAATCCCATGCAAGATTAGCAGAAAAACAACCACTCTTGTTCTTGGTTGGACACAGGACACCACGATACACTAAACAGTATGTTTGTATACCTGTCTAGTATCAGAGATGCTTAGAAGCATTCTGGAACAGAAGTGAACATAGTACTGAGACAGTTCATAAGGCTTCACCAGTGAAGCTAGATTAATTCACAGCAATTGTGGTTTGCTCTTTACAGGCCCCCCATGGAGTATTTCTCAAGCCATGCAACATTTCCTAGCCTTTCTTATCCTTTCATGGCAACTCATCAGGGAACTGTCCTGAGCTGCCGTAGCTATAGATTTGAACCGAGTAAAGACAGAACAACAAAAAGCAAACCCACAAATAAACAACTTAATCTTGATATTATTGTTTTTACAGCTTGTGTCTCTAAAATCATAGTCTATGATGTTTTTTTTAAACTTCCACTTTCCTAAATAATGAATTCCATGGTAAAAATTATCCTGTTGGTGTACTACAATACAAGTATACTTGGAAAGCTACCTCTGTAAATACATCATGTTTAAGAGGGAAAATAGCTCTGCAGAAGTAGGAAATACTTGACTACAGAGTAGAAGTGGCAATTTGTGAAACATAATTTTTAAAATAATTTTTTCCTTTCCATACATTGTGCAGTCACCAGTGGAAAATTCCTACTGTTTGTGAGGTTATGAGGCTATAAATCAAACAAAATAGGAAATGTCTCCTCAAGCCCTCAACAAATAGGGTACAGCTGCAATAATAGTATTGTGGAATGAAAAGTTCGGTATATTCATTTTACAAGCACCTTAAATCATTAACAGTCATAATTCTAATTGTGTTTTATTGTGCAATAATGAACTACCATTCTACTTGGCAGCTCCCAAGTTTAAGTTCAGAATTATTCAGTATATTTTAGCATTGTTTACATTTAATTTTAGACTATCTAAGATTGGTCGTGTGACCCTAGTCCCAGGTCAAATAACAGACCTTTTACCATATTATGTGATTTAAAGTAGAGTACCATCTGAGCTAAAATAAGGAAGCTGAAAAGGAAAGAGGAAGCAAGTTCAGGCACCCTCCAACATGATGAATTGTAATAAATCAGCTGAACAGAAAAGTGAAAAAAATTCTTCATAAGATACAGGCAGGATGTTTTTCCAGTTTTACAAAACGATGCTCAGTTACTGCATTAGCAGTTGTATGCTTGTGTAATTTAATTCTTACTTTTAATGGGTTTATACTTAGCAAAACCAGTGGATGATTACATTTTTTCCACCAGTGACTGAAACTAAAGATCAAAGACCAAGTGACATGCTTTTGTCATTTGAAACTTACCCCAGGAATCATCAGTGGTCAGCTGCCACACACGGAGAACAAAGTCCCATCCCAAAGCTAAACTAAGAAATCCTAGTGACTTAATTGGGGAAAGAATGAACAGTTACTTCCACAGAGATTTCACCTGGAGTGGGGAATAAACAAAGGAGAAAAACTTCAGAAAAAAAAAAGAGAGAGGAGCGAGATCCAGCTACAGTACAACTCTCATGGCCAAGACTTCAATAATCTTATTCTATCCTTTATCTCAAAAAGAGAAGTGCTGTGGGTATGCTAGTTGGGAGAGATTTTCCTTTTTACTTTTTTTAACTTTAAAGCTTATTTGTAATTGAAAACTTGTCTATGCCAAAGAAGCTCCTTTCCTATTACGATGCCCAAATCCATAAACCTGAAATCTAGACTTAAATTTCAAGCCCTCTTAATGCCACTTCTTCTTTCTCAAAACTAGAAAAAGAATTTTGATATAGGCCCACCATGAACACCAGGCCGTCACAATATTCTTCTGTTTTCATAAGACTCCTGAAATACACTATACGAGTATTAAAAAATAATGCAACGGTTCTACATAACATACAATTCAAGGCTGAACAACTTAGTCAATTCCACGCTGGAACAACCTAATAAGAACCAAGCTACCAAGCACATTGTGCCATGAAGCATGTAAATTAATTAGCATTTTCCCTTTTTGACACTCTAATGACCATTTGCCTCTACATCTATGACTCTAGCAATATTATTTGAGTTCATTCTTTTTGTTAATGACTTCCCATATGAGACAATACGGACAAAAAAATAACAAAAGATGATACTTCAGAAATCATTGAATCAAAAAAATAAATATGTGAATAAAATATACTGACAGACACACATTGCTTTATGAGATATTTTTATGGAATAAAACCAAGCAGCAACATAGGCTAGGATCTCACTAACCAGAGTGTCGCTTTGGAAGTACTGGTGGACAGTAAGAGTAGGCAGTTGACCTATCGCATCAATGAAGGCAAACCATGTCCTGGGTTGCATCAGTAAAAGTATAGTCAGCAGATCAAGGGATGTCACTCTGCCACACCTGGAACACTGTGTCTCATTTGAGTTCCCCCATTTCAAGATAGACATTGACAAAATGAAGAGGTCCATAGAGGGCCACCAAGACAAACAGTCGGAGAACTTGCGGCATGAAGAAAGGTTGAAGGAATTGAGTTTTGCTCAGCCAAAAGAAGAGAAGGTTTGGGGGATCTAATCAGTCTTGCAATACTTAATAGGTAGTTATGGAAAAGATAGAGATACTCTCTTCACAAGGATAAATGGTGACACAACAAGAAGAAACAAACACAAGTAACTTCATGAGGATAACATGTGGGTATAAGAAAAGAATTCCTCATCATAAGAGTAATTCAACATTGCAAGAGATTGCACAAAAAAGTGGGGAAAGCCCTTCAATTCAAGCCACACCCTACAGAAAGCCTTTATCTTGTTCCAGTTCTTGGCCTTACCAAAATTCTAAATGTTTAAGAAAAAAACTCCCAACCTTGGAAAGGGTAATTTCTAAATATTTTTTTTTATAATTTAGTGTGGCTACCTAGACTTTTGGTGAAAAGAAGACTGTTAGTTAATTCTTTATTTATGTGTTTAAAACGTAACCTCCTTCCTGCATGTGAACAACTACTATGCAGTTTGATTCCATTAATTCCATGAAGATCAAAACTGCAACTGAAACACGACATTCAAAAGTTTCACTAACAGATTTTCCCAAATGGTTTCTATAAGAAACAGTCATGTGAAATTTATTCAACAAAGAGTTCAAACTCTAAACTGAACATTAATTTCTCTCCTCAACATGCACTCCTAGGCTTTTTAGAACTTCACAAGCTGTGTTTTTTTTGTTAATGAAAGTTTATTTATGTGCTGACAAAACTGTGGTATTTAAGCAGTCAGGCTCACAAAGTGAATTACATGTCATAAAGCCCATCTCTTTTTATCAGCATCCATTAAAATAACATTTATTTAAATCATATAGTAGTGGCTTAACAAGCTGAAATAAATTCATGTCAAATCAGAGCCAAACTCAGCTGGAAGCATTCCAAACACACTGTCTGGACATACATATAAAGATTTCCCTTTGTACCATGTGCAGGGTGAGTCCATTACTAAGCTGACTTCTGCAACATTGGCTTGACCTACAGCTTATTTGAATCAGTAGAAATCTTTTCATTGACATCTTGGGCTTTGGATCAGCCCTTTATATATATCTGTTTTCTTTGTTAAACACTCCAGTTTCTTCCTACTTTACCAAGCATCTGGGATTTACTCAAGGAAATTATACTTAGTGTAAAGAAAAGTTATGTTTGTAACATTTACTAGGATAGAGAATATGAAAGATTATCAAATATGAGCAAGACTTTGCCTTCTTACATAAAACAGCCCTCTAGCATGCTCTTTTACTGTGTTATAAACTACTTAAAAGTTCAAAAAATACAAGTAGATATTCATCTAGGGAAGAATTTTGTGTTCCAACTGATATTATATTAGTTAATGCTTCAATACTGGTTTTCATATTTCCCTTTGATAATTATCACACTGTATTCGTGACTTTGTCTTTAATATCCATAACAACTTCACTACTGGAGGCTAAGATATTTCAAATTTCATTTAACTGGGCTCTGAACACGCAATGATACCAACATTTTGCCAATTCTTTAATTAGGTTTTCCAGAAACTATTTTTGGACTGTCATATTCATGCCACTACCAGATTTAGATTCTATTCAATTCAAATATGAAAAAGACAGATGCAGAAATTCAGACTGAAAACAAAGGTGAAAAAAAATTATTTCCAGTGACGGACCACACATCAAAATATGCCATTGATTTAAATGGATACAATCTATCCATCTGCATAGTTCATCTAATATTATTAAGTAGCATGAAAGTTTAAAGCTCTGCATTTAGCAAGAAAAGGAGGGGACTATACAGAGATTCATCAGGTCACTGAGTCTTATCTCATGTAACCAATCCTGAACATACTCCTATTCACAAAGTTCTCATGGTCCATCTTAAAAGCAGTTTGGGAGGTTTTCTCTGCACTATTTAGATGATAGTTAGAAACCTTCCAATTTAGAGCCTAAATTTATTCATGGCTAATTCATACATTTATTTTACTTTGTACCAACACGTAATTTAGTTTAGATAACACTACTTTCAATAGCTATGTGAACGGAGAAAGAGATGTAGAGTAACAAGGAAAGAGAAACCTCAGCATGCATTTTTTTCTAGGCTTAAAAGCTTTGATTGCTTCACTTTGTAAGCTAAAAAGCAGCAGACACCATAAAACTGAACCCTTAAATCAATTTGTCAAATCCATATAAAATTAGAAATGCTATTACATGGGCTGTAGCTATGAAACATATGACCAAAACCGTGAGGATCAACCTAAAGGATGGGAAACACCAAAATCTTTAAGAGCAGAATGGAACTAATGGGGGAAGGGCTTCCTCTAATAAATATGGAGGACTAATTTCTCTGATGACAGAAGGGGTCCAGTCCCCCAAAATATTTTTACTCACAGAATAAACAGGCCAGAAGGTTTGCATCAGTAAAATTCAAAGACTCTCATTTGCAGAAATGACACCTTCAAGACTCAGTGCACAGTGAACTCAGCAATGCACAGTGAACTAATACTCAAGGCTATCAAATAGACAATTTTGGATCAATGAGTGAAATTACTAAGGTGGCTTCTGCATTAAATATATCAAATATATAAAGTGTTTCCTTTAAGCAGCATGTAGACTTATAACAAAAATTAATTTGAATTCTTAAAAATAACTGAAATAATATTCTGCAAGCAGAATACATTAAACAGTCATGAATCTTTGGCTTGACATAATCCCAGAAAGACTGCTCTAAGGTCTCTGCAATTTAGTGCTCTTCATCTTAAAATTTTCTGTAGATATAAGGAAAATATATAGACCCATATAGATGAATCCTATTTGTACTTTGATAGCACTCTGGAGAAATTTCTCTAAAGCTGTTTTTTATTTTTATGGTTAATATCTCTCTATATTTTTTTCTCTGCCCTGGAGTTGTGATATCATTGTGTACTAAATTCTACAGTGTGTCTACAAGGAAACAAAAATCTAATAGGAAATTTAAAATTTTACTATTAAGCTCTGTGGGATTTTCCATGAAATAGATGTTTTTTCTCATCTACTAGGGTTGTCAACACAATGGCTTGCAGTTACGCTGCAAAATTAGCTTAAAGCTTTTCTGGTAAAACTGCTGTCTGCTCTAAGTAACGGGAGTGAAAATCTTCACTGGAGCCTATCAGTCCTTTAAAGAATCCTGCTGGACATCAAGCCTGCCCTTGAACACACAGAAAAACTGAAAAATTCCCCTCCCTCACCACTCTGTCCTCCCAATACCAGAGAAGCAACCAGAAAAGCTACCTGATAAATCAGACATCCTTTCCAGGTATAAAATGGCTCAACTAAAATAGGGGTGCAGTGTTGCTTTCCCTGTCTTTGCATATGAGAATGCCAGACTGTCACATCACCTGAGTCTGAACTATTCTGATCTCCTATTACACTGGATTAACCTAACTGTCAAGGAGAAACTGTGTGACTTCTCACGTTAACAGTTTCAACAGATTTAATGACATTTTTAAAAGGTCTTTTATTCTGTCTCATATCTGTCAGATTAAACCACATTCCATTCATAAAAAATGAATCTTTTGTCATTCTCAGACTTCAGCTTTTTCCTGTGCCTTGTTTCCATGCTCAAACACTCCTCTTTTCAATATTAACACAGATTTTAAGTTATATCTCTCTTCCCAGTTAATAGCAGCAGAATAGGATTTAATATGCAAGCAATCAGTAACGTCCTCTAAGAGCAACTGATGCTAAACAATTTCTACTTCTAATAAATCTAAACTACTTCTACTTCTTGCCAAAGAATCACTGCATATTAATTTCTACTACGTCCCTGCCAACCATATATGTGCCTTGAAAAAAAAGGCTTTGATCCTATGGACCACGCATGTGCCATCTTTAAATTCTGAATACAGATCAGTACCTAGGGACAGCACTAAATAATGATTTGAAAACTTTTTTAATCGGAGGTGTGTAGCTACAATTCAGTAGCTGAAAAATTTATGACCAAACATTCTGCCACAGAAGAATTGCAGGAATATAATAAAATATACAATAGATCAGGAAACAAGAACCAGTCATGATTCTAACTATTTCAGTTAACCAGG
The DNA here is from genome assembly GCA_025769975.1 of Gallinago jamesoni. Lineage (NCBI taxonomy): Eukaryota > Metazoa > Chordata > Aves > Charadriiformes > Scolopacidae > Gallinago > Gallinago jamesoni. Next base: position 23,662,513 of record JAOQGH010000077.1, on the reverse strand, counting down.
GTTAAAAAGCTCCTCAACATTTGTATTCCTCAAGAAAAATGTCCTTGTGCTTTCACTCAAAGAGCTCTCAAGTTATAAAGCTCTTTGTGCCTGAACACAATTGCTAAGGTCCAGCAGGCCTCCTGTTTGAGCACAATAAGCTTTAGCGGCTAAAATGAAGGCTTATGTGCCCCCTTCCTTTTGAAACCACTTGCTTCTTTTTGATGAAGCCACAAGAGGCACAGATGACTGGTTTTGTCTGTTTTCACTTGTAGCTAAATAAAATGTAAAGGAGCCTGCTAATGTTTTGTATCATCTGGGACATCAAATTATTATCTCTATGAAAAACTGCTTCTATATTATGTTCTTCTTTAAGAGACTGACAAGCGGTCAATTTAAGTTATATTGCCTGTACAGACACCTGACTGACAGGACAAAGACCTTTTCTGCTTCTATATAAAGCTAAACATATTGCAAAATACTTTTGCTACAATCTTAGCTCAGGGCTTATTTTTCTTGCATGAGGAAATATTCATCTAGTAGAGATATGAAAATCTTCTGATTTTGTAATTCAAGTAAGTACTCAGCTGCAAAACATTAGGTACCAGATAATAGATTCCTTGAACCAAGTTTTTCAGACCTTTTGAAAACAGCTCTTTACTATAGAAAAGAAACAACACCATAACAAAGATTATGGCTACTCCCAATGGTAGGGAACCATCAGAAAGTACCAATTCCGTGACATTGCCTTAAGCGAACAGAGACTGATCTACAATAGATTTTTATTACATTTCTCATTGAAGTAAACTGCAAATATCATACACACTTCACACTTATTTAAACCACTTGAAATTAAAATATGTTCATCTGTTATATTTCGTCTGATTTTTATACTTTATAACACACTATAGAAACACACTTTAATTTTACAATTACTTGTGCACTTTTATTTTTGTACTATCAGTTTAAGCGTCTGGTGTTATGCCCTAGAAACCCAGACAAATGTTCAAATGATAGAAAAAAAGCTTCATTTCCTTTACATTTGGAAATACTGCCATTTGTTACATTTAAATGCAATTTCAGACACCAAAATTAACAGTGAATAAATCTTTCAGAAAATGGCAACTGCTTTTTTATTTTAGAAACCAAGTTCTTCTGGGAAGACATCTGGCACTTATTTCTGTTTAAATTAATTTTCAAGGTGATAATAATAATAATGTATCTGTGTTTGCTAATAGGAACCTTATAATTCCTTCCTGCTATTGTAAGATGTTTGTGTTAATTTTTCTCTTCAGGAGCTCTACTGAAATTTCAGAGTAGCATGTGTATAAAAATCGGGCCTAAGATAAGCAGAACTTATCAGGGCCCATTTATGGACAGTATGAAACAAATTTATCTTTTGATCATCTCCAGACAACCAAGAAAGGACATTGAGGCATAATTTGATGCAGTATAATGGAATGATACCTGGCAAAACATTGCCAGAATGTTGCTGGCAATTGTACGATCTGGCTGTATATTCACGAACATGAAAGTTTCAGGCTATAAATTATTTAGTACAATGTATGCAATTTCAGTTTGTTCATATTAGGACCTTGCACCCTTCTCACTTAGGCAATCCTTTTTCAACCTGCTTCATCCTTTATTCTTCTACTATGATCTCTTCACAATAGTCTCTCCCTGAGGTTACACAGAGATCTACTTCTGCTCTGTCAAGTAAAAAACATATCTATTTGTCCTACACATAATTATTTGTTCAAATCCTCCAATACATACCATCTCAATAGCTCTCTCAGCTCACCTGTCATCACCATTTTTTGAAAGCTTCTCCTTCTGCCACATCTTACCTTGGTAAGAATCTCTTAATGTGCTAATCGCCTCCACCCATACTCCTTTACATTATCCAAATTCCTAATCATAGCACCAAATAAGCTCTAGAATCCTAATTAATGTACTAAACATTGCCCTTTTCCCCAGGCAATTGGGAAACGGCTCTAGTGTGAATGCAATCTGTAATTAAACTTGTGGAGCGAAATGTAGAGCTACCGTTTAACTTAAGTTACAAGGAATACAATTGCTAAGTGCTCTGCCAATACAGGAGAGTATCTTTTAGGTGAAATGGTAGACGTCAGCTATTTGATACCAATAAAATTATTAGTCATAATGTTAAATACCCAACTCCAAAAAGGAAACAACATCATACCTAAATATTTCAAGATTTAACTCTGCTGACATTCTGTGGAAGAAACTGTATTCTTGCAAATCAGAGGACAAAGCCAAGGCTTTATATGAATGAAGACACGAAGTAGCAAGTTCAGACATTCTTCAGATAAAATGTTTGTTCTATATTCTGACATCACAGACTGATTAATATGAAAAAGGTTCTGCCTTTATTAACCTATATTTCTAAGGATTACTTGGTTTTGAAATGGTAGAAGAAAGAGTATTTCAGTAGCAAGGTCATGATCTAACTAGCACTATCAAATCCAAAATAGAGGCTGTTTTGCTATTACAAGGCAGAGCCAACAATCAAAAGACAGGAAGGTAATTAAAGATTTGGCTTAAGACCAGGCCTACAGCACTTTTAGGAAACTCCAGGTATTGTGTTCCTAAGACTTTATTAAATAAAAAATAAAGCTACACACACATGACCAAGAAGCTCCAAGCTGAGGCAAACCATTTAGCAACCCTGATACAGTGTCTTGACATGATGGCCCTTCTGCTTTTACGGAACTGACATCCAACAGTTCTCTTAGAAAACGTATCCAAGTGAAGAAACTGCAGTTTCACAGCTTTTCTCACTTCCCTGGGAACCAGCTTAAATTCATCTGGAAGAGTTCATCAAGGTTTTCCTTTAGTATTTATTCTGGAATCAGGAAGGCGGATTGTACCAATTGTTCTGCATTGCAGCTGACCAAGTACTAAATGAAGTTCCACAGGTCTAGAAAAGAGAGGGGAAACCTTCCACGCTCATCAGTAAAGCCTACTATATAAATACAAACTATATAATATGTGAAATCTAATGATCTAAATTGAACCCTAAACTAGTAAAAATAACTTCACATAATTCAAAACCAACTGTTGTAATCTCAAAAAAATATTTCCCATACAAAACTGAATTTAAGGTTCTTAAGTTACTGCATCTTCCCCATCTGGTTTTATCATGCACCTTTTTTTTTTTTTTTCCCCCAAGCAAACATAAACACTCTCTCACTCATGTGCTACAATGTGATCCATCTTCAAAACTGTCCAAATGATATCGTTAAAATTACCTAGCATTGAAAAAGAGAAGGCAGTTTTGTATATACAAAACTGGTGTCATAGACAAAAAGTAAGCAAACCTGGAGTGGCTATTTTTAGATTTCTTTAATTATTAGTAACCTTAGTTCTTTCATCTTATTCTTACTTATTAAAGTAATAAATTAATGTATTATTTTGGGGTGAGAAGACAATTTCAAATTTTCATTCTGTTAATAGTGATAAAGGAATGAACCTAGTCCGAGAAAAAGAACAAAACCAAACTCAAGTCAAAATATGAACTCATTCTGTTGGAAAATTATACTTCCAATTTGATTTTTTTTATCCCTACTGTCCTATTTCTACTGTGATTAAATCTATGAATAGGGAAACCTGCCTAAGATTTCACAGAAACTAACAGCAGGAGCTTTTAATCTATGCTTCATTCATGAAGTCACATTTGTGAGTGATTATTTTAATCAAGGGATCCCATTAGATTATCTGCATGCTGGATTTTACCTAACTGCACACTTCATAGCTAATGTAATAAAGTTACCACTTCCTCCAGATAGCTAGTTAGGGTAATAAAAATTAATGCCATGTCAACTTTTCAGAAATATTGTTTTGTTTTGAATCTGCATTTGTTCTGTTGATATGCCAATATGGAATCCAATTCTCATAACGGCAATTTGCTTATGAGGATGTCTACTTCCAACTGTTCACAGTCTAACAGCGAATAAGTGAGCTACAGTGCAGCCAGCAAATACTGAGAATATAAATACTAATGCCAAGAAAGACACTGCTCCCTACTGGATCACCTAGATAAGAACAGAGAGCATTTTCTCTTACTATTTCTCAAAGTAACAAATTATTTTTCCACAGATAAACCACAGTTTTGAACTATAAAACAAATATCCAAAAAAAAGTAGCCAGAAATTTATTTTAAAAGATGATTAGCTGAAACACACAAAACGTTATGCTTTCTAAAGGAAAATTAAGCAAAGAAAATGCCAAACATCTCCAAAATCATTCTTCTTTACCTTTAAGTTTTATAAAGGTAGTATCAAAAACAAAATAAAACAAAACCAACCAAACAAGCAAAACCAACATATACAAATAAATAAACTAGCTAGGATAGAGTAATGATAACTGTTAAGAGCAATGATATCTAAATTATTAGCAATCGCTAGAATTATTTTACTTATTTTTAATCTGGCATCTTTGGCTACCTGTAACATTTCACTACCCTCTCTTATTTCAACCAAGATCTCAAAGTGGAAACCTGGAACCTGCCACTGTGCATTAGCGCTGATTCAACTGTATTTCAAAGACATCGGATAGAAAAACAACAACAATATCATGGACTTGACAGTTTGCAAAATCTAACAAGATCCTTATCTTGATTCCAGCACATCAAAACAATCTCAAATAAGGGCTTCTCTAGCCAGGGAAATGCAAAAAAAGTAGGAATGTCAATCTTAAACCTAATTGCTATTCTCTACTAACTTCCCACAAGGTCACTTAAGTGAGAGGTAAATGGGTCATTTACGTGGTTTAGTTTAAACCATTTCCAAAAGCACTGCCATTCAACCACATGAAAATGCTTGTACATATCAGCCTCTCATTAAGAATTTTGTGCCATTTCCTTACACAGACTCTAAAGTGATTTAAATTTTGGAAAAAAACAGAACTTCTGAACATTTACCCAAAACAGGCTTGAGACATTTTAGATGCCTGTCTTGAAAAGTCATCTTACCTCTGGAACTGTAAGTAAGGCCTAATTTTTCCTTGTCTGCACAGCCTGGAGGGTGGATTCTTCTCTTTGTTTGTGACCTGTTTCTACTGTAGATCTGGTTTTTGCAAAAACTCTGATCTCCAAACTCTGGGCTAAATTTTCACTGCCATCCAGAATCTGGGTTTATCTCCTTGCATTAAAACTATTGAATTACTCTAAGCCCTAAAAACATGTACATTCAATTTTAAACTGTACTTTATGATAACAGTTTAGTTACCTGGACATACATTCTCCAGAGTAAAACAGAATTGTTCTTTTTTTGCTATTTTCAATGGTATGCAGCTGAAAGGATTTGAGCTGTGTTTTATTCTGTGCAATATATGATAGCAGATATTTCTTACAACATGTTTTGGACATACACACAGGCTACCAACTGCAAAACAGTTCAGCAGTGTCTTCCAGCTGACAAACAGAACTGGGATAAGGAATGGCTGGGCATCAGATATCCATCTTGACAAAGTGGTAGCTATAGTAAACTTAAATCTTACCATGTGGCCATCAAAGTAGAAATTACAGAATGGGTTTGCAGGAGAATGGGAGTAAGATTCTGATTTCTACACTTCTATGAACAGAGAGATCTATTCAAATTCTTGTTGCTCAGCTGGCTGTCCAGTTTAATATATTGCTGTAAAATTCCATTATTGATGAAGATGTCACAGTTTATCACATCCCTCCTCCCTCTGGCAACAGATCAGGTAACAAAAGCAATTAAGAGTTCCAGGATCCTGCCTTTTCCCAGCTATACACGTATCTTCTTCAGCTTAAAGTAGAACAATTGCAGGAAATGGTGGAATTATAGCTTTTTTTTTTTTTCCTAGAAGGGGACTTTGAAACTTAGAAAAGAAACGTCTATCAGTGCTCTACTTACACAACCATGAATTGGAGGAAACTGGCTGTATCAAGTGGATTTAAGCTGACTGACATGACATAGAACTAGATTGTCACTTCCTAAAAGGGATGGGCAAATACACTCCCCGGATGCACCTTCCTCTAACATTTCCTGAGCCTTTCCCTATTAACCCACTCCCAGTATTCCACAGAAAAGTTTGGTATGTGAACACTAAAAAAGGCATATAAAAAACCTGTTCCTCCAAACACATCCAGGATAACAGCTAACAGTTTTTGCATTGAAATTCTATAAATACAGGAAGAACAGACTTTGAAGGGAGACATCCATTATGAGAATCAGCTGAACTCCTAACAAGCTCATTGCCTGATGTTGCAAAAATATTAAGGAAAACCTCAGTGTGGAGCCAAACTCTTTGGGGTTAATGCAGCTCCTCAACTCCATGCATCATATATAACTCGAAGTTCATTAAGTGCTAAAGACACAGGGGGGAAATACTATATTTTATTGAAGCCATTAGTTCCTATGGAAAATTAATTATTAACAAGATCTTAAGACAGTTGAAATCCTAGCAAGACAACTTTCAGAAAAGGACTACAGATTGAAGCGCAAAGCATTTCCTGGGGATTATTGACTGGCTGGTGAGAGCTGATGGCACCTGGCTGAGCTTCAGGATCTGAATCCCAGTTGATCTCTAAGTCCCAGGAAATGTCTTGAACCCCAATCATTATTGCTATTGTAATAGGACAACTAAATATGTACACATGCACATAGGTCTATAGAGTTTTAATAGGAAGCTTGCAGTTTCAGTTGGTATTCTCCAGCACATTGCTGCAGAATTAGAACTCTGTGAATTACAGCTCTGTAAATTAGCCAGCTTGAATAATTTCTCAACATGCCATTCATCTTATAATAGATTACATATGGTATTGCCACTTGCCAGGCTACAGCACGGACATTTTGCATCTATTTCTATACATCTTCCTGTTTTAAATGTCTGCTCAGAGAAATAAAATCTCTGGGTCAAAACTAGATTTCTTCCTTTAATCACATTCATCCAGAAATACCAGTTCTGAATTTAGCCTGCAAGTTCAGCTGCATGTTTTACCTCTCAAGTAGTTGTTTAAAAACAAATATTTTCTTTTCTTCTTCAACTTATGCTGGTCAAGAGTAAAATCTTACACTGCTAATTTTAACATTTTGCCCTTCCAGACTACAGACTGACATTGCTGTGCAGACAACCCTCTATGCCCACAATAAGCAGAGACTATTTTGGACATATGTATCCTGAACATGACTTAAGTGTACCCTGATTTAATGGCAGATAAACTAATCCAAATCCAGGATCCATAAAACTAACTGGTTCTCTTCAGTTGTCCCAGGCTCAATGCTGTGCTCATTTGACTTTGTGCTAGAAGTTGTCACAGCAATGCTTTGCACATGCTGTGTAAGGGAGAACTTCAATGTTGCACAGTATTATACCATACAGATGCATCTGCATTTAAGCTCATAAGTGGCCCTAAGGGGGATGAGGGATACACAGCCCTTCAGTGCTGTCACTTTTAACCTGGTATGATTACCCTTAATGAAGCAGAATAAAGCTTGTCACCTCCTAAAATTTATACAGAAATGTTCTTCTTGAAAGAACAACAGAAAACAGAGATGGAATAGTAGACTTCCGCCTCATCAATGAACTTGAGGAAGTCAGCAGCAACAGTTCTCCAAAGCTTTGATAGCACAGTCACGTCCAGCACCAAAATGACTATTTGACTACTGCAGTTTTATATGCTTCAGGCAATTAACAGGCGAGCTCAGTTTAGTTATTAACACTGTGGTTTGTTTTTTTGTAAAATCAGAAAGGCATTGGCAAATCCAGCTTATTTACCAATAAGAATCACTTTGCATTTTAGTGGTACTTTTTCATTCCAGTCTCAAGATGCACTCTTATACCAAGTACAGCCCAGAGGAAATCTAATTTTTATGCTCATTCTAAATAATTTGAGGCTGAGGTGCAGAGGTTAAGCCTCAGACAAGGCCACACATAAAGTTAGCAGAAGAACCGGGAACAGAGGTCAAGAGCTCTGATGTTCAGTCCCCTTAGCCTAAACACACAGCTCCTTGAGAACAGCTAGTTCCACAGGAATTCTCTCAACAGCAACCAACCATAAACTGCCTTTAAAATAAGACTCACAATCTAGTCGTTCTTTATTAATATGTAAACAATGGGGAACTGAAAAACGACCACAACACCAAGACATTTTTGCGAGTTTATGGTTATGTTTTATGACAAAAGTGTTCCTTCCACATAGTTAATACTAAAATTATATCAAAAATCCAGCTATTTTTTCTCCTCAATTATTCATGTCACAATAAACACATACAAAAGGACTCTACTGTGGAACTCCTAATATTCATATTCTTATAGAGAAATGAGTCTTCAGCTACACATATTTTTCTGTATGGGTAGCACATTACTCTTCAAGTCCATTAGCAATGCTGTGAAATATGGCTACAGCAATATACCATTTCCCAACATGCAAGCTGTTTCTTTCCTCCAGTGAATTGCTGCTTTTTTCTCCCCCCTCTTAGCAAGAGCTTCATAGCCATACATAGTGTAACTCTTGCACCAGGTGTGGCCCTGAATACTGAAAAAACATCTGCAGACAAGATTTGTCTCCTTTTTATGCCATGAGCAATGAAGTGAGATTTTGCCTTTTTGTTCTCATGAGGAGAGCTCTGGGACTAATTCAATTCCAGATTTTTCCTTTTTCTCCTGCCTAAAACAGATCCTCTTCTAATGTAATGACTAATGCTAGAGCCAGAAAAGGAACAAGTTCATCCCAGCAGGAACAAAACCCCAGGATGAAATAAAGGAGCTATTTTGTGCAGTGCTAAGTAACTAAGGATTCAATAAAAATAAAAGAAAATCTTATTAGCATCAGTTACTTTATACACTATAGTACTGCTTTATTTCTGTCCTAGCACACTGTATTAGAATTTGAGTGGAAATTCCATATGAATTTTTGTTACCAAACTTCTGATTTGCTCGTATCTCACAAATGATAAAACTACAGAAACCTTAAAATATTCTGTGCTTCAAAGAAATTTGAAGAAAATTATTATACAGGAGAAAATGAAAGAAAAAAATGTGAAAAATGAAGGATATCAGAAAGAACATTTTGGCATCGCACCATTTGTCTCTTCTTCATAGACAAGCAATCAAACCAAGTATTCAGGTCCAGATTTGACTTACTTCAGTGGGAAATTCAAAACAGACCCAAACTAAACAGGAGCTAAGAATCAGAGGCAGAGCATTATTATTGTTGTAGACGGATTTGTCCAAACCTGCCCTCAGCTTTAAGAAACAGAAGTGAGACTATTTTGCTGCCAAACCAACAAGAAGAATGAACTGCACTTTACAGAGAAAGTGATGGTTGTCACCTGTTGTGTCCTTAGATATTGGATAATGCAAAACCAAATAGAGTGGCACCTATGCAATCTAAGCAGTAAAAGATGGTCAGAGCTATCTTAGAAAGGAACTGGGTGGTATTAGAGCACATTTATCTGCTTCATCATTAAGTCTTTGCACAATCATCACTGCCTAGAAATTCTTGGAATAAATTTTTCAATACTAGAGCACTATTCTCTCTGTAAATACTAGGAAGAGTACATACAAATACTCTAGGCAAAAGGAGCCACTAAACTGCTATCAAGAGAGCAATTTACCCAGAAACTTTACCGGATACTGACATCTACCACCTGGGCAGTAATTACGGGGTTCTACATGCCAGCTATCAACTTGAAAATCTCTGAAACAACAATTGAAGGTAACTGTGTACACACACTAACATCCAAGAAATTTCTGAGTCACCAGAATTTCTATTTAAGGATTCATTGAGTACTAAAGGCCTTCCCAATTATTCTGTAAAAATAATAAAGAACAAAGTTGCTCTCCTGTGTGCCTTTTACCTTGTAACCATATCCTCTGCCATCCAAGAATACTATTATAATGCTCCATAGTTTTTTCATATAGGTCTTCCAAAGTACGGGTATTGTACTGTTTCTCTCAGCTAAACCTCACTTCGGAGCTCAGTTGTTCAATTTAATCTTTACACTGAAAGACCAAGTTAATCCATTTTACGGGGCGTGCAAGCATCTGTTTAATGAAACTGTTGGAGACAAACACATAACTACGCGGGATAGTTATATGCGGTGCTTTATTGCGAGGCCTCGGGAACCAGGGGTAG
>JAOQGH010000077.1:23624613-23652308 GCA_025769975.1 Gallinago jamesoni | reverse complement strand
CAGCACGCTTATTCCTATAATTATGTGTCCCTACAAATTTCTTAGTTACAATGTCATAATGATTATGATTCGACTCTGTAGTTCTATTTAACTCTTGTTTTCACCAACAAAGCAGCTACCTTTTATGAAGGAATATAAATAGACAGAGTGGATTCTATTTATAAGCCTCCAGTTCCTGAACTGACAGTCCTTTCAATTCCTCTGCCAGACTCGGAAAGGAGACACAAGAAGAGTGTCTACCAACAAGAGGCAAAAGATGACCTTCAACAGTTGGGGGACGTTGGGATGCAGGTCTGAATTTGAATGCCAGAGCTTTGGGGATTTTTTTTTTTTTTATTTAATCTGATTCACATACTGCAGCTTGTGATCACTTATCAGAAAAAGGAAAAGCTTCAGCTAAGAGATTATAACAGAGCTAAAGATTTTGAATACTAGCAGAGAACTCTTGGTATTCACCCGCATTTATGACAAAGGATGGCAACCACATCATGATTCTTTGTATATACTTTTTTTCCTTTTCTGAAACCTAACATTAAGACCGTATTCTTCCATGAAATTACATTAATTTCAGTGTAAACTGGGATATTCAGTCAGAACAGAACACTCTGAATTGGTTCTGAGTTCTTAACACCGCATATTTTGAACAGTGTTAATTAAAAACAAAGTGTTCATTTTCCTGATTAGACTGTTCTTTAGCACAGTGCACTTCAAGCAAAAAAACCCAAGCAGACTTGAAATGATAAACATCAACAATTACAGACTAACAAAAGCATTATGTTTCTAAATCAAGGCCTGTATTTACTGAAAATTAACTGTGGTCCAGGTGAGATATGCTGTGAACACCTGGTTGTGTACCTTTCCTAAAGAAAGAGGACAGATAACAACATATAGAAATTATGGATGATAAAACAACTCAAAAAAGCAACCAGGACTAGACAAAAGGCAAAAAAATAACACCCTGTATATCAGCAAATATATGACATTTTTTTTAATTCTGTGAAAAAGAGACTAAGTTCTAACCAGAAGCAGATAACCGGACTCTTATCAAAAGCTTAAGTGTCTGAAGAAACTAACTCTTGATATTTTTCTCCACTTATTATTAGCTGCAGTGTTCTGACCAGCTGATGTTTTCTGAATCCAAAAGACAGACACGTCAGCAGGAGATGAACTACAGTACACCCAGTTATGTCAGTATTCTGCACGGCTTTTATCACTGGGTGTGAACAGTAACTTCCAGGCATGTGAAACTCAGAATTAGATGCATTTCTCAGACAAATCATGGTAACAAAAATTCCTCATATTTAAAAAGTAACTTGTACATGGGGGATTATTGCCTTTTTTTTTATTCTTTTCCTTTTTTTTTATTTTAAGGAAAATGGAATGCATAAAAGCAACCATTATTGCAAGAGAATTCTTTTATACTTCCTCGCTAAAAACAGAAATATTTTATCATGTTTCCCATTGTGTATTCAGGGAAGTTTTACATAGTGAAGTAACCTGGATTTTTTACCATTGTAATTCTGAAGACCTCCTACTGTTCAATGAGAAGATATTTTCAAATTATGGATTTCTGTAATTATTCATAATTTTACTAGACATGTAAGTATTGCAAATTTAAGTTTGAACAATAGATATCCATGTTTCAAGATTGTTCTTATTTCAATTTTCACAAGATTATTATCTAGGTGAGAAGATTTATATTTTTAAGATAGAATACATTCTGTAGTATGCACACAGCATAACAAGGCTGTCCTTGGGCAACCTTAGCTATTCTCAAGGATTTGAATTACAATCTCTGTGTCAATGATTCCCAGATTACTTTCCTCCTCGCTCACTTCCCTTTTGTTCACACTTGTAATTCAAACTGCTTCTACAGAATCTTCTCCAGATGTCCTCTTGCCAAATGAAAATCAGCACGTCAAAACCAGCTCCACTTCTCTCCTCCCAACTCCTTCCCTCCTGTTTTGCTGTAACTGTCAAGAAGTCTACCATCCTCCCTACCCCAGACCTTGAGTACTGGTTTCATTTTCAGCTCTTCTCCACTTGCAAAGGTTCCATGCACCCAAGCATATACTTAATGTTAATCCTACTGCCTTTCATATAATATCTCTGCAGCTATGTTTCAAAATAGACATCAAATAAACATCAAGTGCCACAGACTGATGAATGAAAAGAGGACTTACCAGCCACAGAAGGCCTTACTGAATCTGACAGATAAGAAAATGGAAACTCTTACTCCTGAAAAAAAAAAAAAAAAAGTTGTATCAATTATTTATCTTCGGTTTTCTACATATAGGTATAGAAAAATGAGAATGACACAGAATGCAGAATAATGTAAGTGAACAATACTTCAGGCACTTACTAAAAGAGACAATGCCATCTATATTAAGCAAGGCTGCCTGCTATGAAAGTCTTACACAGTATCAGGTCCTACTCCCATTTCACAGTGTGGGGACATTTATGCCTTCACTGTAGAACTTATAACTCAACCAGCCACCCTTAATTTTTCATATTAGTTCTCTTTACCATCCGCACAATTTTAATTCATTAATGGGCACAAGCTCTTCGATCACTCCCTTTAGATCTAATCTTATAATTTAATTAAGATGAAGAGTCCTTCTTTTAGGTATGACTTCAAGGTCACTTTATGTTTTGTATGAAATAAAGCACAACAAAAATCAATAGTTTTTACATTCCAGTTTATAGTCCCTGGACTGCACTTCAGTGGTACCTTTTTGGAGCAAAGATTTTCATGGACAAGAATAACATGCACTCATAATGGAACACAGTAAGCTAAAACAATTACATCATATTTAGCATGAAAGATAAGGGATTTAATATTTTCTTTTTTTTTTTCCTTTAGTCCATCTTAATTCAACACAATCATGTGAAAATACTTCCCTCTCTTGAGGCGATGGAAGTAATCCAGTATGTTCTTTATGATTTTAGAAATTCCCCATATCAGGCAAGTTTAATACTTCATGCTGAAGTATTAAATTAGAAAGAGAAATTTACCCATTCTAGTTTTCATAAATGTGTAACATTTTCAATTACAAGAGACATACTTCTATGCACACTGTGTATTAAAAACAAATGATGCCTTAAGCTTTTTAAGCAAGTTGCCTGAAATAAGATCAATAAGGCTTGATACTTAGGAGGATTTTCCCTATATAAAGTCAGAATTTGCTCTCATCTTCTAAACTGGCTGTTGTATTTTTTTCATGCAGCATGAAGTGGTACACTTCATAGCATCAAGCAGAAAGGGCTTTTGTGAAATTTGGAAACAGAAATTATCAAGAAATCCAAAGCCACTGATCAGGAAAGTGATAAAGACAAAGTAAAAGAATCCCTGTTAATATCTGGAGCATTGTTCTGACAGGCAGTTACAGCTTATTTAGCTTCAGATAAGAACCAATAAGCTTATGCTGTGTTTGCCAGAATTCTTAGCTATTTTTATGTAGGGCTAAATTTACTCACTGACTGGCAAGAGGGTTTGGGTATGTTATAGATATTTAATATTTATCTAGTATAAATGGCAAAATGCTCCCTGATCTTGATATTTCTCAACCACTGAGCAATAGAATTCCATCAGCACTGACTACAAAAAAACATATCCATAGAAATATATCCAGCTTACAGGATACAATCACTACTGACTGATGGCTTTGACTTGTGAATTTTAAGAAAATAGTTTCCAGAAGTACACAATTCACATAAAAACAAAATTTTGTGGAATATGGCACTTTTTTTTGAGGGGGAAAATACTGCAAGAGATTGTGTTGTTTCTGTTGTCTTTGAATTTATAAATTCCTAGTTAATTGATGTTTTCATTGTCTGCTGCTCACATCTTTATAAGTACCATCTGAGTTTGTCACTTTGCGTGCTGTCTTCCTGCCTGTGACTCAATGATTTCTGTCTATCAGTTTAGCTCCTAAACGGGGCAAGCAAGCAAACACGGAGCCATATGGGAATGTAAGTACAACTAATTACTGACTTGTTTTAGTTTCAGCCAAACTTGGACTTCTTCCTAGTACTTTCTTCACATAAGCCAGTATGTCACATGCTGAGGCAAAGGGATAAAGAAAATTCAATCTAGGTTAAGAATTCATTAAAATGTTTGTAGAACCTGTATTTTGTAGAGCTTAGAATGGCCTACTAATGACATGGCTGTCCAGCTCCTCATATTGCACCACGGGTATTAACGCCCAAATCTGCTACCAGGGAATCCATTTGAATAAAGCTTAATTATTTGTCACATGGAGAAGTGATGGGAGGGCCAGTCCCAGCCCAAGCCTGAACATGGGCTCCATTTTTCTGGAAGCAGGCAATGGTTTGGATAAGAACACACTCTATGTCAGCATAGCCCTGGAACGCAGGTCAGAAACCAGTCTTTTCTTAAGACAGAAGTGTCTTCCCTCAGCTACAATTGCTCAGTCAGCATATCTTCTAAGTTGCAAAATCTATGTGGAAATATAACTGACCAGATTCTAACCCACCCTACAGAGGCGATATGCTTTAAAACAATAGTAGCTGTCCAACTGGGTGAAAGCCCTTATAATTACAGTTTTACAAACCCTCTGTACGCTGTTTTCTGGTGGTTCTTGAAGATTCAAAAGTTAGTTTTCTATTTATTTCGGGGTAAGGGAGTGGGGTGTTGCTTGTTGGTAGTGTGGGGGATTCTTCCTGTTGTTTTTGGCTCTTTTGGTTTTTCAAACAGCTCTCTCTCTTTTGCTGTCTCTGCAGGAGATTAGTACAGAAGTTAAACAAAAGCTTTTTAGAACCATTGTGCATATAAAGATCATTTAAAGAAAGAAACAAAAAAAAATCCAAAGACACATCAGTGAAGAAAATGAAGGCAGTGTACAAAAAAAACCTGCAAAACACCCAAGAGAGCATCAGGCAAGGTAAAAAGAGGAAGAGTACTATAGAGAAAATATGCAATTGGAAATTTTATATTTGAGAAAAGACATGACAAGATGAAGAGTCACATAAAGTAATTATTCCTTCACCAATTTCTTCCCTTGGGAAGAGAATTTTTATTTTTAAGTGAAGCTTAATCATGCTTCTTTTGGATTGTTGAATTTTGGTTACTTCTGCAGGTCATTTATATACTGACAATTTTTTAGAGCCTCCAACTTAAATAATGGTCCTGTCATTCAAATGCATTTTCATTTATCATATTTTCATGCTTCATATCCTAAAAACACTAGCACCCACTGTTCAGAAGTCACATAACACTTTCATAAACAATATGTTGGCATGTAATTTTCATAATACATGGATTAATTGAGGCTCAGAGTCTGTGTACTGAAGAGAGCAATGGCTAGAAAAGAAGGAAACATGCATTCTCTTAAAATTTCAGACTTGTATTCTTTTATTCAAAGTCTCTTCAGTATTAGCACAAAGCAACAGCTCATCTTTCTCAGCATGGCTTGTCTGGACAAGGGTATGATTTCACTCAGCACACTAGCATCAATGTTAATGAAAAAAATTCAAATCCCTTCAAACTAAGTACATTACAAAATCAAGTTAAGGAAGAGAATACCATTTGTGTAGAAACAAACAATCAAACACAATACTTGGCTTTTGTTCCCTTGCTAGATTTATTAAGAAGTTGGAAGCCAAAACTCTCTTCTCCATTTTTTTTTTGTTTTAATTTAATGCCAATATCTAGAAAAAACATCTGGTTATTCTACACAATATTATAAATAAAATTGCCAGAGAACAGAACATTTTTTGCAGAAAGTACTGAATGTACCTCTCAACTTTCTCAAGTTTATTTTCAAAATGATAAGGGCTATTTGCTGCTTTCTTTAACGTCTTCGTGTACAGAGGCAATTGCAAAAACTTGGGTCTAAGTCATCTACTCTTACCACCTACTCAGTGATACCAAAGACTCAGTTTGTTTGAGGGATGTAATTACTGCTAATTTATCTGGACTACAGAGAATAATTTAAATATCTAGTCTTTGAGAAACACTGAGATCTGAAAGGTGTTTTAAAGTGTGTTTTATTA
Organism: Gallinago jamesoni; assembly: GCA_025769975.1. Lineage (NCBI taxonomy): Eukaryota > Metazoa > Chordata > Aves > Charadriiformes > Scolopacidae > Gallinago > Gallinago jamesoni. Next base: position 23,646,293 of record JAOQGH010000077.1, on the reverse strand, counting down.
ATAGCATATTTTAACATAAATGTCAATGCACAAGCATGAACAAAAAATGGAAAAAAACCCACAATTCTTGATCCTGGCTTTTTCCTACAGGTTACACTCATCGTCAGTCTACTTTTCAAATGGCAATTGAAGTCATCTGGAACATCATGCAAGATATTTTTGTGTGTGTAACTCAATTCTTACATGATTTTATTATAAATTGTGGCAAATAACTGACAACTTAATCTTAATTGTACTACACAATAAAGCTTAAAATTCCATATGAATTTAAAAAAATCATATGAATAACTGTTTTTTTCTTTTTGTGGTTATGTCAACATAGACACAGACTGCAGATGCTGTAAAATGGAATTTGCAGCACAATTTTCAGAAGTAGCATCAGACAAAAAAAGAGGGAAGAGACCTAGATCACTTCTACTTTGTTCATTTTTCCAAAACATTGTATTTTTTATTATTCTAAACAAGTTTTAATCATATTTTGTTATTTTTCCTGACTCATTTTTTTCATATATTTAACTCTCCTTCCTCAGGATGAATTAAAAAAAAAAAAAAAAGATAACATCAGCTTTAAGAGTTCTTTTGCAGGTTACTTTGAATGTCTGAGTACAAGTATTTTAATTAGCTATTAAATTCAATTCCCCAGCTGGTATGCATCATTCTAATACTACTGATTATACTGGAGCTATGCCACTAACATCTAACAAGTCCTTGAACTAGGAAAATTCATAACAAGTGAGAAGGCTACCAGATTAACAAGCAGAGTACTACAGTCAAATATTTCAGAAAATCTATACAAATGGTCATGCTATATTTATTTGCATTTTGGCAAAAAAGCATCCTGAGAACTTAGAAATATCATAAAGCATGAGATAGAGAAGGAGGGTCACTTTTCCCTAACGCGTAAATTGACTATATTTTATGTTAAGTTCTGCAATATTACAGGAATACCTTTAGCTTTCTGTCCTTGTAAACTGTTGTTCCAATGTAGCATATATTGAAAACATGCAAATATTCAGATAAAGATGAAGCAGGAGCAAGCCAGACTATTGCAAAGTCAAAATAGCAGACCAGAAAATTCAAGTAGCTACTGTGTATTGTTTTGAAGTGTCTGTTTACAGCTATAATAACTTGGAATCCTGAAGATTAATACCGGTTGACAAAACTCACAAATAAAATAAAATAAAACAATTCTGATACCTGTTAAGTTTGTGGCTGTAGCAAACTACAAGTCCAACTTTCTTGCAATGCAATACTAAAAGTGTTCAGCTATAAATGCAAAAGCAATTAGAGTTAAGGTCTGTTACCAGTAGTAGTTATAGCTACTTTACAGTAACAGATGGGATTTTAAATCTGCTGAATATTATTTTGTTCTAATAGCTTCACATTTTTTAAATTTTGATTCTAAAGTGACAAGTTGATAAATTAGGTAACTTTAAAATCAAACAACAGATAATTTTGAGTGCTGCCTACATAGAAATGCTAGCAAATAAGATGGAGCAGAAAATATATTAACTTAAGCAAACATGAGTTATGATCCTTGTTGGCTAGAATATTACTTCACTTAAAATAGCAATAGGACAAGGGGAAAGACATCACCGCCCTCAGAGAAATCTCTATGGCTTAGCTACCATCCCTCAGAGTCAGGGAGAGTGTGATAGTGATCTCTGCAAACATTAACAATCAAGGTGGTTGTTCCACTCAATGGCCAAACTTCTTTTAGTTTTACCAGACTAACTCTTCAACTCTTACCTTATCTGTTTACTGTTCATAAGATATATGGCATGAATTATAAACTACAGTTTACTGTAATTCAACAAAAAAGCCTGAATGAAAAATGTTATATAAAAGGTACTTCCATCACGTGTTTCCTCCCTTTACTAAGAACTGTATATCATCATAAAGTTTTTACTTGACTAAGATTGTTCCAAATGTGACAGGAAATTATATTCCCCATACCACACGGTAACTATTTCTGTTCCACAGATTAATTCTAATGGAAGGGAAAAAAATCCCCTCTAAAGATATCTTCTCAGAGCCATGCTCCACTTTAGTCAGAAATACTCATAAGAACGCGTACATTATGCACTTCAACTTCAAATAGTACGTCTTCAGTTTTTACTTCTTTAAATAATGTCTACGTGCTACATCTTTTGACAAAAATCAGAAGCAAAGCTTGGCTGTAATGATTAAATGCGTAATCCATTAAATTGTAGCTTTAGAAGCGGGTACAATAACATATATCTGTATTTTGCATAGATCTTGCTTTATGTGGTTATATTATTAAAGAAATCAAGCAGTCACAGGTCTGGAGTCCTCTTCTATGGTCTTTTTCAAGGGCATCAAGCAAAGTATACAGACTAAGTGACAATTATCAGGATGGAGAAGAATTAGGTGTGTGCACAAGTCAGTGGGCAGGAAAAAGTAGCTTTATTCATCTTGATCAATGACTTAGAGAAGGGAGGGAATAAGAGATGTCCCAGTCTGTGAACAATACCACACTCTTTCATGTGGTCAAATGCCATGCCCTAGCAAGTAACTCAAGTCACCAAACTGTGAGCAGGGAAAAACATGGCAGACAAACTTCCATATAGACAAGTGTAAGAGAATGCACTGTGGTGGGAGAGATGGGGAGAATCTAAACCATGCCAGCATGACACTGAAGTTGAGACTGGCAGTTACAGCTTAGGAAAAAGACACTGGAATCATCACTGGCTGTTCTCTGAAATCAGTGACTCAAGCAGGCAGTGACAGCCAAGAAAGCCAACAGATCGTCAGATGTCATTCAGGAAGGGTATGAAAAACAAGACAAAGTGCTTAATTTTCATGACTGTATAAAATCTTGCTGTATTTGCATCCTGAGTGCTAAATGCAGGTCTGGTCACCTCAGAAAGGATGGATGCCTCTGAAAAGGGTGTAATCAATTTAGAAAAGGCCCACAAAGGAAAACTGCAAATATCAAGTGAAGGAATAGCTTGATAAGGGCAGACTAAATAGGCTGGGACTCTTCAGGGGATGAGGGGAAAGCTGAAAGGGGACAACATTATGAAGGTTCAGAGAAAGCTTCAACAAATTCATGATCTGAAAACCAGATGCAGAGACAGGGCAGAGGTGTATCGTCTAAGATGCTTAAAACAACAGTTCTGGATGCTGAGGAAGAAGGAAGGGCATGCTGTCATGGGCAACAAAACAGTCAGGGAATTCCAATCAATTTATTTGATTGCCAATTAACAATGGTTCCTTTTCTTCTGTTGCTCCTTGATTCTTACTCCACTGCTCTGGTACAGTTTCTTCCACTGGTTACTCTCCCTTTGGGGGTTATACCTTCTCCTATGCCTTCTCTGCAGTCCTGTTCAGGCAGCGGTTCATTCCTGCCCTTGCTCAAGTACCCTGGCATCTGTCCTGTTTCTCGTCCTTTCCTTCAGCATCTCTTTTCCTCTACTGCTCCTCCTGCCTGAGTGTGCTTCTTGTTTATCATTTGCCTCTACTCAGGTGTCCCTCCTGCCCTGGCATTGTCTCTTGCACCTCCTTCATTTCTTCTACCTAGTGGCTACCACCCTTTCTTAAATATTTTCTTGCAGAGGTGCCACAAACTCCCCTGACTGGTTCAGTTCTGGTGGGTCAGCACGGTGGGTCCATTGTGGAGCCAGGTGTCTTTGGCACAGGACAGTTCCTGACCTACATGCATAGAGGTCTCCCTGCAGACCCTCTGCTACCAAACTCCTGCCAATTATGCCCAATACACAGGGATAGCAGGAACTGTCCAATCTCAGGTTCTTCCTGACTGGCCTCTCCTTTACAGTGTTGGAGGCACTGATGGGCTAGACAGAGCACTGGCTTCACACAGCATGGCATTTTTTTGGTTCTGACTTTGCTGTCAGCCATGAAACACATCAAGGCTCCATTGAACAAACACCATGCCCTGAAGCAAATATAACTTGGATACACATACTTGTTCAGACCTTTGATGAAACCTTGATTTCTTGTATGAAGTTTTTCAAAATCCATTTATCTACAGATGTCTTACCTAAATGTGTATGCTCAGCCAAGAAACAAACCTAAATGGCTGGGGAAATTACAATTTTAAAATCCAAAAGAAATATTCATCCAGGTGACAATCTAGAGAAACAATACAGTAGTAATATTCCTTAGTATCCTTATTCTCTATTTTAAAAATATATCAAAACGTTTGTGGTAGAAGCTTCCCTAGCTATAAATTTCTTTAAGATATTATTTCAATAACTTTCTCATCTAAAAGAAAAGTTGCAGCTGTTGTGTTTTGAAAAATTTTGGCAGGGATGTATTTGTATGTTGTGAATGATGTCACCATCTTGTGACAAGCTCCGCATGCTGTTGGCTGGGTCAGCTTTTGTCTAGGCCACAGTTATCTACATTTATTTTGAACCCTTGATTGAAATGTATCTTTAAAATGTGCATGCATACAGACATACAGCAATGAAAAGCAATTCCTTTTGTTTGTTTCAAGTAGTTAATTCATGATACCAAACAATACCATATGTTCCTTCCCAACAGAAACATTTAATTAAAGTGTGATATCAGACAGATTTACATGGAAGCTGGGTATTCACCTTCACCTCTTGAGAAGTGTTATCTCAGCACAAATTGTAACTCAAATAATTGTCTTCTAGTAGGAGAACACTCCTTATTACAGGGCTGATCCCATGCATCAGTTTTAACAGTCAGCAAAGGAGGCAGCTGCCTAAGGCCTCCAACAGGACAGCAAAAATCACCATAAAAGCAGAGGCTGTGTGAGAAGCTCAGGGGAAAAAGACCATACAGCTGTCAGGCACCCCTCCAAAAGGGCTGGGCATAAAGAAGAGGTGGAAGTGCACAGAAGGGCTGGCTGAAGACTGATGAGGTTGCCACTTCCACAGAACTGAATCTTGCCATCCCCAGGCCTGAGGACTACATAAGTTAATTGAATTTGTTTAATGAGCTGGAAAGCTTCTAACAAGCCCTGCTTTTAAATGTCTGGTCAGGAATACAGAAATCTTTCCAAAGCATTAAATCTACTACTTGCAGACAAGTGGAAATATTCCCTGGGAGTAATGAATAAGCGTGGTGAGGGACAGAAAAGGATACAGCCCTGTCAGGAATCTTAGCAAAGCAAGTGTTTTTCATTGGAGCATATAGTATTCTCAGAAATGTTAATTACCTTTCCTGTCTTCAAGACACTCTCTGCACTATTTGGGAGCAATCCAGGTAGGAGGCGGGAAACAAAGTTTCCACTTACAAGGGTGTTTATGATTTTTTTTTCCATAACGTTTTGATTTATTTTCTTGGAGAAGTAGATGAGGGTTCTGCCTTGAGACTACTTTCTCCTTGAAAGATAACCATGAATGAAAAAAAAAATTAGCCCTGATATTATTATTATGTACAAAATAATCCACAGTATTTTTCTCAAGGAAAGTTTGCCTCCTGCATTAAAAATTCAGAGCTTTTCTGCTTAGAAAGACATTTATGGTAGCTTTAAAACTTGCTGAGGACACTAAGGGTATATACCAATCATATACTACTAATAGAAGCCAGGTTAGAATTATATCCTAATTATTCTATGAGCCTTGACAAACATAATTTTTGAAAGCACACAGAATTGTAACAAAATGTTCTCAAATGCATTTCCCTTACTTCTTTTTTTTTTCTTTTTCTTTTTTTTTCTGCAGTCAGTGACATATAGACAGTGTGTTTGACTCAGAAATTTCAGCAAATCACAGTTCCCCAACCAGAATATTAGATTTCTGTTTAACAGATTATGTTTCACTCTGCACATTATCTGTGATCTTCTAAAGCAACAAATATTTTTGAAGATCACATTTTAAAATATATTTGATCTTCAAAGTTCCATTTTTATTTGTACTGTGGATTCTTTCAACTTAGCATAATAATAGGGGGAAATCAGATTCCACTATGTCATTCAAAATGAGTTAGCTATACAGAAGGAAAAATACAGAACATATTTAATATTCCAAAAATAGTAAACATCTTTGAAACTTTTCTCCAAGATAGTTGAAGCTATTGGTATCAGTTCTGAGTGATGTGAACTCTAAATTAAAGCTGAGATTCCTTCCCCTTCCCTCCAAAGAAACCATTCCACAAAGCAAGTCCTGTACTGTAAACCAGGAGGTGCATTTCTTGTGACCATATTCCATATCCCCCAATGCTTTGGATGTTTCCCAATTAAGAAGTCTCCCAAATAAAATTTAAAAAATCGCTTTTCTCCTTTCATTTACTTTTTCATTAAAAAATATGTTATTTCTGGTCTTCACGCACTTGATGAGAAGCAGAAAAAAAAAATGAAATCCAAGTCAAGTGGTTCTTAAGAAAGAACTCCAAATGCTGTGTTTCTAGGATGTCAGGATTATGGAACAAGATTAACTAAAAGTTTTGCAGGCAATTGACAAGACACAACATCAGTTCTGAACATCAGTTCTTTACACGTCATGCCTGTGATTTTACCACTAACCCTAATCCCAGAGTTAATCTTTCCACATTTGCAAACATGCAAACCACATTCAAAGCTGTCTGTTCTTTGTTTTCAAGGTCACTAAGCCTCTTCTTCTATGACATTTGAAATGCTACAATGGATAACAGAGTTGCTCTCAAGGCTTGTAAACAGTGTATATGATATTTTTTATAAATGTATTTTCACTTTCCTTAACGTTACTTTCCTGCACAACATACTATATACCCAGGAACTGGGGCAAAGCAGGGGTTACAGCATGATACTGCCCAGTATTTTGGAGATAATAAAAACTGGGCCACTTGATAAAATGCACTCCTGGTTGCTGATATAGCACACAGTCTGAGAGGAAAGATAACACGGAATTAGGAATACTGCACAGATATGATCTTCTCTGGTGAAAGGACAATATGAAAATACTCTGCCTTTTTTAGTAAGTACTTACTGGTATGATAATAGCCCTGATACAGCCCACTGAAATGGTAACAGCCCTTTTTTCCTGGGCTGACACAAGAGTGACTGTTCTGGTTGCAGGCCCAGAATAAGGCTACCAACTACTCATCCTTGTCCGTCCTCTAATATACCTGAATAGGAATATTAGCTGCAGTGGTAAAAGAAACAGAAGAAACAACTGAATTAGGATTCTATAGTATGACATTTTAGCTGTGAAAGCTATTATCACTAAACTTTTGCACAGATAAATGCATTTCTTTATTAATTAGAGATGCAACTGATGTTAGCGCTGTCAATGTTGTTCCACTCAAAGATTTCAGCTACAGAGATTTGATAGAGAAAATAGAAAATTCTGCCATACCTGCTAACTTTATTTGCTACATTATTTTTTCCTGTAATCTACAGACTGAAACCACTCCTCACCCCAATCATTTCCAACTTTTCTCTCATTAAGCTTTCATCAACCAGTATTTAAAAAAAAGTGCTACCTTACACTATGAGCACCAGCAATTTTTTGAGGGAATGAAAGGTATATTACATGAAGGAAGAAAAGATTCTTTTTGATACAACAGTTCAGAAACTTTAATTTTCTTATCTCTTTCCAGACCAGAAGCAAGGGCTATAACAAAAACTAGATTTGATAACATAGCCTACTAGTACCAAACTTCAGTGCTATCATACGAAAACACAAATCAGAGCATCATTATAAATTGCACCAGACTTGAATAGAGTCTTGCTTGTAAAAGCAGGGGAAGATGTGCTCTCAGTCACATTCAAAATCATAGAATTTTCTTCTGTCTGCTCCCCATCACACACTAGTGCGGCTTTCTTTGAAAACAGAGAATAAAAATTGAAATCAAAAAGGCATGTTATTTTGAGGCAAGATATTTGAAAATGTTGGCTTTAGGTCTATGAAACATAAGAGCTTAAATCTTAGTGACCCTAGTCACTGCATCAATTATCATCTTCTCTTGAAATAATGAAAAAAAAATTTAAAAAAAAAAAAAACGAAAGAAAAAGATAAAATATCCATCCAAGTATAAATTCTGTTATGTTCCTCTTGTACCAGCTGTACAAATTCTTATGTGTAACACCTCCTATCTTGGCAGAAGCAAAATACAAATCTGAATTTCAGAATGCATCTTGTTGTTGTTTAAAATGAAAGAACTAATTAGCAAGGCAAGCACTACACCATCCTCTGTGGACTAGCAAAGAAATAGAAACTGAGGAAATGACTGTAAACAGATATTGTAGTTTCACTGATTTCAATGGAGCTTTCATGTGAATAAAGCTAGAGAGATCTGCCCATAGAGTAGCAGTTAAAAGTTAAAACCTAGCAGAGATCCAGTTAAGTCGTTATTCATTGGTACAGGTAAAGCGGCTGTAAGCCAGAGATTTTGGAACTGGAGCCTCTGATGCCATATTTATAATTCTTTTCTTTCTATCTATTGACTATATTAGAAGCCTGGAGAGATTAGCTGCTTAATTTATACACAATTATATGCCTATAAGTAAGTGGTGTGAATATATCTGTGCCTTGTTTTTATAGTAAATTACATTCTTCACTTCAGAGTACTTTACAAATAAATTGACTCTGCTTCAAATCCACTCCAACAACAGTAATTTCTTACTGTGGAAAAATTACTTGATTCTCTCATATCAAAGTTGGCCCAACTTACAAAGTTCACCTATGAATCTAACTTCATCTGACTCTGTCCCTTGATGTACCAATAACTGGATGTTCTGGTTTGCCTGTTTTAACTGAAGTCAGAAAGAATGGCCCGTTTGCTATTTACCACAGAAATTGATCAGTGTTTAACAACTGCAACATCAAGTTCGGTAGATTCTCTCAGTTCACTATATTCCAACATTAGTTTACAACAAGATTAATCTTCACACATTTCAAGTGACTACATAAAGTTCATTAAAGTTCTAATTGTACATTTGTTTTTTCATGTGTAGCTAAGTCACTGCGGAAGCACAAGATGTTCTATGTAATAACCTACAGTATACCTCTGGCATTACTGCTCTAAATTTAAGAGAATAGGCAATAAAACACAGATTTGAATTGCTTTCCTGTCTTTCAAAAACCTAAGCTAAAAAAGAAAAAAAAAAGCTAAACAGAGAATACTACCATTTTCCACCCACAATGATTCCATGAGTTTTTTATGCTGTTATGCACACAAGAAATGAGAACAGTTTCCAAATTAAATTATTTACTACTATATGACCTCATAAAAGTATCATGTATTTTCTTGAAGAAACATGACCTCTGAAGGGTCAAAGCTACTCCAAATATCACACACACAAATCTAACTATTTCATAAATTGCAATCGTCCCATGTATTTATTTTCTTTCTATTTATTTCCATCTATTTCCATCTCAGACAGAAGTCTGTTTGCATTTTTATCATACCATAATAACTGTGGCTTACTTGTAGGCACTTTATCTTTCCCAGTAGATGCAATAATCTGCCTTAAAGAAGAACATATGAGAATCAAATAGCACAGGAAGAACAGCACAGATTCTCAGGAGAAATATCCTACTTTAGACAGGCTTAAATTAAGATAGATTTCTACCATCTAACTTCTCCTTAATCAACAGGTCAGTTGCAGGAGAAATTTAGCACCACAGTCAGAGCATCTCAGCATGGGTAGATAATTAGAACTCCTGTGGCTACTGCAAGAATTGTAACTAATCGAAGTGCAACCTTGTTCATCACCTCCAATTGTTCCTCCAAATGTCACATGAAGATGACTCATTTGCTCCAGCAAGGAAGCTTGGAGGCATGGAAAGTGTTTAGTCTTACTATTCAGTCAGCATTATGGCTCATCCACAGATTCCTACAGCAAGCTATCCTTAAAAATCAAATCTTTTATAGAAAAAAGACCCTTACCAAGCTGATACGGAATAAAGAATCTAAAATATTTTGAACGTGAAAATATCATGAAGAAAAATGCAGCAAGTATTGAATTTTTTTGCCTTTTGAATATTTTTTATTCTTCTGTCTTTTCACTTCGCTTGATTCTAAATGTTGCTGCAACTTTACAACATTTGCTATTTTCCAGAGTTCGCAGCCTCACTAGCTTTCAATGCATTCCTTCTTTTTTTTTTTGGGGGGGGGGGTATATTAGTTTGTCAGTTGCCTTAGGAAACCCAGAATAATGGTGTAATACCAGAAGTTTGTTCAGCATTTCTTATTTAAATACAGAGCAAATGGAACAAACAACAGCTAAGTACGCAGTTCCCAAATATGATTTTTCATTTAAATTGCTTCACAGCATTGTTTCTGATCCCTTATTACATGGAGTAATTAATCTTGTGGATATTATAGCATAAGCAAATTCCTTTAACTTCCATTCTCTTATGGGACATCTGCCGTTGACTTCACAAAAAAAGAGAAAGAAACAACCCCTCCTTTTAATCCTTTTGAAAAACATGATCTCACAAAGGACCTACATGATCTCCTGTGAATGTGGTTTTCAAATCCAAACCAGGATTACATTCCCACAGCAAAGAGTAGAACCTGATTCGTATCAGTATATCAAAAAAGTGGCAGGCAGTGCGCTGGTGAAACTTTACTTGTAGGAGTAAAAATATCTGTAGCCCTGAAAAATGTAGAAAGCAACACAGATTTTTCTTTAAAGGAATAGTTTTGGATTTATCTCACAAAAAAATTTGCAACTTAATAGTAGAACAACCAAAGTGCAGTTACAGAACTGCTTTTTCAAAGGTGAGCAAAGGGATAATGAAGGTCTTATAATAAAAATGATCAATTCAATGTAAAAATGATTTCCCCACACATCTTTCACCTGTTTTCCTTTAGCCTTTAATCCATTTCTAAATATCATAAAAATAGGTCATTATCAAACATCTGTTATATATCAGAACAATTACTCTCACATCTGTTAACATTTCTTTTTTCCAACTCTTCATCCTAGCCACCTAGATTATGTTTTCTTTGAGATGAGAACTAGTTTGTTATGATGGGTTTTCTTTTTGCAGATGTTTCTATGATGCCCAGCACCTTGTTCCAGTTTTCTTACAGCAGGCAGCCTTTTGGTCACAAGAAAAGTTCTGCTTGGTTACATGTCTAAAATAGAACTAGATTGCTACAGACAGATTATCATTCAGATGCATGAAAACAGGTCATATGTAGGAGCAATGCCAAGCTTTTTGACTAAAGTAACAAGCATCAAACACACAATAAGAATCAATGATCTCCTTAAAATTATGAAAATAACTAAGTGCTTAATCTCTTTGTGTAGGTGGGAGCAAAATACCCTTAAGTAGGTGTTATTAATAATCAAATTCTTGGTGGGATGAAGTTATTCCATGTTCACAAGTCCAGCCAAACCAAGCCTAAACTGTACATGCACAAGGCAAGTCCAAATATCACATAAGAATAAGTAGGTTACACTAAACATAAATCATTGCAAAAACAATTCCTTGTGCTTATGATGTTTACTACCTACAGCCTGAGCAGATAACATAAATTACAGTTTGTAAAAGGTACAGTGACTATTTTTAGAAAGGAACAGCCAAACACCATGATGAGCAATTTTATTTTAAAATTGATTCTAATTTGAAATCATAAGGCAGATGCTAAAAGCATTAGCATGGTTCCCTTTCATGTAAAAGAAATAAAATAATGTTTTCATTATAAGATTGAAGTTTATCATGCAAAGCCAAAAGGATATTAACACTGACAAAGGGGAATAGGTTACAAGCTTTGTCCTACAATAAAATACAAAATCTTATGATTAAATATATCTTAATAATGTATAGCTGATAGACATATAATGTCCTTTTAATTTTTTCTGATTCTAAGTTCTACATGTAAATTCAACAAATGTTAGTCTAGAATCCATCCAAGTTCAACAGAAGGTTAATTTTGTGAATGTAATTAGGTTCAGGCAAACTGGCTTGGGAAAAATAAGTCTCTAACTTCCCTCAGTTTTTCACCCTACATTCATTCTCATTCAAATCATAGATGTTGCCAAATTTTACAAAATATTTTTCTATTTTATCACACAAAAAGTAAACATTGGGAGGTTTTGTCAGTTATTTTTGATTTGCTCTTGTATTGTTTTAGCTAACAAACGAAATTAAATTCCCATCCTTTTCCTGTGAAAGCTGACTATGTAAATTGCACTATCTGTGATTTTTCAACTATTAGTCTAGAACAGAGCTACTCTTTATATCTAACAAGAGGTTCAGCCAACACAGTAGCATCCAAGTGGCATTCTGAAATTCATTAAACTTTATCCCCACCAGCATCCCAATCTCTATTTTCAAGTGGAGAACTGACATCCTGAGTAAACTGCATTATAGGGATGCCTAGAATTGAGCGTAAGATTGCCAAACTGCTCTGCCATTATGCTGCTAGACTAGTCAGGGCAAATCTTTTTTGTGCTTTTTTCCACCTTTTGCTCTTTCAACTCTGTTCCTTACATATTTGGGCCCTGTTCACATATTGCCAGCCATGTGCTTATTCTGGTACAGATGCCAGAGATATGTCACTATGGTAGATCATTCTTCCCATCCTTTATAGTTTGTTATTTTATGTAGCTACAACAGATATTGCTTAGCTCTAGTTACCTATGCCTTTATTAAGCAAAGACTTAAAAAAGACCTTCTACATATGACTTCTGCTTTTCTGTACCCTCTCACTGACTAATTCCTTTTTTGAGTCCAAACTGCGACGTACTATAGAAAAGGCCCAAAACTTCCAGTAATTCTAAAAGTAGGAAATACTAATGAAATGCTTTTTCTCAGGTCCTAAAATTCTAAAAAATTCAGAAAGAATCAAACCAGTACCTATTGCTTGGGTATTCAGCTATACAGGGACTTTTGAGCACAGTTGTGCCATTTATTTGGTATCTTGTCATGGTCAGGTCCAGAAGTGGTTTAGACAATCCCTTCAGGATGTCTATTAATATATAAAGTATCTACATTATACATTATAGAAAGCGAGATGGGTTGCATACTACCATAGCTCTTCAGAAGGGCTGCCCATCTACATCTGAAAGGGAGATGGGGTGGACTATGACAGCTCTTTGAAGATGTTTAATCCTTATTGGTGACAGCACAGATTACTTTTAACATGTGAACTAGATAGAAGTGGGCTAATGGATTAAACTACATCAATGTAAAAGAACTGAGAATTAAGATAGAATACTCATTCAGTTTGCATTGTCTCCAAGGAGGACCGCAGTTATTCTAATAAAAGCATGATAAAACTAGTTTCACGTTTTCTTTGAATTAATCACTTCTAGTAAACATAATTTCTGCCTACACTAATAACATGTCCAGATGTGACCTTATTTCACTTTTTATCTAGAACTCCTTGCATAGGGGATAAGGACGGTGATGGATCTAAAGGCAGATATTTTTTTTTAAAGGCAGACATAGCCTTTTTACAATGTATGTAACAAGAACAAAAGCATAACAACAAAAAAATAATTCTCTGAGAGTGATGGGAGTTTTCCAACTGCCTTTGGTAGAAAAAGAATTTGTCCCTAGAAGAAAGACACATCAATACATAAGGTGCAACCCCATACTGAAATATTTAACATTCTACTAAAACCTATTGAAAATGTTGTGATTCTATACAATGTATTGGCCTAAACTATTCTGCAGATGTCACCCAAGTGACAACAAAGCAGATGAGCAGGGCCCAAAGAATGAGACAAAATCTGGGAGCCCCAAACAAATGAAGCTAAGCAGGATGATACATCAATCGTTCTTAGAAGCAAAGGGAAAAGATTAGAGCTGGCTCAGTTCACTAAATTATCATAGTTAGCACTGGCAGGAATAGATTTTACTTTTTATTAGGCAACGGCTTATATTACAGAGGTTTTACTGACTACTATCTATAGGAAGCTATTGCAGCTTCCATCAGCAGAAGCTGACACATAGCCAGCATCTCATAGTACACTGTTTGCCAGAAGTCAAGAGACATTCGACACCTACTGACAACCAGCAATTTGCTCTTTGGAAGCCATGAGACATTTAAACTTGCACACACGTTTGAGATGGTTTATCTATTTTGGAACTACAACAGGCATTTATAGCTCTTCAAAACAGCATTTTAAGAATTCTAGCTAAACTATTCGCATTTCAGTCTAAATTACTACATTTGTGTGAAGAATATAAACTGGTGATCAACAGTATTTCCTGTATGTGTTTATTTCATTCAAATTCACAGAGATCTCTTGCTTGTACATCAAGAAAGCAATTAAGTATTGGAACTCATAATAACAGCAGAAAGAATGGGATTCTTTCCTCAAAGAGGACTTCCCGTCACCAGGAAATTAAATGTTTCTTCTGGCAGACAGTAAAGTACACACAGAAATAAAAATTAATCTTTATGCTTACACTTACATGCTTTCTAAAAGTTAATTAAGAGAGAAGGTTACCCAACGTTCACTGAATGAGACAATACCAACTCAGGAAATTATCTCAACTTACATATATTAATCTGCTCAACAAATAAAGTATTGTATTTTTCATATCTTGTAATAGATTCTTGTACTGTCTTTTGCTAAGTTCTCTGATTTTTTGAAAGTGTGACTCTTTGAAGTCCTGTATGTTTACACTTGAGAAACACATTCTGAAAAATGTAAAAAAAAAAAATTACAACGGATTGGACAACTAACACAGAACCATGATAGGTTCTGTCTACTTAACAGCTGGACTTGCCTAGCTATCAAGAACACACGGGGAGAAAACATAGCCCAAGTTCATGTAACGACAATTCAAGAACTGAACTACACACATGCAAAAATTTCCCAAGTTTTAATGTGAGTGAAGATAAAAATTAAATTGATTTGTTTAAGACTATCAGTGATGGGAAAGAAGGGATCTAATATAATTTCAGGAGTGACAGAAGTTTTTTTGCCATCCTGTAATTAGTAACTTTGTCAAGAACTCATTTTTGTTTTACCTTTTCCTTGTCATTTTAGCCCCAAGTTGAAACTTGGAAGAACTGACAGTAGCAAATGGTAGTAGCTAGTTTTCCTAGTAGCAATTTTGCCAGTAGCAAATGATACTTAAGGGAAGGGTAAGAAGAAAATTACTTCAGAAATTTTTTTTCTAACAGCAGTCCTTCTAACTGGCTGCACAGTTTGATATACATATATTAACTTTCCCTAATTCCAATAACCAATGGTTCAAAAAGAGAAGCATAAACCTTCTATATGGAAAATCTACATTAAAATTATCTTTGAATATCATACATTCTCAAAACTCTAGGATAAAATAATCTAATAGATCATAAATGATATTTTAGGGTACTTTTTATGATGTTCATGTACTTTGAATCATCTAAGCTCCATCCATGTAGACAGACAGAAAAGCAGTTCATCACTTTCACATCTATAGTTAGGGCACCAACTAAGCAAGGAACCTTCAACAAACCTTTTTGAAGATTACATCCATGGGATTAAAACTGAACTGTTAAGCAAATATCTTAAAAACTTTACCAGTATTGATTCACGATAGAGTTGCACAGCTCATTCTTAGATTCATTTTCTCTTATGCTTTTATGTAATGCTTAGGCTCTAAAAATACCACACAAAAGCTGAAAAACATAAAGCTAGCTAATCTTTTTTTGGTAAGACAAATAATTTTTGTGATACATTAACACAAAGGTTTATGCATGAGGTAGCAACCTGAAATAGATGTGCTTTCTGTAATAGACATTGTTGTATTTTGACCTTTTAAAATTTTTAGATAAGGTCAAAGTAAAATTAACAGGCAGTAATCACCCTCTCCAACACAGTAAGTCGAAGTAAATCCATACTGCTACTCCATTCAGAATGGCATAGGTCACTACATACAAGTTCAAGAATTCTAGTGGGTCATCAAATTGCTTGCTAGCTGCAGAAATCAGTTTGGAGCCACTATGATCAAATGCTAGGGATAAGGAGATAAATCCTTCATGTTTACTCCAAGCTGCTTTGGCTGGGAGCCAACAATAGCAAAGGAACTTGGAACTGCAAGACAAAATCCCCACTCATCTCACCCTTATGGTCATGAAACAGTTTATGCAGATAAAAGGATGGACAGAATTGTATCAAGTGTCGTGCACTGAATTACTAAAAGCTTCCAAACACCCTTTTTTTAAAGAATCTTACAGGGTTGACAAATCAGTTTCTTAACATACAGCATGGAAATTTATGCCACTATTAAAATACGATGCATTCGTTGTCATTGTGTGGTAGGGTATGCTTCTGTCTTATTTTGAACAAGAAATACAATCTCATAAAGTTACTAGCCTTATTCTTCACAAGGAGAAATATAATCCAGAAGGTTTACAGTGTTTGTATCAAGAAAGAAAGAAATTATGTACGCAATGTTGAAGAAAAAAATAAGAATGACAGGTGGGAGATTTAAAACTGTTTTAACACTTCAGTTCTATAGTTAAAGCAAATACCAATCGTTGTGGGAAAGGCTTAAACAAGCAGGGAAGAGAGATGTGAGTTTTTAACTATTACACTGCTTACTTCTGTAAGCAATGTGGCACCAGTCATGTTTAACACATCAGACTACGTAAAAGCAGAAAGGCTTAAAAAGCTAAGTTCAAAGCCCTTCTGTTTCACATGCTTTGACAGCTGCTCTCTATACTGTAACCTTGCTGTCTTTAATTATATTTTTGGAGAGGACTAATATCCTTTAAGAGCTTAAGTGGTGACACCAAATTTCTTAAAATTATCAGAATGCAAAATTCTAGCTCTAGGCAATCCTGCTTCAGCAGGGGAGTTGGACTAGATGATCTCTATGGTCCCTTCCAACTCTAAAAACTTCAGTGAAATTCAGTGAAAAGATTCCATTTTTCTCCTTTAAACATCTACATGAAAGGTATTTCAAAAGTTTAGATATTCAAGTATTTGTCACATTTTACTTCTTGCCTTCATGTCAGTATACCACGGCGTAAACTGAATCACGTGCGCTAATATCATCACATCCATCTATGATTCTACGACTCTGGAAGAAAATTTCTAAATATGTATCAAACTGAACATTATTCTTTCCAGAAAAAGCTTGACATTCCCACTAAATATTTATTTCATCTTTCTCTCCACTAAACGATCAGCTACATTTTAAATTGACCATCAAAGAAGACCTACAAGAGCAAACCCATAAAGCTTTGATCAATTCTTCATATTTCTTCTAAGCAGACATTTTTCTCACATCAGAAATATTACTAAGAAACTATAACTGGTATCTAACACGGTATTCCCATATGCAGCTTACACTAAGTGCTGCCATGGTTAATTTGGTGCATTCCAGATACATGGTTTCACAAGAGGAAATAGTGGGAAAATCATCACAAGGTATTCCTGCTTTCCAGACACTCCATGCTCCCTTTAAGCCAGTTCACTTCAATGGAAGCGCTGGCACACCATGTAACAGAGGTAGCAGTAAGGGCAGAGTTGGAAGATGAAGAGAATACCTTAAACTGGTACTAGCACAAAATGCTTGAAAATGCTATAACCTTCCTACATTCACCCCATTTTTTTCCCCTTCACATTTATGCCAGAACAACTAGTACAATTAAAAACCTAAACTGATAAAGGGTTAAAAAAATAAAGCCCTCTTTCTTATTAATTCAAACATTCAGTTTGCAAAGTTCTACATAAACAATTGCTCTGGAAGACCAGAAGCAAGGGGAACTGTGATCACAAAACTTTTAAGACAGCCTTGCTACAAGAAAGGCCTCTTATGGAACCAAACAGAACATGAGAGAAAACAAGTCCTGCATTATGGCTTGGTTACCCTGCACAGCTGGTGACATTTCCCACAGATGCCACTACTTAATTATCAATAAAATGGAAGGACACAGAGTAAACAAAAGATAATTTACATATGTCATTTGGCATGGGTCAAACCCCCAGATGACAATGCTTCAAGTGCTAGTGCAACAGCAAAATAATAACAATAAACTTGGAAGAGGTAAAACAGAAAAGGTAAAGACTTATTTTGTCTTTACCTCACAGAAACATTCATAACACCCATAGGATTCCGTCAACAATCTTCGGCCTCCAGTAGTCTCAAAAACATCAAGATTCTAAATATGGATTTAGAAATCTTACTAGAGAATGGAAAAAGTAAATATATAAGTGTTCAACAATTCTTAAAAATTTAAAGACTGCAAAGTATATGCAAGGGCCCTAAGAGCACACCCCCCCCCCATCCTGGAGGCTTGTCTGCCTGGGCTCATGGCCAGCCAGAGAGTGCAGCTGCAAGCTGTTCTCTTCCTTCACTGACCACGTGGAGAGGCTCCCAGGCAACACTACAGCCCAGGGTCAAGCCCCCTCCCCTTGGGAGCTGCTTTTTAAGCATTTTCCCTTCACCTGAGCTACACCTCCTGCTGTTATGCAGCCCAGCCTGTGTCTGAGCCTGGTTCCCCTCACTGGAGCTGCCTTGCTTACCTCAATTGGGTACTGCTGTCTGTGTTACCACGCTCAGCTCCCAGCTCACCTTCTGTTGTGGAGCAGCCAGCCCTCGCTGCTCCATGACTGTCTAACCTTATGTTTTCTCTCAAGTATTTATGAGGTAATATAAATGATAGGACATGATTTATAATGGTCTAATTACAACTGTACTAACTCCTACCCAGCTAGCTTGAGAAAATAAAGCTGAGAGGAAGAATAGAATAAAATAGTATTTAGGTCAATCTGACATTTGTTGCAGTCAAATATTCCTTACGATAATTAGACTCTGCAGTCATATGATCTCAAAATGAATATGGAAAAGATGACATCTGTCACCATTGACGTGGCTGCTAACATAACAGGAAAACTTCAGCTGTGTCTAGAAAGTGACATAACTGGCTGGCAATGCATATATACGGGTAAACTTTTGACTCAACTGTGATGAACAAGATTATATAAATGAAAATGACAAAGTTTAAAAGGAGTAGATTCATTCCAACAGCTATAAACATCAAAATAACTTGATAATCATGAAGGTTTATAACTCTGGGATGAGTATTAAGCTACTCTCAACAGCCTTCAGGGAGATAAATTGTTGCTTTGGTAGTTCTACTCATAAATTGTTCAAACCTATTCGAGTCATACGGCTCTGACTCAAGATATTCTCTCAAGTGTCAGGCCTGCAACTCACTCTTTCAATTTTCTTGTTTAAAGCCTTTAGAATAGGACCGCTTATACTACACTGACAGATGCAGTTCCAACAGTTAGAAATGAAAAACCAAGAGCTCCCACGGGACTATATTCTACAGAATCTCTGATCTGCCAGGAAGTTATTTTTAACATACTACATTTCTTAAAAGTTCCTTGTCATCAGGGACACAGCTCATTTCACACAGTTCTCCAGAACTGCAATATTCTCTTTTCCATCAATACAAGTTACTTGTGCTAGAGTTAACCTCTTAATTAAGAGTTACCTTAAAAACAGACAAAAAGGAAAAGAATAAAACAAACTAGTACTTGGCCTGACACAAACCTTCCAAAAAACAGCAAATATTGTTGGAGTCAGGGAGTAAAAAACAAGCTCATCTGCAATGCTCTTCTGCACAGTTTCTTAGAATTATACCCTCGTCTTAAGACCCCACTATTAAAAATGCTGGAAAACCATAAAGAAATAGAGTAGTGCTGCAGCATTGTGCTGTTATGACCTTTTTAGTCTTTACTACTCTTTAGTCTATGCAGGTAATTGGTGTTGCACAAAAAGCGTACCAAAAACATACTGCACACATTCCCATGCATGCAAGCAAACGAAACGTGAAGAAATAGAGGTAACACAAAAACTTCAAAGCTTAGCCTACTTTTAATTTGGCTAGACATGAAAACCATTGTGGCAAATTACACAAGAGAGGTTTGCATATTGTTTTTCTCCAAACAAAAAAGGCTGAGGAACAATAAGTTTTTAATCACATCTCTCAAGGTTAGTACATCTTCACACAAACAGTACTATTGGAATGTGTAAATTCAATACTCAAAGGTTCATCTCCCTAAAAAGCAAGATTAATTTACTGTTTCTGAGCTCTACCTCACCTTTCACTGCTATGTGACTACACTCTTCGCTCTTGCATCTCAAGAATTCTCAAGAATTTTATGAGAAATACTAATGATAATAGCATTACTCTTGCCATTTGTGGAAATATACAGTCATCTAGATAGAAAAGAAAAAGTGACTGCACCTTTATCTGAAAAGTTTTGGGCTAAGCTTTAAGTGAGAATTTACTTGTAGATACTTTACACTTCCTTCTTAAAAAGCAAGACTTAGTTCTAATGCATGGTAGGCAAAATTACAGACTTAAGTTTTTTTCAAAGCTTCTTTTTACTGATTTTTACTTCTGCAGAACTTGAAGGGGAAGGGAATGTAGGGGAAATAATTTGTCAGGTTTTGATAATGTATGAAGAACTCACTGAAACACCCCATTCTCTATTTTGAAAAACACATAAAGCAATTATATCAGCTTGTCAAATAATGTTATTCTAGAATATTTATACCAGTGCACACACATACAGCACTGATATGTGGAAAAATCTTGCTTTGTTGTGACAGAACACACGAACAAAAGCTTTAGCACCCCATTCCAACTATTTAGCTCAGTTTTCTTATCTCCTTACCAGTGACATCAGTGCACAGATACTTTTCTTCTCTCTCTGCCTAGCCCAGCCATTCCCCAGCTCCTCCTCCAACAATTAGTGCTCTTGGGTAATTTGCTGGGAAGGGTAATTTTCAGTAAGATGGAAAACACCTGAGTATGAGGGACAGCTCTGGGGCTGACAGAAAAAAAATTTCTGGTCTCACCCCACCTGGTCAGGGTTCAAATGGGAATGTCCTAAGAGCTCTGCATACCTTGGGAAAACTGTAAAATTCTTATGTGAGGAAGGGCTTAGTGTGGCATGATGTTCTCTCACCTTGTTGCTAGGTAGCTTCTTCCTTCTTCAGCCTCTTACCAGAGAACTATACCTTCTCTCTGTCGAAGGGGAGGGAGATTGGGGAAAGCAGGACACCCCTCTGTCCAGATCACTCACTGAATTTATTCTACCTTGAGAAGTTAGATACTCATTCTCCCAAGCTAAATATGAATCTAAGAAACCTGCATTACTGCTGAGGTTCTGTAAAAGGAATGGAAAGAATTCCATTGTATTTTAAGTCTCAATCTATGTCAAAGTGTCATAAGTACTTTTTTCTTCCTATGAAAAAAGTAAAATCAGAAATTTTTATTTACTAACTCATTTCTAACTACTTTGATTGTCTTCTGTATTTCTTTGCACTAACAATTTAAACATAAAGTATTATTTGATATCTCTGGTTTTAAACTATGCAAGCTAAGAAAACTTGAAGAAATAGATTGCATTTAGCACTTCTAAACTATCAGTAAAATCTCTTACTTCTAGAAACTAGCATATAAATGAGAAACAAGCTTACTGGCTATTTTAAAGTAAACCGGTAATATTTAAGGACTTCCAGAGAAACAGATGGGTTTCTGTGAGGTTTAGTGAGGAAATATTTAATCAGCAGACATTTGGCAAATTAATCTACAAATGAATCCTTGTATGTGTGCTCTTTTCATTGCAGGAAAGCTGCTGCCAATCATTTCCCAGCATTTTCAGTGCCTAAGGGCACCTTACCACACATTGCCCCAAACAGACTTAACCGTTTCAGCAACAGCCTCTTACAGAATCACAGAATCATCTAGGTTGGAAAAGACCCTTGGGATCATCGAGTCCAACCATCTACCCTACTCTACAAAGTTCTTCCCTA
>JAOQGH010000077.1:23603036-23624513 GCA_025769975.1 Gallinago jamesoni | reverse complement strand
GATCATCGAGTCCAACCATCTACCCTACTCTACAAAGTTCTTCCCTACACCATATTCCCCAACACCACATCTAAACGACTCTTAAACAGTCCAAGGATGGTAACTCAACCACCTCCCTGGGCAGCCTATTCCAGTGTCCTGTCTTTCAGGACAGATAATACAACCTTTTACATATTTTAAAAAAAAAAATAAAAATCCTATTTTGACCGCCCCAAGGATCCCAGAAGTAGATTCTACTTCTGGAGATTGTTGATTGGACAAATCCAGAAATGGAATTACATGATAACCTGAGCAGCCATTTTGAGTGTGACTTTGATGTTCCAGAGAGGAACAATTTGGGGGTACAAATCTAATCATGCAATTCAGTGAAGTGAGGAAGGAAAAGGAATAAAGGTCAGCTTTTCACTTACCCTATAGCTTTCTAAAAAATAAACCCCACCTTCACAGCCTAAATTCACATAATAGCAGTATCTTACAAGCCCTCACCGCAAAGTTAATTTTCAAGTATTTATAGCTCCAGCTCTTTGTATCACAGGAAAAGTATGCAGGGTCTTACAGTCTGGAGAGCAGAGATCACAGTATCAGGTAACTTAATAGTCACTTTGTTATAATGCAGTAGCTTCAACAAATAACAAAACATAAGCCTTAAAAAGGCAAAGCATCAGCTGTGGGAAACCTTTTAGTCTATTTTACAAGAATTATACAACTAAGAGCCAATGATTTTACATTGGTAACTTTTTTCTTGTAGGCTTCCAGGCACAATCATATTTTATATGTAACGCTTCATAGAAATCTATGCCAAAATGACTGCTTGAAACCCTAGCTGGGTTTTCTTTCCAGCCCTTCACTGAGCTTTTAAAACGCAACAGGTGTTAACAGTAACTGTACTTGTTCCTTTCCTCTTGAGGTAACCATGTGCCACAAAGAAATTTAGAAGCTCTTTGCCTGCGTTTTTCCAAGCATATTAAAGGAGGCTTTACTGTGTACATATTCATTAGAAATAATAACACTCATTTACTTCCACTTATCGCAGCTGCTTTCCATCTACTTCACATGAAACCGTAACTATCCCTGTGATCTTCCTTTAGGGAAACCTCCACTCACCATATCTATCGCATTAAAAGAACAAATAGATTTGGGGAAGTTACAACAAAACTGTTCCAAGGACTAGCAGGTGGTTGACATGGTTAACACAGGATATTGTGTTTTACATTATTTGTTACATAGATAGCCTAGAAGAGCAGGTCCAGGCAACCAGACGCCCCGTAATAACAGATACGTGATCTTACAGACCTTAGAAATGTGAAAAATCCAATTATTGAAATGACTAAACATGTTGACCCTTGCTCAGGTTTTTGTTACTTTCAAACAATCAGAATAGAAATGGTGTACAGGTGATTGCACTCACATTGAAATTCTTGGACTTGACACTGATTTCCATCGAGACAACTGCCAAAAGAAAAAAACGCCAAAAAAAAAATGAAGTTCATAAATATTTGAGGAAAGCAGATTGTTATAATGAAGTGTGAACTCACTGGAGCCCACAAGTCTCTGCTACAAATTACGCTAGAATTTATTTCATTAAATTATAGCAGATGAAGCAGCCAGCTTCAGTTCTGACAGCAAATACGACGTCTTACACACTCTGATACAAGGCCAATGCATGGGCTTCTACTGTTTCTACCTGCACATCAATTTAGAATAAAAAGTACTTAATGTTGTTTTATGTTCACAAAGCTAATAAAGAACTGTATACCTTATAACAATCTGTATACAAAAATTTTTAAGTTACAATAACTACAGAAATTAGCTCTACGATGTTGAATGTTGGCTGTTCTATAGAACAGCATACTGTGATTATTCAAGACATAAAAATCAGGTTTTCATATAACTTTTGTACACACTATTGTGGCAGCTGCATTTCATTATTTGTGAGGACTACATGAAGAAAGGGTTCTATTTTAAAATTCCAGTTTACAGAGCTCTGTAAGGGGTTATGAAAAAAAAAATATGTTCTTTCTCAGACTTCCAGCTCTTCAGAGAGAAGGGGTTTTCTGCCTTTGAAGAGTACAATGTAATTATTAAAAATCTTACGATAAAATTTGGTATGTGGTATACTCCAAGCCTGGTATGACTTTAAATATATTAATTTCAGGTTTTAGCTCAAACTTTAAAGGAAAACTTCAGTGCTGAAAATAGTAAGCACTGAAAGGTGTCTGTGTACACTTCCAAAAAAAAAAGAAAAATCTTGTTTCTTTATTTGCCAGCATAGTTGCTGAACTTCCTCCCCCCCAAATTATACCTTATCTCTGATATAAATGTAAATACATGTTAGTGATGAAGGAGAACAACTACTATCTATGCGCATTCTAGGTACATGAAAGCTACTAGATATGCAGCTGGAAACTTGCTGCCAGTTTATCTTCATGCTCTTCAGAGAAAGGGAAATATGTAGATCCTCAGCTGGTATAAACCGTCATATGTACAGGAGTGAATGATACAATAATCATTTGTATCAGCCTTTATTCTTGTCCTTCTAGGATTCTTATCAGTAGCTTTAGGATTATTAAATTCTGATTGCTCTATAAAGTTGAAGTATGTTCAAGGAAGTATTTTCGTTATTATTAAAGAATGTATTATACCTAGAACCCCCAGATATAGCCCCTAAAATAAAGCACAGAGCCAAACAGGCATAAAAATAAAATGTGTTTTATCTTTCTGAATACAGTTTGAGTTCATTTGCAGCATACACATTATGGAAATATCTGTTCTTACCTCTTCTAGAGTATTTTTGTTAAATGAAACTTAACAAAAGTTAAGTTTCCTTTTGTTAAAGGAAACTTTAAAGTATTGGTATATTTACTTTAAAATCCAAGAGCCTGAGCAGCTGTGAATCACAGTTCTCCATACCATGGCCAGCTATGGGCTAATCATTTATACATTAACATCAGTTTGATTTGCTATACCAACAACAATGTGAAATACATGATTTATGAGGTAAAGAAAGTTTAATCTATTAGAAGAAAAATACTAAGTCAAGCACACCACACTGTGGGCTAAAAAATAAAAGGCTCTTTCCCACTAGATTTTCATTTGTCTGTGGATTGAACCTTTCTGGCCACCAGCTGTCCACCCACAAAGATCATAAAGGATTGTCAGCACAAATTTTAATGCAAGTCTAAGAGAGAAAATGGGGTATGTTTTGCTGGCTTCTGCATAAGAGCAAATTTCACCCAGAATGTATATCAGTTTTTTTTGTATGACTCAATGTGTTTCAGGCTATTACCTAATAATAATTTCTACCACTGTCAGAAGGAATATAGAACGAACAGATTTTCTCAGGGGGGATTGCCTAAATAATTTCTTAAAGTCCCTTCCAACCGTATTTTTCTACACTCCTATAATTTTGGATGCACGCTAAAATTTTCATACTGTAGCTGGAATCTGAACCAGAGTATTGCTTCACTACTCTGTATGGCAAAAGCAGAGCCTGAACGCCAGAGCATCAAAGCTGACCATTAAACTCCATGACATACAACAGAGGAAGTGTTCCATACAACTCCCCTGTGTCCAAGCTGAAATTCTTGAAAATCCTGGCATTATTTCCTTTTTCATACAGTCTTGTTAATACTAAGAAACCATAAAAGCCCAACGAACCACACAGCAATATGATTAGTAGTATACTTTGCACACTGCATGATGAGTAAAGAAAACAGAATATAGTAAAAGCAATGTTCTAGTATGTACGTCTTTGGGCACAGATAGAGGACTCCGTGAATTCCTGGAGTAACTTTATCAAATCACTCAAGTTAAGTCTAAAATGCTAATTTTATTATTTTGGAGTCCTTCTGTGCTCTTAGTCAATACGCTTTCCTCCTCCATGTTCCAAATCCATACTGAAGCAAAGTTCACACCCTCTAAGCTTTGATTATTTATTTCATGGAACCACAGCCACCAGGAGTATCACTGCTCATACTTTCAGGACACCACTGTCCAGAAGCATTCAAAATCCAAACCTGGAGATATAGCAGATATCTTAATTTGAGTAACAGTGCTAATTAGTCCTGTTGTGGTGCTATAACAACACAACTGTATCATTTCCAGGACACCAGCTAATATTTCTAATCGCTTTATGCTGGATATTTCTACAAGACAATTTAGCAAAGCTATCTGGGGATCTCGGGATTGTTCTGCACTGTGTAATGTAAATAGATCTTTTATAGTTTAGATCTCCATCAAACATTGGACTAGTACTCTCTACTTCACAAAAATACAATTGCAATTACCACTCACTAAAAATATTGCAGCACTCAGGTACTAAATTATTGGAAATGAAGAGAGATACCCTAGAATAAGAAAAATGGTATAAAGTCATTAAAAAAATACACTTTTATTTTTCATGGGATAAAGGTAGCCATTCTGTTTCTACACAACAAAACAAAACAAAACTAGACCCCAGTAACTGCAGGCACTCCAGAGTACTAGATATGAAAGATAGGGTTTCTCTACAAAAGTATTAAGAATGCCTTCATCAACAGAAGGTAAATAATGACAGCAGGGAGACAGATGTAATATTAAAGAAACCACCATTCACCATGGCCTTTAGTTAGCCGGTGCACTCTTTTAGTTCACTATACAGTATACTCACAGGTAAAGCTGTGTTTAGTCTACCTTCTGCCTCAGATTCTGCAACAAAATGAGGTGGTATGTTTTACTTCTAGGCAAAAACAGAATGCAGAAAAGTCTCTAAAGTTGAGCAAATCTAGAAAATGCAACATTTTGATCAAACTAGGCTCCCTCTAATCATTGCCAAAGCCATGTGAATTTAAAAAAAATAATTTAAGAGCAAAAGAGAAAATGCTAATGAAAGACAGGGATAGGACTTCATACTAATCCATATGCCTCTAGGATAAGCTGTAACACCCACCTCTGTTTTCCAAGACTTGATAGTGCAATATTAAAACAGTAGGGTTGTGAACAGATCAATGCAGCTCTGCTGGGATCGATTACATTGTGTAAACACACTGAAATATATCAGAACTGCTGCTTGCACTGCCCCTTGCACTTCAGTATGCATTTCTCCATAATGTAGACAGCTCTAGTAAGTAAATCAGCCCACCCCGATTGACACACTTCAGCAATTCTAAACCTCAATTATCCTTTTGTGTTATTGTTAAAGGCATAAAGAATCTTTTTATAAAACTGTTGCAAGACACAAAATACTTCTTCCCAGAAGGGAAACTGTATAGTCAGAACATCTCATTGCTTTTAGAAAGAAGATAGTTATGAATAGTATGATGGGAGCTTTCAGAACATACTGCATCAATCAAGTTCTGCATGAGCAATTATAGTAATATTTCAAAACATCATTAATTTTGTCTGCAGAACATGTCTCAGATTTCTGAAATACAAGATTTCTTCCCCTAAGGACATTAGCCCTCAGCATAAGTTCTTAGTAAATTGCTATGACTCTGCTGAGAACATCCGAGTAGTAAAGAAACATTTGTTTTCTGGACTAGGATTTGGACGTTGAGGTCACAGAAGGTATTGTCTGCAAACTGGCCACCTCCTGTAGCAATTATTGTTTTGAAAGACTCTACAAGCTGCTAGGTGTAGGAAGGCTCATGTCAATAAGCATTAAAATTCATTTTTCCTTCCAGGGGGAAGCCAGCTTGCTTCTCTCTAATGCTACTCGAATGAGAATCTGTCCATTTCTTATATCTAAATCTTTTTTTTATTTTTAATGCAATTATCATAAATAACTGAATTAATAATTTCTCTGCAGAAGTCAACTGATTGAGAATAGCTTTACTGTTATAAAAATCAAGATTAATTACAAGTAAGGCCTGCTCTCAAAGGGCAGAATTATGAAAAAATGAGACAAAGAACTAGTGTGTTACGGATCACACAAACTAACAGTAGATTCAGAGATTATTACAGAGGGTCATATAAACAATGATCCCTCAAGCATTTCATAATAGTAGCGACAAAAAAAAAAAAAAGAAAAAAAGACGAAGTTCAAAGGCCAAAAGTTGCACAGATAAGACATATAGAGAAAAACAGATGCAGAACTGAAATGGGGAAGAGAGGACTAGAAAGGAGATAAGGAACCAATTACTTGAACTGATGACAAGCCATCTATGGGGAGATACCAGAAATGTGAGATTGTTGTCAGTAACAATGTGACCCTAAGATAGGTTTTAAGCAAGACCTCAGTTTTCTGAAGCAAAGCTGCTTCTACTTTCTTTACGTGGATCTGTCTTACCACACAAAAAATGTGGTCAGGATTACTAATAGGCGTTCAGGATACTTGTGAAATTAAATTCCTTTTTAATGAGGATTCTTATTAAATCTTTTGCAAATTATGCATTTTTCAGCTAAACCAGGCCTGAATTAACAATTTCATCACAGTTAACAAACAATATTTTATAAACCAATAATTTTTTGCGCATTTTTCATAAGGCAGTGATCTTGATTTGAATGCTAATTAAATAGATCAGATGGCAAGAATGAGAGGTAGCCAGATCTGTTGGCAGCAAGGAATTCAGTTCAAATATAATATTTGCTCCCTTGCAAGAAATGAAAATAATATGTTATTATTCTTTTCCTCAAATTTGTATTATTTACTTCCCTTCCCGTCCATTCCTATTTGTTTCCTTATTTCTCCACTACCATTGCCCTACCTGGCCACAGATGTGTGCATGTGTACTCCAGAGACTTAATGTGAAGACACGGCACAAGATCATGGAACAGGACATAGGCAATACTCGTCATCCCAAATATCATGCATGTTTCCACCACTGAAGTTTTCGTCTGGGCCCAGACTATCTGGATGACAGCAGCTTAAAGGGTTGGAGCAGGAAGGATTCCCAGACAGATGTTCTGCCTCAGCAAATGGAAGATTTAGGATAACAGGCAGGTCTTCATTCAAGGTATCCCCCCCAGCACAGTAACACAGCCTTCAGCTGTAACAGTCCTAAACCTAATTTCTGCATTCTGCCTAAAATAATAGGAAGGAAAACATTTGTCAAATTGTAAATCATCTTACAGATAAACAAAAGCCAACCACACATCTTGTAAAGATAATCATTCTTTTCTAGGTTACTTTACAATAATATTAGGCTGACACTTAAAATTACATATAACAAGGTTTATATCCATAAAATAGCCAGAAATGGTACCTTGACATTCCCAGTCTGATTTATGCCGTACTTGGTCTATGGAAAGCAATTCTATTTTTTTGGTCTCTGTGGGAATTCACGTTGTTTTTAATTACAAGGTTGTTACAGTATTCCAAGCCAAAAGTGTGCAATAGAAAAGGAAAGCAACTTTGAAAATAGAGAATGCTTGTGCTGAGTAGATTAAACAAATACTTCTTATTAACACAAAATCATGTTCTCCCTGTCCTCATTTATATTTGCTCTGCTTCTACTGGTAAATTGCTCTACACGGATTTTAGCTCTCAATTTTGCAGGCAAACCACATCAATAAATCTATTCACTGTATATTGAAAAACTTAGCTTTATGGATATGGATGCTTTTCTGTACATCTGTTAATGTGTAGGAGCTAAAAGCAGTACCTTTTGGCTCACTAGGGTAGCCCACTATTAAGAAATTCCCAATCCTAAGTAATCAGAGACATGTGTGTGTGAGCACACGTGCCTGCACTTACATGCTTTGCTTAGAGAGAGAGAGAGAGAGATTTCTATGTGTTAGTCTGTGATTTGCACCTTTACTGTACATATATGTATTGATTTTGGATACTTTATAGTAAGTCAACGTGAATTTTACCAGCTTCAAATCTGTAACTAAATTGTTGTTGAGCTATTTTGTTCATTCACTTTGTAAACCCCTAAACCAGTTAATGATTAAGTGCTGCTAAAATTCAATCTGTTAATCTATCTTAGATCATTAATAAATTTTGAATCGCTGCTGAATCATAACTGTGTCAAGTCAAATCAGAAAGTGATTGCAACTGGAATTTCTTGTAATCTCTTAGATTAACCAATTTATATAAATCTATTGTCAACCTTGTAACATGGAGAAAAGAAATCACTTCACAGACCACAGTTAATTGTGTCCTTGAAAGACGTAATCCTTTCAGTTTCAGTACAAACCGAAGCAGATGGAAGGTCTTCTGACAAGATTTTTCCTTCCTCTGTGTAGGAGTCCCTCACATCAAAATAGAGTTGTTTCTTTCCTGTCACTCATTGTTCCAATCCTGCTGGGCTAGGAGATCAGTTTGCCTAGCAGGGCATCTTTTCATTAAATATATCCTTTTCAGAGATAGCTTTACAGCATCTTCATAAGGGCAGACTGGGTGGGGTTTGATCAGGTTTGATTGATTTTAAAGAAGCATTTCCCCTTCAGAACAGCACTATGGCATGTAAAAGGAATGTATTTCAAGCAACTGCAGCTTTTGTAGACATGATTATTAGAACTACTGACTTATGCAAGTTTTATTTTGCTGATATTCATAGAAATGCATACTGTAAGTCATATACTTTGACAGGAGGAACCGATGGCTCACACTTAAAGATCTGGATTTCAATAAACATAAGAAATGGAAATATAAATCTAATAAAAACTCTACAGGTAATAGAAATGTCTTTTTTTAAGTATTTGCTGAATCTTTGCCTTTAATATTTCTGTCTAAACCTGTGTTCCAAAATTTCATTACTATGCTTTTTTCCTATAAAAACCAAAGGATTTCCTTTTAAATTATTTAACATTAAATGAAAGGTTGATACTATTCATTCACAGGTTTACTTTTTTCTGAATTTAAGTGACTGGTATAAAAAAAATAATATCTGTCTCAGCCGCAGAAACAGCTCAAACAGAACTACTGCAAAAGACTGATTATTTGGACTATTTTAATGGAGCTTCTCTGAATAGTTGGTCAAATTCATAATACCAATACGCTCCTTGTATTTAAGTGCCTTTTTGCTGGAGTTTGATGTACAAACATGAATTACTCAAAAGACTTCTCACATTCCAAGAAACGCGCTTTTGAATTTTATGCCTGTACGAATAAAACCACAAACCAAAGCAAAATTCAGCCAACTTGGGTTGTGGTTGCAACTACTTTGCAAAGCTGCATTATTTAATTAGAAAATTTTATCAGAATGAGATTATGTGGCTTAATATCTAGTTGTACAATAAATAGTTTAGCCCATTTTGTTTAAAGTATGGATTCATTTACATTCTGCTACTCTTTATCATAAAAGTGGCTTGAAAGTGCTTAAGTTTTGCTGAACATAATTGTGTGCCTTTAATAGGGTATACTAGCTGTATAATATGTGTCCTTATGACAAAAACTGTCTTGAAAAAGAACTGTATGCTTGTCCTTTACTGAAAATTTTTATCTGCGACATAAGGAATATGCACAGGTTTTAACAATTTTTAACATTTAGAATAACGGCATCTAATGTTTGACACAGTGAAATACACTGACAGATTTGAAAAGCTGGATGCTATTATAGAAATAGATATTTCAAGATAAAATGAGAAAAAAAATTAAATATATTCTGATTCCATTAACTGCTGAGCATAATCTTCAATGCAATAAAAGAGAAAAGCCAGTGAAGAACTGACTGGCAAAACGTAAAATCCAAATGGCTGTCATTTAGGTCACAGGTAATTCTTCATTGATTGGCTTTCACAAGCAGTATAAACCTATATAGTCAAATAATAATACACAGTGCATGACGAGTGACATTTAAAATTGGCTCTTGTGAGTTCAATATATTATCCTGGCATCCTTGGTGATGGCTTTGTATGTCTAGCTTTAATTTTAAAACATAACTGTGCCTCAAAAAATCGGAGGGGGGGGGAGAAGGGGAGAGGTGGGAAAGCTAGCTATGCTACTAGAACAAATCATTTCAATGACCAACACAAATACACTGAAATAATTACAGCCACAGAACAAGTAGACAGAAGTAATTGATCAAGGCTGTAACCTTTTTTATCTGCAATTATTTCACATACAGCTGCAGGTATTTTCTTTGGATCAGCTGAGAGTCAGTTCTCAGTGTACTCCTGTCTCTGCCTCTCAGTCACTTCAGAAGTGCTCACACCATTTTTCTTTCTCCCAGCAGACAGCAAAGAAAAGATCTATATTCTTGTCTTAGTCACAATAATAATTCATATAGTTGCTGCCAGTGCTTATTAATTGGTGAAATTATTGCCTTGGTGCTTATTGCCTTGGTGAAAATGAAAGCAAAATGGCAGCCATACACAATAAGAACATACCCATAGTGTTCTCTTAGAAACTAGTGTTCTGGATACATGGCCAAAGAGGGGTGTAAAGAAAAGAAACTGGTGATGACCCTCTTTCCAAAACAGTCGGCCACGCAGGACTAAATTCTTGGAACTATAAAACACAATATGTGCTCAGAGACTACCAAGGGATTTTGAAGAGTCAAACACTTTAGAGAGTGGCATTCACAGCTTACAGAACTGCTCTCCAAATGCACTACTCCTTTCAGAATTCTCTGCAAAAACAGACCCAGAAAATCCCTTTATTGTGGTTCTAAATTACTTTGCAAGTTGCATTTACTGAACAATGGTTCCAAACCACGGAGGATCAATGGTGCCATTTTTAATTTCAAATTTAGAAAAAAAAAAATCTCTAGGAAACAGAATCCAAAGGTGAGCATGATGATCCATATCAACAAATTTGCTACATATTATTGTTTACCTGGTATAAATACCATAAGGTTGCTTAAAAAACTGCAGGACAGAAACCACTACAAAGATTTCCAGTATTAACATTAGACACAATCTCTTAACTTCAAGTTGTAACAGATTTTTTTTAAACACTCCAGATGTGCGTATGTCTGCAGGGAAGAAAAGAGGGGGAAACAAATTTATACCCTTTTTTTGATCCTGGAATATCACAATAAAAATGAACATTAAGAAAACAGTACATGTATCTGGATTATTTCAAAATGTAATTAACCAAGCTTGAATCTCATGGGGGTATATTTTCAAAACCCTTTGAAAAATATGCCAAAGGCTTTAGTGGATACTGTTAAAAACAACCAACAGCTAATGAGAACAACATTTTTATTCCATTCATAAAGCTCAAACTTATAAACTATAACAGAGGAATAAATTATTCCTTATGTGTTGGTTTAGAGAAACTAAGTTGTTACTCACTGGAAACATTACATGATAAGCATTATTTTAATATAAATTTTTATTAGCTTCCTGCAAATGTATCAAAGTTTATATTTTCTCTCTAGTTTAAGAGAAGGTACTAAAGAGGCTGAAGAGAAAATAGATACAATATTAAGTTAATGAACTGTTACAGACATACTCTCTTTTAAGGTATTACAGAGATGCAGAGAATTTATGCTCCAAGGGGCTCCCAGAGTCCCACACAATGCAAGAACAACCCTGCTGAAGACTCTGGACAGCCTTCAAGGTAAACCCTGAGTACAGGGTTGCTGAAGCAAACAAGTTTGGGGGGGAAAGGGGACAGAGAGTCAACTTGAAGCGTGTACAGGTCACTGCCCAGGTATAATAATCACCTTTTACCCCAAAATTCATAATGCAACTTGACACCATCCAGTCTACTGATGCTGCTCTTTCCTCTGCCTTACATGCTCTTTTCATGCAAAAGCACACTTTAATAAGTTAGGTGGTGGGTTGCTTGTTTTTCAATCACTTTGAATCACCAACCAATATAAGTTACTTATTACTTCAAACAATGTTTGAGACTATGCAGGATGTGTACTGAAAAACCTCGTATGACCTCTCTGGCTTCTTCAACATTTCTGATTCAATATGCCAAGGACAGTTGGAGAAAAAGGTGCTGGTCTAGGGAGAACCCAAGAGTAGGCAAGTATGGTATCAACATCTTTGTTCTGCCTGAACCGATGTGCTGACAGGCACAAGTAGCTTTCCAGAAGCAAGGATACTACATTTGCTTTTATCCACTGGAGATAACATGCTAGCAACAAAATCTAATTGTGTGTGAGATCTAATGGCCATTATATACAACAGTCATAAAATACGGAAGTATATTATTTACCCCATTAAAAGAAATCTGGAATCATTTGCCTGCCTTGTAGAATTAGCTAGCTTTGAGGAAAATTTATACAAGTCAATGGAAAAGAATTCCATCATACACATCACAAATCCACCGGATGAACCATTGTCTGGCTAATTGTAAGGCAGCTTTTAAGCTGCTGTAGTAGCTCTTGCACAAGAACAGTGAGTGGATGTTCACTTCTTTTTTTTCTTGTTAAGGGATATTGGTGTATTCTTATGATACTTGCATTCCCTTTGTGGACTGCTCCTTCTGAAAAAATTAGAACAAAGAGCTGCTGGCAATCAGCATATTACAGATTTCTATATCTAGTATTGTATGTGGTATTACAGAGAAAAGACAATATGAAAAATCTACTGTTTAGAACTTAATGTTTTGCAGTTGTATCTAAAAATTAATTTAAAAAAAGATACAAAGATAGAATTGATGAAAAAATGGCAGTTTAGAAATTACTTTATGTCCCTACATCGATGATCAATAACCTATTCTTAAATGAGCTTTAAAAGTTGCTTGAACCTCTTAGAAAGTATATTACAATAACTTTACGTGAAAGACACCACAATTCATGTGGTCCAACTGGCTTCCATCCAGATTTCTGACCTTTCCCCGGGGAACATCAGGAACAGCTGCTTAAGCAATGAAAGTTCTTCCAACAATCAAAAGCCTCCTCTTGTGTCTGCTGTAGCCTAACACAAACAGTTGCTGCCAGCTGTAGTTTCTGAGGGGAGAAGACAGTTGCTGAAAGAAGCAGGTGCTGGTGTGAGAGTGTGATGTCAAGTCCTGCTTCAGGAAAATATGTGGAAGGAAGGAAAAAGTGCCCTGGGGAGATGGGAGCAACATCTAGATTTGCCTTTCACTGTGCGAGATTCAAGCACTTTCATCTAAATGATTGCAGGGCTTGGTCAGATGAATGTTTAGCCCGAAAAGAACTTCTAAAGTGTCTCTCATGACCGTACCCCAGATTCCAGTTTTGCATTATGCATTGTGCCAGGCATCACAGTCTACTTATAGAAAAGTGAACAATACGGTGAGGGGACAAACCTAAAAAAAATATTCTGTAGTACTCTTTATTCCATGTTTCTAGGAGAGAGATTAAACTAAATCTGTTAATAATCTTTTCACATAGCCCTCATCTGTTATACAATTTTACTGAAAATTTACAGCAAGTTTTCTCTCTTAAGAGAAACTGTTACTGATCTTTGCTTCATATTGATCAATGCTATCTTTGCATTGTAGGCAAGATAGAGGCTTTTTAACACCTATACATATTGTAACTTTACTAATCAAGATATAATTAATATTTGCTTGCCTTGGACCCAAATATCAATATTCTAAAATAGCATAACTAACCACATTATCTAAGTTTTCCTAATACTGTGATGGCATGACTGGACATATTATATAAACATTTTATACAAATATGTGATCACCAAAAAGGCAAAGACAGGTGAGCGAGTACACGTAGCCGGCACTCAAGCAATTGAAGGTGTCAGACAACCTAAGCAAGAAGGACAATCAGCAAATCCAAAAACAAGAAAAGCAGCACTAAGACACCCCTTTTGGGAGGGAGCAGGCAGCAGCATAAGAACATCACACACAGTCAAAGGAAAAATAAGAAAAGTAAGAATTGATCACCTTGATCTCAGAGACTAAGAACCACCAAGGATTTCACCATCAGTCCTAACTAAACAGTATCAACTCTGTTTACATGCTCAGTACTAAAATAAGTGTTATAAACCAACAATTTTGTATGATTAATAAAGCACATTATCAAGAATCAATATCATTATATAAGAATTAATCATTATCCAGAAGTGTGTTGTTGATTAATTATTTTAGTAAGGTTAGTCTTCTAAATACTCATTACAGGAGTCTGTAATTCCCTATTCTCTACCCACGTATATTCACCTGCAACAGCATTATAATAAAGATGCATTAGGTAAGATTATAGAATACCTTGCCTAGTCTTCAGTAAATCACGTAAGTGCACATCAAGCTGTAAATAATGTGACTAGTCCCACAAAATGCAACAGAATTACTTATTTTAACAGGCACAGAATTAGGAAATTTTGCTTATGATAGGACATTTTGATGCCAGGTCTTAAATAGTAACTTTTTAATGTTTTGAATAAACAGAAAAAAAATAATTCACTAGGACCAGAATTGTAGCAGTGACATAGCAAAATTCCATCAGGGACCCACCTTTTCATCAGTAAAAATGGATTATCTCTACCCAACAGAGAAGGCAGCTACAGGACCTATTAATTTTATTATTCTGGATACTTTGTGCTACCATGATTTGTGATGGTATACTTTGATGTCTCAGAAATCTCATAACTGTAGATTTATTCAAAAAACCATGATAAGAATTAAGGAACCCATTCCCAAAATTTATAAGCAAGCATTCTGCCCAATCCCTTGTGAATACTTTTCATCTTAGATCATGTCTTGCTACTTAATTTTTGGAATACTGCCTTGTTTTAAGAAACAAGACTTAACAGGCCAGCACCATGAACGCCGTTTCAAGATAAATTAGGCCATGTTATGGTAGCAACATTCTGCATAGGTCACAGTCCTCTTAAGAACTGGGAAGGAAGGGAAGAAAGTAGACTCCGGCTGGCTGCACATATTTCCTTTCTCAGTTGTGAGGCTCATTCTCTAGGTAAACTCAAATAGGCACTCAGTATTAAAAGAGTGGGGGGACAGGGGCTGAAGAGGCAGGAACAGAAAGAAACCCTAGCTACAGCCTGAAACATTTCTCAGTTTACAGAAGTTTCAAAATATCAAAATGATAATAGTGTGATTTTGCAAGGAAGTTGAAACAGTAGTTGTGTTCTAAGAATTTAGGGCAGAGAAAATTAAAGATGTTATTTTGATTTCTATTTCTTGCTGCTTTGCTTTTTTTGGAAATTCTCCCAGGACATTTCGGGTTGGTCTCTTTACACTTCCTCAATTGGTCTATGGGGATTTCTAAAATCCAAGCTACAAACGAAGATGTGTATTTTATGATCACATCTAAAACTGGGCACTATTAATAAAGGAAAATTTGATGTGCTTATATTAGTCAGAATCACATTAAGTTACAGAGGGAGGCATAGCAGTTTGGGTGGACTGAAAAACTATTCTCTGTAGAGAGTACATAGATTAAAACACTAAACACTTCTCACATCCTTTCATAGTATTAGGCAGAAGTCTGGCTTCACAATTTGAAGACTAAGCAGCAAACTCAATAAAAACTCCGCTCATTCCTTCATTTTCGCTCAAGCTGTATTTTAACAGAGAACACTAAACTGGTAAGAAATCACATGGAGTCATCTAGCTTATTGATGGCTGGCAATGAGAAACTGTTTAAGTGACTGGATTTTATAAAAAGTTATTTGTTTCACCGAAATGCTTAAGCGTAACAGTTTTCTGTTCCTGGGAAAATGGGATAAAAAACGCTCTAGGGTTCAAGAGTTTCTTTGTATATACTTTTACAGGATTTTTTCACCTGTCATCTTGACCATTTAATTCATTCCTCATCTCTCCGTTTTTCTTCTCTTACATGTAGATTACAAACTTTCTAAAGCAGGGCCATTCACTTGTATCGTGTGTTCCCTTGTGTTTCACAATGGGTGTGGGGCCCAAGAACCAAGTTCCTAAACACTACAATAATAACATGGAACACCATCCGTAGACATCAGTTAAGCTGTATGCCACTGATGGACACACTATATCAATTTAGCTTATAATGAATGACAGTACACAGTCAAACTGAAGATTACAGCCCACCTTCACTGTAGTGCTTTACACCTTGATTTAAAAGCAGTGTTGGGTCCCAGCATTTTAATAAAGCAGAGCAACTATATAGAAGTTTTAGCAGCTTTGCTCTTACTGAAAATCCACGTACAGACTAAGTAGCCATATTGTAATTGTGTGGTTCTCCATCAAGAAAAGCATCTTGTAGAAGCTTCCTCAGCCACAATTACAGACTAGCATCAAATATCCTACAGTTGGAGGAGTAGGCAGGAAGGAGAAAGTCTTTTCCTTTCTCTGTCTGGTAATTAAAATGTAAAACCTTTAGAGCCGGCCCAGCACTTTCAACATGCATTTGGACAGTGCCCAGCACAATGAACCCCAGAGTCCCCAGTTGAAAGTGTCTATGTTCAGTCACAACAGGAATCAATATATATTGAATAGACATTAATTTATCAAGTAGTCTAGGGTGATTTTTCTGTTTCCTAAAGAAGGAGGAGGGCTTGAAAGGAAGTAACTCAGGCTGTAAACAGAAGTTTATCATATTCCACTTCCTTCTGAATTGTGTAACGATTTTTCTTTTTATGGCTACCTGATTTATGGCACCATACAAAGCTCGGCTGCTAACTAAAGTAAATCTCAGCAGCATCAGAGGCTCCTCTCCTGGATTTTAACTCCTCCTCACTATGCCCCACAGTGCTAATGTTTGCAGAAAGCAAACTGGTCTATAGATCAACGAAAGAGAATCACAGCACTCTAGTCTGCATTCAGGAGAAAGACATTCGCTTCCCACATTCTGAGGGCGTGCCTTCACAATGAAACAGGAACAAACTACAGAAGCAACACCTCTAATCCTTTTCTCACTCAAATTCTATGGTAGGAAGGAAGATATGGCTTATGCCAGTGTATCTAACATCTGAACTTTAAACTCACACCTATGTTAAGGCACCTCTAGCCTGATCATCTCTATTTTTGTCAGATAATAAGAACAGATGGTGGTATTTGATACTAAATAAGGAGCTAACTTAGCAAAGAGTTGGGTATACACATTCATAACAAGGCATCTGATAAGGCCGATAAATAAAACTTCCCACAGGAACAGAATACTGGAAATAACACCCTTATAATAGAAATATATAACTAATTGAAAAAAAGCCAGAGAAGGTACACTTAATTGTAGAAACCATACTGCTTACAACATTTATGCCATTTGCAAAACATAATAGTGAAAAGTTGACTTTCCCACTGGTAATAAAGGCCAGCAGACAAACTGCTCTTGAATGTCCTATTCTTTACCTAGAGAATAATTTTGCAGTAACGCAGGTATTAGCAAATAAAATAAGTGGAACTAAAGCTGGCCAGAAAATTTTTATCAAGTGTTCTTCTTCAGAAAATAGTAAATTTTATTACCAGTAATACAAATTATTGGCACGGAAAGCTTGATTGACTTCTTTGCCCCAAAAAATTTTTCTCAAGTGTCCAATTTCTATGACATTTTTCACAGAGAAAATTTACCATTTTTTCACTATTCTTTTAGGTCAGAAGAATAGTAATATAAAAAGCTTTAGGCTAACAATAGTGAACTTTGCTTGCTGATTTTTCTTTATTCATTTTAGAACGCAAATGTATTGCAGAGATCATTTTCACTTTTCCTCCTGAATGCATTTTTACTTCAGAAAAGTATTTTATCCATTATAATAGCATCCTAGCTGTGCTGAAAACGAGGAAAGAAATATACTTAACAGACCAGGATACAATAAAACTTGCTTTGTTTTGTCTGATGTCTTGTGTATGAGAAAATACTTATTATTGACAATGGGTCAACAATGATTTCAGCTATAAATTGAGTTAGTTTCTAGCTCTGTGCTTCTGAGAAAACTAAGCTTTTCTCTGTGCAGTCTTTAAATGGGCTTTCTCAAATTCACAGTATAGTTTGTGCTATTCGTATTATATTCCAAAACAGTTCTGTTTGTTCTTACTACAGGATAACATTGCTTTGGTGTCCATATAAGTTCATTGGATTTTGGTATTCCAGAGCTGAACACGTCATTGCACCACTATCACTCTATTTGGTTCATTGTTCAGGTTGTATGCAAATTTCACTCGAGATTAACAGGATTCCACAATGCAAGAGGAACTCTGCCTGTATGCAGACCACCAAAAGGCAACACGAAATATAACTGCATAATAGGAGCAACAGCTGATGGGCCCATCCAGTCTTTTATCAGGTTTACCTGTCCAAGATAAATGGACTATGCATATCATAGAGTAACTGTCACCAGCATGAATAATAAAGTCATTCAGGTTGGAAAGAAGTTACAGTTGTTGTGTAGGACAACCTCCTGCTCATAGCAGGGTCAACAGAGCAATAATTGTACACTGGACCAATATAATTGTCTTAAAAGATGTAGAAATATAGTCAATTTCCCTGTTACCTTTCACTCTTTTAAGTTGTTTAAAACTCAGTAATTTCAATATTAAAGAAGTAAGTAAAACTAACAATGTCACTAGAAAAGTCTTCCAAACAAAATGCTGTTCTGCTTGGTAGTATATGTGACACCTGTTTCTTTGGGCTTATGTACTAATTTCTCAGCAGGAAGACAAGAAGCAGAGGTATGTTTATTTGAACAGCTGAAGAACAGCACAAAGAGTTTATGATGGGAAGACCGTGACCCAGAAGAACCTTCTCTATTACCAGCTGGTTTTAAAACCTGTATAAAATCTGAAACACTATCACATATAACAAAGAATTAGGAATTTCTTATTCAATGAAGTGAAAGATACAAAGTCTCTACCTGATGTTTCAAACAGAAATTTATTTAAAAAAAAATTTTTTTTTTTACTTTTGTGTCTATGTGCCTTGTTCCTAGAGATAGTAATCCCAGCCAAAATAATAAGGTTTTGTTAGTCATCTTCACATCTTTCAGCTGGGGACAAGGTCAGAATAAATAACAAACTAGGAGGAGCTAAATAGGGTGCAGCCTACAATTCAGGGTGGATAGGCAGTGTCCACCTTTGCATTTTGAATTCTTGGTCACAAGAAACTGGTGCTGAAGAAATGTGCATGCTCAAGCTGCATTCTAAAAATAACCAACTGTTGTGAAAAAAATGAAAAAAAAAAAAAAAGAAAAATTCTTAAGTGGAGAATCTATTGCAAATCTAAGGAAAATCACTTCTGACTTCAAAAAGAGAGAAGGAAAGAGATAAAAAGTTCTAATGTTACTGACAGAAACAGGACAGAATTAATGACAATATCTCATAAATACTCCAGTCATGAATCTGCATCATATTTGAGTTCAAAAGTATGTGTCATATTTTAAAAAGAAATCACTATAATGATCATGAGCAAGGACTATATAGATTAATTCAAGTGTGGGAAAAAGAAAAGTGTGGGAAAATGCAAATGGGAAGGCTAATGAAACTGGTGCTAACCTTTGTTCAAAGTTCCCAAGAGTAAATAGAAAGCAAATTGTAGCTCACATTGTGGCAAGTTTTTGTGATGCCCTACATTTGATTTGTGAACTTGGCTGTACTCAATAACAACAGTAGAAAAGTGAGGATAGAATCCTTGTTTAATTCTTCAGTAATTCTAAGACAAAACCCACTTAAGTGTAAGATATTTTTTTCACCAGTACAATGCCCAAGTGAATTTGTCTTTTTTTTTTTCTTTTTTTTTCTACTTTTATGACTTGGATTTTCAACAGAATATTGAAGCAAACTAAACAAAGCTGAACGGGAAAAGCAGTGTCCTCTTTCAGGAATAAAAATGGGCCTGCATAACACCGTTCCTCACAAGGGATGTATTCATTAGAGCAGTATTTCTCAAAGTATATGTGCTGTTACCTTGAAAAACATTTCTTTCCTAAAAATACTGCATTTTTTTGTATTCTATACTTTAATTCTAAGAAACTCATATAATATTATCGCAGACTGGAAATGTAAAGGCAAAAAATGAAAAAGCCACTGCCACAGGCCTGCAAAACCACTCAGCTGTGTACAGAGAACTTCCAGGGGCATTGCTGATATTTTAAAAATCTTGGATTCCTGCCAGACATGCAAGATACAAATTCAGTTTATTGCTACACGGTGAACTTCTCTAGAAAAAGGTTCAACTCTCAGGATGCTTACAGGCAGTTAATATAGACTATACAACACAATAGAAACACAGAACGTGGCTAATGTAGATAGGAGTGAAAAAGTTTTTCCCAGACTTAAGGGAATATATACAAATACTTCAAAGAGAAATGACTAAATTCTTCCCAGCATTAGAAAGAACAAGGAGGTTCAGATTTCCCCAAGGGCAGAAACAGAATTTCTGCATTATCTTTCTTTCATCATAATAATTCACTGCTGATTGAAACAAAGTCTTGGCAATCATTTACCATTTACATCTCTTTTCTTCTCTAAATCCGGAGAAGAAACTATTCCAAACCTTTTCTTCAACAGGTGTGAAAGACACCATCTACTCAGTCACATCCTCCTGTTTCATTAGGAAAAGCAGAGCCTTAGCCATTTTCATGGCACTGTCTATGCTTTTTCCCGAGCATTTCCAAGAATGCACTCCTTCTCCTGGATCTGCACACTTAGAGATGAATGAATGAGCCAGGGATGTATAGCATCCCCTAACTTGTCAGATTCTTCACAGATTATCCAGAAAAAAAAATAGACCTAAAGTTCTATTACAGCTTTTTCCAAAACCAGTTCACAGTGAGGATTCTGAAATAGGGCAATGATATTTGTCACTTTACCACAAAACAAGAGGAGAGCTTTTATACAGGATGCTGGCATCCTACAAATACCAGCATATACAGAATAGTGTCTGAAGTGGAT
This sequence comes from Gallinago jamesoni, assembly GCA_025769975.1. Lineage (NCBI taxonomy): Eukaryota > Metazoa > Chordata > Aves > Charadriiformes > Scolopacidae > Gallinago > Gallinago jamesoni. The sequence goes on along the minus strand of JAOQGH010000077.1, from coordinate 23,603,893 downwards.
AAAGCATTATTATTTCATTTACTTTAGCCCAGTTAGCTGATGACTTGGATTGACCTTGTGATGGTTCCCTGAAGAAAAGAAGTTTCTCCCTGAGATTTCCTCCCAATTCCTATTTTATGAATTTCACTTCTTGACTGTATGACCATGCCCAAGAACGCTTTTCACATCATATTTTTTACAATTATATAGATGTCATTGAAGCACACAATAAAAACCAGCACAGAACAATCGTTTTCTTACGAACTCATTGTTTTGACCTAAGCTTTTCAACAATTTTATATTCCATTAATTAAAAACAGTACAATCCAACAATAAGCCCTTAATAAGAAGGACGACTTCTTTATACTCAAAAAAAAACCCCAAAAGCCCACAACCAAACCACCCTCTCCTAGTTACAACGGAACATCAGCTTTTCTAAATCGCAAAGAGCTCCAACGCCCTCTTGTGACAAAGAATCAGAAAACAAGCACAGTTTCACAATGTAATACTGCGAAGTTTGAAGCAGCTTCCATCCAAATGAAATTCTTTAAGAAAGATCGTGAGACTTGAATGAAATACCATAGCTTGAATTATATTTTGCTGATTTTTTTCTCAACACAGAAATAGATGTCACGTGAAGCAAAGCATCATAGTACAGTGACAGTATTCTGTTCCTGCTTGTTCTCTGGGTAACAGTTATTTGGCTTCCTTTAGTCCCAATTCTCTCTGTCTTAACTTCGATAGAAAGGTAGCCATCAGATGAAATTGTACAAGAATAAGAAGTGTTTATCAGTCAGTATGAATTCACAGAATCACAGAATCACAGAATTGTGGTGGTTGGAAGGGACCTCAGAGATCATCAAGTCCAACCACAAAAA
>JAOQGH010000077.1:23525855-23601542 GCA_025769975.1 Gallinago jamesoni | reverse complement strand
CTCTGCAAGGCCTCTCTACCCTCCAGCAGGTCGACACTCCCACCCAACTTGGTGTCGTCTGCAAATTTGCTGAGGGTGCACTCGATCCCCTCATCCAGATCATTGATAAAGATGTTGAAGAGAACCGGTCCCAGTACCGAGCCCTATGGAACACCACTCGTGACTGGCCACCAACTGGATTTCACTTCATTCACAACCACTCTCTGGGACCGCCCCTCCAGCCAGTTTTTAACCCAGTGGAGAGTATTCCCATCTAAGCCATGGATCTAACAAGCTTTCTACTGAGCGTAACTGAGAGAGCCTTTGCTTCCAACATGCAGAGCAAGATTTAAAGTGCCTGTGCAAACCACTTTCTGAAAATTTTCAAGCTACAAATGCTCTGAACTACTCTTTCACACATTGATGATATTTCAAAGTTATCTATATAAACCTTCATAAAGATAAGGTGATCAAGATAGAAAAGCTCTCTTATTTGTTTCACAAAATGAATAGTTAGGAACATAAAGTCATCAGTTGTGTTTGAAAACCTTTCTTTCTTCAGAGCATCTCCAGTATCTCCAATTTGCATGTATACACAGTTCAGTGTTTCACTGGGGGTTACAGACACCTGTATTAAGCAATACAAAGCTTTGAACAGTACTGCTAAGAACCAGTCTTCTAGAATATCAGAACTAGAAGTGTTTAATGCCATTTCTATGAACTGTAGATAGACAAAGATCAAAAGTTTTAGAACAATTAAGATGATCTATCGTACATTCAAACAGCCCACCTAAGCAGACCTTATCTAAACCAAATTACTGGATCTCAGCAGTTCAGCCCAAATTAGTCCATTGTCTATCTCTGCTCAAAAGACCGAGCACTTAAAAAAGTTCAAAGACTGTAGAAGAAAAATAATACCAGACATATTTCCTGTAGAACCATAAGAATACTCCTCCAAGTATCTCTTCTTTGAATGGGCCATCTGCTCTGAATGAGAAGTTTAAATGCAAACTGAATAAAAGATCCCCCTCAGCTTCATCTCTTCTTTCTCTAGTTTCATCTTATGTCCAGCTCTGGGCATTTCCTCACTGACATCTTTTATTTTTTAATCTATCAGCAAGCACAGGTTTTTTAGCACTTGGAATTTAGATAACAAGAAGGGATCCTAAATATGACTTATGGATTGCTATAGTGATGAATATCTCAGTGTGTAATCATGGTATGTTGCTTTTAGCCAAGCTTAAAGCAGATCTATAATTATATAGCCATACTCTTGACTAAAACCACAAGTCTCATTTCATTTCTCATTCAATATCCTATCTTTCATTCTGATGCCTGTCCTTGTTCCTACCTTTAGCCATGTCACTACTACAGGTATGTATCCACTCATTCTGACTACACAAGCACGAGCTCTGTCATGTGATGTGGTCACACATCTCTTATCTAGCTAGTAGACAGTCTTTTACTGTTTAGTCTTCCTCTCCCTCCTCTATCCCTTGAGCAAAATTCCGGCAAACTTTTCTGAGGTATTTTAAAAACAGACATTTACGCATGCACAAATGGAGTTTGCAGTAATGATATGGACCTTTGTATAAAATCATGTGAAATTGTTCAACTTCCACTCATGAGTAAAACAGAACAGACTGACAGGATCATAGCAGGATGGTGAGTAAAGGCCAACTGTTTATAGTGGAACAGCAACAGTTTCTTGCCATGATGAACTATTTCCTCATGGGTCACAATTGAAAGCTCAAGTAAGTATTATTTCTACCCTTATTCTCCACCTCAGGACAGTGACCTAAAGTAGTGCTTAACACCAGTAGTCTTTAGGAACAACCTCTTAACCCAACTGCTACCATCCCTTGGGTTAGATGAAAAGCGTCACCATGATCTCCAAGCTTGAGTTGCTGTGAATGCACTGTTTCTTGCTGATGGTGTCCCCTGCTAGATATACACGCAGACTAGGAACTCAGAAGTTTAGGTCTGAGTCGTGCCATTCCTATTTATTCATCTATCACACCTGTTCACAAGAGTCCACACAGCACTCCAATATATACTTCGCCACTAAACTGGACCACCTCTCATAGGTCATGACTGAAAGCTCGAGTAAGTATTATTTCTACCCTTATTCTGCACCAGTTATAGACACTGAAGGCGTGAAAACAAAGACACAACAAGTAGAGAGAGGGGACAAATTGCAGTAAGACAGTTCATTGATGCAGTGTTGCATTCACTGGCACTGGCAGCAGAACAAAGACCCTGTTCCTCACTTCCCTGAAGGCATGGGCAAGTAGTGGGCATAATGCTACCGCTGTAGTCCTCTATTCCCACATTATCTGTATGTGTTATTTACGGTGTGGCCTAAAACTTCCAGGTAGTAGCAGTACATCATAGTAGAGCTTCAACTGGTCCTTAGAGACAGGAGCTGGAACTCAGTGTGCCTGACCTGACTTGTTCTGTGCTGAGCAAAAGCCAGAGGATAGGAACTAGTATAACATATTGGGAAGACTTTCCTGAAACAGTAAACAATGTACCGGAAGCAAAAGACAAGCTGCAAATAGATCCAAATTTAGCACTAATGAACATGGTTCCAAAGTACTGGCTGTCAGTGCTGAAAACATAAAGGTTAAGCTGAATTCACATTCCAAAAATCACAGAGAAGCAGAAAACCCACTTTTACCAACAGTAAGATATCATGACCGACAGCATTTCATTATATGAGCTTGCTAATATACTGTACATCATTTTAATCTTGATATGCAACATACTGTATGTTAAAATGAGGGAATCTAGAAAAAAAAATAAGGGAATTCACATCCCCTTTGTTAAACAGTAGTGTGAAATTTTATCTGTTCAGATGAACTTCAATTTATTATCACTTAATCCCACTGTAGTTTTGCTCTTTGCTGAAAAAGAAATTATTCTTTTAACATTATTCAGCCCTACCTCAGGAGATGATACCACCTGTAAAAGGACACCTGTACTTAGGCTATAGTACTATTAAACCAATCAACCCTTCCCTGACACTGAAACTTACACACAGAGCATACAGAACAATATTATTGGGATATAGTATTATTAGGCATATACTACCTTAGCAGAGCTTCATCAACTTTTAACTAACCTGACGCTCTTCCTGTATTTGTACTTTGTTGAACACAAGCAGGCTTACAGCTTCCTGTGTGATGGTGATAACATATGTCTGACTTTGTTGTTGGCAGCTGGAGTGAGGGGGAAGACAATGCCCTTTGACCTGTGAAAAGCAGTATAAAGCTTATCAGATCCTCTCCAGATATCATTGAAGGAAATGGGCTGGAAGACTTGGCCCCGCATAGGAAATATATATAAAAAACTGTCAGTACTAATCTTTTTGTAATGTCATTAAAAATGTACTTTTGCAAATCTGAGTCCTTGCTAGACAATGTCATTTATACAAACTGAAGTGGAGAAGAAGAATTATATAACACTCATATCACTTGAAATGACTCAGTAACATCGAGACTGCTTCAGTTTATGGTGTCAAAATATTTTTTTTCTTAGTGATTATTTCTCTGCTCCACTTCTGAAATAGACCTTTAAAGGTCATGTATTGTATTATTATACACAACTTTTCCCACTAGACAGTTCATTTGGGGGTTTTGTTTATCTGCAAGGCCTTCTAGATGAACTGTGATAAAGTAAGACGATGGACTGATCCCCACAAAAAACTCCACATCTAATGAAAAATACTTTGCAGGTAAGTTTTAGGATAGTATCCTTACTGTCCAGCCAGAAATTATAGGCAGCTTGAGTATGTTAAGCTTTTAACAAGAATCACACTCTTTTTAACTGGTAAAACACCTATCTGATTTACCTTGCGCTGTATAGTTACAAAACCTGTTAAACAGCACCAACACATAAGTTTAAAAAAAAATAAACTAAATCACTCAGACTTTTTTTTTTTAATATGATTGTTGGGAAAAAAAAAAACAACAACCACCCAAATAAAACAGTGACAACAAACACAAAGTTGAAAAGATTATGAGCAGAGATTCAGTAAAATAAATTATTCTTTTAGATGTGCTCACTTCATGGATATGATAACACCAGTTAAAAAGGAATTTTTCAGTATGTCCACTGACATACCAGGCAACATTTCTAGTCATTTCAGCTGGAGATTGATACAAGGGGAAAAAAAAAATGTAACGCATCATCCTCACATTAGGTAACCTAAAGAAAAAAAAACAAACCTGCAGTTGTAGGGTGAGGCATCAGCAACCGCAGTGCTTCAAAAAAATCTTCTCATGGAAAACATTTTGAATTTGTAGGGGTCTTTTGTTGCCCCTATACCAGCATTAATACACCAACCCTTCTATAATTTTATGATACAATTTAGGAGTCGGGAAACAGAACACCAGAAATCATGCTGATAGCATCAACAGAAGAATGTGAGTAACTATTAGTCCCATATTATTTAAAAATATATTTTAAAATAACATCCAGGCAATATTATTGGCAAGACTGAAAATGCAATGTTTCCTTGCAATATGCTCCAATTTACCAAAGCTGTGCTCCATTCCAGGTATCTGTCAGAACCTGAACTTTATACTTCTGGCATAAATGAAGAGGTGAAGTAGGTTTTTCTGATTTAGGGTCTTCATTATTTTTTCTTGTATTTATAGCTTTTGAAATTACATGGAAAGAATGCAGCTAGCTGATGCCTGTCAGAGATTGGTACCTGTGTGACTTTACTCAGAAACTACTGTTCAGTTCCAGGAGCTCAAATAAGTCAGTGTTCTGTTGAAAAAATTTAAATACCAAACTCATGATCATTGCTTAATGATTATTAGTAAAGCAGAAACTCAGGACTCCACTGTGTTACTGTCAATATATACTGAGAGCCCTGAACTCACCCTTCTTAAGAAGGGGGGATCAGTCTGGCAGGGAAGAACAATCAGGAAACAATCCTGATTGATAGAAAACTGAGGCACTGAGCGATTTTGTGCAAGGTCACTCAGGAAGTCTATAATAGAACAAGGATGATTAGATTCTCCTCAGTTCTGGTCTACCATTAAGTCACAAGGTCATCTTATCTTTTAAGTCTTACAATACTTAGGTTTTTTACCAGTAAGTTATTATCTCTGACAGGAAAGATATTTTCTATTTTCACAATTTGCAGGAGATTTCAGAAATCTAATAATTATTTTTTTTATTCCCAAAATTTTGCTCCACAGTATTTAAAGGTTCCTGGGATAAAGTGGCTGTGAAAAACACTTTGGAAATAGACATAATTAATTCTCAACCAAGGCAGGGAGCGTCTGCCAGACTTAAGTCCACAGAAAATAAATATTTATGCTGTGAATCTTGTGGGTTTAAGCACAATGTAGGTAGGTATGTACAGAACAGGACCAAGGCATATAAAAGAGAATACCAACCCCGAGGTGGGCACAGACACCTTCTTTTCTCCAGAAATGATAAGGTTTGTACTTCACAGTGAGTTTCAGAGTGATGAAGGAAAAAGGCAGTAATGGTAGAAGTAGTTCTCCACCCTCTGTATCTAACAGCTGCCAGCTCATGGAAAAGACAACAAAATCTGCTTGGAGAACATAATGAATAAAGCATGGAATTTATAATTAGGACACTTGCCTGGAAGAGGAAATATTTAGGATTGCATATCTGTCTTCTACTTGCTCGTATGTTGTTCAATGATTTCATACTGAGAGATTATCAAAAAACCATGTGCACAGACCAGTATATAAAGTAGCAAGATAAAAAGTCACCTTCCTGGTCTCTAGTCCAATAAATCTTGACTTACAACAGCATAATTCCAACAACAGAAGGGCAGAGTTCCATTTCCTGAATGGTTTCATGTAGTTTACATTCTGGAAATAAGAGACTTCCCAAGTAGACAAAAAACAGAGCTTTGCCCTCCTACAGACATGAGAATTGAAACTGCCTTCAACTTTCTACTTCAAAATTGAATTCAGAGCTGAGCTCCAGCAGTATTCAAAACTGCATCCCATAAGGGCAAAGTAATCCACTGTTGTCTGGACACTTCATGGTAATACTTTAGAGAAATGGAGACAGATGGATGATGCTACCCATCTGTACCTCTTACAAAGTCAACAAGACTTAGGAGTCTAAGAAGCTTTTATGCACTGACGTGAAAGATGAAGTTCTCATTGCCTTAAAATACAATAAAACAAATCAAGAGGCACACGCCGTCTCAAAGAACATTAGAAAAAATGCACTATTGCACAACAGTTATTTCTAAAGCCCATTAATACAGCTGTTTCCTGCCACATGGCGTAACAGTTCTCACACAGGTAATATGCTATTCAAGCTGCTAGGCATTCTGGCAAAGATCTGTGCTGGCTGGTCTGCTTTGACCATGAAGAAAACAGTGTCATTTTGCATTCTGTAACATTTCAAGAGGATAAGGATTAAGAACGCTTGTACTCTGAGCCAGACAGAACAAGAGGTGAATAAATACCAGAGCGGTTCTTGAACAGGAACAGTTCACAAGGCAATCGCCAACTTGTAAGAGCAAAATGACACATCTTGTGTCATGTCATGGAATAGTTTGTATCTGCAAATGGGAACAGTCTGTTATGTGTTATATATAATAACCAAATATAGCAATATTCCCATTTGCTCTCTAGAATGACTCCCTATACCTTGACTTGGAAAAAAGATATGCACAAAGCCCCATCCAGCCTGGCCTTGAACACCTCCAGGGATGGAGCATCCACAGCTTCCCTGGGCAACCTGTTCCAGTGCCTCACCACCCTCACAGCAAAGAATTTCTTCCCAATATCTCATCCAAATCTCCTCTCTTTCAGTTTAAAACCGCTACCCCTCGTCCTATTGCTACACTCCCTGATAAATAGTTGTGCCCCCATCTTTCCTGTAGGCTCCCCGACTCCTGCTGCCTTCCCATGGCCTCACCTCAGGTCCTCCAGCATCCCCGGGGGGCCGCTGCTGATTTTTCCTGCCTTTCTGGCAGCTCTGCCCCTTCCCAGCAGGGCTTAGTCACTTCTCAAATAAAAAGGCATTTCAGAGAAGCCGAGAACAGGACAAAAACCCTTTCTTACACCTTTAAAAAAACATAAAGGGAAGTCAGACCTCCCGTTACCGCATTACACCTGCTCATATTCCGGTCAAAATTACACAGATTGCTCTAATGTTACCAAAAGACTTCGTGACCATCAACTGTTGGAAGAACCGACACAAAATATTTAAGGTGAAATGAAAATAAACACAGTTTTACAGACTATAGGGAGTGCAGCAGCTCCCCCTAGCGGCTGCGGCACAAAACACAAACCCTCCCACCTTTTCTAGTAAATGTTTCCACAACTGGCTTGGCTTACAAAAAGCACGTAATAAACCATGGGTATTTCATGTGCCTAAAAAAAAAAAAAAAAAAAAAAAAAAAAAGGAAGAGCCGTGGAGTACCGAGGGAAGAGAGCAAGAGAGCAAAGGCGGGTGAGGCGGCGACTCCGTTTTCTGGAAAGATCCTGCCGCTTTGCACCGAGACACCGAGCACTTTCATGGTGCCACCGCCGCCACCGGCTGCAGGGCCCCGGCGGGAGCGACGGCGGGTCCCGCAGCAGCCCGGCTTGGGCACAGAGACGGGCGGCGGCTTGCCCCCAACCGAGTCGGCCGGGCCCGGCAGCTGAGGCGGGCGGGCGGGAGTCCGCCGAGTTCGGCCTGCGGGGCGGGAAGCGCCGGCTGAGGGGCCCCTGGAAATGGCGGCCGTGTCGCTGCCATGGCAACGCCAAACGCAGCCACAAACGGCTGCCCCGATACTGAAGTAGTTTCCTGCTGCCACAGTTGTCTCACTCCCTCGTCGCTGTTAGAGATGTATTACTTGTCTTGAGGTGCGGTAGACTGAGTCAAAACCCACTAAATCAACTGAAGATGACCGTCATGTTTGGCTAGGTTTTTTTGGCAGTCCAGCGAGTAAAACCAGGTCACTGAATAAATCAAATAAGCCCTAGAAGTGTCAGGAATACAAGGAATGCTAGGAGTGGGACTACACCTTAGATTTAAATTCATTAAACTGAATTTACTACAGTAATATTACTTTCTCTCATCTAATCAATCACACAACTAATACTTTCTCTGTAAGGCTGTATAAGACTCTTAACAAGGCTGCTCCATTTAAATCATAAAGTTAAACTAACAACTAAATAACTTTACCTTGATGTTTTTACATACCAGCCAGCTTGTGAAGCCCACCCTTTGCTAGTTTGTGCCAGCACTTTTAAGCAAGTTCACAGAAGGCAAGTCTTTCCAGATTTAAGTCAAGCTTAAGCTTACCTCAACAGCAGTTTTTCTTCACTGACGAGGTGAACTTTTTTTCAAATTTTTCTTCACTGATGCGGGGCCAGAGCAACTGCAACATCCCCCAACACCTATAAAAAGCAGCCCGGGGAAGTGGAGGCAACAGTTTGCACAGCAGTTGATGCAGGAAGGGCACCTCTTCGAAGGAACAACATTCCAGTGGCCGAGCACTGGGCACCATTCTGTGACCACCTGCACAGGTCAAGGGCACTCACCCTCCCGGACCCCCAAGGCAACATGGTGGCCCCTCGTCTGAAAGCACAAGCTGCAGCTGTGGTTCCTGGGTCTGCACCATCTGCCCCAGCTGTGGCTGATGCCTCAACTCAGATGGAACTGCTGAAGGGAGAAGCTGCCATGCGGAGCTCAGACTGATGGAGGTGCCTCCACCTTTCTCCTGGGGCAGATAAGCAGCAGACTTGCCTGCAAAAGGCATGCCTAAGTGGAGGGCCATCTGCATCAGGGCAGAGTTGAAGGAGGTGGTTAGGAGGCTGTGTGGCATCAGGGAGATCGATAGCTGGATCCAAACAGTCTGTAGTGGATTAATAGCCCATGGCCAAATAGCCAAAATCCCCCACACGCAGAAGGCAGAGGGGTCAGTAACATGGGAGAAGGAAAGCTTATGAAGATAAGAACCAGGAAGAGGAAAAAGACTTCCCCCCCAAAGCCTGAAGTGCCCTTACAGAGCCCCTTCACAGCTCTGCAGAGTGAAGAGGAAAGGCCCACCGCACCAGGAGAGGTGCTGCAGCTGAGTAAGGCAACCTCGTCAGCTCCTCTTGTAACAATCAGCCCAATTACGAAAAAGCAATGGGTGACAGAAGGAGGCAATTCCCTTCTGAAAGGTCTGGGGACACCTATTTGCCAACCTGATGCACACTCTAGAGAGATGTGCTTCTTACTGGGGGCTCCTATCAGGGATGTCACCGAGGGACTACCAAGGAGACCTGCATAGATGAACAAGGAGCTCCTGAACAGAAAAAGGAAGCCTACAAAGGGTTGGAAGCAAGCACAGGTAGTCTGAGAGGAACACAGAGAATTTGTCCAAGCAGCCAGGGATCAGGTTAGGAATGCTAAAGCTGTGATAGAATTAAATTTGGCCAGGGATGTTAAGGACAACAAAAAAAGCTGCTACAGGTATGTCGGTGATAAAAGAAAGACTGAGGAAAATATGGGTTCTCTCTGGGAGCAAACAGGAGACATGGTCACCCAGGATATGGAGAAGGCATGGATAAGGGAAGAGCAACTGACTTCATGTACCTGGACTTGTGCAAAGCATTTGACACCATCTCACACAACATCCTTGTCTCTGAACTGGAGAGACACCAATTTACCGGATGGAGACTACTCAGTGGATAAAGAATTGACTGGATAGTCCCACTCAGAGTCGTGGTCAATGGCTCAATGTCCAAGTGGAGACCAGTGACATTGCTCAGGGGTTGGTACCGGGACCAGCAGTGTTTAATGTCTTTGTGGGTGGCACACACAGTGGGACTGAGGGCGCCCTCAACAAGTGTTCCAACGACACCAAGCTGTGTGGAGTGGCCAACCCACTGGCTTGAAGGGATGCCATCCAAAGGAACCTAGGCATGCATTTTAACTTCATTGGTGAAAGAAATGATATCAAATGTGCTATTTTCAAATGTGCAACAGTAAAAACAAGATGGAAAAGAACCTATTTATAGCATCAGGTACATTCTGTGAGATCTGCTATGGTTTCCTGATAGTTAATGCTGAGAAGAGGAGCTAAGCCTCCAAATAGTATACAGGAAGCACTCGGCCAATTTCAGTTTTCTTTAAGATCTAGATTCCCAGTAAGTGTAATGAAGATTTAAACCTCAATACCTGCAATAAACATAAGCATACAGGCTGATTGAATGAGGAATACTTTTAACCGAGTTGCCAGCTGTTGATTAAACAGAAGAAAAAAAAAAAATGTGTGATAAGAACCTGCCCTTTTTAAAGCTTTATTCTGAGAATATAAGTAAAACAGGAACATTTTGTTGAAGCTTAGCCAGATAATGCAAGAATGAATGCAAAATGAAAAAGATGAAGCAAGCCAAATTGACTTTTCCATTATCTTTCCTTATGTTTTAATGGAAATCAAAATTTGATAGCATATCTACAAATTTATTTAGAAGAAACAAAACAATATCAATATCAGTTATTCACACATACATTAACTTGCATTTAAATGAATAATTTGTGTAGTTTGGATTTTGTGTTTTCTATGACAACATAGAATAAGTTGAACTTCAGTCAATTTTGATAGAATTATTTGCATTTATAGATCAGCTTATGACTGAGATATCCAATTTTTATAAGGAAGTGAAATATGACAAAATACTGTTTTGGGGGGGTTTTTTTAGGTATAAATAAAATTTCTCCTGACATTCCCTTAGCTTTCTGTAGAGACAAAGTTCACTCCATCTACTGTAAAGTACCTAACAGATTTGCAATAGTTAAAAAATATAATAAAAATAAAGGACTTCTCAGGCAGGTTGAAAATAAAACCAGTATTCTGTGAGAGTACAAAGAAAACCAGTAGTTTACTAGAAGACTGTAGCTTCTCAGAACATTACAGGAGTGATCATACAACAAATGCAGGTGCTCCCCATAGCAAAATCTTTGCAGTATGCCTGCCTATAGTACTGCGGGATTTCTGAACAACAGTGAAAAAACTGAAATACGGTTTTCGTGAAGCTTAGCAAAGGAAAAGGCTTGAAAAATGCTACTTTTAGATACAAGTAAGAATAGACATTACACCCTGAAGTTTAGCTTAAGCTATTCTGTATCAGAATATTGTCATGTTCTTCTACCTTGATTTAAGTACTTCGAGCTTTTTTGTAGCTGGAATTGATGCCTCTGTCTCTGCACTGTGCAGACAGAGAAATAATCTTTTTTTTTTTTTCTTGGAGCCACAGAAAGTCTCTAAATAAAAGAAGGGATAAAGACAGATTAGACATAAGAACAAAACCTGAAAAAATATTCTTCTCTGGGTACCCTTTTCCAGTTCACAACAAAATCCATTTAACACAGGGATAACCCTACCTGCGCTAACCAATAAACAGGAATCAGATGTAATGTGAATATAGATGTGTTCAGTAGAAATGGAACAGAGAATATGACTGAATTAGAATTGGTAAACTTAAGGAAAATAACATTCTTTTGGAATTACAATTAAGGTGATGACAGAAATAAGCATTATAGTGATATTTAGAGAAAAAAAAACGTTGAGCAAGAGAGGTATGTTCCTAAACAACATACAACTTCAGAGACCTTTAAATAAAAGTTAAGGCACTGATGACTTTTTAAAACTTTTATTATATTGCATAAGCTATAACATTTTACAAATTTTAGTTACATTTTCAGCAACAGATACACTGATACTGTAGTAAATACAGTAAATACAGAGATGAAAGACATCTAACAAAATACGAAAAGGTAGAAATACTTAAAACCAGGATGCTGAATTATCAAGAATGTTTTACATGAACAATACCCATACTAGACTGTTTTTGGAAATGACTTCCAAGGTAATGAAGTGTTCCTTGAAGTGTTCCTGTGGCCACCACTTTGCTCCAACTTGCAAAGTGGTGGGCACAGTCAGTGCTATCAGTTCTCCTACACTTCAGCATCTTGGAGCCGGGGTTTTTATGAACTCCATGCTTTAATGAGCACTAAAAAGCGCCTTTCTACATAATAACAAGATGTAAAAATATCACTGTTCTAACATGGACTGAAGTGCAACAAATGCTTCAAAGGAATTTAATCAGTTAACTGGGGAATGAAGTACCAGTACATTTTGTGGAGGGGGAATATAGGAATGTTCAGTAAGTCTGACTGAAAAAAGAAATCATTTGGGAAAATAGTTTTCAAGCTGAGAGTGCTAATAATAAAAATAACGACACAGTTTTTCCCTGCCAGTCTAAACAAAAAAAAACCCAAAAAAACCCACTGCAAACAGAACCTCCAAAGCCATTATTTTTGGTAATCAAAACACATTGAATATTGTTTTTAAAAGAAAATGAAGCTCAAATTAAAGTAATTTAAACCACCCTTCCTATAAATTCTTCAACACAAATATAGCTGCCTACTATTAGAAGCATGGCACAAGTTCACGCAAACTACTGTAAAAGAATGATCATTTTTAACTCTGTAGGCACAGCACTGTATTTTGCATAATTCCACTGAATTAAAAAAAATAATTTAAAAAGCAGAAACTTGGGTTACATAAACAATGCAGGTTCGGCTCCAAATTGAGATTAAAATCGGTTTTAGAAAATAAGACTTATCTCCATACACTTTCTACTTTTACTGGCAAGGAAGATTAGCAGCTGAAAAAATGATTTTTATCATTATAATAGTTTATATATAAAAACATATATTAATTTCATTTTTGAAGTTAAAATCCCAGTTTCATACCAGTGACTTCAAGATGCTTACTCTTGACTTACGAAGTTGAACCAGATCCCGTATGTGCATTTTTAAAAGATACATATTTTTTTAATTTCTTTAAAAAAAAAAATACAAAAAAGCCAGGGTTTACAACAGTTACCATCATCATCAACATGCAGGAGTCAGTATTCCAACATAAAAACCACTAGATCTGCCTTTTAAACTACTATAAAAGCTACGTATTCATAAGTATGAACTGAGGGGTTTTTTGGCTAACAGAAAAAAAATACCATAGTGTGCTTTTCAGATAGTCAGGTATCCCATTGATAAAATAAGTCTGATGAAAGAGAAAGGCACTTCAAGCAGGCTAATTTATCTCCAGAGTTTCCTAATATGCAGTACTAGATAATGGTTGTAAGGTACTGTGTTTTAATTTGCACAGTGTTAGATCAGTAATATTGTTAATCTGTTTCACTTTTTAACGAACGAGAAGAGTTCAGACTGGCGGCCGTTCATTTCACCCTCTTTGGTACAAATTGCTGCATAAAAATAAAAGAGACAACAAAACATTCTTACATCCCCAATTATTTTTTGCGCATCAGCTGTAGTTCTACATTGGTAAATAGTGTTCCTAGTCATCAAATCTGGTTTGCTTTCAGGTTTTTAAGACACCAGAGTTCTTTAATTTACTATAAAGATTTTTCCTGTTAATCAAATGGAATTTTTAAGTGATCCCTCCCCCCCTTTTTTTTTTGTAAATTTCTATAATATGTGACATTTGGTTACAGTCTAAACATTACTGTCCATTAGCTTATTCTGGGTAACATATCTAGATTACTGTGCATACAGCTGCATACTATTTAGCCTGAGCACTTCCCTTAATTTATGATACATTAAAGCATTGACCTAAGCCGCATGAATTAATCTGTGATCAGCAGAAAAAAGCCTTGGCTAAACTCCATTAACCACCTTATCAAAAACAGGTAAGACCTGGAACTGGTATACCCTTCTGCAAGAAGAATCTCAATATCGTGTATTGCAGCCATGCTGAAGAAACTGTCCTGAAGTTTGACTGCCTTTCACCTTAAACGTATGACAAAATTTGTTGTTTACTGTTCTGTACCTAACACCTTTCACTTAAAGCTGTACATACACATATGTGGGGTTTTTTTGGAAAAAGTGACAGCTTAAGAAACATCTTGTGAAGAACTGAGACAAATGTTTGCAAACATTTGTATTTTTCAAAAATAATTGATTCCACTGAAGCAAAAAATACATCAGTATGGAAGCAAGCATCAGAGAAAAAGCTATAGCCTTTCAAATTTTCCCACTCTTTCCCCTCTCCCTAGAAGGAGCTCACTTTAAATGTGCTTCGGGCATGGCCCACTTACTCAACCTCCAGACTCAAAGAAGTCAAAACCTCTGCATGTTTCCCTGCCCTTCCGAGAGCAGTGTGCCGCAAATCCTTCCTATTTTTTCTATAGACCTAATTTTAACACTAGCCTTTTAGCACTCTGTTAGTGCTGCAACACTGAGCCAACAGAAAAAAAAAATCTTGAAAAATCAATTGATTCCTATAAATTCATATGTTGAAATCATATAGAAAAGCATTAGTTTGACCACAAAGACGATTTTCATGATAAAGTTTTGTCTTTTCCATGTGTTACACATCATGTATGACTAACTTCGGAATTCAAATTTTTAGAACTCAGTGCAGCCAGACTAATTTTTTAATGTTCCAAAACCAAAAAGAATTCCATTTAGGAATTCCATGCATAGGCAATGCACATTTCCCATGCATCAATTCCAACATGCAGCTGGAACATAAAGACACAGATAATATATTCTTTAAATACTGAATATAAATATGAAATATAATTCTAATAATTTTAGACTTCTATAGGGTTTTTAAAATCCAAGAGTGAAAAACTTCGTTCCCTTGAGCTCACATGAATAAAGCCCCTTAAAGTAGTCTGTATTTTTTAATGATACAAGTAATGTGGAGGAATAGGTCTTTTTGGTATATACAATGAAAAAAATGCATTAAAAAAATCTGCAATATATTTAAGTTACTGTAGGCAAACAAAATTTCAAGTAGAGACATATCAATTTACTATTAAAAACTCAAAGCCATTTGCTTGTCAGGGATTTTCTGCTATGTTCAACAGCACGTATATATTCTCTTGCTGAAAAGAGAGTCATCAAAACCGATGCAACTCTTAAGAGCAGGGCAATGCTGAACCTCAAAAGTCAAAGTAGCTTTCAAAAGAAACACTCAAAATATATAAATAGATTCCTACTAATATATATAACAACGCAAAGGATGACAATATCAGCATCTTGCGCTACAGAGTCAGTCATACATAATCCAGTAGAACTGAATATAGAAAAAAAAAGTGTTGTGAAAATATATTTGGTATAGGAAAACTCAATTACAGTTACCTAAAAAGAGTCCCAAAGGCATGCTACTATGACAAGTCATCTACACTGGTTTTGGCTGGGACAGAGTTAATTTTCACGAGAAGCTGGGAGGGTGCACAGCCAGAAGAGCTGACCCAAACTTGCCAAAGGGATATTCCATACCATATGAAGTTACACTGCTTATCATTTGCTTTGCATATTCTTCTATTGGTATTACTGTTATCATTTTTCCTCTTCCTCTCCTGTTTTTATCCCAACCCTGAGTTTTACCTCTTTGTTTCCAATCCCCCTATTCCCCCCAGCAAGGGGGGTTGGTGAGCAAGCAGCCGTGGGGTACTTAGTTGCTGGCTGGGGCTCAACCACAACAGTCCTTTTTGGCACCCAACATGGGGCTCGAAGGGTTGAGATAATGACAGATCTGTCCAGAATGTGTTAAAACCATTTTTTTTGTGTTTGTTAAAAGAATTCATTGGGTTAGTTTAATAGTCGCATTGCTTTATTTGTTCTCTGAGTTGTGTTAGGCAGTAACTTACTTGCTGTACAGACTGCTTACTAGTATTTATGTGCTGTTTCTTACCTGTGGGAGTTGGATCAAGGTTGCTGCTTTGCTGTATGGAGTAGCACTGGCTTATTGACCACAAGACCAATATTGTATTTGTAGTCAGAATTGCCATCCTCTTCATTCTTCGGGAGCCATCTAGTGGAAACTATTAATAATTACACTTTTTACCTTTTCTCACAGAACCAATCTGTCAGGGAGACACCTTCCTTCATCTTCCCCTTTTCCTCCAGGCTAATTACAATAACTCCTAAGAATTTTTAATAACCTTAGGGTGTTGAAGCCAGTAGGCTCCTGAATGTGTTTCTGGTCTTAAAATTGTTTAAGGTTAACAAGCAATTTAGGAGTATGACAGGCTCTGCATGGTCATAGCTGGCATGGCATGTGGGAGAATATGGGCAGGTATCTAGAGAACTACTCACCCCCAGTGGCCTGAAACTTCACTCTCAAACAACATCAGGACTCTGATAAAGTGACAGAATGTTTGAAAGAAAAATACTGTGGGACTATAAATTGGAACCTTGGCTCAAACCCTGCTTGTTCGCTGTTTGCTCAAGGAACTGTCGTAACCACAAGAAACCACCTACCAGAAATACGTGGAATACAAGGTCAGTTTTCAGTGCTGCATAGGTGGGGACTGCGCTGACTTCTATGACACTGTTTTGGGGAATTTTGCTATAGAGGGTACCTGCATAAGCTGAAAGAGTAATTAACAGACACCTCAAGACAGGGGTCAAAAGACTCCTGTGTGACTCCCTAGCCTTTACTGCGCTTACGCCTACTTAACCAGACCCTAGAACCTCCCCACTACACTTCATGTGCCAATAACCACCTTCTAGCACAGCCCTGCTACACTTCACATGCAAATGATGGAAAACCAAAAGCAAAAGCATACAAGATGGCTAAACAGACTAAGAGGACAGCTCGGAGCTCCCACCACCTGTGATACTATGGCTAAAGAGAACCAACAAGACATCACTGGATCCACAGGTGGTGACTGTTTGCACTTTCCTCTCCCTTTCCTTCCTTTCTCTCTCCATTTCAAGTACTTAAATTGTTGTTAAATGAACTGGTTTGGTGATTTTTCAATATCTGGCCTCTTTTGTGCCTGAATTCTAATGAAGCAATTGAAATTTTACCTTAATGTTTGCAGCCTGGTCACAACACATGCCCCATGCCACCACCCAGAACACAATCCTGGGCCTTGCAAGTTTTATGGCAACATGGCACCCCAGAAAGAATCAAGTCAGACCATGGGACTCATTTCCGAAACTAACTCATAGACACCAGGGCCAAAGAGCATGGCATTGAGTGGGTACATGAAATTCCCTGTCATGCACCAGCCTCCAGGAAAATCAAACAATACAACAGCCTGTTAAAAACTACCCTGAGAGTGACCAGTGGTGGGACCTTCAAACTCTGGGATACAGATTTAGTCAAAGCCACCTGGTTAATTAACACCAGGGGATCTACCAATCAAGCTGGCCCTACCCGGTCAAAATTTCCGTGTACTGTAGAAGGGGATAAAGTTCCCACAGCGCACATGAAGAATATGTTATGGAAGACAGTCTGGGTTAGTCCTGCCTCAGGCAAAGGCAAACCCATTCATGGGATTGCTTTTGCTCAAGCACCTGAATGCAGTTGGCAGGTGATGCAGAAGGAAGGGGAAGTCCAATACGTACCTCATGGGAACTTGATTTTGGGTGAAAACAGTCAATAAATAAAATTGTATGATTTTAACTGCTAAATAACCCTGCCACTGTATGTCACGACTACTACAGTTGCTATATGCTGTATCAATGGTATTACAGTAAGAATCACCCAAATGAATGAAGGATGAACTTTGATGACACCAAGAGAAGTGCAGTGATATTGGAACTAGAACCGGCTTCATCAGTTAGTGCCATTGTATTAAGCTGCCTTTATCCCAACCCACAAGTTTTACCTCTTTCTTTCTGATTCTCCTCCCCATCCCACCACAGTGGGAAGGGCTAAGGGAGCAGCAGCATGGTACTTAGTTGCCAAGCTGGGGCTAAACCACAACACCATCTTCACCTCTGAAATAGATGAATTGTATAATTAAGTCAAATTCTTTCAGCCAATTAAAATTATGGACTTATTTGTGTACCTATTTTAAACTTAATTGTGAACTCAGTAGGAACATCATATTTTGTTCATGAAGCAATCCAACAAGAAAGTTCGATTAATGTATTGCTAGTACAATTCTGGTTACCTTGCGTGTTCTTCTTGAAACAGGACCAGAAAACTGACAATCCCAAAACAAAAGACATTTCACAGTAATATTTCCTGAGTAAGTATTCCCAGAAGCTCAGCTGCATAGGATATTTCCTACAACTCTTGAGTGTACTACAGGGCAGATGACTGAGTGCACCTCACCCCACAATTTAGACATAGGTATTGTATGTTTGGGTCTTGGTATAAAACCTTAACCAAGCTCTAAAGGAAATAGTTATAAAGCTTTTTTTGGGGATTATAATCAAACTGCCGAAGTCAAAATGCTGGAACTTACTTCATCAGGGAAACAGCTTAAAAGCCACAGAAAGACATTCTATGTACTATATGAAGCACATTATGGGATGCATCTACTTTTCTGTTAGCCAAAGCTGAAACAATCACTTTGACAAGATGAACATTAAAAATAAAAGAATATTTTGATGGCCTTCTCCTTCCTCTATACATATCTTAGTTACATTTCATGCATTCATGACTTTTGGTAAGTTTAACTCTAAGATGAGTCATAAGTAGTATTTATATTACATTATAGACCAAATTTTGCGATCTGCTCTCTCATGCTCATAAAAAACCCCAACTTTTAAAGCCTGTTTAACCCCTCTGCGATGCACAACCTAGACAAAAGCAGCTCAGGCTGGCAAAATGTAGGCACATAGACCTCCAATGATCTCCCCTTTTTTAAAAACACAAAATAAAAAGCAACAGTGTTGAACTTTCCTGCTAAAGGAGACTATTTCAAAGGCATAATTTGTCTAAACTTACATACTTTCTCATTATGGGCCAAACTAATAAGTCTGCAGGGATTCAAGACCGGCCCAACATCATGCAGAAGAGAAGATTTTAACTGACAATGAAGCCAAAACGAGACACGGGGATCAGTAGTAGCAGCAGCTCCGATTGCTACCAGAATCAGTCCTTTTCTGCCGGATGTGGACGCTTCAGAGAGGATGACAATCTTCAACATCCACGGTTCGTAACAAAGAAGATTGGCAACATCTTAAGACAGTGAGGACCATGAACTGCAGCAGCCACAGAGCTTGAACTCTTCCCCCTTCTGCCACTGCTATACGGAACGCAACCTTTTGCACAGGGATGGGCACACAGGGAGAGCATTAGTGCTATAGAGCTCCGCTGATAAATCCAGCAGAGCTCATCTGCTGGTGATGTGGAACTAACTGATGAAACATTTTATGTTATACAAAAAAGTAGTAACAGATCCCTAGAAAAGTTCACATATAAAATACTGTACAGATGGTCACATTGATTAGGAACAAGGCTGAGGAATGGCTTTACCTAGTCTACCAATGCATTAGCAATAAGTTTGAAAAAATTCAAGCATGTACCTACATTTCTCACCGTGCACTCCCAGAGATGTGTCCAAGAATGACAGGCTAATTAAAATGTGGGCCTTCCCTATACTGCCAGCAAAATTAGGAACTGGAAAAATTTTATAGTAGTATTTCCCTATTTTCAATTCACATTGAATATCAATTCCCCAGTTGACATTCAGTAACTCAATCTGTACATTAAAAAAAAAAGTAATTTTTCTTGATACTAGAAAACAACATTTCCCTTGTAAATCCAACACTGCAGAATTACAGAAGCAGCCAAGAGGTCAATAACCAGCAGGGAGAGCAACAACACAAAGCACATTGTGTTTTAATTTATAGGAATAAGTGGCCTCTCCTCTCTTTTCTTCCAGATGTTGGTTTTGCTATCTCTTTTCGTGATAGACGGTCTATCCCGTTTTTTAGCAGAAGGAATACCAGATTCATGACTTCCTGATACAGTTTTTCTTCTTACACCTTCTTCATCATGCTGTTTTACAGCTGGCCCATTTCCTCCATCCAGAATGTGCCTCACAGCCTGGTCCTCTGGAGTGCAAACAGTGGTCCCACTTTCACTGCTACTCAAATCCAGATCTTCCAAGTAAAGGATCTTAGAATGTGGCATATTTTTTATGAAAGTTTTCTCTCTCTCCAGTTTCCTACTAGGATGATGCTCATTCATGTCCACACCAGAGTCCAGACTGGTATCATTACTCTCTGTTTTTCTGCCTTTTTTCAGATCTATGAAAGAATGCCTCACTTGAGCGATTGGCTTTCCATCCAGGGACACAAACCATGCTCGAGGGTGTGGAGATGGTTTTCCTTTAGAGAGTTCCAATAATGTTTGTTCTGAAATACCTTGAAGTTCAGATGAGAACGGAGTCATTACAACTGCTTCATTCAATGTCCCAGGAACAGAGATAGACTCCAGTAAGCTATTAGTGTACCGGCCCCAGTTTGATGTTTGAGAAGGTAAGCCCTCTTCACTATCTAATGTACCGTTTTCATCTCTGCAGACAGAAGGCTGTGGATGAGAGTGCACCGGCATTTTCGGTAACGTTTGTATGTAACTGTCACGATTCATGGGTTCCATCATGGGGCTATAAACTAACTGCCCTTTTCTTGGCAAAGTTGCTGATTTAGCAGGATGCAATTGTTCTGGGGAGTGGAAAAGATCAGAGGTTTGAAGAATAGCAATAGGTTGATTGTAAATATGCATTAGATGTTCTGGGATATGGGAAAGCCCATATATCTCCTCTTTCAGTGAAAGGTATCTGTTTTGGTCTTGAATGTCCGTAGAAGCCTGGGAAACAGTACTGTTACTATGCTTATGCTGCTGTAAATGCCTAACTGCAGCATTAGGCTCCAATGAATGTGCTGAATTTCTTGACTGACCAGTCTGACAAGATGACTGATAAGAAACATCCTCTGTGTAGATTTTAAAATTGTCTCGTGATTTTCCATCTTCTGTGTCTATGGACATCCTTCTTTGAGGGCTGTACGAAATCTTCGGTGTATATAACTGCGACTTATCCTCCAACTTTAAAGATCCTTTGACAGCATTGATGTGATTTATGTGAGTTGTTGATGTTGTCTGGTCTTTTTTTATGACCTCCAGCTTAGTTGTATTTTTTTCCTTCTTTTGTGTCCGACCACATTTATCCCTATGCAAAAGAGATGCAAGGTGACTGTAGAGCATACTAGGAAATACTAGACTGTTGACTACCAGAGCTGAAGATTAGAGTTTGGTTGCAGTTATAGTGTAATGTGATGTCACAAAGTTAAAATTAATTTCTGTAATAACTGTAGTTTTCTAATAAATATTAGGCTACACATTGTAATTTAGCTAAGGAAACGAGCCTCAACTTCAAGGCTATTTCATTAACCTTAAATTCCTTTCATGCTGAGCGTATTAGAGCCTCTGTTTTTGCTTACCTGCAGTAACAAAGAAGAACAGCAAAAAATCCAATGATAATGACAACAGTACCTCCCAGTATGGCTGTAAGAAACACTGTGTGATAGGCTGTTATGTCCTTGGAAACCGCACTAATAATGGATTCTAGATTGTCAAATAAAACCAGAGAAGAATTAGTTCTCACAACCAAATAATTCTGCTTGATATGCAGAGCTGTAGCGAATAAATTAACCTGTCCTTTTCCAGTGACTTTGTGTTTCTATGGCAGTATATGCATCCCTCCCTTTTCACCCTGCTGTTTTAGCAAACTAGAAAATACACAGTGGTTACAACACAACGGATCTTCAAAGGTTCATCTCGAGTACTAAAACATTACCATAACATCTACCCAATTACAGTCAAATAACATTTGTACTAGTTGTCCAAACTTACTTAGGAACATGGTCTACATTTTCTATTTAGTGCTTCTGTTATAAAGTGCTTTATCTATTTTTTAAATTTTGACGTATTTCTCTGATAATGATCCCTTTATATGAATTTGCAAAACATGCAAAAAATCTACAGAAAACAGAATCTACTGGGACCATTTTACCCAAGACTAAATTTTTTTTTATTTCCTTTGGTCATACATGATCTTTAACAGTAAGGGGTACAGTCCTGCTGATTTTTAGATCTTCAGTTACAGTTCCCTTGCAGGCTTCCTCCACAAGATGGCAAGAGTATAAACATGTAAATTCAAATACAGTCTGGACTTTTGCCCTTATAACAGTTGAAGCTCTAGGAAATATTTATGTGCACAAAGGCACACCATCAGGATTCAAACAACAGTTGGGTAACTTTTGAAATTGCATGTCATTTTTCCCTTTCTATTGTTAAATTACCCAATGCGACAACATTATGATACATTGTTACTTCGGTTACTCAGTAATTTCTTTGTCTACTGTTGCAATACCTCTTGTTCCAGGCAGTGGAGCTGCTATCCAGTAGCCTAAGTGTTGAGCAGTATAAGTCCATACTAATTGACCATCTGCTTCCTTTACCACTCCGAGTCCAGGGCTTACCCAAGCACCTGAAAAATAATGACAAAACATTAGAACTATAGAATGATTCATGTTGGAAGGGAACTTAAAGATCATCAAGTTGTAACCACCCCACCATGGGCAGGGACACCTCTCACTAGAGCAGGTTGCTGAAAGTCCACTCCAGCCTGGCCTTGAACACCACCAGGGAAGGGGCAGCCACAGCTTCCCTGGGCAACCTGTACCAGTGTCCAACCACCCTCACTGTAAAGAATTTCTTCTTGATATCTAATCTAAATTTCCCCTCTTCCAGTTTAAAACCATTATCCCTCATCCTATCACTCTACTCTGAGAAAGAGTCCATCCCCATCTCTCCTATAGGCCCCCTTCAGGTTCTGGGAAGCTGCTATAAGGTCTCCCTGGAGCCTTCTCTTCTCCAGGCTGAACAACCCCAACTCTCTCAGCCTGTCTCCCTAGGAGAAGTGCTCCAGCCCTCTGATTATCTTCATGGCCCTCCACTGGATCCATTCCAACAGGTCCATGTCCTTCCTGTGCTGAGGACTGCAGAATTAAACGCAGTACTCCAGGTGGGTTCTCACCAGAGCAGAGTAAAGGGGTAGAATCACCTCCCTCCACCTACTGGCCACACTTCTTTTGATGCAGCCCAAGCTTTCTGGGCTGCAAGTGTACTTTCTCAGCTCATGTTGAACTTCTCATCCACCAACATCCACAATTCTTTTTCGCCAGAGCTGCTTCTCAATCCATTCTCTGCCCAACCTGTATTTGTGCCTGGGATTGCCATGACCCAGGTGCAAGATCTTTCACTTGGCCTGGCTGAACTTCATGAGGTTTGCACAGGCTCACCTCTCAAGCCAGTCCAGGGCCCTCTGGATGGCATCCGTTCCCTCCAGTGCCACACAGCTTGGTGTCATCAGCAAACTTGCTGAGAATCCCCCTGTCCATATCTCCAACAAAGACATTAAACAGCACTAGTCTCAGTACTGACCCCTGTCACTGGTTTCCACTGGAACATTGAACCATTAACTGCAACGCTTTGAGTGCAGCCACCCAGCTAGTTCCTTATCCAACAAGTGGCCCATCGATCAAAGCCATGCCTTTCCAATTTAGAGACCAGGATGTCATGTGAGACAATGTCAAACACTTTGCATTAAATCCAAATAGATGACATCTGTTGCTCTCCCCTTATCTACCAATGCTGTAGCAACATCACAGAAAGCAAACAAATTTGTCAGGCATGACTTTCCCTTGGTGTAGCCATGTTGGCTGTCACCAATCACCTCCTTATTTTCCATGTGCCTTAGCAGAGATTCCAGGAGGATCTGCTCCATGATCTTGCCAGACACAGAGATGAGACTGACAAGACTGTAGTTCCACAGGTACATCTCATGCAGGATTCCTCTGTATCTCAAACCATTAGAAATTAAGCCATTACCAAAAATACACAAGGTCACAAGAAAAAAACTGAAACTTCTGACCTATACAGTATTTATTACACAGCTTTAGCTAAACATGCGAACTTCCTCTCTTGACAATTTCATTGCAAATATCCCTGTGTTGACATTTACTCTGAAACAAAGCATCAACATTACCTACCTAAATTAATTTAATATAATTAATTTTGTATCAAATATCTTTCATAGATATACATACAAATAATCTGAAAAATTATTACATGAGCTTAAGCATGTATGAAAGCCAAGATAAAAAAAAATAATCAAGGAAGGGGTAATTTAAGCATATGAACACAAGTTTAACACTAGCTAGCAGCGCTTAGTAGGAAAGCATTTTAATCTAATAAACTACAATAAGATAAAAAAAAGGTTTGTCTTGAATGTTTCTTTCCTCCCTGCCCCAAGGCAGTAACAGTTCAGTTAACCCAAGGAAAGTCTATTGTTAGGAGGACACAGATTTCACACCATCTGTTTGGCAATGCAAAGGACAGGTATTACAGTATGACAGCTTCTACAGTTAATAAAGCCTGCAGTAGAAGAGACAGAAATATTCTTAACGTACTTGAACACATTTGTTGTGGGCCATCTGTGAAATTCTAAGGACAGAACGCAACCTTGTATAAAAAAATTTCCATTTCCAAACTGCAACTACTGAGAAGGAGAGAGAACCCTCAGCTTTTTTAAAACAACAATAACCAAAGCATGCAAAAAAAAAATTCATTTAGGCCCTATAATTTCAATTTTCCTCCACAACCCTTCTTACAGCAAAACAAAAGGAAATATCTTCCAGCAAGGGGTAAAGATGAGAACTGCCACATACCACATATGCACACACACATATAATTCAGCAGTAAAACTTGCAGTAAAACTGCTGGTGATGGCTGGCAGAGGGCAGTAACAGCAGCAGCTGCCACCCAGAGCCCTGAAAGATGCATTTTCTCAGTCACCTGGAAAACCTTATGTCCAGACTCAGGAGCAAGACCAGCCGTTAACAGTCTTCCATCTCTAACTCTCATATGGAGGTAATGACAGATCCTCAAATTCTGTCCCGTGAATTCTAAGGCAAGATGTCACTAAACTCCAAAAGTTTTCTTTTACAAGTATAGAGGGTGGGCTACTTACAGGCAGATAAACTCAACACAAACCACCACTTATAGAAGACAAAAAACATTCTACGTCTCTAGATGTTCTATCTTGACTGAACAAATCTGTAAGAAGCTATACAATCTTTTCTGTCCTCTTCAGTAAATTATACCTCCGTCCAACACACTTCATAGAAAATAATATAAATAGTATGCATTAAGAAAAACATTAAAATGTGATTCATGAGTATTCTCTATGATTTACCGCCATTCGAACAGAAGCATATTGTTCTTTATGTAATGTTGCAATGCAAGCTTTCTTTTCTTGTTTTTGTAATCCTATTAAAATCCACAAAGTACTTTGGTCTAATGAGGCAAAATATTTAGTAAGAAGGGAGCCACATTAAATATACATCAACAATTCTGCATTTACAGCAGCTGGAATATAATTACAAAACCTCACTTTCCAGGAACAGTCTCCGTACTATTCCACATCAAGTAACCCCAGGGAACACTGCACAAGCAGACACCTGAAAGCAATTGTATCTTTTTTTCCTAGTGCATATGGGTCAGTCACACAAACACAGACCTCCTCTCTTACCACTATCAATACTGACATGGAATCTCTGATTACCATTTACCCAAGGACTTCAGAGTTTAGAAGTGTGTGTCAGCACCTTGCTGGGGACATCCCACATGCAACATCTTGGATGCCAGAGCCTCGCTCATTCAGTGCAGTGGTAGCTCTCCATGCAGCTCAGATGGGGGTCTGATGATGATGATGATGATGGATGCTCCCAAACACTTGCTGGAGAGCTGAGGTGTTCAGCTGTCCTCAGTCACCAGAACCTTGACTAAGGAATGCCTCGCTATTACTCAGTTACCTTACAATAAAGTCATTTTGCACATTCAGATCAAAGGTAAAAATAAAACAAGCTTATTTAAGAATAAACATCCAGAACAGTGAATACAGCTCCAAGTTTTCACTGTAGAGAAGACATGAGGAAATGGAAGAAAAAGTTTAAGTTAGGTTTGGGCCCAAAAAGCCTCTTTCCTTGTCTTCTCTTCAGCAAGCAGCAGTGAAGCTTCCATGTAAACACAATCCCTCAGTGAGCACCCAGCACAAACAATTTACCATAACAGAACCTCTATCAGAGTACACTCCATCTGAGAGGAAAAAAAACCAACTGTTTTAATTGTTTTTACTAGGTCAGCATACCACACTCCTGCTCTTGCTCTACCCCCACGCTCTACCCTAAGTAGGCATGTTGGGTAGACCCACGTACACACCTTGCACTCATTTATACTCTAACCTAACCCTGTGCCAAGCTGCTCTGTCAGCTTTTTGTTTTAGTAACATTGTTGAATGAATTTTCTGTTTAAGTGAGTTGAAACGCCTCAGCCTAGGTACAGATGAGCAGAGGAGCTGGCAAAAGTGGCTGTAGCAGCAAAAAATTAAATGCCCTTGTGCTATTTTACATAAAACCCCCTTTCTTTGATGAAGAAAGCTATCTCTTATCACCAGTTACTCCTCTGCAGTCTTCTAGGCGTATAGACAGACCTAATCTTCTACACCAAAACCTATTCTATTCATTCTTCTCCCATGAGACAACCTAGCCAATTTTTTATTAGTATGTTCTTAAGTCAAATTAATGTTTTCTTTGTTCCTTATTAAGACGATTAGAGTTTTTTTCTTGAACATACAAAAAACAGAGATGGTGTAATCTCCTGTACTTCCAACAGTTGAATAACAGTGTTTTGCCTTAATAAGGCGTAAGACACCTCTGTCTTGAAATATGTGAGTGAAGTGTGATGAAAAGTATAAAGTACAGCATAAGAAAATCAGTACAGTAATGCACACACCTAATAGAGGAGATCTAAATGGGGTAAGTGTATGTAGCTCATTACGCACTCTTAACTAAAATTAGACATGAAGGGATGACAAAAGGTTTAGAATGTCTAATCCCCAGCCTTCCCTTCCCATGCATGCTGCAAGAACTATGTTGTTCCCTTTTGATAACTCTTATTTCCCCTTCATTTCACTTCCTGAATTGCTTTTGTTAATGGAAGTAATGTCTATTCCAATTTTTGTGTCAAAGCTACACTCTAGGAAACAAAGCATCCAAATCTTCAGTTCTTATTTGTTTTCTTTTAAGGCATTCACAAAACTACCAGGCTTAATATTTAACATCACCTAAAGCGTGTCTTCCCTGAATGCTTAGCCTTCCATGAAAATAAAAATCCATTGCATGAAAAATTCATTCAATAGGAACGCTAATGAATTTTACCAAAGTTTTTTGAACTAATAAAAACAGGGAAATTCCTTGGAACAAGTCAAGCTTGTCCATCAAAAAGCAATATAGAAACCCTGATGGAATTTGTGACTCTACCACCACCTCATATATTAGTGCCATCGCTGTTCCATGACATATGGTGCCTTATGCTCCAAATTATATACATGTGCTAAAAGTTAGAACAACAACTAACTCAACCCACTTACCAGTTTTCATATCGAATGTCCATGCAGGTATAGCATCTCCCGGTTTTACAGTACTTGTGGAAAGAGGAAGTGTAATCTGAATGTGACCATTTACTTTCAGTTCTTTCCCACTCAAAAGAACATTTACGCAGATTGCAGCAAGAGGAGCTAATTCCATGCTTTTGAAACCTGAATGTGAGAAATATCTTGTCTGTAATTCTCCATTCATAGTATATTTAAAAAAATATTTAGAATTATTAATCTATCATTATAACTAAAGGCTTATTCACATCCAGCTATACAATTGAGTGTCACCAACTTGGTCAAACAAAAAAATCAACATTTCTTCTCTTCTGGACCTTTAAAATCTTGTGATTAAAATAAAAATCAGCCAATTCCATTTCAAATCTGTAAATGAAAAACAAACTTTTGATGTATAGGTTCAATGTTGACTGCAGAATCAATGGTTAGGCAAAACTTGGCTTAGTATGGGGGAAGAAAGGTTTTACCCCTCAGGTACTTTGATTACAAAATTCCCAACTGATGTGCAATGTAGATAATATAATAATTTTTGTATAATTGCAATATACATAACATTGAATTAAACTGTAGATATGCAAATATACGACTGCTGCATTTCTCCTTAGTTGAACAGTTCTCTTAAACTTTTCTGTAAGGATTAACTTTCTAATTTGGCAGTTACAATTAACTGAACAGTTA
This sequence comes from Gallinago jamesoni, assembly GCA_025769975.1. Classification (NCBI taxonomy): domain Eukaryota; kingdom Metazoa; phylum Chordata; class Aves; order Charadriiformes; family Scolopacidae; genus Gallinago; species Gallinago jamesoni. Next base: position 23,573,598 of record JAOQGH010000077.1, on the reverse strand, counting down.
ATCACAACACTCAAAGTACTCAAAGGAAACATTGCATATAAAAAGCTTTACGATGCAGCCTGAAAGTTTGTTGGTTATTTCCCCCCCCCCACTTACATTAATTTGCAATACTTCAGAATGCACAATATGACAGGATGGTGAAAGATGCTGAAACAGAATTACAAAGTACCAGAATAGCGTTAAATCTATGCAAGCTGTTAGAAGCTGGTTGTGAGAAAACTCCTGGTGCATCAGATATCAATTAGCTTCCACCTGCCCTGAAAGAAAGCCTATTCCTCTAGGAGTATATGAATAATTTAAAACACATGCCAGACTGATTGAAAGCAAAACTCAAAGTGGGGGGGGGGGGGAAATCACTGCTTATTCTCTTATCTATATTTCACCTCTTTAAGTATAAAGCATAAGTAAGGTTTTACAATATGTAAGTCAAGATATCAATATATATGATGATTCTAATTCAATAAAAATTTAAGAGAGCATGATAAGTTTCAATTAAGCCAAATAGTGGCCTCCTCATGCACTGCAATGAATTTAAGAGCCTCATGGCTTCAGGTCCACTGGGAATAAAAAGAAAAGAGAAGAACAAAATAAAGATGGAACTGCACACAGTACAATCTAAAAAGAGATAATTAGGCTTATGCAAGTAAAAATAATATCTGATAGAATGACAAATACTAAAAATTCCAACTGCATATGAGCACAGTTACAATGACTCATGAAACCACTTACTGCTTCTCCAGTGGAACAGATACACAGAAAACATCATTGCAATTGTGCTCTGGATGCATAGTGACTACTGGGTTTTAAACAGGCTTACACAGATTAACTTTTACACAGCTTTTACACAATTTTTATGCTAGGTGTAAAGTTTCTACAGCCAACCATTCTAGTGAAAAATGCAGAAAACCCCACAGCTTAAGTCAACTGTTGCAGTTTCACTGATTTCTTTCGGTTCACCTAGTTTACACTTTGGCCATAACCATATTTAAGATGTTTACTAAACCAGTTCCACAGTCTCATCAAATCCTGAACATATACATATGTATACACACACGTATATATATATAAAGCATATTCTGAAGGAGTATTTCAGTGTGGTAAGATAGGTCATGTTCTCTTACCGCATGGAACAAGATAGAGAGCAACATCGATTACCTGATGCTTACTCCTGTAGAACAAAGCTTTGTGATTTAGTGCAATGGAAGCAGGTTCAGGCACTTTTAATTTAAGTGCATGCTTTTCTGAAACAGCACGCACTCATATGCATTATAATGTGAAGATTACTTCTTTTAAAAACTTCTGTAAAAACCATACTGACATACCTGATTTATTTAGAAGAATTCCTGTTGTATAGAGAAAGCTGTCCACTTTCAAAAACTGCTCTGGCACTGTCAAATAGGCTGTAACATTTGTAATATGGTGATTTGTTGGAAGTTTTATTAAAAATTTTGGAAACTGAACACTTGGTTGAGATTTGGCATCTGTAAAAGATTAATATTTTGTCTTAGCAGTGGTAAAACAGAAATCCATTTAGCATAACAACCTGTTTTCACCTATTTTCTCCACGGTTTGTATTTGTAGTCCAGCACTTGTCACAGTGCATTGGGATTGCATGGCAAGGTTTTGGTAGCAGGGGAGCTACAGGAGTTGCTTCTGTGAGAAGCTGCTAGAAGCTTCCCCTAGATCAAATAGAGCCAAAGCCAGCCAGCTCCAACACAGACCTGTCACAGGCCAAGGCTGAGCCCATCAGCCATGGTGGTAGTGACTCTGTGATAACATATTTAAGGGAGTGGGAGGGGAAACGCGCAATTGCAGATAGAGAGAGGACTGAGAATATGTGAGAGAAACAACCTTGCAGACACCAAAGGTCAGTGAAGGAGAAGGGAGAGGAGGTGCTCCAGGAGCCAGAGCAGAGATTCCCGTGCAGCCTGTGGTGAAGACCATGGTGAGGCAGGCTGTCCCCCTGCAGCTTACAGAGATTAATGGTGGAGCAGATACCCACCTGTAGCCTCTGGAAGACCCCATGCTGGAGCAGGTGGATGCCTGAAGGAGGCTGAGACTCCATGGAAAAGCCCACGCTAGAACAAGCTTCCAGCAGGACATGTGGACCTGTGGGGAGAGGCTTGCTGCCAGGACTTGTGACCCCATGGAAGGGACCCACTGGAGCAGTCTGTTCCTGAAGGACTACACCCCGTAGAAGGGACCTACGCTGGAGCAGTTAGTCCACAGAAAGGACTCATGTTAGAGAAGTTTGTGGAGAGCTGTCTCCCATGGGAGGGACCTCATGCTGGAGCAGGGGAAGAGATTGTGAGGAATCCTCCCCCTGAAGGGGAAGGAGTACCAGAAGTAAGCTATGAACTGACTGCAACCCCCATTCCCCATTCTCCTGCATTGCTGGAGGGAGGAGGTAGAGAAATTAGGAGTGAAGTTACACACAGGAAGAAGGGATGGGTGTGGGAAAGGTGTTTTAAGATTTGGTTTTGTTTCTTATTACCCTACTCTGATTTGACTGGCAATAAATTAAACTAATTTCCCTAAGTTGAGTTTGTTTTGCCTATGACAGTATGAATGATATCTTCCTCCAACCTTATCTCCACCCACAAGCCTATTTGTTATATTTTCTCTCCCCTGTCCAGTTCAGGATGGGGAATGACAGAGTGGCTTTGGCAGACACCTGGCATCCAGCAAGGGTCAGCTCACCACACACAGCCACACATGTGGCTTCTTAAAACTTAAGAACTTAAAAAGCTGGCTTTGAGTAGATAGGTATTATGCAAGAATATGACCATGACATTTTTTTGTATGTGTACAGATGGCTATCACAAAATATTTAGATTATGGTCTGCATCCACTGAACTTACCAGACAGTTTTCCAGTAATTAAGACAGTATCTTCAAACAGCCATATATTAGCTTGACTTTGTGGGAATAACGAAAGCGTCACAGATGAGTATACTGTGGAAAGTGATAACATGTTACATTATGCAACCAAAAAATATCCTCTAAGATCTCCAATTCTGAAGGAATAGTGAACAGTGCAGTTAAAAAAAAAAAAAGAGTATATGAAGACTGGATAAACAAATTCCTCCCATAATTTCAGGAGCAGGAATTTTAGTGGTTAGGTAGGAAGACCTCTGTTGTACATTTCCTACTGTCTTATGACTTCTATAATGATAAACAAGTGGCTAGAATTCTTACGAGTCCCTACCTTTTTTTTTAAAAAAAAAAACCCACCAACTATTTAACTTTAAGAGTATGCAATAGTTAAACAGGGAAACTTGTGAGGAAAAACTGCCAAAAGGAAGCTGTAACAACAGGTTATACCTGTTCTACAGGACTCAAAGTATTGGCACTCCAGGAATCACTAAAAGCAACATGATTTTTGTCAAAACACATTACCAGCACTTTGCTAAGTCTAGGTAAACAATTTCTCAGAATACACTCATGGTATCACAATATAAAGTTAGTTATAAAGGGCTATTTCTTGTTTCATAGTAATAAGAATTTTGAGAAGTCTAACAGGTCATTCACCCTTACATCTGCATTGACAGGCACTACCTCCCTGGACTGACTTCATTCAGTCATTTTCAGTTGACAGTAACTACCCAGACTGCTGAGGAAGAGAGAAATTTAATTACCAACAGATACAGTTTAATAATAGGGCTGTAAGATGCTTACGTACTTGGCATTCTCCCAGTCTTCCAAGGCAAAGGTGTTAAGATGTAGCCATCCTTGTACGATACGATGGTTAAGCTTAATCCTAATTTGTAGGGAACTTTTATTAACACTGCTCCATTGTTTCCAGTAAGAGTAGAATTTGTCTTCGTGTAGTTAACAAACACATCTACAACCGCTTGTCGCAGGTACTGATGACTGATGATGTCATTTACTTGAACTTTTAGCGTAAAAACAGATCCTATTAACAAAAAAGGAAAACATTTTAACTGAAGACCATAACTTAAATTTGTTAAGAAGTCATACAGTTCATAATTTCACTATTCATCCACGGTACGGTGGGTCTCTATCTCTGGCTAAAGGGAGGGGTAATCATATCTTTATATACCGCAGAGAAGAAGGAAGCAAAAAACACCTTGAGATGGGGCACAAACACCCCAAAATGTGTTTACCAAACTCAGCAAATAAAATACCTAGATGGTTAAAACAACCAAAACTAAATAAAAAGCAATTTTCCCCTTTTCATTATAGCTTGAACAATGCATCTGTGGCAACGCAAGGTTTAATGTGCCATGCGAGTGCTCTGCAATAACATGCTGATAAACTGTAATCCCTGGCTTGGGTCACACATCTAAAGATGCACCTCAAGTTTCTAAAAACAGAGAACCTAGTATCTACAGACTATGGGCAACATATTTATTTTTATATGCGTAAAATTACAATAAAGTAACCAAATGCATCCTGTCAATTGGTTTAAATCTATCATCTCCCACTAGATTTACATTTCTGGGCTAGTTGTGACCTTTCTGTATTGCAACTTCTAAATAGTATTTGTCTACTGCTAATTACAGGATCTAACATTCCTTTAGAATACCTAGTGTCTTGCAGAGATCATAATTACAGTGACTGCACAGTACGTCAAAGACAGGAAGCCTGCTTGAACAAGAGCCTCAAGATGCTCTGAGTTAAATTCAATTTCTTTCCCACCTTGATTGTAAATAAACCATTAGGGAGTATTTTCATAGACAGCAGGTACATGAAAACGGACAGAATTCCATGTTTATTCCAATGTGTAATTAAGTTACTATCACAAATTAAAATATCTATGGACCACTGTTAAAAATATTTGAAATAACACCAGTTCTCCAGTATTTTGGTTACAGACATACTACTATTCAAGACCATCACACTACTTTATACCCAAAGATTTTCAAATACCTTAATTACGAATATGCATTTCTATTTAGGTCAGATGTCAGGCTAAGTTTGTTTGAAATTTATCTACGTAAAATCATAGTTCAATTTCATTATGTTATCTCCCCTATAATGGAGACTGACATTGCACCAAGATATTACAACCATTGACCTTGACTTAAACGACCATGCCTTGAGAAGCCGAGTGCAATCCACCAAAAAAACCCCACTGTGCAGTGAAGACACCCAAGTTAGGCCTCTCTGAAATAAACAGTTATTTAGATGCATTGTATGCATGAAGCATACCATATATTCAAGCAAAAAATGACCTGCACACAACAAAAGCTACATTGGCCTCATTTTATTACAATTTACAGCATACTCAGCAAAAAGTCAGCAGCCGTGCCAGTTTGATTCTCTACAGTGTTATAGAAAAATCTACATCTTCTTGTGCAAATTAATGTATACTTTCCAAAAAAGAGAAAATATGCCAGTGGTACTTGAACATATTTGACTGAATTAAACAGGAAATGGACAATAACCTTAAAACCATGTAATCTTTTTTTTTTCCTTACACATGATATTTCAAGAATAAAATTGCTTTTACATTGCTGTTGCTGGAAAGTTTTTAAATCTCATAATGATTAAAAAAATAATTATGTCATATAAGCAAATTTTGGCTTCTAAACAGATCTTCCAGGCATTGATCCAGTTACACAAAAACTAGCAAGAATCCAGATGTATCCAAAACTTGGAAGAAGGATCATTTGCCCTTGGTCAATGACTATTTAAAAGGCTACTAAACCGGGAAAACAGACTGTACACAACATTCTGATCGTATAATTTCTTGGAAGCTGGAAATATCTTGTGAAATGGCATTTAAAAAATAAGAAATTCAGTAGTACAAAATTCAAGCTCGTGCCAATAGGAACCAATACCAGAAATGTCTGGTATAAACCAGTATTTGAACAGCTAGAATCAAGTCAGCAGGAATAAAGCCTAGTATTAACAGCTGAAATAAGTCATCAAAAACCTAGAACATACTCTGAAAGATACTTCCTTTGAATAATTTTGCACTTTTAATGTGTATTTCTCCATTTCCTGTTAACAAAAAGTCTAATGAAAATACAGGGGAAATTGCTACATTCCTCCTTCAGCTGCTAGTAAATTCAAAGGTTATTTTGTGCAAAAATATTTCTTCCTCTCATCTCCTTCAGTTACAGCCATATAAAAACCCACTTTTTAAGAAGCTTTTGTCTGAATAAAAAAGAGACTGAAAAAATGTAGAAAGCTAGACTATTTTCACTCTTCATCCTATTGAACTGACAAATATCATTGGCTAGTTTTAGCGATGCTCAACTTTCATTACTTCTTTCTCCTATGGGTTCAGAAATTGCCAAAGCATTTTTAAAACCTGATACTAAAATGGTGCTGGCGATTCCGTGATGCAGAATTTTGGTTGTAAATGCAGACTGAAATCCTGGGAGGGGGGGCAATGTTACTGAGACAAGTGTCTCCCATGTAAAAACTGAGTCTTATGCAATGCAAGCTCTGAAAGACTAATTACCTGCATATTACTGTCATATGTAACTAGCTGTTACTCAAGTGAAAAATGCCCACTTCCCACCCATTAATATTATGGACAAAGATTAAAGGAGATTTGATCCCTAGTTCTCATTGCTTTTGGCCTTATCTCTTGTGCTAATACAAAAGTCTTCCTGACAAGAGAAAATATGCCAGTCAGATGGGAACTGTTCCCTCCCTGCAAATAATATAGATGTACGAATCATAATATTTTCTAATATCAACCAGAACACACTCTGCCAACAAGTCACTTGAAGTTTGTGTGCAACGATTTGGGAAAGACTTTTTTTTAAAAAAATATCTTTTCATTTCCCAACAACAGCAGTGTAGAGGACACGAGCACACAGTATTATACCTCTGAATCCAAATGCTACTGAAATGATAATGAGTAAAAAATGTGTAATGATAATATGTAAAATATAATGCTAATGTGTAAAAAATTCCACTTAAAAAAGCCAGAATCTAACAGTAAGAACAATTTTCCTCCCCCACAGTCGTGTTTCACTATTGTTTTGTATAAAAGGGAGTGCACCAGAGAATCCGACATCAGGCCAGTTGTAATAGCCCAGTTAAAAGCAAAACTGGTCTTAAGACAAAATAATAAACAAATAAGGTCCTAAGAGCTCAGACTGCGCGTGCAGTGGTGCTCCAACATGCATGACTGATCTGTATCTTTCCAAACATCATATCCCTTGACCAACTCCCTTAAATGCATTTCATGTGCAAATTTCAGATGTATTTAATGACAGCAAGTTATCAACAATGTCATATTAACACTTATTACATCTAATATTCAAAGAAAATCCTGTTTTTTTCTTATTTTTTTAATAAGGTTCTTAATGCATAAGATCATAAAGACACTTTTAGAGTCTCAAATATTTTTTTTAATCACAATAAAGTGTACTGAAAAACAGGTCGGATGCAAAAATGAACTGTCGCTTAATTGTTTAACCAAACCTGATAAGCTAAACAATAGATCAAACTTGTGCTTTTTTTCTGGTGTCTAACACTTGTCAAACATAAGTGGGTCAGCTGTATCTCAATATTAAAAAGATTTGACAGAAATCCTACAATTAGAAGAACAAACTCAGTCTTGGCTAATTTGATTTGTGCCGCCTCAGAGGAAGGGAGATGTGTCTCTTGGCAAGTCCAGTGGAAATGCCAGATTCTACAACGTTTAAACGTTAGCTGATAAATGTTCATAGAAAAGAAGCAGTTATTTAGACAAGGGGAAAACACAGCCTTCTACCACACTTAGCTACTTCAGAAATGTCACAGCCAGTAAAATATGATACCTCATTTCTTCCAGCAACAACACCCAATGCCTGGTATTTGGCTTCACATCGCTGTCCTAAATCAGAAATCATATCACAGAAGTAAGCCAAAGAACTGTTTGGAATAGCAAGACGAGTACAAAACACCGCAGTGCAAACAATCACTCTCTTTAATATCCCTATGTAATTTTTTCTTAATTCTCTACCTGCAGGTAAGATGTGTCATCTAGTTACCATATTTATCTGCGATTTAATTAACGTGGTCAAGGCCAGAGAGTTAACAAGCAGCAATATATTCCAAATTACACGTATCATTAACTGGGATATACAGCAGTGAACACACAGACACACAGGGCACTGCCCAGGAAATATTCCTACACATTCTGCCACCCAGACATAAGTCCCTTTTCTTATTTATCAACAAGGTCTTCTAGCAGGAGAGGTTCTACACCTCGAAGGAGGCAGCTACTCTTCTCAAACACACAGACAACTACCCAATTAAGCAATTATCTTGTGGAGTGGAGGGAACGGTAACGTAAATTATTCATTAGTTCCTTCGGAGGAGGAGACTTTTCTCATCCTTGCCTAGAGATGTTTAAACCCCTACCAGAAAAGGCACATGCTTACATGTGTTTTATGGAAACTGCCTACACCGTGTTACCATGCTCCCGGCTAACCAGACCGATAAAACGCCTGCTGTGCAATTTGCTTGGTCTTAGCTGACAGAACAATCACTTTTCCATCTTTTACAGTCATAGAACACCATATTTTTTGGCTTAATATAATTAGAGATATGAAAGGTGCACTGATCTGTAAAGAAGAAATTGCACGTTCTAAGAATATCAGGTTTGAATACACATGTAGTATTGCAATGAATATCACCATTGAGGGGGGGAAAAAAAACCCACTACAATGAAATACATAAGCTACTCAGTCAACACACATCTGGCCTTAGTAAAATAAGGTCATATAAAAACAATCCTCCCATCCACAAAAAGCAACCATTACTTCTTAAAATTTCCTTAAAAAAACAGTAATGCCAGTAATGAACTCTGAAAGCATATCTATAAAAAGTAAAAGCCTATTATATCTTCAAAGCTCATTAAAAATCCCTGTACATGAAGGTGAGCTGTGGCAGCAACTACCTGACACTGGAATGATTTAATGCTGAAGGCAGCCCTCCTCACCACAGCGCACTATCAGTCTGTGGTTACCTTTTGTTCTTTAAGGTACAACACATTGACACGGTACAGCTTTTTCTGCCTTGCATAATGCATTAAAATGCCATAATAAGTGACCTCTAAACTCTAGTAACTATTTTATGGTTATATTCTGACAGTTATTGTCAGATACTAGGATAAGCTCTCCAACCGGTTTTCAATTATGCTTCTCGTAGCTATCATATAACCTGCAAATCTCATTAATAACCCCCTACATCCTAACACAGTTTTCATTTTCTAGCTATCAGCATTCTTTTATGTTGTCTTACTCCACACAATCATTTACAGACCCTACATACAGTTGGACATGTACATATATGAAGACGTTTCTAACTCTACACATATAATTCTGTATATTCCAAATTGGTAACAGAATATATAATTTAAAACCTAACGATGATTCTATATAAGGATATTTATATGCTGCTCCTGTGATTTCAAATAATAGCATAAAATAAAGGAAGAAAATTATTTTTCCTCCCTAAAATGACACAGGAACACTACTAAAATACAAAACACACTCCAAATGTTTCGCCCTCTGCAATTTTAACTTTGTCTTTATTATTTAGTTGCAAGTAACAATCAACACATTTCGTTTCAATGAATTATAACTGAACTGAGAAACAAAGAACCTCACACTGTTCACAGAAATTCTGAGGAAGTTCAACAAATGAATTCCTAACCAGCTGTAGAAATAAATTTCTCTGGAAAAGAGAATGTGAGGTTTAGGTAAGAACACCAAACCCAGAGGACAGCAAATACAATCATTCCCCCTGGCTGAAAAGAGCAAATACTTGGAAGTCGACAACTAGATAACACAGTTTCATTCTTGCACTAAGCAGAAGGTTAAAAGCTGTGTCACCCCCTCTCCGGAATCACCCCGGGAGTTAAAACTTCCATCCAGTGAACAAACAGCCACCAAACCCACCGTAACCGACACGGGTGGGTAAGGACTGCCCTGGGTTGCAGCCATAGCTAAAACCTCCCCTCATTTAGGTTCATCTTTAAGCAAAACGGCAGCACGATTACTCTAACTTTAAAGCAAGTATGGACTGCTCCTCGAAACGCACTTTAGAAAAAGAAGATACTGACATTTTACTGCCATACATCAGGAGTGCTGATCAATAGTGTTCAACTATAGAGACTTAGAACTGCTTTTAAGCAATGCAAAGATATTGTAAAAAAAAAAAAAAAAAATCGGAGTCCCGAGCTAATCAACTCCATTTGTATATGAACAGCCAATCCTGTGGAGGTAATGCCACCACAGAATCTATACAGTACAGTTCTGTTGCTTAGCATTCCCTTAAAACATTTTAATGCAAAATTGAAAATTAAGCTGTATATTTAATAGAACAGCTTCGGCAAAAATTTCTTCAGCGGCACAAAATACATTACCGACTTCCAGGGACAAAGCTGCAAAACAGGGTCTGGGAAAGTAGGACACTACAGTATTCCCACTGCCCTATTTCTGGTCAACCAATTTCTACAGAAGCCATCAACAAAATCCCAATTATGGAAGAGCAAAGGCTAGATCCTGAGGGAGACAAGCAATGCATTTTACACAGAGAAAGGCTGTTAAACTCTCTCCTGTAAAATGACTGTAACACAATCTAGTCTAATCTAGATGTGTCCAGCAAGCACTTGCTTTATGTTGAAGAGAAACTCTAACACATTAGGAATTAGAAAAAAATTGAACATACTGTTACCCAAGTAGGGGATTTGTCACTCATTAGGCTACTCTGGTAAGCTTTTGCTGGAAAATATATTCTAACTCTGAGAAATTTTCAAACATTTTCTTTTATATTTGCTTAAAATAAAGCATTATTTCAGATACTGAGAAACACTTCCTTACTTCAATAGCATCTGACAGACACATACAGACCACAGCACCAGTCATTAAGCATCTATACATTTTTAAGAAAAATATGGAAATTATTTAATAGAAGCTCATTCATATTGATACATGGATTGTTCCAGAACATACTAGTCTTCAGGTGGCCCTTCTTCCCACCTTACTGGGGAAAAAAAAAAAACAAAAAACAAAAACCAGTAATTCAGGAAACACTTCACATACTTTCCTGAATCCTCAGTTCCAAACCAAGACCAGGCTGCATCTCCTGAAACAACTGGATAAGTTTGCTTTTAAAAGCTGAACAAAACAGCAACATAGCAAAGATGTAAACCCAACAATCTACTGTGATCTCAAATAAAACCATCTCATTCTCGCTCCCATTGCTCTCTGGAAAATATTTTTCCCAGTTTCTGTTTCTTCCTGCCTTTCTTAATGTTCTCTTTTCTTGGTGTTCTCTGTTCAGTCTCCTTCCTCCCAACATTCATCCCATCCTGAAGTAATCTCTATCATGATGATTCTCCGTAATATTTTAGCTTGTGAGATTGCCAATCATGAAGAAAGATCAATACTTTTCTAAAGATGAGGGTTATTGCAACCTTCATAAACTAAAAAGAGGGATAAATGATTACATAAAATTAAATGCATTGAATCAAACCCATCAGGATGTGCCCTTTAAAAGGAGACTTGAAATCTAGCAGACTGAGACTACAGGGGATTGCCTGTGGCAAATTAGCACATGATCCATAGCAAACGTCAAGGTTCTAAGTAAATTAGTAGGTCAGAGACTAATTATTCATTTAGTTCAAAAGAGATCCAAAATCCAGTTTCATGTTATAATGAAACTGCATCAGACAATATGGAGAAGCTGACCATCTGCTGAAATACTGGAAAAGCATTACATATTTCACAGATAAGAACAAGGCTTCTTTCCCTTCTAAAAGGGATTTCAGTAGCAGAGGGAAGTAAATAAATAAATTTAAAAAAAATACATCACACTACTTTAGAAATAGACTGTTTTTCTCAGTCATACATTCTAGCGTATTTTCCCAGCACAAAATATTTATAGACTTAGCACCATTTCTTTACATAGAATTAACACTGAATTTTTACTGATGCTTTTACAAAAAAAAAAGTTGTTCATTAAATTTACTTACAATTTTGTTTCACTTAGACTAAATTTTTTCTTTTTATACCAATATATTTCAGGGGTTTATATTGTCTATGTATGTGCTTGCATATATAAATACAAATCTTAAGCAAACAACAAGAGGAAAGGGAGTTTTGTTAATTTTTTCAAGAGGGAGATTCTTAACACAAATCCTGCCCTCAGATATTAATAAAAATGTATGCCTCATTAGTACTTAGACACCAAAATAATTTCCAAAGTAGTGAACAGTCATTAGGCCAGTGTAAATCAATAAACTGACCTCTCCACAACTTGTGGAATTCAGTAAGTTTCTCCAAATTCAGAAGCAACTTAAAAGATAGATTAAAATTAATCAGGACTAAATATGTCCAATATTCAACACTGGCAAACTTAGCTATCACATTTTGATAGAGAATGTACTTGCCCAACATGGGCCAATTCTTCAGAGAAGTGAGAGTTTGGAAACTCCTAGTATTTTTCAAACAGACCTTAGATAACATTCCAGCTTTCTACTTCCATGATAGACTTGTACAGATACAGACTGCATCACTACCTTCAGTTCATACGTAAAAAAAGTTACCACACTTCACAAACACACAAACCTTTAGTACTTGTAATTACCTTGTTGGATTTGGATTATTTTATGATCTGGACAGCCTTAAAGTTCAAAATCTGTACTATTGCACAGGTAAATTAACATTTCAGCTTTTTCAATGTTAAGATCTGTTCTATATCAAAGGGGACAGATTTAACGAGTTATTTAAATATATAAAAACAACAAGCAAAACAACCTTCTCTACAACCAACAGTTGAGTCACACTGTTGTAAGTGGTTACACTTCCAACCAAGATCTCACACCAGACGCATAAAGAAACTGAGTAAGCATACCACGAATGTTGACACAAACCAAATATTGATAAAATTAAGGTCCTGCAAAATCAATAGAATAAGCCAGATCATTACGGGCTGTATGCTTCATGATTACTACTGCATAATCAATAAACACCTTCCTGGTATGATCATGCTTGTAAGAACCATGCAAGAAAGCCATCAGGCTAACCCATAAAGCTGCTAACAACTCATCTATCTGGTGGGAACACACCTCAAACGCTTTCAAGTGTGCCTAGTAAAATGTATCAAATAGAAAAAAAACAAGCATTCCTCTTTAAATATTTTTGTGGGCTACCTAAGCAAGAGCTACAAAACTTAAACATGAAATTTAGATGGGATTTTTTCCCTTGTATTCCTTTAACACTGTGTGGTATACTTACATCACTAAAAAAAAATTTCAAAAAATCACTGGAATATTTAAGTGCCTATCAGGTACTGCTGTACGGTACTCATTTAGTAAGAAGCTGAGTGATGCTTTTTCACCATTAGATGCCTTCTTAATTCAACTTATATGTTAAAATCAGAATGTTTTACCACCCAAGACAGAAGAGGATACAATAAACTAGAATCTCCATTACAGAACTGTATTTCACATACCTTTATGTACTGGTATATTGGCATCAATAATGACAGTTTCAATATAATTCAAAATTGACACCTGCTAATGAAGCTAGGACAATTACAATTACCATAGCAACTCTGCATTTTTATTTGCTGCTATTTTGTTGCATCAGCCAGTCTGGTTCTCAGAACTCTGGTTGCTATGGTAGATGGAAGCTGAGAAATTCACCTTCCCAGAGCAAGGGAGATATGCAGCAGACAAGATGAAATGCTGCAGTCTGCAGAGCTTCACTTATTTAGGATTCATTTATTTTAATATCATTTTCTGTAATCTTAGATAAGTGAGATAATGATTAATATTACAAGACCAAAAATCTTAAATAAAACTTATACATCAAAAAGACATATTCGCAAGCAAAAAAGATTTAAATGAGCAAGTAAATACTATTAATAGAGCTCCTGAAGCCTACAAAATATAACACCTTTGCCCAGGCATTTCAGAGGCTGTTGTAAGATTAGTTTTTTCATCTCAGTTTACTCACTGGCTAATACTGAACCTGTAATGCTGCTCTTCCATTTTTTTGGAATTACTGCCTGTGTCATTCTAACTTGCATCACAGTTGAGGGAAATGAAAAAAAAAATGTTAAAAATTCACACTTTGTTATAGAACATCAGAAAAAAAGTACAGAAGGGAAAGACCAAGATCTGCATAATACTCTTTTAAATAAGCTATCTTAAGTACTCACATTATACTATATATCCTCAAGAAAAATCGGCAAGTGCCTATTAGGTGACAAGTAAACAACATGCATTTCCCACTCATGAACTTTACAATCAAAGCTTCATTATGTAAGCAGAAAAAAAAAACAAAAATCATGCAGCATCATCTCCTTGACAAAATGAGGAAACCTACCTTTTAACACTTGATATACCTGGACAAAGGAAAAAATATTCCAGTCACCCTCTAACATGAATCATCTTTTTATAACATAATGGATTAGGTACAGAATTTCTCTCATATAATTCTTAGTGGTGGCTAGTGAGTGGAATTAGCTGGGAAAAAAAAAATCTGTGCAAGTTCAAACATTCCCTTAATTTGGCCAAGTGAGAAAAAAAAAAAAAATCACAGGAAAACAAAGCAGTACCCTCTTGAAACATGACATTTAAAGCCCTGAAGGTTTTAACCTTAAGACATATATGCCTGTATAAACTCACAGTGGCATAATATAACCTACAAACTTGTAATTCAAATGTCAGTGCATGTTACTCACTAATCACAAAGGAAAACTACTGATGCATTCAGTGACACTATTCAATTACATCCTGGTCGCTTTTTTTTACTGAAAATACTTTTCTTCACCCAAAAGCTGCAAAATCCCATACGATTGTTTCAAGAATATATTTGCAATGGTCTAGCAATGTTTATCTTCCACTTACAGGAAAAGATCTTCTAACCCCTTGGAAGAAGGCCTGTGTGTAAGGACATATATAGAGAAAATCCCATTGGAACTTTGCAGACCAACATATCCTAACTGTATTCCTAAACATACAGGATTGGCATTTTTTTTATTGCACTAGTTAGGAAATCCATATTGCAGCAACAAAACAAGAGTACTGAACAAGCTACTATCTCTTTCATAGATAAATCTTTATTGAAGTTGAGTTTCCTGAAGTGAATGATCAAAAATTACAAAACAATAATAAAGATTGTATTATTTTTTAGAAAAAAAAAATATTGCAGATTGAAATGAATTAAAATTGGTAGGAATCCGCATTAAGTAAAATTCCCCAGATAAAGAGTTTAAAAAAAGAGAAGGAGCTGTGAAAACAGATCACAAGATAAAACAAAACAATTTGTTATATCAAGACTGGCCCCACAATAATATAATCCTTCTGCATACACAGATGCCACTGAGGTCAGTAGCAATACTGAACATATTAATAATTCAGCCATTGCTACTTTGAATCATCATTGTTTCTCTACAGCTCAGCACAGGATGAAGTGCTTCAGGATCCAGCTAAAGGACAGTTTTTAGAGATGAACATGCTGCCCACCAACTGTGTCTCCAACACAAACACCACCACCAGACACACACAAGTTCTCCCTTCTCAGCAAGTGGCCAAATTCCTGTAGGGAATAATTGGAAAACAACTTAGCACCACGGAAACCTTTCTAAGATGATGGAAGTATATTTATTGACACCAAACTAAAAATGGGACAGTTAACACTGGGTTTTTTTCCCCAAAAAATACTCAGATTCATTCAGCACCTCTGTTATGGAGCCAACTGGACTCCGGGGGAAACAAATCCACATAAGTATTTCTGAGGAAATCTGTTCCATGAAACACTGAAGAATACAGGAGACAGAATTGTAGAGGGACATGTTTTCTATATTGTGCTTAGGAGAAAAACAAAAAACCACAGAAGAGGAAAAGGAACCTCACAATTAAAAGGCCAACAGCCATGACATCTTTTTGCCCAACACTGCACCAAAGCTACGCAGTAACTCACAAACCTTTTACTGGGTCTCTATTCCAGTCAACTTAGTTGTAGGATTTGCTCAATATCAATGGTTCATAATCCAAAGAAAATCTATCCTTCAGCCCAGTGAGAGTAACTTCTCCCTCTTGCTCTCACAAACAATGAAATATGCTCCTGTGATATTTATCACAAAGCATAATTCACATAGTTCACGTTCACATAATTCACAACAGCTTTTATTGTTCCAAACACATGGTCTACTGATGTCCTGCATTTACCCAATATAAAACCACTCATTTCTCCTCTTCAGTCACTTAAGTAAATGCTTCAGAACAGAGGAAAAATATTTCCACAACAACCTGAAAAAACATTTATAATACCATTAGTGCCTATAATTATTGGAGGCGGCAAGGACCTCCTTATTCATTCCAGCAAAACAGCCTCTATTTTCAAATATATTGACATCAATGACCTTTTTCTAGTTTAGCTCACATTAGCACAGAAAAAATATCAGCCAGATTTGCTACCTCATAGAAAATAAGTTATATGAGAATTTTATGATCAGTTTCATTTGGAAGCCTTGCCCACATAAAGTCATTAATAATAAATAAATTTGGTGTCTTGCCAAGTTTCATAACTGAAAGTATGCACTAGTGTCTATTTCAACAGACTGAGCCAACTGTATACATCATATTCATAAAACAGCCCCAAATCAGCAGCAGAGGATATGATTCCACTTTCTTCTAATTTATGTGCATTAGAAGAAAACAGTCTACCAAAAATGAAATGCAGAAGTTTCAAAAGAAACATAAGCAGCTGATACACCCCATAGTCACGTACAAGTCCAACTCAGTGATTTGAGGAGGGGACAAAATCCACCCTCGAAGTCTGTGGATGGTAATGAACTGAAGGTGCTGTCAGTATGCTCCAAGGGACCTAGAAAGAGATACAGGCCAACGAGAACAAGAAATTCAAGAGAGACAAATAGGAAATTACATGTAAAACAAGCATAATCTTCACTTGATTGTGTTTACTTCAGCTGCTAATTTTAATGCATTTAGCAAATCTGGCTGGATGTTTCAGTAGGAGAACAGCATCCTATGATAACTTGGGGCTCATGATCCAATGCAAATACCACACTTTATTAAGAAAATGGGACAAAAAGATAAAGTGTATCTCATATGGGCTTACTTGGTAACACTTGCAGTCAATGAAAACAGAAACACTGATGACTCTGAAAGAAAAATCAGTTTGACTAATGAAAAAGTTGCTCAGACCTGCAACTAAAACAACCTACAACACAGAACCTGAGAGCTGTGTGCACAGCCCAGTGGGAAAGCTCAATTGTTGAACAGAGCTAAAAGACTGATGAGAAGAAAACATTTCAGAAGAAGCAGATAGACTTTTCATGACCATCTAGAAACTAAACAAAAAAAAAAAAAGAAAACCATCTCTAACTTCAACTCTTTCCTCCAAAATAAACTGCATGAAAATGGGTCAGTGCTGCAATTTATCTGGCTATAACTACATTGTGTTTAGGAAAAGCGCTCAAACACTCAGTTGTACATGCTAAAGCAGTCATTAATTGAGCGACACTCTATAGATCTTAGAGTGCTTTTGGGGTGCAGTGGTCACGTCAATAAATGCATTTCAATGAGAGCATGCAGGGGACATGTTGAAGGGTTTTTGAGATTCTCTGCATTTTGCTGCTTCGTGACCTCCTAATGCACATGGCTCAATATGTGCCTCACTCACATCTGTAGCCACTGCATCATATTCAACACAAAAACCCCACTCACCACACAGCTAATCGGCCACAATTTGCAGGTTAACCTGCCAGAGCTGCCAGTTGCTCATAAGACCATACCAAAGCCATCAAGTTTTTTAAAATGGTACCAGGAAAATCAAAAGGTAGCGTGCCAAGAGGTTTTTTTTTGTTTGTTTGGTTGTTTTTTTTTTCTCTCTCTCTCTCTCTAACCCACCAAGAGACACAATTTATTTTCAGGCCATCTCAATGAGAGGTGACCTGTTCCCTCTTCCACTGGTAGGACCGCACTGTCATAGGTACCTGGCACTACCAACAGTAAATGCAGAAGCAAGAAGGGTCACATGGAAAGTTCAACAGGAGGATCTGACCCTGTAACCCATCTCCTTCAACTCTCTCATTAGCACATTGTAAAGGGTAATAATTGTGCCCCGAAGCCTGGCTTACCTCCTTCAATCAGTGGAGACTCTCTTTGAGTCCACAGGATGAAGCACAACCACAGTCTTAGGGAAGAGACAGAAATTGAGGGGGAAAGAATAAGGATATTGTGAAAACCTGACAGGATACATGCCTGCACTTGGTGAGCCTCCGGAAGGCTTATGCATGCACAAACAAGTAAAAACATCTCTCCCTGTCAATCACAGCAGGTCACACAGGATAGCTCCCAGGAGCTACATCAGAGCAGAACACACATCACCAGGGTCATGTCACGCATGTACCGTAAATTGCAGACCCAGAATCATAGAATGCGTTGGATTGGAAGAGACCTTTAAAGATCATCTAGTCCAACCCTCCCAGTACTTCGTTTACAAGAATGCATAATATGCTTACAGTCAGAGGACAAGCAGAATCATTTGGAAAGTTATGGCAGCTGGTCCACCTGAAACAGGAAAAGGAGATTTTCTTCATATCATCTACAGACAGCTGACAACTGCTCATGAAATTCACAGCATACGATACATATTTTAACTTGACAGAACTGCTGGTGCCACCCGTTAGTCCTGTGTTCTGCCTGAGAAACCACGTTTAAGGTAACTGGTGCTTTCAGAATGTCCTACACATACAGAGAACTATGCCCATTGATGTTTATTTCCTAGTCATAAAAGCCTGCTCACACTACAGTATGTGTGCTCTCTCATACAGAAGGTCTAAGCATCATCCCTTCCTAATCTGTGTTCCTCCCCAAATGATAGGGCAATGTATTCACCAAAGGTGACCCCTCTGTACAGACTGTCTCTTCTGCAGATGTGAGAGGCAGACGCAGTGGGGCTGTACAAACATATGCTCTATCTGTGCTGCTGCCCAAGATGTGGTTTGGAAGGACTGACCTTTCCCATGGACCCAGCTCTTCTGCTGGATGGATCTGGAGTCACTATTCCAACTATAAAGATGAGTTACAGCTTGAGTGAAACCTCCCCTCCTAAACACCTGCCTTAGGGACAGAGGGCACTCCTAAAGATTAATTCACTCTCTTGAGCATTCTAATCTTAAATTCCCTAGCACATGTTGTTTCAGCATATACACTTCCATATTGCTGATTGTTAAGCTGTGCACACTCACATCCTCCCCTCAAGGACATGCTACCATGACAATTGTCTTCAAACCTCATGCTTTCTCCACTAGTGCCAGAAAAGCCAAGCAAGAAACACAATAGCCACTTTGCAATCTGCTGAATACAGCTTCTTGTAGGCATTTTGTGAAAGATGACAGTTTAGGAGCACACCTGAGGTGTGCTGAAATACCTCTGGCAAACTATGATCAGGTAGGAAGAGTTAGATCTGATAGTTTCATCTTCCTGAACACAGAAGCGTTATTCAAGGGTACACTAACCCTTAAAGTGCAATGGAAATGCTCGTTTACGGGATTGGGGAGCTCCTGCAGCACAACTGACTGCATAATCTATGAATATGCAGTATCAGGAGTAACACAAAGGACTCATCTGCTCTGTCACATTGTTGCTCAATGTGCCTCATTCATTACAGAAGGATAAAGCAAACACCAAAACATGCAACTTTCAAGACAACAAAGTAACCTGTGCTACTTTTCTAAGTTTGACACACCAAAAAATTAAGTTTATTTTGAATAAGCTTTCCTCTCAGATCTTTGCCTCTGTCTTCAAAGACTTCATCTTCTAAGCAAGTTCACAGAGAAACCACGCTATAGATCCCCAGTGACCCAGATAGCAGTTGCATTCCAAATCCTGAAACTGCTTTTTTCTGAGCCTGACAGCAATTCTGTGAATGTTTTTGCATATCAATTGCCCTTTGATGATGTATCATCTGCCAACAGATCGCGAAGTAGTAGTGAAACTTTAACAAAACAAACAAGAACTGCAAAAACTACCACCTTGCAACAGGTAGCTTCCTGCCATCATGGATTACTGCTGTTTGTTGGCACTTCTCACCCTGTAACTATGGGGCTTGTTTCCGTGAATGCTAAAGCACATTTCTGCCCTTATCTCTCTCAGTTCTTCGCAATGAAAGCTACTATTAACACAAGTTTCTTGAAATCAAGTTTTCTGAAGTATAGAGCATGACGCTGCATAATATATTACAAGTTTCAATAAAAGCAAGCTTTCAGCTCAGGAAGGCTGCCTGTGTCTTCAGAACTGCTCAGTACCTTTTGGTTTATATCTATTCTCTTCCTGAAAAATAAAAAGGTACCTATTTTTTTCATTTGTGCTCTACCACAAAAAACCCCAAACTTCTCTTTTTCTTGTATTAGCAACTGAGTAACCTAAATAATTGAACACAGGGACACATAGAAATATTCCCAAAACATTTCATTTTTCATTATTCATTTCTGTCTCAAGCTGCTGATGCTTTATCAGTTCTCAGTGTCCTAATGCCCTTCCTGATATTTTGTGCACTACTAACGCTCAGATCAGCACAGAAAGCTAAGTCACTAAGAACATCAGCTTAAATAAATCAGGACAAGTCTAAGTCTTATGTTCTTTTTCTACTTTCTCACCTAGCTAAGAAACCATCTTTGCAAATCCCAGAGGCTAAGAACACCAAACAACAATTAAAATAATGTTTTCTGAGCTTATTTCCATAGGTGGAGATAGTTGCTTGCATCAAACCATTTTGCCTACATGTGCATGTAATACTTTTAGAGTTCTATTTCATAATGAAAGAATTGTCTTTCACCATATCAAAAGTCAGCTTTCCAAAGTTTCATTAAGATTCTTCATATAGGAAACACAAACTCCCAATAAACATTCACATCTGATATATCTAAAACAAATTTAAAAAAAATCTTTTTTTTAAAGACTGCAAATCTCCTCCACGTCCAAACAAAAACCAATTATTACAATTTAGCCCATAAGCTTTGACAACTTACAAATAAACCTTTTCCCTGAGACTGATTATATTCCAAGACCTACTGGATAAGAAGGTTGTGTTGCTGCTTGTATAAAACAATTAACCTCAGTGCTGATCCAAAGGCACTGGTTAGACAGCCCTGACTTCTTTCGCAGGAACTGTATCCTACATAATGACTCAGTCACAAAAATTACAGCTTTTCCTTCTTTATAGAAATGTTACAGAATCTCCGATACAGCTTTTAGCTCCTCACTCCTTTTCTTGGGCTCTGTATCTGACTGCAAAAGAAGCTTCAAAACAGAACTGGATTTATTGCTGCTGTACTAATCCCCTATCCAGTGACTGTAGCGACAGGAAACTCTAAGGGCTGCTCCATCAAGCAACAAACAAGCCAGTCAAATAGCACCAGATATATCTTTTTTAACAAGCGCGGTTATATATTATCGCTCCAATACAAATGCAGATTAACAGAAGAAGCTAAATACCCAAGTAACACCTGCAGACCAACACACATGTCATTATAAAAAAAAAGTATTTCACTACTACAAACATTGAAAACAAATATTAGAAAAGCAGCAAGTCACACAAGGATGCAGAGAAATACTTCTGTTCCAATACCTCAAATAAAAAGGAGGCACGAGAAAGTTATCTTCTCCTTGAATGTTAAGGAAGAATAAGACAATGTACAAATGAGTTTAGAAAAATCTTAACTAGGTATCTCATCTAGAATACCGTTTTGTGTTAGATAACAACTCCTCATCACATGCAAGCAGATGGTATTGAAAAATGGGCACAAAATCGAATTCCACAGACAGCATCCAGACAATGTATTTGTCTCCAACAGGTACAAAAGTAATCTCTTACTCTCTTTCTGGGTTAGCCAATAATCATGTATTTATCTCATTCTCAACAAACAGAACTACCTGCATAAAATGCACAGTGATCCCAATTCACTCCTCTCCTTTGTTCAGGACCACTATCAGCTCCGACCGCTTTTTAATTTCACCCTACAAAAATCAAGCTAATCTTCCCATCACACATGGCCACACAAGCCACCTGCCTAAAAAAAAAAGCAAAATATTTTTCCCCCCTTAATTCTGCAATATGAGGCAGATTGGGAATCGTCTACAATAAATACGACACCATGTCTTTTCTTGTTTATGCCTAGATTACAAAAGGTATGGAGAGCACCCACAGCATAGAACATGCTGTTGTATGACAGAAACTTGAAGAAATAACACATATTTCAAAACATATTTCAAATCTAATTTAAGGTCTCAATGTGGAAAATAAATTCCAGCATCAAGAGGGTGTACATCATCCTATGTGCTGTCTATAGATAGTGTGACAGCCTCTATTTACACAACTGCCCTTTTTTTTTTTTCCCAAAAAATCATCTTGTCCATTCAGTTTATGTCAGATCTGCCATGGAACTGATGCAGTTAAGTATCACTTATTCAATTAATGGTCTCTACTCTGTTTATTTCCCAATATCTGCATTATAAAGAGAATAACAATGTACCACATCCAGAATATCCCAAGCATCGTGAATATTAAAGAACACAAATCATACCTCCTGTAAAGAATGTACCTCACTAAAGATAAACAAAGGGAAGCAAGGAAAACAATACCAGATTTGCCTGGATCAAAGCCAGGACTATAATTTACAGAAGTCTGTGCTCAAGCCTGCTGACCTCAATGCTGAGTATTTGAAGATCCGAGCAACTTCTCTTCAATTGCTTCTGCACACCGGAGTCTGGATTTCTAAACTGCCACATAGCAAATGGAAAAACTCACTATAAATAACAAGCAACCAAGACAGGTTCTCCACTTCAGCAATCACCACCCTACCAGAGAGGCCTGTCTCTCTTGCTCCACAAATTTTTTTTTTCAAAATCTGGAAGAATACCTATATCAATTAAATAACATGAGTCAGAGCAGCTCTGTGAACTGAGTCCCTCTTGTGCATGTCTTCTCTTGCTTCGTCTTTAGAATTTACTTATTTCTTTTGGCACTAATAAGTTTTTTGTTGTTTTTAAGGGAGAAGGAAAGAAGGAACGAGCAAAAAAACCTATGCAGTAATGATGTGCAACTACCTTGTCACTGCTACATCATTGACATGTCAGCAGTAGAGTCTGCACCCCAAACCTTTGTACACAGCTGTGCTGACTTTAGCATCTCTTCTCAGACAGCACTATAATTACACTGGCAGAAGTCTGTTAATCCAGAAGGGAATTGATCTGTAAAACTGTATAATTAGCTCCGACAGAACAGGGACATCGATACAGGGATGTGAAGTAAAAAAAATCTTGCTAACTCCCATCTTAGCCCAGCATCTTTCCTATTTTAGGAGAAAAAGGCTCCTTTGCTCTAGCATCGCTGAGGTCACAAACACATAGCAAATATCCAAATTCAGCCAGACTCCTCCTTACTTACAGAAGCCACTGCCTCCCTGGCAGTTCCCAGCACAGACCTGCAGCTGCTGCACAAATGGCCTCCTCAGAGCATTCCCCTTAGGGATCCCTCTGTTGCCAGTCTTCTGCTGGAAAGGCAGCAGCCATTTAGCCTGCCTACCTTTCCAGCTGTAAACCACCAAAAGATCATTTTGTGGAAAGAGACATTAGTATCTGATAAATACATATCTGGAGTCAGGCTCTTCCTTTTTAAATTTTCAAAAATGCTGATAAGCAAAAAACTTGCTTACATGCTTTACTGAAAGGGAATACCACACAAAAATCGAAGGTGCTTATCAGCTTCTTCAGAATAATGAAAGTTTCATATCAGTGATTACCATGTCTTTATGAAAGATTAATCACTATTGGCTTTTTAAAAGTTTTTTATGAAAGAAAAAATTAGTCAAGATCAGTCAGAAAACCAACCAACAAGTAGAAATAAAGCTCTAACTGTATTTAAACATAACAAACGAATGCTGAGGATCAGCTCAAATGATAATTTTTAACAGTCATGAACTGATCATGAAAGCTGCCTACTTTAAGACACTTTTAGGACTCTCATACCTCAAAACCTATGAAGCATAATAAGCAAATGAAAGAAAACAATAGCAACTAGGTACGTGGGTCTGCAACAGCAACAACAGCAAAACCGTAGCATCAGCATCACATTGTTTGGAACCAAGAAAAATTTTTGGCCAGGACTGGTGGCAATAAGGTAATAGAGCTTCCTGAAAAGAAATCGATAAATGAAACCAAAAAGAATCACTGAATTAAAAAAAAAAAAAAAGTCCTTTTTTTCCCCACTCGCTTTTTAACGAGCAAAATGTTCACTGCACAAGTTAGAAATGCTGCCAATGCCTTTCAGGTGGGGTTTGCTGGTGATTAATGGTATATTCCTCTGAAAGCATGCTAAGAAACATAGTAACGAAAAATCACCAGTTCAAAAGGAAAAATAAGAACCAAGCCGTTCATCAGATAACCTTCTTTAAAATCCTACAGTTTAAAGGTTTGGAAAAGAAAATGAAAAACCTAACACCCCACTCCCCCCAGAAAAACCCAAAATAACAAAAAAACACACCCAACCAAAAAGCAAAATCAATGCATTTTAAGAGCATATCAGGAGAATTTAAGAGTGTGTTCATATTTTACCAAATCTGGTTTCTTGTTTTAAATCTTTAAGAAGCTACAAGCAAAGACCATAATTCAAGATCTTTGCTTATATTTCCTAATTAGGAATGTTAATTAACATACATACTTTGGTAGCTTTGCAAATTGGCTTCAATTCAGCAAAATATTAACCATATGTCTGAAACTAAGAACATTTTATACCTTCTTGAAGTCAACTGGAAATAGAAACATGCATGTGTCTTGAAAATGAAACATATGCTCTAGTGCTATGCCCAAATGGAACCTTGGTACTAAAAGGTCTTAAATAATTCACGTTTGAAACCATTTTGAAATTCTTTGGTCAAAGGCAATATGTCAAGAAAAACACTGGTTTTGTCCCAATTTAAGATGCTAAGACTTCAGAATACACACATATTTCTTAAACTAGGCAACAGAATAAACACGTTATCACTCGCCCCAGTTCTGCAAAGAGGTAACCTCACATGCTTGACCGTGACACCGAGGCCTAAATGCTGAAAGCAGCCCATTATTTTCATACTCTCAGCTGTTGGGTAAACGACGCATTCCCTCATTCTGCAGGGGAGATGCAGAAAACTAACGAGCTCAGCAGCCCCTGTCGCTCCTTTGATGGGCTTAAGACACTCGCGCACGTTATCAGATAGATTTTAATTATTTTTATATTACATATATACATGATTAGAAAAAAAAGATGTATGTAGTTATTCTTATATAGACCCATATCTTGTCCTGGTGACCCCCCGCCAGCAAAGGGGAATTCATGAAGCTACGCTTCTCCCCAGACCATTTGCTTGGCGCTGACGGGAGCGCCTCCTGCCCGCTCAGATACAGGCTACACCGGTGCTGGCCCGGGTTTTTTCTTCCCCAAGCCGGTGACAGGCTCTAGTAGCCGCTTACGGATCTTAAAAGAGATGCTAAAGATGATCCCTGCTTGCCCCGCAGCACCCGCCGCCGCCGCGGCCCCGCTTACCTGCTGCCCGTACAAAAGGGGGCGGCTTATTTCATGCTCGGGGAACGCCGCCCCCATCCCTCGCACAACACCCCCACCTTCCCCGGGGGCCCGACAGGGGCAAGGCGGCACCGGGTTCAACCGAGGCGGCCCCTCCACAGCCCGGCTGTGTGAGGAGGACGCTGACTCCCCCCCCCCGGGATACGGCGGGGCTGAGGGGATCCCGACGGCGCGACCCGGAGAGGAGAATCTCCACAGGAAAGGCGGGAAATGGAAGGGATCTGCTCGGCGGCGGGAGGAGGAGGACGAAGGTGGAGGGGGAAGAGGAGGTGGTCGGTACCTGAGGCGGCCGCGACAACAGGGGCGCCCCCCGGCAGCGCCGCCCGCTGCTGCTGCGGGCGGGTAGCGGCTGCAGCGGCGTCAACGGGAGGCAGCCGCCCCATCAGCAGCAGCGCGGCCGCCAGCCCCAGGAGCAAGGAGGAGAGGCAGGTCCCCGGCATGGCGAGCAGCCTGAGGGCAGCGGAGGCATATTGCGGGCGAGGAGGCGGACAGGAGGCCGGCACCAGCGACTGCGGCGGCGGCCGGCCCGCGGCGGCGGCCGGCCCGGCAAACCTGCGGCCGGCCCGCCCCGCCCCGCCCCGCCCCGCCCCCCGCACGTGACAGGGGCGGTGCTCGAGAACTGAGGGTGGGGCCGCTGTCTCCCTGAGGGGGCGGCGGGAAGGCGGTGAGGGAGCTTCACGGCCCCGGGTCCCCGGTGGAGGTTTGCCGGCTCCGGTCCGACCTCGGGTTCCTGTGGAGGCCGTCTGACGGTGAGGGTTGAGGCGTGTGCGCCGCCCGGCCGGCCCTTGGGCTGAGGTGAGGGAGAGCCGGGCCGGTGAGGGGAGGGTGCCGGTGCCTGCCGGTGCCGCGGCCTTCAGCGGAGTCACCGAGGAAATTAAACTGTGCCCTCCGAACCGACAGCATTTAAATCACTTCTAACCCTCGTTGCTGAGAGTATTAAGGCACGTTTGGGAGTCCCTGTGCAGCACGTCACGTTACAGGCAGGCACTTAAGGTTGCCTTGTATCAACTTAAACACGGCCTTCACTTAGGCACTGGTAAGTGGCTGTCATTGTGGCAGTTATCATAACTGTATTACTAGTATCTCCTAAAGGTTTGGTTCTACACTCAGGTGTGCCTGTGCCTTATTTACATGGTTATTCACACTAGTGTTTCCTGATAGTCAAACATTATAGGTTTTTTAGAACGAAGGATACACGCTAACATAGGTAAGACCCCTGTGCAGCACATCATGTTACAGGGCAGGCACACCAGGTTGCCTTGTGTCAACTTGAAAATTGCCTTCACTCAGGCACTGGTAACGGGCAGTCATTATGGCAGTCGTCATAACTATATTAGTAGTATCTCCTAAAGCTTTGATTCTAGGACAAAAAAAGATGATTAAGGGATTGGAGCATCTCCCTTATGAGGAAAGGCAGAGAGATCTGGGACTCCTTAGCCTGGAGAAGAGAAGGTTGTGGGAAGACGTTATTAATGTTTACAAGTATCTAAAGGGTGACTTGAGGGAGGATGGAGCTGGACTCTTTCCAGTGTTTCCCAGTGACAGGACGAGGGGCACCAGGCACAAGCTGGAACATGGGAAGTTCCACTCAAACATGAGGAAGAACTTTTTTCTGATGAGGGTGCCAGAGCCCTGGAACAGGCTGCCCAGGGAGGGTGTGGAGTCCCCTTCTCTGGAGATCTTCAAGACCTGCCTGGATGCAGCCCTGAGTGATGTGCTCTAGGCAATCCTGGTTTGGCAGGGGAGTTGGACTAGATGATCTCTAGAAGGTCCCGTCCAACTCCAACAATTCTGTGATTCCATGATTCTACACACAGGCATGTCTGTACCTTATTTACATGTTTATTCACATTAATGACCCTGATATCAAACATTAGACATTTTTTAGAACAAAGGATACACATTAACATAGATAAAATTGGAATGCATGTATAGATACAATCTAGGGTGGGATCATGGAAAAATTACTGAAGTCATTCACAGCAGATAAGGCCGCTACACCTGAGCAAAAGCAGCACATCTGGACAAATCAAACCGGCCCATCTGCATGGTTGAGAGCTAAACACATAGTGGGACCATCTCACAGTGAATTTCACACTATCACTGATGAGTGCACCCATGCCATGATTTCAGTGAGGCAAACATCTCATTCACTCTAAGGACTTTCAGAACTCTATGATACTACACTTTCAATGTCTGAGTAGTGAATATAAATTTCTTTGAAAAGTACAAAATCACTTTCTTTGTCTTTTAATAAAATAAAGATTAACCAAATAAAAATCTTTATTTTAGACATAATGACATTTTAGGCCAAATTCTGCAGTTTTCAGATCTCGGAAAATGTTTTCAATGCAGGGGAAAAAGGAGGGGAACAGTTACAAACTATAGAGGCACAGAAATTTTCCCATACTGAAAGGAAGAACTGTGAGGTTACAGTCTGTATTTTCAGCAGATCTCTTATAAAATCTAAAGAAGATCTAATAAATTTTTTTCTTATTATTTAATGTCATTGCCATTATTGCCATTAACAATGACTTCTAATAGGTTTAGATAGACATGGAAAATATAATTTACTTTTATCTCAGTTGCTGATAGTTTGTTGGCACCTTTTGGGACCACTGAAGAATGGACTGACTTCACCTATTCATGCACTATGAACGATCATTGCCTGCTGAGTAATGCCACAGTGGGAAATGGACACCCTCCTCAGCAGGTACTCTTTAATACTTCTCTTTAGAATAGTTTGAGTATGTCAGTCTCCCTTTTCTTCATCACCACCAAAAAAACCTGTGAACTTAAATTCATTTGACAGGACTTTTCTTTTAAGTAAGCAAAGAGCACAAAACCCAGACAAATTAAACAATCATTTACTTGATATGGAACCCTCCTCCAGCAGCTCATGAGGAGGAGAGATTCTCTCTTCTGTTTAGAAAACATTTGTTCACTGCCTACTTGCCTGAAACCAGGACACTTGCCTAGTTAACATCCTCTCACCCAACTTTCAACCTTTCATGTGGGTACTGCAAAGAAAAAGAGGCTGCTTCTGCACAGCCTTTGTGAGAGTTGAATTCATTTTGGAATCCCTGCAACATTGTGTGTTCTTGGGTGGAAGAAAGGGGTCTACAGAAAAGTAGCTAATGCTTTGAGCGATTTCCTTCCTGTGCTAGTTATGGCTGAGATAGAGTTAATTTATAGTGGTTATTGCTATTAATTGGGAGGTTCCTGTGCTTGCCACGGGGCTTGCTTGCCTTACTGTAAATTAGAGTCTTGTGCCCGTTAGTGGCTGCTTTTAGCTTTTGCCGCCTGCTGTACTGCTGTATTGCTTATCATTTTACTCTGCTCTGCCCAGGAATGTTTTGGTAACAGCAATGGTGATGCACCTGGGCTGGCAGATGGCCAGAGCATCACTGCTGTTTCTGTGCTGCTCTACTGGACGGGCTGGAACTCCAGTGTGAACTCAGGTTGAAGGGACTGTCCCCTGTGGATGAGTCCACGCAGGAGCAGGACACCCCAAAGCATCGGTGGCCACGGATGCGTCCACACCAGAACAGGTACACCTCAAAGTGGCTGTGGCCATGGTTATGTCTGTGACGCAGCAGGTGTACCTCTGAAGGGAGTGTGTCCACGCTGGAGAAGGTACACCTCGAAGCATCTTTGGCTATGGATAAGTCCACGCTGCAGCAGGTACATCTCTGAAGGCATTGTGGCCCATGGATAGGGCCACGCTGGAACAGTTGCACCTCAAAGCAACTGTGGCTGTGGATAAGTCTATGGTGCAACAGGTACACCCTGTGCTCTATGGTGTGGTCCAAAGGGGCAAGGGAGGGAGATTGCAATGGAAATACCTTTAAATTGTTGTAACCTGGAATTTTGAGTTGCATATTATGGGATTCACTATACCAGAAACTCCTTGTTGCTAGCCAGGCTAGGAGCAAGGGGAGGAGTTTGTTGCAATGAGCAGTTCATTCTGTGGGATATCACATATAGCATATAAAGTTGGAGGAAGGAGGAGGAAGAGGGGAATGTTCAGAATTACAGCATGTCTTGCCGAGTAACCGTTACATGTGATGGAGCCCTGCTTTCCTAGAGATGGCTGAACACTTGCCTGCCAGTGGGAAACAGTGAATGAATTCCCTGTTTTGCTTTCCTTACGTGTGTAGCTTTTGCTTTACTTCTTTAAAGTCTGTCTTTATCTCACCTAAGGAGTTTTCTCACTCTTCTGATTCTCTCCCCCAGGCCACTGGGAGAGAGCGAGTGAACAGCTGTGTGGTGTTTAGCTGCCTACTGGGTTGAACCACAACAATTTGATAATCAATGTGTCTTATGAACAAGTATGTGGATCACATATGTGTTAATTTCCAAATGTTTGTAGACTTGGGCTTTTAGAAAGATATAAATTAAGTTTATCTGGGGAGGAATAGTTGAACCAACTTGCTGCAACCCTTTAAATTGATGATGTGAATATGCACAATTATTCATTTATAAAGTTCTGAAATAAATCTGCTAAATGTGTGATAAAAGTTTTATTGAAAATGGCTCCAAAAGGGGAAATAAGGCATGTAGAAATCATGCATGCAGAGTCAGGAACCTGGATAATGTAAAGCAGCGTAACTGTAGTGGAGGCAGTGGAGTTGTGTTGACGGAAATAACCTCAAGACATGGGCCATCCTTTTGTTGAAGGTGGCTTGACATACGATGGGAATTTGAAAAAATCCACTCTATTGCCTTGTTGCTGTAGTGAGACAACTGTTGTCACTGATTTTTCAATAATGGATTAATTTGGAACTGCTAAACAGATGTAGCGATCACTGTGCTGATAACTAACTGAAGGTATCTATCTTATTTAATAAAAACTGGCTGCAGTGTGTATTGAACAAATAGTCATGTTTTGGATACTGCTGTGATGTTTCTTATTAGGTGTAGACACTACTGTGAGGTCACTGGAAGCTGTTAATTAAAACAAAAAATACCAGTTTTTCAATATTTTCAGTGTCCTTTCTTATTATTTTCTATAGTTTAACAAATTCTCTACTAGCAATCCAGGGAACTCATTAGTTTGCAGTTTTTCTAAAGGGTTCACAAGCATCAACATTTGTTTCTAAATAAGCATTCTATCAATGTAAAATAAACATGTATGCCTTTTACTGTGACACAAAATATTTATTGTCACCCCACTCACAAAGATAAGTATGATTGTTAATTGGAAAGAATGTAATATTAAGATAAAATTAATCTAATACAACAAGAAAAGAAACACCACCTCTCTGAGAATTTTCCTAACCAAAGGATTATAATTCATCATTTTCTACAGTGATGTGGCAGGTATAAAATCAGAAATATTTTATTTATTTTTAATATACAAAAATTTTGGTAGGAAATCAGTTTTCTGGTGACAGAATATAATTTGTGATGATCCTTTCCTGCTTGTGGTTACAAAATTTTTTGACTCAAAGTTATTATATGCTGCTTTAGCTAAGAATGTAAAAGTTGTCTAAATGTGACCTTTTTGTATTTAGTCTGGATAACTCTGGATTACAAACATATACCATGAAATATTTTCAGGTGAATTAAATGCATTTTAAAAGCTACGTCTAGAATTAAAAAAAAAAACAAAAACAAAAACAAAAGAAAAACAAAAAAAACCAAGCCAGAATTCCTGTTAATTAAGAGGTATTTTATTCCAAAATTCTAAGTATCAGAATCAACTCAATACTTACATTTTTTCAGTTTACCCAATCATAATATCTTGAAATTGCATACACATATAGAAAAATATAACCTAATAAAATCAATCAAATTTGCATTAGGATGAAAAGAAAACCATAGCTTAATAGCTATATATTTGATATCAGTACAAAATTACTGTGCCACAATACCCACAGGTGTGGGGTTTTTTTGCAAGATTTATAATTTAATAGAAATAAGGTGACTTTAAATGTATATTGCTCTCCTTAAATGTACCAAAAACCTTTGAAATAAGTTCATAGTGACTGAAAATATTCCAATTTATGTTACAAGTATTTACTACATGACTAAGAAACCCAAAACGCAGCACTCTTGTTAGTATGTTAATTTTCTGCTTGTGCAAACAATGCTCTACTGATTTAATGCACGAGCAAAACCAAAAAAAGGCAAAAAAATGCTATTATGAAGAAATAAAACGTTGCATTTTGAAATTATTTGTATCATAGCAAAT
The DNA here is from genome assembly GCA_025769975.1 of Gallinago jamesoni. Classification (NCBI taxonomy): domain Eukaryota; kingdom Metazoa; phylum Chordata; class Aves; order Charadriiformes; family Scolopacidae; genus Gallinago; species Gallinago jamesoni. The sequence goes on along the minus strand of JAOQGH010000077.1, from coordinate 23,541,826 downwards.
ACAGGTTTCCTTCATGGACTAGAAAGGGCCACCTAAACCTGTAAAAGTTTTTTGAAGATTGAAATGCTACATTAAATCTTCATTTACTTTGCAAAAGCCAAGGGTCAAGTTATTTGACCTTAATACAGCATATTTGGAGAAGGTCATTGCATCAAAGGTTAGATTTCCTGTTTTATATAAAAGACCAAAATGCTAAATACCATAATCACACAAACAGTAGTAGCACTACATACTCAAACCCATTATTGTATAGTCTCTAGTCAAATTTTCCACAGTGGACTTTGAGAATATTGTACCAATTCTCAGTAACTCAAGAGTTAGTAATGGATACACTTTAGAATATACATCATGTTTCACCCAATGTGGGTGATCAAAAACTTTCTATAGCATTCATTTATCACCTCAATTTAACACACTGGTATTGCTGATGTCCTTAAAAGTATTGACCACTGCAAGTAAACAACTGCTACATCCCTTCCTAGGCAAACAAAATAAACAGATGACTTGGCAGTGAACTAGATCTGATCATTTTATATTGCACTTGGGAGTTAGAAGCTAGAGATTCAGTACCAAAGAGGTCAGATCCCACTCAAGTCAATGAGAGTTATTAGAGCTCAGCATATAATCATGATCCAAACTGTAGGATTTGTTTGTGATAGGAGGCTACCGCCAACAGAGAATAAGGGGTTCTTCTCATTGCAGAAATAAACAAGCAAACAATCAAAAATAATAATCTCTTTGCTGTAAGGCTCACCTGTGGTCTGCTACCACCTTTTTATTTTTTAGATCTTAGTTTTCCTTCTATAAAATCCTATTAGTTTTTTTCCCCTCATTGACAGCCAGCAGCACTGAACACAAAGGGCCACATTAAAAACAGGTTGCAATGAATGTCAAGTTTTCTTTGACTTCATGAGACTGTGAAACAGGTCTTACGGTCTTAGTTTTGACCAAAGACAAAAACTGACTAGATTTACACCAGGGTAATTCTGATCCAAGACTATTTGTGTGGATGTAGGAAAAAATACTGCAGGGCCTATGCCAGGGTAAACAACAGCAAACCTAAATGTTGCAAAATAATAAAGAACACAATAATCTAAGTGCAACATGAATCCTTCAAATCACCAAGAACATGCTGATTATAGCTGAAATATTCTCAAAATACCCGTGAAAGTTTACCTTAAAGACTACTGAAGCATGGACACAAGTTTAGAAACAACTAAATATTAAAAATCTTTGCTTGGAATAAATGTTTTATAAAGAAAGAGAATACATGATAAACTTTCTTAAAGTTTCCACAAACATTATGTGAATCTAAATGGACATGTAAATCAAAATGTAAAACAGAAAAATGAGACAAAATTATCAACTTGACACTGATATCTGCAAACATTTCCTCAAAGATTTCAACTTAGGTAGATAAATATATCCCATATTTGACTTTTCGGTCATGCTTATACAAAAGCTATCTCCACAATTTGGTAGTTTCTTGAAAGAAATGTAAGCCTATAAATTAGGTTCTTTGCTTTACTTTTTCTAAATAGTGTCAAGTATAGTAATAGATAATATGCATTTTGTAATATAAATCACTTTAATACTGAGATGCTGCAATATTTGCAAACTGGAGTACTTATGGAATTTCATATTTCATTATAGAAGATATTATTTTAAAATGTTTTCTTTGTCTAAATAGTTATATATCTGTTGATTTTATATTCATAAAAATGCTTCTGAAGCATAACTCTCAAAAGAGGACAAATTTTTTGTTACTGTACTTGTATTTTTTTTAATGCTTGCAGTATGCATCTTATGCACATCAATTTTGACTCAAGGGCATTAATTTCATTCTACAATACATATTTTAAAGTTTTCTTAAAAGTTTTAATGTCATTTTACAATATTTGCTAAAAGAATACATCAATGCTGATAGGTCAGTAAGAAATTTATACTGACACAAGTACATATATAGTCTGTAGTCTTATTGCTGAATCTGGAATGTGGTATCAAATGTTTCCTGCAATCCCATTCAGGAAAACACCCTGTTCACTATCTTCCTGAAACACAGACATTATTTTGAACTGATTTTGGGATGTGATATATATGTTCACTAAGTAACCTGCATACTCCATTGACTTATGCTACTGGGTTGGTTTTTTTAACCAAACTGGAAGTTAGTAGATATGGGAGAAGCAATTATTCGCTTTTATTCTCCAGTGGAGTGCAAGAAAATAAAAATCACTTAAATAATTCTTACCTTATGTAACTTCAATAAATGGAAGAAACTTCCCATAGCTACAGTAGTTGTACCAATAAAATGTACCTTTTTATCCTGCAAGTCAGCAAAATGAGAGTTTCCAGTTGCCACAGTAAAATTAAGATGCAGTTAGCATTGACATTAACAATGCTATGGTATCCCTCCCATGTGAGCTGAAGAGATCTTCATCTTTTTTTTTTTTTTAGTTTTAGTTTTATTTCCTTATAATGCCTAGACATGCAAGTAGTCTAATAAATTTCAAGTCAACATGGTTTGTACATGTAATGAAAGCACACATGTAAGAATTAGAGCTATAATCTGTCTGACAGTCTCTTAAAACTCTTAACCTACTAAGATTAAGACTGGGTAAAAACAATCTCCTTACATATAGATAATCAGTTGACAAAGTGTGTGAACTAGAAGCCTGTGTAAGTAACTGAAATTGTATTTTATAAAAGTCACATTTTGAGGCCAGGATCAAAGCCTGAACTCCTGATTCTTTACTGTAGAACTAGTAACAATACTAGAAGTGAAGACAAAAATAAAACGCTGGTCACACTGAAGACCTTGAAAATTCAGTGAAAGCAGAATTATTTCCTATACCCTCTCATATAAACTAATTATATCTAAACAAATTGCCTAAAACAAAAAGATGTAAATGGATAAATATGCAAGCCTATATCTGATATACATACTGGTCCCCACAGACTTTGTGCCGTCTCTCTTAATGACCCAAATGCCATCATGGTTCAGTGAATATAAATGGACTTAACAACAAAAGCCATTTGTGGATTTGAAGTCTCAGAAAGGATGCAGAAATGAGAGTTGAATCAAACTGTTCATTACAAATACTTGTAGGTTTACTGGGCATTACAGTATTTATGGGGGAGATGCAGCTTTGAACAAAAACCCCAAGATACAAAACAAAACCAAACCAGAGTTTTTGTCTTTTTTAGAGCTTGTCTACATAGAAATCTCACTGGTATAATTAAAGTAGAAGTCTTCTTTTCTGTATGTTGCTGCATACAGGGAGTTTATAATGTAATTTATGCCCTTGTTGGAATAAACACATCTCATTTAAGGCATCTTTGTAATAGTTTAAGTATGTCCACTCTAAAATTTGTGCAACACAGCTACACATGGCTGCGAGGCAACCAACCTCCTAATTTGCAGTTATATGTGTACTGAAATGCATATAGTTAATATTCTCATGTTTTCTCAGAAGTATAAGAAAGAAGCTTCGTTTTACCAAACCAATGCTGAGTGAAATAAGCTAAGATTGACATAAACCTGTGGCTTTAAACCACTGAACTTCTCATATGTTTGAAAACCAACAACAAAACAAATATATTTAGTGTCTTTTCTGGTAATGAAATGTATTGAACATAATGAAATGTCTTGTGCAATGAAATGCCTTTTGTGCAATGAAACATACAACGAATGAAGCAATGAATGAAATGAAATAAGCCAAAGCAACCTTCTCGTTTCAAACTCTTTCACATTGCCAGCTATATTCTGCATCATTTGATGAGCTTGCTGCTCTCTCCAGACAGGTGTGAGCATGGGTAAAGTACTGATGTAATCTAGACACATTTGGATGACAGACAGTGTAGTTTAAACACTTCCTGTACTGCTCCATCCTGCATTTGGACACGTCCAACCACAGAATGTGAGAAATAACAACAGCTTCATTACAGTGGATCAGGTAACCCGTCATAAAGTATTCCCTCCATGGTTTTGCCAGAAACTAAAATTCAACCCCAGTAAAATACAGGCTTAACTTCAAACCCTGTGGAGGTTTGACTCGGGAACCCAAAGACTATGGGTTTTCTCATCAGGCATGTCTGTTGGCAGCCACAGTCCAACTTTGTGTCCCTGGCAGTACTTGAATGGTCCATGCTGCCAAGAATTCTGTGGAACATCTGGATCCTGCACCATGGAAATACACAGCAGAGTCTTTGGACCTTGCCCTGAATGTTTTCACTAGATCATCATCAGCTTTCTACTGCTCACTTCTGTTTCTGTAGGCCTATTCTCTACAGTACGAGGCCTAGGACCTGGAGAACAATATTTGTAAAGTCGGAAAGCACAAGACAAGATGACTGAGCAGGAAGGGGAAAAGGCATGCAGGAGAGGTATCAGACGTGAATTATTCCACTGAATAATCACATTCATATTTTTGAGCAGGTGGAAAATCATCAGCAGAGTTAATGGGTCGAAGAGTATTTTTCAGTTTTGTAAAACAAGCTATGTCCATTTTTTTTTGTGCAACTAGCTTTCAAGAGCTAGGAAATGAAGTGTAGTGTACTCCAACAAAAATCAATCGAAAATGAACTTCAAGAGCAAACGAAGAATCTGTGCAGCAAATCATGTAAAGTCGGTCTGTGGATCAAAAAAGATGATGTCTCCTACATCCCAATAAGCAAAATCATATTACGTATTACTTAATTTCTTCACATAAAAATCAGTGCAGATGTGTTAGTCACATATGAACATAATTAATACAAAAAGGAGGATTTAAAGATATTGCTCTTATTTTGTACATGCTGATACTTTCTGAGACCAGCAGCTTTGCAGTCATGAGTGTTTTTTCCTTAACAGGGAAACCAATATTGAATAACCAAGATGTAGGCATTTTAAAATTTCAGAATGTCTTACAGATAAAACTCTGCTTAAGCTTCTGATGTTCCTTCCCCATTCTCATGTGGTTGCAGTTGTTCTCTTTCTTGTTCTTCCTGAGGTGGTCTCACACGTTTGAAAAAGCCCATCTGGGATTCAGAGAACAATAATGAAATTGCAGCATTGTCATTTTCAAAATATACACACATCCTTTATTTCTCTTTGCTTTTTGATCAGATCTTAACTGATTAGTTATTTGATTTTCTTCCCCTCCTACTCTTCTTTTCCTTATTTTTTATCTCCAAAGCAAAAAAATATCAGTTGAAAAATTAAACACAGAAATTCAGCACAATCACAGACATCCTCCTTTATCCAATGTCTTCCTGACAAAGCTAAAACATTTTTACAGTTCTCCAAAAGCTTAATTGATTCAGGTGATTAGGGGACCAAAGTGTTTCTGCAAGGTGCTGGTACTATTTGGAGTAATACATCAAAAGTAGGGAAAATAAAATAATACAAAAAACCAAATACAGTACTTACCCTGTACATAACAAACACTAGAACAGCCAAGAGCAATAATCCTGCTAGGACAGCCAAAATTATAACCCACACTGGCACAGGCATAGGCTGTGGTTGAATGCCCCATGTAATATTTGTAGTAACCTAATAGAAAAATAAAATAAATCAACACTTTGCTCAGCAGTGACATGCCAAGTTCATTCATGCATTTTGTCATTTGTTCATTCATGCATATTTATTCTACAGTGTATAAAATAATCTTAAAAGAGCATAAATTTCTTTTTATCTCCAATGGGAGAAAACAGCTACAGATTAATAATGACATAAAGGTTTCACTGACTCAAATTTAATAGGTCTTTCAAATTAAATAAAACCAGGAGTTTGGGGTGGCTTTTTTAATTGGTTTGTTTGGGGGTTTTTGTTTGTTTGTTTTTTGTTTGGTTTGGGTTTGTTTATTTGCAACCAGTGATACCATGGCAACGTGTATTCTTTAACGCATCATGATTTTCAGTAGAACTGTAGGAACCTGGAAATATTTGGTAATTAAGTGAAAAATAATTCAGGGCTTTTCTTTTTTTCTTAAAAGGCAGTATTCCTTGAAACAAAAAAATCAATTCCACAAGGCTTAGGAGAGAAAAAACAGCTAATAATATTTTCTAATAGGCATTAGAAAAAAAAAAAGTAATAAAAAACAATCACAATCCTTTTCATCCCCTTCTTAAGATATTTTACACTACTGTGCTTACCAAAAACTTTTAATTTGGCAGCCCAAATAAATGGTCTATATCTTCCTTTCTATTTGCACCCTGACTCCTTTCTCTTTGAAACCCTCTAGGGCACAGATGGTCTTTTTGTTCCACATTCACATAATGCTTTGTATAATGTAATAAAGGTCCATTATTCAAGCTCTAAGTGCTACTACAGTAGAAGACAATTTTCAACTAAAATATCTCTCTAACAACAATGGCATTAACAAGAACATTGGGACTGTTCACTTCTTTCATTTTCAATTAAGTCTTTAAAGCTACAAATATTATTACCTCTAGTTTTAGGACAAAAAATTTGTTCTACACTCAAAGTGTATGTGCAGAACTGAAATTAATGTATGAATCAAGTATCTGATAAAAACCTTAAAATTATATGAAGCCACAAAATAGGTACTCAACAATCATTGTTCTTGTATTAATTTCGAAGTAATTACGTATGGTAACTCAAGCTGGACATAAATGACTTACTACTGTAGAATTGTGAATATCTTCAAAGGAAAGGTTCTTATAAGGGAACTCTATAACATTGAAAGAAGCAGATGACTTGAGAGAATAGGAGTGATTCTGATTTTCCTTCTGTGTAAGAAAAAACAAAATTAGTATTTCATGTGTATGCAAAAATCAGTTTTTATGGTTCAGAAGCATGGACAGAATATTCACAGTCACTCACATTCATGAACGTTTGGGTCCAAAGGCGTGATTTTAAATACAATATTGCACTCTTTCCCCTTTCCAAGTGGCCAACTTGACAGACTATCTTTAAACAATCAGCAGTTCCGCAGCCCTGCATATGAAAATAGGAAGGATATTACAAATATGAAAATATTTGAGAAGTCATTAATGGCATTACTTTACTCAGAAACATACTTGATTGTCCTATTTTCCTGGCAGAGTACCATAATTATTCTAATACATTAAATAAATTACAGTATTGAATAATTACTTATAGTGTACCATAAGTTTGCATTCAGAAAAATATTATGTGCGTCACTTGAATCCCAAAGCTGAAACAGCTGGCAGTAGCTTTAAGGTATGTGCTTTTACCTACATACTTAGGAAAAAATGTTGGAGGGTGGGGATGGTTTCTGATCAACTCGCATCGCATACTCCACATGTTTTTTTGATAGGAAAACTCATGGCAATTAACTGCACTTGGTGCCAACAAAATATGTTTCATTGCATTCAATGGAAGTCTTTGAACTTGACCAACAGACCTAATCTAGAAGCTGTACACTTAGGACTACAGAAGTCCAACTGGCCTTTCTCAACCACTCTTCCATTAATATCTGTCATATAATATTGATGCTAAAACATCAGTATTTCAAGAAGAAAGCAGAGCAAAACACTGCTTCATTTTATAATTGTCATTTTAGCTGTACTATAGATAAAAGCATTGTACACTCTAGGTACATCTGCCAGTGTAAGTACAACTCATTAAATTATTATGAATACTGGATATTAGTCTCTGGGGTGAAATCCTGCTAAGTCATTGGGAAGATCTGACAAAACTCAAGGTCTTTAAAAATCCCCAAATCAACCCAACCACAAAACAACAAAAAAAAGCAGTAAAATTCAGATCTGCATTTATAGATACTGAAGAATATTTGCACCTTATATCTAAAAAAAAAAAAAAAAAAGTAACTTTTCTCACCATAAAATCTGAAATTAATTCCTGTTTTGCTCAGCCCTTTTTCTGTCCTCTCCGGAGCCTAAACATTTCTGGAATCAGGGTTGTACTTCTTAGTCCACCCTAAACTCCCAACCATTTCTCTCAGCTGTCCTGCCTTGCCCAAAGCAGAGATATGTCCTTTCCTCTAAGCGCAATTAAAAAGACAGTGGTAGAGGAATATATTTACTTCATATCACACATTATTTCCAATCTTGCTTAGAAAGGACAGGTTTTCCACACTTCTGGTTACAGAATATCCACTGATCAGGTAGTAAAGCACGTTGTCAAATCAACTGTAATTTGTAGCACTCACCTGCTGCTTCTCAGGTACGCTATTTTACCAGCCTACCTCCCACGAAGTATTGATTTGCAAATTCAGAGAACAGCATAGGAGACTGATGCTGAGTGAAGTGCCCAACTTGAACTTGGATTTTAAGGACACAGCAGCACAAAACTGTAGGCATATGCCTCATTGGCTGACTATACTGAGGAACACTGATGCACATTGGAGAAAAAAAGAAAAACCAAAGCAAACCAAACCAGCTCCAGAGCATATGCTTTTTTGTCTGTTAACCATTTAAATACAGAACATGGGTTTTCTGAAATGATTCTTCATCACACAGAGCTTTCATCTCTCCACTCAAAAAAGAAAATATCAACATATCAATGCTGAAAGCTTACCAAAGTATGCACATCTCCTTCAATGGCCGTTATATCCCTTCGACTGATATGATGATCACGATTATCTTCTCTGCTAAGTGTTTCATTCTTATCATCATCTTTAGAAGTAGAAATCTAGGATACACCAAGGAAACCCCAATAATAAATAATACTTACATTTAGATACTTGCAGACTTCAAAGTTAAGGTCAAGAAAATATATAACCAACTGGGTTTCTCTCTCTATCTTTGCTATTCTTCAGAACTTGGCTCTACCTACAGTTGTAACTAAAATGTTACTCCTGACTTTGCTGGATCACTGATGCAAATCTCTACTGAGATCTAACACAGAGCCTTAAGTATCTTAATCCTTCTACAACGCAAAACTTTTTCATATACAGAAAAAAAATACTCTTAGAATGCAATAAACAATTAAATTTTGCAATCTTTTATTAAAGATTTTTCCTCAACATTTCAGTTTTTAATGACGAAAAAATAGTACTAGTGGATGGACCATGTACCACTCAACATGTGTACACATGGCCAGACATACACAAAAACTTTTTTAGGAGGGGCTTGAGAAAGTCTACAGTAGGTTTAATAATTTATTTCAGTAAACCCTTAGAAATTCCCAATGTAAAATTGCAAATTTACATATGGGACTAGGCAGACCCATGCAGCTTTTTCTCTACATAACAAATTTATATGAAAAAACTTGCAACAGAGCAAGAGACTTGCAAAAATGTATTTTTACAAATGGTATAGCAAAAGCACAGGAAATTTTTATACGTATATATTAACTACAGTTGCTTTCTGATTACCAAAGATACATGACTATTCTTTGTTGTTCTATACATGGAACATCCTCCCTTTTTATACATACATTGGCTTAAATTCTTCTAGAACTGATTTATTGATTTTTACTACTTGTTCTAAATTGTCTTAGAATTCAGCTCTATCCTCAGTCAAACTTGGTGTTTTTTTTCTGGTGTTTCTTTGTCTAAAACTTAGGAAAAAAGAGGTTTCTTTAGCTCTGTGCTCTGCACATTGCATGTTTTCCTGGCAGTGATAGCATACTTTTAAGCTCCACTGAAATACTCTTATTGACCTCTGTGGCATTTCGATGACTAGCTAGTCATCCAATAAGCTAGTCATAGAAAAAAACAATGCCATTTTCTTCCAAGAAATAAACCCCAGAAAATTTACATAAACAGCCCAGAAGCATCTGGAATGTTTTTGTTCATGACCACATTCAATACAATTCCATTGCTTTGGACTTAGAATTTGTACAGTACAGTCTTCAAGAAAACAAAGCAAAAAGAAACAAGACAGATTTATCTTTGGGTTGACAAAGATATTTTATTTCACCTGCTATATATATTGACAAGTGTTATCAAAGAGTGCAAGACTGTTCCTCAGCAACAGATGAAGACTTAACTCAAGAGTTAGATACTCTCACAGATTTGGGCATTTTGAGTGTGTTTCCAAAACAAACAAGCATGCTTCATTCCACTCAAAGAAAAGAAAGGACCTGCTTACCTTAATTTTCAATGGATTGATTTCCATATCAGAAGTGCAGTTCATAGGACCATCAATTTCGTACTGAACAATATACAACAGTGTGTAGTTTTTATATTTGTAAGGCCACTGGAGAGTCATCATCACCTTGCTGAATGCACTTGGACCGTTGTTTCTCAGCTGATTATGAAAATAAAGTCAACAGATACAAAAAAAACCCAACAATGCCCCCATCTTTGTTAATGTGCATATAGCTGTTATTTCGTATTTGAGCCACAAATGATACTGCCACTACCCTTGCCTTCAACCACTTACAGCAACAACGTTAACAACTTTACCTAAAAATTGTAGCTAAACTTCAGTAATCCAACAGGCAAAATCTAAAATTACTTCTGTAATTTGATAAAAATTAATTTTAAGAAAAGCTATATGGCATTAGGCTTTTGCATTGAAGCAACATAGATTAATTGTTTTTTCCTTGGAAAAACGTATGTAGTGTGTTGCTTGAGTAACAGCCACTGTATGTGTCTCAGCCATGATACTCTGAACACAGATACTTAAACATCCATACACTTCTTTAAGGTAAGCAGTCTCTTAAGTTCTAGAACAACATTTAGCTATTCTTATTCATACAGCTCTCTCAGTAAGTTTTGTTTAATTAAACAATCTAGATTCTTTTAAGGAAATTTTAAATACTTAAATTTTTTAAAAGCAAAAGACTTTATAATAATGATTCAGAACAATTGGAATACAAATGAGGATCCTGAATAACTTACAGCCATGAGTAATTTTCTGAGTTCAAATGTTTTATCTAGATTTCAAAGGGCTAGAAAATGAAATATACATAATGATGTACAAAATCAGCCTCTTCTATTTGACCACTCCTGTCACACTAATTGCAGGCATTCCAATCCTTCTTGCAGATACCAATTATTGACCCAGCATTAAAAGAAGACATGTATCTTTGCTCCCATGCAAGAACAAAATGAAGAAAAAAATTATCATTTACTCTAGAGGAAAGACATATCAGAAAATTCCTTTTTTTTCATTTATCATAGAACTGTGTAATTGAATTTAGTGGTAATTACATACCTCATAGATATGCTGAACTAGAGGCCCAATATCATCCTCTGTTTCTGGATTCTCCTTCGGCTGCCAATTCGCAATAGGAAGGAATATGTGATCAGGAGATGACACACTAAACAGTAGAGCAAAGAAGTCCTTATTATAAAATATGGAATGATAAACGTAATTCCCTAGAACATCTCAAAAAAATCAACAAGCTTAAAATACAATCTCCAATTTTTCCTCTTCTGTATATAAAACCAGAAAGAACAGAGGCTGAGTAGCTTTTATATTAAATGTTCAGTTTTCTTCTCTACGTGAAAAGATGAAACTCTTCTCCTCTCCTAAACTTTGGATTCATCCTACAACACCTATCAAGCCATTAACAGCATTAAGATACACACATACATGTCATATAGAAAAACCCAAAGTGTGAAATATTTCGATAATGAGAAATACTGGTGATGTGAAGACTTATCAGTATAGTCACAAGAATAATTCAGCATGCACTGAAAACAGTTCAACAATGCTTTCCAGCTGTGTCATCCCCCCACCTCTCAAATATTAACAAAATTAGATCACAATAAGGAATGTAGTAGAAATTTTTAAAAATGATGACTCAGAAACCCAAGTTAAATGGCTAAGCAAGAAGACTGTATAGCTTTTAGGTGTGAAGTATAGTTTTTGCTAAGCAGAAGTAATGGAGGTAATGCAGCCACATTAAAATATTAATACTACGCTTAAGGCTGAAGAAGGTGAGTGCGTTGCAAACTTATCTTCAATAGGATTTTTCAACTTTGGTTTTAGAAAAGGTGTCAGGGTTTTTTAGGTGAGGTAAGTTTTTTGAGGAAGAAAGTGATCTGCAGAAATGTGTGCAACTGCAAAAATGAGGGGCGATTTTTTTTTTCCCTAAAAAACCTCTAGTAATAGAGGCACAATATTCCTTTTTGGAATTAATTTTGTAATTGTTTAGAATTACTTAAGATCTGAAAGTTCAAAGGATGGCTAGAGAGAACAATATTTTCTTTATGATTAAAAATTCTCTATGGCTTCCTGAAAACTTACACAGACCTGAAAGAAAGTTTATGGAATCATAAAGAAGCAAACATGCAAAGCTCATTTGAAAAAGTTTATTAAAATAGCATCAATGCTTACCCTCTGATTTCAACAGCTGCTGAAATGGCAAGATCAGCCTGATAGAACGCTACTGGACTTAGATTATCATACAGGTTAGAACTACAAAGAAAATAAAAGTTAATTTCTTAAATGAAATAAACTAAGTATTTAAAAAAAAAACAAAATCAAAACAGAACAGGAAAAACCCACTTAAAATAACTGTATGTAACATCATAACATGATTCCTGAGCCACTGTAGAAAGCAGATGTACTGAAAACTAAGGAGCACATTCCAACAAGTTCTCACTTAAACACATGCCAGTCCCACCCTTAGCATAGTTTGGAGGTCCCTCAGCAGGGAGAAAGAAGTTGATAAAGGACACAGCGCTAATGCTGACTGTTCCTCAGCTGCCGCATGTGAGAAAATTCGAATGCCAGCACTGTGTAATAATGTTAACTATAGAGCTAGTAGACTCTGAAGTTCCACTTTAAGACATCTGTTTTGCTCAGGAACCTCTTGGCCTCAAACTAGTCCCAACGCAGAAACTAGGGTTACTTTTGCCTATCTCTCTTCATAGTTTTTGAACCAGTTAGCAACCCATTCCTACACTTCAGACATACCAAGAGATGACAAATATTAACACATGTAGATTCATTTATACATAAAATTTCTTTGGTCTTTAAATGGAGGAAAGTAAATACCAAGAGCAGTCCTAGACCCCTCAAAGTGGAGCTGGGAACAGAATCATGATATCCATAGACTCATCTGATTATTCTGTCTACCTAACCATGTCCTTTAGAAAGATCTTCTTAAATCCTCCAAGTGTTTTTCATTGCTGCTGTAAGTAAAAGACACATGAAACTACAGTGTTTTCTTCCTGACCTGTAAATACCTCATTGTTTCACAGATTAGAGTTGTTCTGCTCAGAACTGTACCAGCTCTGGAGGCCTGGCTTTATTGGTTTAAGACAACTAGTGTGATCTTTAAAACCTTTTCAAGGTAGTACCTTGATAATGCCTGTCACTATAAACTGTGATTACCATGTTCAATTGCATTATTGTATTTGCATTCAGAAGTCATGGCAGGAATTTCTTTCCATAAAAGCTATATAAAGTTACAGGAACTTCCTTTCTCTTTTATTAGAAGAGAAGCATGACTTAAGTGACCTCCCTGTTTTTTCTGCCAGTGGAAGGTAGTTAGTGATGGCTGTTAGCTTAAGGAAGATAACAGACATCCCCACAGAAGATCACTTTCTGCAAAGAACTGTAGTCACATGGCACTGGCACAGCTTACTAGCTGATGGAGAAGAGAGAAAAAATTGAACAGACAGCAACATGAGATCAAAGAGATATTTAATGCTGCCAAGGCCTTTGATCAGTATAGCAAACCACTGTATCATGAAAACAGAATGGCAGGTTTAACTTATTTAATTCTTCTGGATGAAAAATGTGTATGTGGGTAAGAATAATTTATTCACTACATTAAAAAAAATGAAACCCTTACATGGAAAAAAATAAGCTTTTGATCCACCATGGGGAAAAATAGCAGCTGTATTGTACTGTCCATTAAGCAACATAGAAATGTATTGGGTAAAGAGATTCCTGTTGGTCACAACTCCAAATCTTAAATATCGTCTCCAGTATGTATAAATTCATGTTTATATATCACATTTATATGAAAGTGCTGTGCTCATCTTATCATTAACAGAAACACTACTGTTTTGTTCTGTTTAATTTATAGACTCTCTTATGCTGGCTACTGTACAACACTTAAAATGGTCCAGTGCATATTGCTTCTGCTCAGACCATCACATGCATTGCCTTATGCTGGAAGGCTTATACCTTTCATCTGCAAAATACATAGAATTTGAAATTCTGGCTTTACATCAGAAGGAGTGCAGAGTTCAAACATCAGTTTCAAAACAGGGCTAGAAACCCAAAGACACAGGTCATTCTGTGGCAGTACACAAGTACACAACAGTACACAGGTACAAAAATACAAAGTATTTCTTGAAAACACTTTAAATGGTTTTGTTCCTCATTACTAATATTTGAGTTGTGCCATGGCCTGTCTAAAAGCCAAAGGAACTGCATTCAAACATAAAACTGTGTTTTCTTACATTTTTTTCTCTGTTTTAGAAAACATAATTCATTAAACAGTTGTGTTTATCTTTTAAACAATTAGGAGGTAAAGACCAGAGAATTAGTCCCAAGTGAAACTAACTGCTCTGTTCACATTCTATTTACTTAGCATGTTATCTACCAGGCGAAGTGCATGCTCATAGATTTCCGTACCTTCGGATTTGCAAGTCAAACTTCACAGAGGTATCCATTTCAGATTGCTGGTGCACGCTGAAACGCAGGCCAGCTAATAGCTTCAGAAAAAAAATCACTGTGGTTCAGTGGAAGCACAATAAAATACACGATAAAAGTTTCCTATACTATTATACTACAACAAAATTGCTTGAGGCAGATGTTCATAAAGAGAGCACACACAGAGAATTGGCAAATAAAACTTGTCCAGTTCACCAAAGACTGGAAATCTCCCTGTAGATTTCAGCCAATTCATCACTGCCAGAAATGTAAGGTTTACATCACACTCACCCCCGTGAATGGCTTCAGCCATTTTTTATGCATAACTGAGCATCCTTATGTGTTACAAAAAGTACCATAGAATAGAGCACCCTATAATTCTTCTAAATTCAATTCCCAAGGTTTGTTTTAAGTCAGTGCATGGTAGTTGCTCCAACATCTGTACAATTCAGCTTGACATTGTAGTATTTTGGAAGGAGGATTTACTCATCTATACAAAATGTCTCTTGGAGGAAAAGCACCAAAGTGCTTATAATTGTGACTGACTTTCACTTTATTTCCTCAGAAAATAAGACTATGTCATATCATGTGAATATCTGCCAAATCCCACTAATAGTTTTAAAATTCTTCCAATTTCAGCTACATTTGGTGGAAGCGCAGAGGTCTCAATTAGACAAAACTCCCAAACTTCACAAAACTAGGCAAAGGACAGAAGCGCTATTAGGTTTCCACTAAAATAAAGACATGTTATGAGCTAACTCTTTATTATATACAAAAAATACTCATGAGGGACCAGAGTTCATTAATTCCACTGTTTAATGAACTACACCTTTCAAGTTGCATCATAAAACTCATGAATACTCCTTTCAGCCTTTAATTTAGCTGAAAAGTTGAAACCAATTACGACTGAACTAATCAAACATGTGGGCACCTAAAGGTCAGTGAGATCTAATCTTAGATTCCTGTGAGTAAACATCCTGCCCAAACACTGCTGCGATTAAGAAAAATGCCAGCCGCACTCCTGTTTGCGCTACCAGCCACCTGTTGAAACCAAACTTTACCTTAGTTCCTGCTTTCATGGGATTTCCCAGGTCACAAACTACCATGCGAGTTTGATTCTCTGTTTTAAATGCACATGACAGTCTTGCTAAAGCCTGCAATAAACCAGAGAGAAGTATTAAGAAACATCATTCTTTACCTCTGGACACTTGTATGAAAGTCTGGAGGAAAACTGTAGACGTGCTGAGCTATTAATTTTAATATAACTTCTCAAACCTAACACAATAAAGCACTGAAATTAAATAAAATCTGAATATGAAAGTCTACCTGGAAACAAATAGTCTTGTTGTGAGATAGATGCTCTTCACAAGGTTATAAAAAAAGAATTTCACTGAATTTTTTTTAGAGTTGGAAGGGACCATAGAGATCATCTAGTCCAACTGCCCTGCTGAAGCAGGATTGCCCAGAGCTAGAGC
>JAOQGH010000077.1:23469742-23525755 GCA_025769975.1 Gallinago jamesoni | reverse complement strand
CCTGGGCAGCCTGTTCCAGGGCTCTGGCACCCTCACTGTAAAGAAGTTTTTTCTCATATTTGAGTGGAACCTCTTATATTCCAACTTGTGCCCATTGCCCCTCATCCTCTCACTGGCAAGAAATTCAATACTCTTATTGGGTAGCACTGATGACTTCTGTGACTTAAAGCATTTCTCCATATGACTCTTAAAAACCTATGTGAAGAAGCTTTGGCAATCAGGCAAGGGTTAAAACCCTCCACAAGAAAATAAAGATTGGAAGGCAAAAGAACATGAACACTTAGTAGCTTACTCAGAAAGATGTCTTAGAGGAGGCTATCAGATTTTGGACAAAGCCACATCACAAAGCTCCAGAGTTGCCGAGGCAAACTGGAAAACCAAACCAAGGCATAGTCTAACACATATGAAGGATGTGGTATCAAAGATGGAATCCTTCAATATAAGGAGAAAACTATTTAACATTCCGTAACTTTCAGATATATTGACTGATCATAAATTTTACTGAATGAAAACAAGGATGAAGAAAATATGAACGTATGTTACTTATATATAGCTATAACAGGCTAAAACAAAATTTGGACTATTGCCACATGCCTTCAAAGAAACAGAAGTTATACAGACATTCTATAATACAACAAGGAGAAGTCAGGAAATATATTTTAGTATTCTGTGTAGTTGGGATAACTAACACCCAAGACTTTCTACATACTTATGTGAAGGAGAGCAGTAGCACCCAACATCACTTTTTGCCTCACAGGCACCCAGCTCTTTACCTAGCACATGACATGCTAAGTCTAAATTTAAATACATTATCAAGGGCACCGTTCAAATAAAGACTCATAGCAGATAAACTCTGTGTGTCAAGCTCCATCACACAAATGACTCTCCTTTGTTGCCAGCAGTAGGCTTTTGAACTAGAACCATCCAGCCAAGTGTTACATAGCCTTGGGGCTTGGAAAAACCTTGTTGGTTTTTGGTACTTTTCTTTAAGATTGAGGCATAAAAACCACCACTGATGGACCCCTCTCCCACAGACTTCCATAGCAGCACCCAAAATATGACTACCCGAAAAAGAAAGATAGTTGGAATTTTACCTCGTTGTTACGAACAACACCAATGAAATCTGCTTGGGGCGGAACGATGACAAAGAGTTCTGCTTCATAGGCGCCTTCCCCTTGATTCTGAGCACTGACAATTAGTGTCAAGGGATTGTCGTCACCAATATATATCTGCTTCTGGTCACTACAAAAAACAAGTGTAAAACCTGCATTCAGGTTTCAAAGTGTATTGAACTGGTTGAACTTACAGAAACAAGAGACATTCTGAAATTGCACAAAGACATTAGAGAAATCTAAAGGCAGTATCTATGCTTCAGGAATACCAGGACAGCTCTATACTATGTTTAAAATAAAAACATGTCCACAACTACAAAAATAGAGCAACTATTACATGCTGTTTTGTAAAAACCTTTTTTTATTAAATTTACAATAAACCATAAAATCACTGCCACCTTTTTTAACAAAGAACTAGCAACTATGAACTGGTAAATCACTGTGTACATTTTGAACTACATGCCTACTTCACAGAGGTACAAGCATATGTTTGTAACAACACTAGATGGAAAGCTCAACCACAGAATACAGGCAAGTCCTCTGCAATACCTTTGTTCCAGACACAAAAATATCATCTTTCCAAACAATGTGTTCTATTTCACCAACTACAATGAAACCTAGCTGTACCTGCACTGATGTAAAATGTTTCTGAAGCATTTGCTTGAATGAGTATGCTCCCAAACCATACGACCTACATACATGTGCATATGCTATAGTTCTGTGCTAAGGGCATAAAAAGCAGATGGGCAGATGGTGTTTATGAGTAGAGATAATACACTAAGACTGGCTTTTGGGCACCCAAAGCACAAAGAGCCCAGACTCATGAAAAAATTATGAGTTTTACTTGTTTCTTTTTTTCCAGGTTTAACAAAAGATATTACCAATAGCAAAAAAAAAAAAAAAGATATTACCAATAGCAAAAAAAAAAAAATATATTACCAATAGCAAAACAAAAAATATATTACCAATAGCAACAAATGTTTTCATACATGTGACAACAGAGCTCTTGGCCCACCCCTTGCTGTATGAAATCATGCCTGTTCACATTTTGGTGTGTCTATCTAGTATTAAATAACGAAACAGTAGTACAACTGCAGCTAACACTGGTTTATGCTTGCTACACGTATCCAGCTTAGCAAATACACAAATACTGTGTGCTTATAGTGGGGGCTTGGGTGGGAGGAGGTGGTGTGTGTTCTCCCTGTATTACATGCTAAAGACATTAGGTTACAAAGCAGAAAATGAGTCTTCCTTAAAACAAATAAGCATGACTTTAGATTGTATACGTTGAGGAGTCCTATGAGTTTCAATACATCCTTTTACCAAACATGTTACAAGCTCTTTAAGTTTAGAATTCAAGTAAGGAAGTTACTTTCTCTGAAATATTTTTCTCATGTATTTACCTTTCTACAGAAACCTCCAGCTTTGGTTTGCAGATATTATCATCACCACAGTCCAGCAGAATATGTGCCTATGCAAAAATCAAATGTATTTTGTTTTAATAATTCCTGCATCTGTTCTAACATACATATCCAATATTACTGTTTCACCACCAAGGAAAAAAATGTTCTAAATAGCTGATTATTAGATATCTTCATCTCGTTAGCCTCAGAGAATATATGAGTTTTTATATATGGGGGGCACTGTGCCTAATCCTAGGACTGATGTCTACCAATCTTAATCCTCTTTCCATACTTTGAATAATCTGTTCATCTTGAGTTGCATCTCCAATATCCTCTTTACAAACTAATGTAAACATTTGTATTAAGGGCAGAAATAGAAAAATTATGTTTATTACCTTAAGAGAACTATAAGGATAAACAAAATACATAGAGCAGCATAGTAGGAGCAATGGATGAAACACTCCAATCCTTCAAGATTAATAACCTTCAATCCTATTCTTAGCTGCTTCTTTCCAGAAAACTCTTAATTAGTATGCATGAAAATGAAGTCCAGCACTAAGGAATAATGTGTCAAAAAAGAAATTTGACACAGAAGGAAAAAAAAAAAGACAAACAACCAATAATGGTCATTATTTCCGTAATTCAAAGACTAATGCCTAGATGTACATTTTGGTATCTTAATTTTCCAGACGTGCTAAGATGAACATTAAGTATTGAAAGCTGAAAATGCATTCTGGGTTCTCACATCACAGATTGTGTAAGAAGTATACCTGTCTGCTCATATTAGCAGGAGTGAACTGGTTGAGGATAGGGTGCAATCCTGTTGCATCTGCAGCTGTTCTGTAATCCAGACGATATTCCATAAAAATAGTAATGGGAGTTAGTTTGTCTCTAAATTCAGATTCATCCTGAGGAAACCAAAGATCTGAATTACAGTTGGAAGACGTGAAGAAAACAACAAAAAAAATATCCTTCAAAAGTCTCTATAGGCAACAGTCATTCCAAGAGCAGTATTTTCATTTATTGTTCATGTTGTGGTAGGAACGAGAAAACCAAAACAATATTAAAACTTGTGAGCTCTTTTCAAAGCAGAAAATCTCCTGTCAGAAAACCTGCAGTGTAAACTTTGAAGATTTTAGCACTAACATGCCTGTTTTACAAACGGTAGACTGGAGCATACACAAGTATTGGAACATGGAACTATAATAGCGAGGAGCCTATAGGACTATACAGTTCCACCTTTCCCATCAGACAAAATTCAGTATGCGTCTAAGACCCTTCATAGATATTAATCTCTGGACTTGTGATTTTTCCTTCCTAAAATTATTATTTTCGCTGATTTTCATATTGTTCATGTTATATCATTTTGGTCCTCAAATGTTGATCCTGACTTTCAGAATACTTACAAACCACCCCTTAGCTTTATGTTAGCCACAGATTTTATCACTGTAAACTCTGCTTCATTATTCTATTTCTGAGAGTAACTAGAATTACTAAACCTAGAACAGCTCATTGCTGGATCTCACTTCAGAAGCTATCTCCTATGGGCAGAAACGTATTCATAACTCTTTTCCTTATAGTTTTCAATTGGTTTTGCCTCCAATTTAATGTAATTTCATATAGGTCATGTGTCATTTACTTTATGAGAATTTCATGTGGAAAAGTGTTAAAGCTTTACTAACACTGAGATCTGGGATGTCTGTTTCCACATATATCCCACTCACAAGGCCAGTGAAAGAAAGGTATTACCTATCTTCCATGAGTTCTTAATGATTACTAGTATTTTTATTGGGTTCTTTTTTTTTTTTAAAGAGTAGAGTAACTATTGTTTATGTTTTACTTAAAAATACTCAGAGATAGATCTAAGCTGTGTCTAACATTCACATCTACCTACACTTTCACATGTCTCTCCTTATTTTACACAGTGTTTCTTCTACTGGGCTACACTTTTTAACTATGTTAGCATCTGTCCACATTTGTGGGGACTAAAACAAAAAGTCAGAAAAAGCAAGCAGTATTTCAACCTTCTCTGTCTCCTCTGTTATTTGCTGGTCTTTGCTTTTTAGTTGCAGATACGTATTTTCCTTTGTTCTTTTACTTCCAAAGTAGCAGCACAACCTCTGCTAATTGACTTTCATGTTCCTTGGAAATTATAACTAATTTGGTGCCTAAACAACTTGTCCAAGAAGTCCATAACAAAGTTCAGAGTTGAATTTTCAATCTGTTTAGTGACACGACCTTCTGACAGCAGTGATAACCAAGGACAGACATACGGTTTTAGTAATTTTAGATCTATCCGTTGGGCAAGAAGTTTTTCTAGCATTTCTTCTTTCTATTTTTCTTTTAAAGACTTAATAAAAGAAACTTGTAACAGACAATACAGCAAAAATTATTTGCCTAAAACGCAAATGGCTACTTACCCTCAAAAAGGCATCAAGTTCTTCACAATTCATTTTGCCCCCCTTTGTAATAGTCATGTTCTTAGAGTGACTAGGCTGTTTGCTGTGGAGAAAGAGAGCTCTCCTTATGGCTCCTTTCTGTTTAAGTTTATCCAACAGCAGCTCCACTTGGAAATCTGTCCAATCCAAAGCATTTAGGTTAGGAATATTACATTTAATTAAACACAGTGCATATTGCTATCAGAAATAGAGCTTAAAGCTCTGATTTCAGCTACAATGAAAACATAGTACTTGGAACTTTTACAACTTCCCGTTCTTTCAATACAAAATCTGTTACTACACTAGTAGTTCTCAATACAATAACTACCGAGAGTACTGTTGTTGTCCTAAATTAGACTCTGCTTTTTCCTTAAAAAGTGAAAACATACAAGAGGACTTACACATTTAAACTACAAGATCAAAAGTTATTTCCCTGAAAATTTTAAAGCAATCTTCCACATAATAATTTAACTGTATTGCTAATCTAATTACATCACATATTTGAAATAGATAATGAAATTTAAAATATTTATATGAATCTTCCCAGATTGTACTGTCTCTATACATGCCATGCAGAAAATAAGGAAAAGCTTTTATAATCAGTAGACAAAACCTGATTGCAGCAAGCTGTCTGCTACATTACAAAATCCCAGAGAACTTAAAAACCTGTTTGAAACAATCTTTTCCTGATTCCGATCCAGAGAATCTGGTGCAGAAATCAATGGTATCAATCAGAAGGTCATGAGTCCAACAGAAATGAGAGAAATCCCCTACAGCTTATCTATATTTTTCAGGCCTAACAATTCACATACTTGAATATTCTTCTCTACAACTCCCCTCAACAAGAGTTGATCTCAGTTCTGTAAAATACAAAGGACTTTTCAAGACTAGTTCCACCAAGAGTTTAAATCTAAGATTAAGAGTCCCAAGTATGCTCAAATCCCACCAACTTCAACACAACTTCAGCAAAGACACTGCTGAAAAGAGTCATATAGATGTATATGGCTACTGAACTGGTAGGATTGTGCTGTAAAGAGTTGACAATTGTTTCAATAACAGAAGGATGACCAGTGCTCGTGTCTGTAAAGAATATGAAAAGACTAAAGTTGTTAAATGAGCAGAACTTACTGAGGGAATTAGGGAGCTTTCCTTTGCCATCCGCTTTTAAGCAGAACTTTACTTTGAAGCTGTTTTGGAAGAAAAGAAAAGATTAATTTCACACATTTTTTTCTCTCAATTTCTTCTAAAATTCTTTACTGTTTTTCTCAGTTGAAAGGCATTCTCTTTTGAGATTCTAGCTCATTTCCAAAAGCTATTTTCTACTGGTAGGAGAGAACCCATAACCTATAAGTAGACAGCAATGCAAAGCTTTGGACTCTTGACTCATGTACGAATAGCGTTTATTCCTGAAATCAAACATGGCTCATTTCTTTTTAAAGCTAGAAGGAACTGGCATACTGAGCTGAAAATTAAGTTAACACTAGCAAGAAAAAGTGGGTTTTGATAGTAATCCAGGAAAAAGATCCAAAACTAGTTTACAGAGCAGATAATTTCCATAAGCCCACTCTATTTTTCACCTAAAAATTAAGCTGATGAAGAAATACATTGCAAAAGCCATGTGATCCGTTACCATCTTGGGAAGATCTTACTCTACTCAACACAAACAACTGGCAATCTGTGCAGGTAGGATGTAATTTAAGAGTCAGTCTAGCATCTGTTGAAGACAACGTTGGTCCTCCCACTGTTGTCAGATTTCTTATTTAATACTGTCTGTTCTTTCAGAAAAAAAAAATATATCTGTGTTTGATCACCTTTTTTTTAAATTAGCTGACTAGACTTCCTTCCTAGACTAGAATTCTTTCAAAATTGAAAGTGTATGAAAATAAAACCAAAAAGGTCCCTCCCCTCAAAGGAAAACAAAGATACCCAGCTTACCAAGAAACTTTGACATCCGACAGCAAACAGGCTTTGTTTTCTGGGTTTAGAATGGTTGGATTAACTTCCAGGGCAGCAGTTACTCTAATAACTGGTCTAGCCCTGCAAAGAAAACATCTTCTTGAACAGTATTCAGCACCACACTTGGACAATACCCTCCCCATCAAACTGTGAAATATACACATACACACTTTAGACAATATTCAGTGAAACTGCAAGAATAACAAATAATAATTTCGTAGATCAGACAAAAGCAGGGAGCTTTCCTGTGCCCTTTTTCATTACCATCAGAGTCAGAACACGGAGAACTGTGTTAAGAGGACATCCTATTCTATTTCTAGCACAGATAAGGTGTTTTCCTAAAATGAGCATGTTTGGATAAGAATGTCAGGATTGCAGTGTAATACCTAGCAGTACCCTGTAGGTGTCAAAAGCTAGAAAACTGTCAGGCTAGAAAGCCTTAAAGACAGTTTATTTGTATCTTAACTACAGATTATTGAGAAAGGTGAATAACAGAAGACTGTAGATTTACTCAGTGAAAACAGCAGTATGACCATTTTTAATCTCCAGCAGTTTGGAAGGTGAAGTGGCAGAATTTCGGACTTCCCTGATCCTTCCTTCTTTTGTAACTCAGGAATGACACTGAGCTTTCACTCTGCTCACACTTATGAAACAGCATAGAGGGATACGCACCTATACAAAACAGCTGTATCAACACCAAAGGCTCCAACAATCAAATCTAAGAAGAAAGGAGAGATATTACACATTATAATTTTTTTTTTAATATGCTGTTAATTGCAGATGCCATTCTAAAGTGACATTTAGAGCAGAGGACCTGGATATCCATTTTTGTCCACATCCGTGGCTCCTTTCAACGAGTACCCAAAGCTGGGTGGCATCGTGCGAGCGGCCCACTGCCCTTCGAGAATTTGAGATGGGACAGCATTCAAACCATTTGCTCTTCCGTTGTAGATATAGACAAGTCCTCTCTTTTCCTCTCCACCGTATGGTGCAGCAACTGCAATATCTGTAAACCAAAAGAACAGTCAACATCTCCAGACACAGATTAGGAGAACATAGTTGTGCTTACATCAACCAATAATTTCTGTTATTACAGCTTCAACGTGTGTCAGCAGGAAGGAGATACAACTGGCCTTTAAAATACCCATCAACAACTTTTTTTTTTAATTGGACGCTGGATTTTCTATAAACTATAAATGTTTAACGAGAACATATATCATAGACCTGTATGGGAGCTGAGAGGAAAATGGAATAGTTCTACAAACACTCTGCACTTCAGTAACTGACTTACAGCCAAAACATATGGACTTGAGATGCTTTTGAGACTCTTACACATGCAGAATTAGTCACTGTTTGGTACCAAATTAAAAAACTAATCTCAACTATCTGCCCATTTCATTAACACACATGTTCCTCCAAAGGCTGTGACATTTTAATAAATCTGAAAAATTTAAATCAGCCTAAACCAACGGTAAATATCAAATTCCAGTCTATCCTCATCACAGCTTGCCAATACGTTTTATGGAGAATTTTCAGTTTGTGCAATTACACTATCTCTTAAAGCTTAATTTGAGAGTACTCATTAGCAATGAATAGTAAAAAGTAATAAGCAAAATGATAATTGGACTATCTGTAAGGACAGCTTTAGAAGTGTACATGTGATCTAAAGTCAACATCTTCAGTCGGTTCAAAGACCAAACATGAAAATGTAGAGAGTATTTACATTATTTCCCTCCTCTTTCCTTAAATTTGAGAACGTTTCATGAAAAGAACAAGGACTCAAAAGTTTACCATTTTGTATTTTTGACTCATCCTTACAAACTTCATGAAAACAGTAGAAATTCCAATCTTGCACCATACTGTGATGGAAAGTGTTTTAATTAACACTCCCAAAATGAAACAGGGCAGGAGGCGAGACTTAAAACACCACACTAAATAATGGCAAAGTAATCACAAAGAGGCAGCTTTTGGTATGATTTTCTCTCCTACAGTGTATTTCAGATTGCAGTATGATGGAATCAAAACATTGTTTGGATAATCTTATCAAATGACTGGAATTTTGGCTATCAGCTGTAACCTTTCCAATGTCTTCTGTAAATAGTTGCAGTGATATTACATTTTCACACTAATTCCGTATAATATTAGCATTAAAATCTAAACATTAGCCTCACCAAAACCAATGGCAGAAAATATTTTGAGCTCCAAAATATACATCCTGTTCAAACTGGTACATTACAAAAAGAGACTCTGAAGTTACCCTACTTATAATTGGCCTACATATCAAGTTTTATCCATTAATGCCTAAGTCACTTATCCAATTAATATCACTTAATGGGTAAGTTGCTGGAACAAATTGTACTGCTTTGTACAGCTCTTCTGCATTTCTTATATAGTTTTAAAATACAACTATTTTAGATATAGAATGAGATCTTTCCAAGATAATTAAAGCAAGCTGAAGATTAGAGAAAATGTCAATGATTTAATTAAAAAAATAAATTAGAGCTACTTGGTAATTTGAAATATTAGCCTATTATAATCTTTGATCATTCAGAAAATACTTAGCTTGCAAGAAGTACGGAAAAAACAAAACCGAGCCTTTTTTGTGGAACTCAAATTCCTACAACTCTTTAGGAAACACTGGGGCATGACTTGCAAAACAAAAAAGTGTTCTCCCCCTAGGATTCCTGGAAGTCTCTATCCCAAAACTATATGATTCTTGTCTGTTTCACTGCTCTCCAGTCCTAAGTGAAAATGACAAGAAACACTGGCAACAGGTTTGAGAGTCCACAGCTTCAGTCCTATCAGACGCAGACTTCTCATCCAAATACTTGCTCAGGACACTCGGCTCTTGGTAGAGTTGGCTGTAGTTGCTATGGGACATTTTCACCAGTCTCTTCCATTATGCACTAAAATAAAAGGTGACTTTTCTCAGGAAAATTTCTTGTATCACAACATTTCTAACCATCTCTCTAAAACAAATCCTTCTTTTTGGTCATCATTGTATTTGTTTCTGGAGAGGAAAATTAGCTTCAAGCGATGGAAACCAGAAAATTATATTGAAAATGTCCTAACAAGTCACAGTGGAGAGTCAGATACTTCATTGAGTTTCTACTGTACTTATCACTTAGAAAGTAATAAATCGATAAGTATAACAGCTAAAATAATCCATGCTGTAGTTTCAATGGTATAGTCTCTGCTCGATGCATACATGTAACTCCTGTTAGCATTCTTGGGAGTAGCATACAAGCATCGAAAGGAGTCTAGACCTTAGTGTCCAACACTCAGTCATGGTTAGAATGGCTAATGTTTGTGTGCAGAATCCAGTGTGCTGTCTAGATTTCACCTATGAACTGAAAATACCATCAATAAATAGATGTCCTACCATTGAAGCCATCCTGATCTAGATCCCCCAGAGGTGCAATAGAACTGCTGAATCTTGCAAATATCTCAAAACCATTCAGCTTTGTGATCTGAAACCCTCCAGATGCTCGTTGAAGGCAAATGGAAACTTGGCCAACCTCCTGAAGTTTCCCATCAGAACCTCGATCCATAAAAAGAGGGGCTCCAATAAACAAATCTGTATAACTGGACCAAAGAAGGACAAGGTTCTTCAGTAAGCGCATGAAAATTCATTAAGCATTCGTTACTAGGACTAACTCAGCACCGAAATTAATATTAAGATGAAAGTTACCTGTCTTTAAATTGCAGCTTAAGGCAAATATTTATTGACAAACTAAGCAAAAATATATCAGAATTGAATGCATGTAAAGCATGTGAATACCCACATGTATTTATTTACATAAATATACAAACAAATCTACAATTGTTAAAACGAATGCTGAGTGCTACCCAGAAGCTATGTTGTGCAGATAAAAGTTAAACAAGTAACTAAGACAGAAAACTACATTGTAGCAAAGTCTTTTTACTAACAGCTTCTTTTTTTGTTTCCAGAAACAAGCTGTGTGGCAGTGAGGAAAAGGGCACTTACTTATCTCCATTGATATCTGTGGCAGCCACTGAATACCCAAAATAGGCAGCCATCTGGAAAAGAAAATTCAAAACAAATTTGCGAGTTATAGTGATATTAACACACAAACAAGTTTATACAAAGCTGCACAGAGAATATGTTAGGGAGACAATAATATACACCACAAAAAATTTTTTGTCTCCTTTCTCCTTATGTTTCCCTTTTTCTTCCTTACTCTGTTAGAAAGCACACTGATCAGTTACCTTCCCCATTCCCTCTTTCATGGTCAGTCCTCTTTCCCAATACATAAGGGAATAAGCAGCATTTCATTCATTTAAATAAGACTGTTTTGTAAGTAGTGCTACAAAACAGGAACTCACAGAACATATAATCTAGGAACATAAACCTAGGAATCCTACAGACTTCATAAAATTTTTCTTTAGCACATAAACTAATAACATACAGAATTTATATGTTCCAGTACACTAAATACCATCTCAACATGTCACCTTTCTATAGGAATAGCTTCCTGGTCACCCACCACACTGAATACAGCTACATACCTGCTCTCCAGTGAAGTTGTACATGGAAGACATGTTTTTCCCATTGTAAATAGACACCTGCATATGAAGAAATACACATTACAGCATACCGACTATATTAGCCTCTTTTATTCATGTTAAAGTTTAATGTTTTAAATTTTTTACCATGCCCAGAGTTCTTGCAGCCCTTGGGACTCCAGATACAAAGTCTGAAATATAAAGCAAGACACCCAGGTAACATTCAGATCCCAAAGCACAATGACTTTGCTTGAACAGAGCAGCTCATTCCTAATGCTTTATACATTTTCATGTGCACTGTATAATTTCTTCTGTACCATTTTATTGGAAAGACCTGCCCAGCATATTAACATGACTGTTTTACTGAAGCAAGGGTCTTACCTTCTATGCCGTCACCATTGAAGTCTCCAACAGCCACCGAATAACCTGATCAACAGACAAAATTGGTAAATGGCTTTAAAAACGTTATGAAATCTCTCATCCCTCTTGACACTCTTCATAACGTCTCTATGCACCGTACTCTCACTTCATCTTAAAAGGCAATGAAATAAATACTGCCTCTGAGTACCTTAGACCATAAACAGCTACAAGAAGATGAAAATTTTACAATTCTCATCCTGGGAACTATCCTGGTCTATCCTTGCTTTTTTCTGAAACCGGTTAGACATATGAGAAGCTGAATGATGATTTTCTACTCCTCTAACGGACTCTCTTCATTATTTTTCTGCCTAAACATGATTCTTTCACATTTTTATTTTGTTTTGGTAAACTATTTAGAAACACCTGCTTTTCAGAAGAAAAATAAATAAATAAAAGGTTTGCAACTAACTTCTCACATAAATATCATATCTCAGCTAGGGCAAGATAACTAAGCTTCCATCATGTATAAATTACTGCATTTTCAGATAATTTGTTATCTGTCAAGTGTGGAATTAATAGTAGTGTGATTTAGACTTAAATATGAATAGACAAAGCAGTTTTTCAGGTAGAGGTAGGCCTTCTTCCTTTCAAACTACGCACCCAAGTAGCTGTCATCAAACGTAGCACTGGCAGGTCTGGTTGCTAACTGGTCATCATATTTTGTACTGTAGACTTTGGAGTCATATTTAGCCACAATCTCCGTCACTCGATCAGAAATAAGTTGGCCTAAAGAGAAACAAAACAGCTTAAAACCAAAATAAAATACAGGTGCAGTCATTCAATAAGCAACAGGACTCATTCCCAAGAATGCTTCCTTGTAAAGCAACAACTCTTCCACAATACCAACCAGAAAATAGTCAACAGCAGCAGCAGCACTAGCAAGGTTATAAGTGAAAATTTCAATCCTACTTCAGCAAAGATTCAGGCATGTATTTAATCAAAAGCAGACAAAGAGCTTCTGGAAATAGAAGCCACTCCTACATGTAAGCCAGGAATTAAATGGGACTGCTCAGTTAGGTAACAGCAAGCATATGCTTATGGTATTGCACAACTGAGTCATTGCTCCTTGTCTAAATACCATAAACATGAGAGCTTAGTATGGCAGACAAGTAGCTATTAAGGTGAGCATCGTGTATTACCACATTCTCTGTTTTCACTTCACTAGCCACTAGGTGGTGACTTCATTACATTCTTTTCTTTGCATTTAAATTCAATCTTGAATCACAAAATTATTTTATTTTTTCAGAGGAGCACTTCAAATACATATTCATACATGTATGAAGAATAGGGAGAACTACTCCTCAAGCATCTCTGAATGTGGAACAAAACTTTGGGGTGAAAAACCTAGTTTTTAGAGGTATACTATTGTCTTCTATTCAGAGCTGAGATTTATTTTTATTTGGCAGTAGTAGAAGAAAATAAAGGTTTTTTTGGCAGATGAGATGTCACTTTTGCCAAAAAGAAATAAAATGAATACACAAACATAATCTATATCACACTGTATCTGCAGTTTAGTTTCAATCATGTTCAGAATTTAAAACATACGGCTGGAAACAAGTCTCCTGTGCTGCTGCACCATGTAAGGGGATACAAAAAACATCATAAACTTCATAAACATCACTATTAGTGCAGTTAGAGGTAAAATCTGCACCAAGGCACAAACAGATCCATATAAGCAAACACAATGCATCTTTGCTGTCGAAGGAAAATAAAGGTAGTTCTCTTTGCAGGGTACATTTCTCATTGAAAAGAATGCTTCATACATGCATCGGAAGTTACAAAACACATAGATTTTGAAACAACAAGCAAAATATCCTAAAGGAAACTTATCTTGCTGGTGGAAACAAATTCCACATTTCTGGGAAAATGCCTTTAAAAAGATCATAAAGTTATTTCAAAGGCAGAAGACCCATCTATACCATTATTACTGCAGCTTTAATCTGTGGTTGGCTTGATTATTCAGGAAATATTTTGAAGAATGGGGGAAAATGATTTCTGTTAGTCTTTTTACTGATGAAGCCTCTGGCAGTGAATGGAGGAGTGTGGATACAAATGATTTAAGAGGATAAAGAGAAAAATCAAAGAGGTCAACTTCTCTGTGACTTAAATGATTTATCTCACCTTGCCAGTAAAAACTTCCAGGTCCTCCAAGTAGCACTCTGTCTCCCTTTGAGGGGAAAAAAATTAAAAAAAAAAAAAAAGGGAAAAATAAAAAACACATTAAACATAACTAAAGACAAGAGAACATATCCTATGTTTATGGGAAGTAATCCCATGTATGTAGATCACTGTAGATCACTGTGGCTTCACTGACCTCAATACATTTAATTAGTCATTCCTTGAAAAAGTAAAAAATGCATCTCATAAAATGCCAAGATAACAAACAATATGCCTTCAGTGACTTGCTTCTTTATCTCATCCATTTAAAACGCTAAGCAGAATTGTGCTTTTATTATAATAGACCCTTCTACCCACATAAATCTAAGACAACGGAAATACAATTAGGAGGAAACATTAAGATTGTGACAAGGCAATCATAACATGTTTCTAGGTCACTACACAAAACTAGTTTCATCTTCTGGCCCTGCCACTTTCTGTAACATCTTTAGAAAAGTTTAATTCAAAAAAGCTGCAATGTAATTCCCCTACTCCGTATTCCTCAGTCCAACCGCAATCCGCAAACCATTTTATGAAACTTTAACCACATTAGCGATCTCAGTGCTGGCAATTTGCTCCGTAAGTACACAACTGGGCTATAGGCTTTGCTGCATAACTAAGCCACTTATTCAGGTTTTAATCTTAAAAACTTCCATATTCATCACTCAAAAAAAATCTAGGTTGGAGATTTGGAGATACCTTATACCCAGGCTTTGCCCGCTCAGCTCAGGTTTTGGATTAAAGCCCAAGGTTGGTTTTAACTGGGGCTGGAGTCTGCACAGTAAGTCTGAGGGGTGGATGCAAATTACCTCAAATACTTCAAGACCTATACTGAACTTTGCAGTTCCCTCTGGAGGAAAAACAAGTGTCCTCAGGCAAAGAGAGAAGAGGTATGACACAATCATAAGATGTGAAGAACCCAAAAAATTGCCACATTACAAATAGGACTTGGATGGTCTAGAGTCTGCTAAACAATTTAGCTGTACAATATAAAAAAACCCTATAGTTAGTTCTCAGATTTGTGCACAGCTTTATTGTGCTTGGATTTAAAAAGTAATTGTGAATTTAAAAAAAAAAAAAAAAGAAGTATAAAAGGCAGGGAGAACATAGAAGTAGAAGAAACCATATGACAGACAACAAAAAAAGTCCACTTCTGCTATCTGCTGAGAAAAACATAACATAATTCACAAGAACATTGTTTACCAGTTCCCTTTAGCAGGAAGTTATTCTTCCTCAAGAAGTAACACTAGTTATGCACTGATCTCTTCAAAATAAGTGTCTCAAAATACCTGACAACTACAGTTTATTTCACTTGGGGACTAGCTGCAGCAGAGGTGCATGGCATGAGGCTGGAAAAGCAGAGGATTTGTTCAGTACACGATTCCTACAAGAGCTGAAAGTGTGCTGCTGTGAACATGTACAGGGAGAAACAGGTTTATAATCCCCAAGTGGTCTGAAGTTATTTTTCTTTATTCACAAGGTTGTGTTTAGCTGTGGGTTTTTCCCCTCAGGAACAGTAGTTTACATTTAGTCTCATAATAGCTGTGCTTGTGTGTGGTCTGTGTCAGGGCTGTCACTAACCTGCCAGTTGCGTGCTGATGTGTAGGAATTGAGAAAGAGTCCCATACCTTTGTAAAGTCAATACTAAATCCGCCTTGACAAAATCCCTGTCCATCTGCATCGATAGTGGCTACAAAAAAGAATGCATAGAAAAAACAAAGCGAGAGAAAAAAATAAATAACATAAATATTATCAGTACTAGATCAGATGACTATGTGGATACTTTCCAATGCATCTTGTAACCTTGTGCTCCTGAATTTGAACCTCGGAGTCTTCTTTTCTCCTAAATAAGTATTTTCTCTGGATCAACAACTCACAACCAAATGCTGTAACAACTTCAACACACCTATAACATTAATGTATGTTCTAGGCTAACACAGTCAAAGTAAAGAGCAACTCCATATTTCTTTGTACTTAATCTTCAAAAGTTTTGAGGGAAAAGATTTGCAATTTCTATTCAGGAAATAAGAGCCCTGGAAAATAGGGAATAATTTTTTCTTTTGCTATGGAATAGAATCCTGGAAGGTACATAACTGGAAGTTGTTTCAAGTATTGGCTTAAAATGAAAACAAACCAAAAGCATACCTGGCCAAAAAATACCTCCAGACTCATCTGAACAAGGCTTGGAAATGACTGAGTTAATGTTACAATTATACAGCTCCAGAGTAGAAATGTTGAGACCCCCCTTATCTGGAAGTGTGACTACTTAACTAGCATGATTTAGTTTAATATATGCTTATTTAACAACTTTTTATGTTGGACCACATTTGGTTTCATTCCTGCTGTTCACCAATGATTTTCAGCAAATTAAAAAAAGAAATATCCTAGCTTGAATGTTCAAATTTCAGACTCCTGTATTTTAAAAAAGGTTCTAAGTGTCTGAATAATCTACCCACACAAGCACACAATATGGATGTAAAGCGCTTGGAAAGTAAGATTCAAAATGTTCAACAATGAATATAATTAAAACAATGCATTGCTACATATGTATGCATACATGGAAATCAGAACCTACTTGAGATAAAACTTGTCTTCTATTTTAAATTACTTGCATAACAATAATTAAGCTTCAGAAAATTCTAGAGCTGGTCTTTGAAAACGCATTTGCTATTTATTTTTGTTCAAGTGATTACTGCAGAAGTGGTCCTTCCAAAAACTGAAGTCCTCAATTCCAACAATACTTGGATCTCAGATTTCCCTCTGGTTTACAGTAGAGGAAGCAAGGTCTGGATCCTGCACATAAACTGGAGGAAAATTCAGGTGTCTGGATCCAGCTTAGGTTTTGGGTTTGGTTTTTTTTTTTCTAATTGCTATGAGGCTATACATAAGGGGGAAATACCCGTAAAATACCCCACTTCAAATATACACAAAATAAGACACAAGAGGAATTCCAAATAGCAAAGCAACAAAGTGCTCTATGCTTACTTGACCTGCAGGGTGCATATTCCACAGACTTAGATCCCGAAAGCAGGTAACAAGTTCCTACGGGCTCTCTTTCTTGTTTTGTTTCAGTCCTCCAGTGGTACAATGGGGCACAGGCCTAAGGAAGAAAACATGGCAGCGAGAAAACAAACACCTCTTCAAAATGCTGGGGAGTATAAAATAATACAATAGAATTCCAATTTTCTACAGAATAGTAAAAGAAAAATATTTTGGCACCGGTACCATGTCTTGTTAGAGAAGATTTATAATACGAGTGCCCAGGCAGAAGTATCACCAGTTTGTATTTTTAGAAATAGATGATTTATTGCAAGAGTTTTTGAAATAATGATTTCTTAAAGCTACAGTTAGAAAGAGTTCCTCAAGAATGTATAGAACACTGTAACTTCAGGAAAATGAATTCTACTACTTTCCTCAAAATCAGACAAAAATGCTACAACCTTTGCTTATAGAGAGTTAAAAAAGGCTAGCCAATAAATCCTGAAAAAGACAAGCCATACTGACTAGTGGGATTTTGTCTAAATTCTGAGTTACCTGGATCTTTTCACATTTTCTTCTACTACAGTATCCCAGTACTGAGACATTTGAATGGAATCAGAAACCTACCAGAATTTTATCGTTTTTGGATCTCACAGAGGCACCAAACCACTGATGAGACTTAAATTCCAGTGGATCATCAGGAGCAAAATCTCTGTTGCCTGCAAAAAAAAGATGATGCATAATTTTACAGGAAACTGTACAGTAAGACTAAATAAGTAACTAAATAAATAAACAGCTAAGTCATTGGTTTTGATGCAGATAGAGAAAAGCAGAAAACAGTAACATTGGAGGATATCACCTGTTCATAGAAATAGACTTTAAAAAGTATTTCTTATTATTATTCACCTAGGGCCAAATACAGCTATTTTTACATACAAAAAATTTGTCCGATACTAATTTCTTGTATGAGCACAAAGTTTATGGCATCTTTGACAGCGACAGAGCAAATACCTCATACTTGAGATATTTGACTTTCAAGTCAGATTACAGCACTGCTCAAGAAACAGTGCCAAAGCCAAGTTGGGACTAACACTTCTAGAAGAAACATTGCCCTGATTAAACGCTGTGAGTTTTGCCTTTGGCTAGACTTGGGACAGAAATTCTTTTACTATTCTACTAAGTGTTAACATCTCTATTGTGAAGGTCACGGCAGTGTGCAAAGCACGTACACTCGCTTGCTCACAAGCTACAAGGGAAGTCAAAGGGTATTCAGCAACAAAAATGTTAGAGAGTTTGCCATACAGAAGAGTAAATTAAGTAAGGGATAATTTGCACTGGTGTCTGTATGTTAACTGTTCGGTGATGAAAGCTGGTAGAAGCAACTTGATGAGTGCTATTTCTGCAAGAGTCAATGTTGAAAGTCTGTAAATAATTTAATGTTTCCTATGTACTTTCATTGGAACAACAATGGAAACTTTGCCAGCCTCATGAGAAACAATGTAACACTTGGGAAAAACATATCTTCTTTAAAAAGTCACCTAAATCACTGGTTTACAGTGCCTGGAGCTAAAGGTGTCAATGAGGTCACCAGCCATACATCTCTTCCACAGACTGCTGGGGGAATCCCCAAACCCAGCCCCGCTATGAATCAGAGACCTGTGACTACTTGAATCAAAACACCTTGTGAAAGAATGTTTTGTCTCCAGAGACTGCGTTTACTTCCATTAGGAAAATCCCATGAAAAGAACAACAAAAGCGATTCTAATCTGCAGTCAGCCAGAACAAACAAGTATGTGGACTACTTCTGCTCTAACATTAGAGCTATGTGAAAATCAATGCCGAGTGCATACCATCACAGAGAACTACTGTGCTTTTTCTAATTTCATCAGAGGTAATTAAAAAACCCCACTTCCTTCTGTCACCCCCTCCTTCACTCTCTTACTGACCAGGTGCTAAAGACACAGAGGACCTGCTGATTAGCACATCTGCACAGATTTATGTGCATTTCAACATTTCTACTGTCACCTCTGCATAGACAGAAATGTAGTTTGGAGACCCGCATGTCACCTTCTCATAGCAAAGAAAACCAGAACCAAATCAAGATGTTTTCCAAATAGGGAGTTGTCTTGAGCACACTCCTCAAAATCTCTGTTCTATCAACAACTTTTCCCTTCCTTGACTTTAATTCATGAAAACCCACCCACGGACAGTTTTGCTCAAAGGATGCAGTTGCGTGACTGGGTTAGTTTCGGATGAAGCTGCCACCAAAAGGGGTAGGAGATCCCGTTTGTTCCGGTCCTTATGTTCCTGCTGCCAGCCTCTGTCTTGGTACTGCTAACTTTTGGTCAGAGTGTAATAACATGAACCACCTAATAATTAAACCTACTTATAAAATATTCAACTGGATGAGGGACCAACCCAGCCAACTGCATGGGGAGGGAAGTGAAGTAGCGCTAACCTAGTGCTGGGGAGACCACAGGAACATACAGCTGGGAACTATATCATTTTTGGCAGCATCAAGGACTTCAAATTGGTTTATTCTGCTTGTAACCGCACCCAGGGTTACACAGCCCACGAAAGACAGATTTGGCTTCTCTCTTTGTCCAGTTATTCTTGAATACGAAGAAATCTCTCAGCTTTACCTGCCAAACAAAGCTTTAAAGAATGTGAGACTTGGGAACAGTTACGGCATCACATTTTACACCTTTCTCTACTGTTGGATACTTACACAACGTTACATATCTATGCCTAAAATGAAAGGCAGTGTAGCAGTTGCTAGGTACTATACACGTTCCTAGGATGTGAACATCCCATTTTAGTCTAAAACAACAGGCAACAAGCAGAAGGGATT
The DNA here is from genome assembly GCA_025769975.1 of Gallinago jamesoni. Classification (NCBI taxonomy): domain Eukaryota; kingdom Metazoa; phylum Chordata; class Aves; order Charadriiformes; family Scolopacidae; genus Gallinago; species Gallinago jamesoni. The sequence goes on along the minus strand of JAOQGH010000077.1, from coordinate 23,505,912 downwards.
GTCTTGTTGCACCAGGGTGTAACCAGCCACTCAGCTTTATCAGCAACCTGATTTTATCAGAGATGTTAAGGAAATCAGTTCCTTCAAGTTTCAGCTGAATGTATCAGCTGAGACAGCATAAAGCAATTAAAAAAAAAAAAAAAAAAAGATACTGGTGCCCTCTACCCATAAGAACACTAGAGAAGAGGGGACCCAACATTTTAACCAGCACACGCTGCCAAAACTCTGCCTTTTCCCTGTTCATTCTTGAGCTGCAGGCAGTGCCCCCACCCAAGGAAGAATCGATGGCCAGAACGGCAGCTACAAAAACTTCTCTCTCCTTCAGCCTTTAGGGAACAAAATTATTTTTTCTACAGTACTGAAAAAGCCCCAATCCAGCTCTAAATTGAGGATAATATTGGAATATTCTCTTCAATTGTATTTTAATAGGTAAAAATCTCGGCTTTGAGATCTAGTCAGAAACTGGCATATAAAAACCTAAAATCTCCAAATCAGAAAGGAAATGAACATGACCTCAAGTTTGTTACGTTCCAAATGTCATGACTTCAGAAGCCAGCATTGTAATTTCTGAAGGCCTAAATAACAAATTGTAATTCTTATGCATAAAAAGCCCCACCACAGTGCAAAACATGCTCCATCAGGCAAAACTGGCTCCATTGGCTAAATAAATTATTTATAATAAAATACCACTGCAAAAATATTTTATAAACTTCTTAGCCAAATTGTCTAATGTCAGTGTAGATGCACATAACATAAAACAACATCTGCTACAAGGTTAAGACTACATTGAGTTTATTCTGTATTCAAAGATTCATTAGGTTCTCTAAAACTAAGGGGGCGTCTTGGGGAGAGGGGGTTGCTGTTCAGTTTGAGACTGGCTGTAACACTGGAAAGTGGCTTAAGACACAAAAACTAGGTCAAGTAGGAAGCATGTACACTGGAAATGCGGACTTTTCAAATAAAAAATTGCAAACGTTAAGTACAGGTCAAATCTGATGTTAACTCTCGACTTAAGAACAAAAGTAACCTTTATTTACCCACCTTCATTGAAAATTCTCCCCAGTAAAACACTGTGTAAAGAGATTATGAGCCCTTCCCTCAGGTCCAGAACAGAAACTAATTTTATGAGGAAATCTGGAAAACACCTGTCATCAAAAATCCCCTTGCTATTAACAAGAAACCATGGATGTTTCTATTCCTGACTGGGGAAAAAAACCAACATAAAGTACGCTTAAGCGTGAGCCCTCACTAAAGCAAACCAGCATTAAATAAGGTGATTTAGCTGTATTGCAAAGTAGATTGGTCACAGGAAGATACAGGAATGACTTCAGTATTTCTGTGCTTTAGTATAAATGAAAACCTTGACTTTATTATTATTTTTTTATCAAGGTATAACTTTTCAGTGTTAGTTATAAAAAAAGCAACAAAACAAAAACAAACCCAAAGCCTTCCCCCATACCCTTTAAAAACAGTACCCACATTAAATGAAGCAAACTGTGATAGAGGTAGGATTTACACCTACCCTATAAACCTAGGGATTTATAAATGCAGACCAATGTTGTGATATAATATAGTCAGCCTTACTGCTATAATGGTTCTTACAGCCACTGCTCTTTTTCTTTTACTTCAAAATTCTGTTCATTTTTGAGTGTCTCAAGAATACCATAGAACTGTCTTTAAATCAATGACACATATTTTAAATGGGCATTCAAAGAAATATATCTAGGCAATATAAAGCATGTTCTGAGTAGATTTATTCAAGAAAACGTTCAGAGTTTTTACACAATGCTATTTGTCAGACTAAAACGCAGCCATAAGGACTTCTACTTGTTGGGTCATTAAATCCAGGATTATGTCATTTGACCATAGAGTATTTTTTGTAGCTGTAAAGGCAGATTATGCCCTGGTTTTTCCTTTGCTTCTCATTGTAGTAGACATCATGTGATGATTTTACATAACTCTTTCATTAGGGAAAAAGGAAAAAGGGCTGATATGCCAAGTCAACAGTGCTTTGTCTCACAAAGTACTGTCCAGGTGAAGTAATGGGGTTGTCAAGGAAGGAAAAAAATTGCTTTAAAAAAAATTACTATTGTCACTTTACTGCACAACATAGGATTTAGATTTATAAATGGAAACTGATGTGGAGGGATGCTAAGTAGAAATTGAAGAAAAGGGGGAAAAAAAGTAATAGCCTAAGCCATCTTCCAAATAGTAATAAAAAGATCAAAAGTTATTTCAGTGGTGAATTTCTTTCAGCTATCAGCTTGGGATAGCTGACACCTTCTTTTTCCAATGTAAATGTTATCAGTTACAGAAACAATGGTGTTAGGACAAAACACTTGCAGCTGAGTAAGTGGATCGAGTTGTAACTTTCCCACCCACTTGTATGGTAATGAGAAAACTGAACTAAAACATCTGCCCTTGATCCCAGGTGCCAGACTTGACTGAGATAAACACGAGGCAAGAGGCAGCAGACTGATGAAGCCCAGTTCAGTGCCGTCATACTATGAATACTTCAGAAGTTGTAAAATTCAAATAGTTATAAATAAATATGTCAATTCAAAGTAAATGATGTGCCCCCTTCTAGGTAAAGGGAAACTTTACGCCTCTAGCTGTAAGACAGACAAACTTAAAAAATATGCAAGAGCTCTTTTTTTCTTGAGAACTATTTAACTTCCATCCAAATCACAGTGATTTCAACCTCAGTTAACGAGGCAAGAGTGAGCGCGTACGAGCTTATCTTTACTTGAAACTCCTTGTGCCGCGAGGGAGCTGATGATTTAGCAACCTTGGTTTAGACACAGTGTTTTGTTAATGACTCAGGGAGACAGGAATACAGAGCTTCCCACAACTCCCCTTCCCTCTTCCGAGATACGAATCCTGCTTCTTTCCCTGAGCGGTGCTGGAACAAAAGCATCTTTTACCTTTGCCTAATATAAGAAAGATGCCTATTTTTCCTTCTTTTTTTTTTTTTTCCAACTTGTCATAGGGTTGAGATCCAGCTACGCGCACACACAGAGCCAACAGTATTCACACAGGAGTCTACCTAATCACAAAAGCATGAGCATTTTTTCCAGTCAGCTATAACAACATGCGGAGGAGGTTTTATACATTCTGCCACCCTTTTTCAGATTCAGAGCAGTACCCGGGGCCCCGCACAGGCTTCGATACCCCCTACGAGCACACCTGATGAGGGCAACCACCAAACTTCAATAGGACTGAGGCAACGATAGATTTGGCAAAACGAATGAATGGTCTTTGCGAGATTTACTGCTTTCTTGTTGACTATGTCAATAGCCCTTGAGGTTGAAATCCCCATAGAGATTACACTTTTATAGCAATAAAACCCATCAGGATAAAAATAAAACAGTACTTTTTTAAAGCATGCTATTGTCACAAAATTCCCTTATTCCATATTTCCATATTCCATATTTCCACATTTCCTTATTCCATAAGTGGAAAAGATGGAATTACAAACAACTGATTCATTTGCACAAATGATCAAAAATCTCCAAAAGGCAAATACAAGCTCATGACACCCACTCCAGACATAACTTCTCAACATCAGCAGATGCTGTGCAATGCTACTGCACCAAGCTGTGCAAGGCAGTTAAAATACCCACTTCAAACTAAATAGGTCACAGATAGATACAGCCATGCCAAACTGGTGGTTTAGGCTTCCAAACAAAGACTCCTATTGTCTAAATTCACCCACTTGGGGATAGGAAAAAAAAAAAAAACAAAACCAAAAAAAACGTGGAAACATAAGGAGGAATAAGGAGAGTTTTTATAAGTATTTTCCTTTTCAAAAGCTTCTTTCTCATCTTTTAGCACAGATCAAAATAACCAGTCTTCGAAGAACTTCATACAAAAAATATTTAAGAACAAACCATTTCTCTAATATTGCTCTGGTGCGTCAAAACACATGGGAAAGGGCGGAGAGGAGGGACAGGACAACAGTCAAAGTGATAAAACTTTATGTAGCCAGAGGCTACACTGAATTCTTTTTCCAAAGCAGTAAAAACACACCACGCAGAGCTGAAAACATTTGAGGCGCTCCTAGTTTTCAGTATTCAACAGCTTCTGTAAGTTTCCCCACTCTTGAACTTTGAGATCTGACACAGAGCATGAAAGCAGTAGGGAAAGCTTTTACCCAAAGCAGGAATGACAACTGAGCAGTGCGTCCATCTCTCACCCTGCCTGTCCCAGGAGAGCAAAACATTGTCCGAGCAAGCAGATCTTTCTGGGCTAAAAACGAAATCTGCTCAAGAAATCTGCAATTCATTAGCATAGAGGTTCAAAGTTGGTTTACGAGCATATTTTCCTTTGTAACAGTCCACAGAGCTGTCTGCATTTCATCAGATGATTCTAAATGCAGAAGCTCTTGAAGCAGCCCCAAGACTCCACTTTTTAATGTGGACCTAAAGAGCTGCGCTTTCCAGCATCCTGGACTGCAGCAGGTACACTTCTCAAAGTTTTCACTTAAAAACTGGCGGGTTTTGCAAGAGGAACTTGATCATCACAAAACAGTTCTATTCCATTTTCACCAAAAGCCATGGGGAGCATGAAGAAATGCTGTTTCTACCAACCCACTTCCCAAGACTCTTGACTGATGAAGAGCTAGAGCCCCAAAGATGAAAAGTAAAATAACATGAATAATTACGAAGGAGATGGTTTCCTTTTGGAAAACAACCACACAGGAAACTCATTTGGTTTACATTAATTTGCTACATATTGCTCACATGTGTACAGTCTGATTAACTCCAACTGGTTACATGGGTCCCTGAAGAATTTTTTGTTTGTTTGTCGGGATGAAAATTCAGAGTGATTCCACTCTCTAAAATTCCATTGCCAAATAACGGAGTTATTTATCTAGATGTCAGACAATTAGCTAAGTGTATCCACCCTGCTATTCCATGCACGCCAAACTGGCTTGTTGATTTTCCTAAAAAGCACACTTGACCACCCCTCTGCTCACTGCTTTTGTTGTCTGGCTCAACGAGCTTTTGATCTTCCCCTTGCATAGAAACAGCATGTTTAATTTTATACATAAAAAAAACAAAGGACAACTACACAAAATAAATAAAACTCGCAGAAAAAAACTTGAACTTTTCAAGAATATATTCCCTGAGCAAGATTATGGAAATACTTTCAGTAATACACAGGTACTATTTATGCAAGCTTTACTGTGCTAATCTGTGAAGGCTTTGGACAAAAAAAAAAGGCAAGGGAGAATAGAGGTGTCTTTAAAACAAATGGTTTTGGACCTCTGCCTCAAAACTGATCAGGAAGAGAAAACGTACTGCTATATTAAATGCATTCCTTTTACAGTTTACCCAAAAGAAATATGTTTTTCCTGGAAAAAGCTGCTAAACTGCTGGCAGATGAAGCCAACTGCTCACTAGACATTCTTAAGCTTTCTAAGAGACGAACCTCCTCTCCAGTCACTTGTAGAAAGAGTGGTACTAGGGCTCAGAAAGCTGTAAGAGCAACTTTCCCACCATTTGCTTTCACAGATCCTTCCTCCTTTGGAAGATTCAGAACATTCCCCTATTGCTATGGATTAATGCAACAAATAAACTACACTTTCAGTCATAAAATTTCCCCCCAGTGCTTGTCTTGAAGAAATAGTCTCCTACGCATTCTGAAACTCTGAAAGTTAACTGAGACAGAAGGAAAAAAAAAATCCCAAGTATTTTACATAACAATTTAATTGGACCTCTAGTGATGCTGTGGCGATTGTAGTAAGAAGCCAAGATATGAAAGAATACAAATACTGAATACAATACCGAGTACAAATACTAAAGGTTAGACCAGGTCATCCCTGAGGTCCCCTTCCAACCTGGTATTCTATGATGTTCAGAAACCATAAGTTTGTAACAGTGACACATTTAGCTTCTGAATTAACATGGTAAACAAGAATAAGGTCAAAGAAGTTCAGCACTTATACAGCACTTTCTAATCAGATCTATTTCTACCTAGAATTTCAGGGTAACCCATTACAGGAACAGATACAAGCACTGCTTCCTTACTAAGCTTTGCAACAATACCAGCAAAAGCTGCCTGGGAGGAAGCTGGAGAGTTCCCTTTTAACTTTAACCTTTATGTGCTTCTAAGAGCAAAAACCAGCCTGAAATGCCTAACGATACTTGAAAGCCTTTAAAAAATAATAATTAATTCTGGCCACCTATGCACAAGCACATGCAGCACAGCTATATGCACCCCTGAATTTGAGGGCATTTTCTACCACACGTGTTTGTTATGCAATTTTCACATAGTCATAACTACGTTAAATCAAAGCCAACTGATGTCAATGCTAAAACGCCCAGAAGCCCCACAGCGAAGCATCTTTACATTTGGGAAGTGTTAATGTGCGATATAAACATTTTGTCTTCCAAAGCCACCATGTACACCAGAACGTCAAAAGCAATTAGTACAATATGCACAGAAACACACGCACACAGACATACATACAGAATATTCTCTAGTGTATTTCTACATGTGTGTAACCACGGTGCTGGGAGACCTAGGGCAAGGGGAGATCCACCTTCCCCTTTGCCAGTATATCATCACTGATTTAAATGAGAAAATACACTGTGTAGGAACACTGAAAGAACATGGGTTTTTTTCTGGCCAGCAGTTTAAAAATTGTAATACACGCTTTAAGGAGCGTTACAGGCTGGAGAGGAGGGCATGAAAGGGAGATAAATACGTATCTTTTCAGCATGAGAGCTGCGCAAGTTCCATGAATGGATTCCTATTTCACAGCTGCCCTCCCCAAAGACCCAAGTTGTCATGCACAGGAAGGAAGAAATGAAGTGGTCGATTTGGTATTACCAGGAACTATCACCTTAATGACTTAACGCTTTCCTCCAGAGAAGCCGGGGTGACAGTAAATGCAAGTAACAAGCACTTCTGGTATGTGGCAAGAGCTTGAACAACTCCTCCTCCAAAGCTGAAGGCAAAGCAGCTAGTACCTTCTCTGCTGGGCTACACTGCGTTTGTCTCGTGTAAATGAGACCAGGCTTCTGTGCCAACACAATATTTAAGCCAAAAGCAAGTGTTAGAAAATAAAACCCAACTCTGTGCAGTCACTGCTGTGCACCTGAGCTCAGTGTGGCCTCTGTACAGATGGGGAAAAGGATGCTGGAGAAAAAGCTGGAGGAAAAACTTAACTAAAACCAAGTAACGTTTAATAAGAAAAAAGAATAATAAGCGAGAGAGAAAAAGCCCTTGCTTGCTGGACCTCTGTAAAATCCTGCTCTCGTATTTATTAGTGATACAACCAGGAGACAAACAGGAGGACAAATGCAACCTCATGCAGTAAGAGGTTGTACACCAGAAAGTAAACCAGAAAGATGGTGTACTCCATCTGGTGCACTCCTCTGGTGTACTCCAGAAAGAAATTCTCTACAGTGAGGGTGGTGAGGCACTGGAACAGGTTGCCCAGGGAAGTCCTGGATGCCCCATCTCTAGAAATGTTGAAGGCCAGGCTAGATGGGGCTTTGAGCAACCTGGTCTAGAGCAAAGGTGTCCCTGCCCATGGCAGGGGGGTTGGAACTCGATCTTAAAGGTCCCTTCCATCTCAAACGATTCTATGATTCTAAGAGCAAGACTCAGTCTGCCCTCTGTTCCCTTGCTACATCCGCAGCACTGGAACAAGGTCTCCTTGCTTTCGGACACTGCACATGAGATGCAGTGGCTTGGCCAGGTCCGGGATCTGCCAGCGATGCTACCTGGCACAGGGAAACAGCCAAAGGAACAGGGGCATGCCTTCTAGCAATTATAATTTTGCAACTCCACATACGGAGTTTGGCATCAACAGGTAAACAGAGAAAAGTCACTAGTACAAGTGTTCTCATTATTTTCACTGGTCAGATTTCTCACTAGCTGTAAACAATCAGAAAATAACTCAGAAGAAACCCATCTACTAAATTATGCAGAACCTGTGCTGCTTTTTTTTCCAGTGACAAAACAGATAAATAATCTTGGAGGGGACAGGGACAAAAAAAATTAAAAATCTGCCTTGTATCGCAGGGCTAAGCAATACCTCTGGGATTACAAATCATAGTACACAAGTGTTGAAGTAGTGATGGATGAGCCTGGATTCTTGCAGAGGTTCCATTCAGTCATCTAGAAAAAAGCACCTTGGCGATAGCACGACAAATGAGCGGTCCGGTCTGCTTCCCGTCTCCTGCGAAGGGAGTCACAGGTCCTCCCTAAGCCCCCTCACCACACGCCCATCGTACCATAGGTAGGGGCAGGCAGGAGCGGGGCTTCACGCCGTGGTGGCAGCAAGACGTAGGGAGTCAACCATTGTACCATGCACAAAGAAAAAGACGTTTTATTTTGTCTCAGTGCGTTTATTATTTTATTATGCTGAAATACAATGCCTCTTTTCACCCAGAGAATAATTGACAAATGCACGATTTCCCAATTCATTGCCGCAAAGCTGAAATGAGTTAAAATGTGCCTGAAAGAAATCCTTTTAAGCCATTATGACCTGCTATTTTTCCTTTTAAATTTCAAGCGATTACCATGCCCATTACTTAAAGGCAAATTATGAGCAAAACACTCTTCGTTTGTCAAGTAGCATATACTTTACGCAGAGACACACGGCAAAGCAGCATGGCCTCTGTATCTACTCTGCCCAGCATATGGAAAAGCCTATTGCAAACGTTCACACTATAAACAGATAAAAGTACTGCAAAGCCCAATGGAAGATGCATCCAAAACCTACACAGGTGCTTCATCTTCCCCTACCAGAAGTTTTTTTTGGATATTTGTGGTGATTATTAATTAGGGACATTTAGATTCTTTCTTTGAAACAAACACCACATTTGTATACTAGTAAACAATAATCCCCAAGTTAAAAATAAATAAGTAAATACATTTAAAACTATTTTTGCTGTCTCACACCGATGCAGACAACATGTTACACTTTGCAGCTTACTGGCTGCAAAGGTTCCTGTAAAGAGATTGAAAACCACTAAAGTTTTGTGTGTACCATTACGTTACATACCTCTTCTTTTTTTTGCCCCCTCATGGGAACTGGTAATGTAATAGTTTTCAGAAAAATATATGGAGATTCCAGAAATCTGCATACCTTCATGGTATACCTCGACAATGGAATTGGAAGAAGAGTTTCTCCATTGCACCGTAAGTGATTTACAAAGGCTGCATCATAGGCTTTAGACTGCCAAGTCAAAATACCAGCAGAGGCAAGAATGAATTATAAGCAACTAGACCTAAAAAGCACAGGGGCTTCCTCTGCTGTACCATATGGGTCTTGCTAATCCTCTCCCATGACATGGAAAGGGTTTTTTCCACCGGCCTCAAACATGCTGTGGAAAACAGGATTCAACACTGAATGGCTCAAGCGGCAAAGCACACGCAGCGCATTCTGGTATGACCTGCCACAGCTTGTGGAAATCACGATGTGCACCAGAGCACGAAGACAGACTGAAACGCTCAACGTCAGCATCGTCGCTGCTCAGCTTGAGCGTACTGCAGAGCTGGGTAAGCAACGCCTCCGACCTGAGGCACCCCGAGCACTGCTGTCCTAAGTGTCACAAATACTGGGAAGCTACCTCCCACAGCAAAAATTAATAATAATAATAATAATAATAATAATAATAGGTATTTTTCCCACAGTTTGAAGTTTGTACACCCAGTTTCAGATTAAACTTCTGATTATCTCTGCACACACCATCTTTGCTGATATTAAAAAATGTTATCTTTCCTCATATACCATGTTCTTAATAAGCAATAAGCCCCTTGGGTTTCATTGGAAATCAGGTTGCTAAAGGTTTTCAGATTGGTGGAAAGGACAGAGGAGAAATATAAATAGGTTAAAACGAAAGAAGAATAACGTAGGCTCACTCAGGTTCTCAGCACATACTAAGGACAACAGAATTCTCAAAGAGAGGAGTGGAAAAAAAACCCCAAATCCACCAAGCCTTCACTAGTTGCCAGTCCCAAACCAGCTGCATTCACATCAGCCACCAAAAGACCCCACGTGAATCTGAATCCCTTCTGCACTCTCACTCAGACAGGATCAGAGCAGAGCCACCCCATCCTCCCCCGCAGAGAACTACACGTTACCTGTGGAGTCAAAGATAATGGGCTGGCAATTTCTGTTGGAATTCCAGTTACATTTGAGCACCTGGCCGCCTTCTACAATGTTGTGCTGGGTAGTGTTTGCTTTTGGAGCTCCCACCAGAAGAAATATCCTGCAATAAAAAAGAAGAAATAAAACCAAGGTTTCAAAACCCAAAGTACAGGCATTGTTACTTTATGACATATAAAGAGTTAATAAAAGCAAAACCCTTGCCCACTCAAATCTAAATTGGACTAGAACTACTTTTTCAGAGAAAATCATATTAGGTTTACGTCTTGGGTCCCTCTTTTCTGCAAGCAAAAATCCCCAAAACATTTACCACGAAGCAGATAAAAGTATTCTGTCCTACTTAAAATGATTTTTGAAGTGAGATAAACACCTTTTATATTCTTTTTCCACTTTTAAAAATACGTATGTATGCAGCAGAACAGGAAATTGTGCTAATTCTGTAATTTAGGCCAGCATAATTTCTGGTTAATTTTGTCAGTAACTAAATTCAATGAAGTCAGTCAAACATGGAAACAATATATAAACAGAACAGTAGCGCTTCTGAGCTCAGAAGGTACTAAGTGGCGAGTCAACCTAGTATTAGCAAATGCTCTTTTTTTAAAAAGAGTCTCCAAGTACCCAAGTGACTGTCAACCACAGGTTTGTATATTAATGAATCTTTAGTGAAATTAATTCACAGCAATCATTTTCTTATTAAGTTCTGTTGTGCTTTTCACAAATCCCTGATTATACAAACATGTTAAGTGCACTCTGAGCAGGAACTGCAACAAGATTAGGCCTGTGCAGGTGCTAAAATTCAGGAGGTGCAAAATAAGAAACACATTTAATGAAAACCCAGACCAAACAAGGTGCTTAGCGTCTTCCAACAAGGTTATTAACATCTTCCAGGAACTCCAACACCTCTGAGACACACTTGACGCATCAGCACTTTCCTGAGGGAGTCAATTTGAAGTATAGACAAAGACACAGAGAAGACATAAAACTAAATGCTTCCTTTCACCTGAATCTTCTCTGTTGTTTCCATTTAGACTGTTTAAGAGGGCTTGCAAGTCTTACCATCCCGTATCAGGCATTACAGTTAACTTAGTTTTGAAACTGGCATAAGCTTAACAAGCTGCAAGACTGGTTGGAGAGAATGTCTACAGGTAGGCAGATCCAAACTGATCAAACTCGTTCTGGTTTTCACAGTACAGAGCTAACTTTGTATTTCTTAATACATAAATAGCAGGTATAAACATGTATCGCCTCCTCAAAACTCAATTCATATGAAGACCAACATAGACTACTAGTTTTCAACTTGCTCGAATTTGCAGAACCTTCAAAATTTCCTGGTGTGCACCCCAGCAGAAAACCTAGACTCGCTGGCAAACTACTTGTTTCCCTTAGTTGCCATTCACAGACTCTCTAGATTCCAAGAGCACGAATTCAAATTGCTTTGATCAACTTAAAATATTCTCTCTGGGCATAACAGAAATGCTTCAAAATAGCCATCATAATGCCAAGTAAAGAAATACATTCATTATTATAATTACAATCTATTATACAAGTGAAAGCTTGCCTCCCACTTTACTCCTGTATCACTAGTATTTGAGAAGCACCCCAAATTAAATACTTGTTTAAAAAGATAAATCATTCCTGTTCTAGTCATATTGTTTAAATCTTTCTTAAGATAATATTTGTGATTACGTTTATTAACAAGATTACCAATAAAGGAATCATTATGGGACTCTACAAAGGTTTAGTCACTTCTTTTCCTAAAGCAAAAGCAAAAGCTTTTCCTAAAGCATAAAAATATGTATTTTTATCACGATAGACCAAATAAGCAGATTTTGTCATCGGTCTTATAATAACATACAAGTTACCTAAATACAAAGAAGTCTCTAGTCCACATAGTTGGGGAAAGGGGAAACAGAGGGAAATGCGTTACAGCCATGGGACTACACCAGCGATGCTTTGACCCTGCCAACCTCCTACGTGATGCAACCCCCTGCCCCAGCACAACCCTGCCAGGACTGGGAGCGCATCGACATCCTCAGCAGCCCAGTTTAGGGAGGTGTACCTACAGGAATAACCACTCGCCAGGGGCCAATAAAGAGAAACTGCTATTCCCACATACTTGTATGCTGGAAGATAGACTATCGAATGCAATTCTTTTAAAACATGGCGTGTATGAGCAAACTTTTTCAGTTTTTATAAAGTTATGTTCGGTGACTCGGGACTGTAGTTATGCCCCCTGTCAGGCACCACACAGCCCCCTGACACAGGGCTACCACTTTCACTCTCGGGATAGGTCTTTTGTACTGGACTTCTAAACATGCTTTATTTTGGTACCCAGCAGGTCAAAATAGACTCAAACAGCAGCTTAAGCATTCAAGAACTATTAACTTGCCTTAACTGTCAGGCTAGTCATTCCAAATATCTTTTGCTTGGCTAAATTAACTTCATCTCTAATACTCATGTAAAGAACAGTTGATAAATAAAAATTCACTAAAGCGACAACAAAGGTGTATGAACCAAGCGACACACTGACACTCAATAGAAATCCCATAACAAGGCTCATTTTACTCAACGCCTTTTGCTTATTTGATGCCGCAAAACAGTTTGCTCAGTTTTCTACTTTTCACTGCAGTTTTTTTGACTGCAGCCATGGCTGAGCTCGCTGTTCATCACCACCTTTATTTCTCCTCCAAGAGCCTGAGGGAATCTGCAGGCATTCCAGTCTGCGGGGTGGGTGCGTTCATCCTTCTTGAAGGATGGGGAAGACACAGACCTAAGTCTAGAGAGCCCAGCATACATGTCTTTCTGGGTATTTCAGGAGACAAAAAGATCAGTCTCTGTAGGCATAAACTCAAAATTTAACACCATTAGAGCCTGCTCCTGTGAAAGCTGCACAGCTACTTCATTTCAATTATGAGCTTAAATTTAAGATGAAGTACAGTGTTAGATTTTGGCTTCGCAGATACAGACTAATTTCCTGCCACAGCTAAAAAATTAGCAGAAAATTAACTTAAAAATACCATGCTGTCTGAAAACCACCAGTGTTCGAAGTCAAAAAAAAAAAAAAAAGACACAACCAAAACCAAGCCAACACTTTTTCTTTTACAGCCATGCACTTTGAGGTCAATATTCTTTATAAAAATAATGCAAAGGTTCCAAATGGTAATTTCAAGGAGAGCTGGGTCACATAATTCCTTATCGGAAAGCAAAGAAAGAAAGTTTACTACGTGCATTAACCAGTCTCCTGATTACTCTGCAGCCACACATGCCGACTAAAATTAAAGGGAGGGACACAAATAGAACCTTTTTTCTTTCAGTGCTAAGACTTACAGGATTAAGATAGCACAGAAAGATGTTGCAACATCTGCAAGTTAAGACAGGACGACTTCTAGTACTTGCAGGCAATAAAGAAATGCAAACAAGGCAGGCTGATGCACTGCAAAAAGACTTGCTCAATAGCTATAGAACTTGTTTATAAAGTTTTATGAGCTAAAGATGGAGAGAGAGAGAGAAAATCCCCTCAGCATGACGGAAGCCAGCAGCTTTTCCAGCTTTTCCCCTTTCTTAGGATGGGAAAGGAGGGGGCAAGAGTGGCAAAAGCTGGATCTTGATGTAGCCTGCACCTGAGAAATACAGACTAACTCATTATGGCAACACCACGACTCTGAAATGAGTGACAAGACAACTCAAAGGTCTGAAACAGACCAGTTCCTGGACACCTGCGTAATTTTTGTTTATCATGAAATGAGACCATAACTCAGGAAACAGACACGAGGGGTCTTTACAAAGAACTTTTTCTACTCTGGACTCCTCAGCAGCTTTGTGGCCGCCCACAGAGCACTACCCAAAGACAGCTCTTCTGCAAGGAGCGCTCAAAAAGGAGAAGGGCAGAACTTCTGAAATTTCACGGGACCAGCACCTCGGGTACGAGATGCAGCGAAGGAAAACCCCCCGCATCTCCATCTCTCCACACTGCGCTTCTTATCCCCATCACTCGCACAGACTGCGGGCCGATGAGGCTACCGGGAGACCCCAGCGGCGCGGGGCGAGCCCACCGGCCGCACCACAAGTGCGGGACTTTTAGCTTCCCGGGAGAAGGGTGTCCGGCGGCCGGAGCCACCCGGCAGCGGGGATGGGATGGGATGGAGAAGGGGTGGTGTGCCCGGGGCGGCTCCAAGGTCCGCCGCAGGGACCCCCCAAGCTGCCCTTAGCGCCGGCCCGGCGGCAGGAGGGGTCACGGCGACCGCCGGGGCTACCAGCCCGACCGGGGCGGGCTGGGCACGGCTCCATCACAGCGCTCCGGGGCCGGAGCTAACGGCTCCCATCAATCGCTTCTCATCCCAGAGCCGCCCTGGCGTCAGCTCCCCGCCACCCCAGCCCGCCCTGTGAACTAGCCATGGAGGGGGGGGGGGGGGCGGGGGGCGGCGGAGCGGTGTTACCGCACCACCCCCGGCCACCGGAGCGAGGGGCCGCCGAGCCGGGCCCCCTCCCCGGGAAGCGGCGACCTGCGGCCGCCCGCGGCGGAACGGGACGGGACGGGACGGGGCACTTACGAGGATGGGTCGGGAGCGAAGAAGTCCACGGCGAAGCCGAAGTAGCTGCCCGGGGGGCCGGAGTAGACGGCCGGGTGCTCCACGTCCAGGTTGAAGGCGCTGCCCGGGGCCAGCGCGCCGCCCAGCAGCACCAGCAGCCACAGCCCCGCCATGGCCCGGCCCGGCGCTGCCTCCGCGGGGCGCGTAAGGCCGCGCAGCTCTGCCCCGGCGGCGCCCGGCCCAGCGGGAAGGGGCGGGGGGGGGAGGGGCGGAGGGGCCGCGCGTTTCCCGCGGCGGGGCGGGGAAGCGGAATCACTTCCTCCCGCCCGGCGGCCAGTTCCCTTTTCTCCTCGGGACAGGGGCGGCAGGAAGGAGAAGCGGCATCATGTGGTGCCGGAGGCGGGACCTGCCCCGCACCGGGCCGCGGCCGCTGCGCTCCCGCCCGCCTCTCCCTTCCGCCGGCCCGGCCCCGGCGGAACAGGGACAGGGACTGTCCGCGGAGGACAGGACAGGGCCGGGGAATGTCCGCCCTGCGATGGCCCCTGGGTTAAGGCACCTGAATCTTCCCACCTGGGTTTGTGCTGGAGGAGGACAAGCGCTGTTGGAGAAGCGCCCAGAGACACGAGGGGGGACACATCCCCGCTGCCTCCTACGACGTCTTCCTCGGGAAGGGCTCTCTCTGGGGAGCCCTTCTTAGTCTGTTTCAGGAAAGTTACTGACACCAATGAAGTGCGTGCCACAGGGGATCCATCCCTGGCTTAAAAAAAAAAAAAAACAAACCAAAAAAAAACCCCCACACCTATTTTCAAACTAAAAGGATATTAAATGAAGTAATTTAAAATCTCAGTGTGAGGGAGGGGGGTGCCACGGGGGGTGCAGAGCCATAAACGGCTGGGGCTGTGAAACCCAGCCATTTATGGATGTTATCTCCCCCCACCGGAGAGCTAATCTCAGGTTTGCCCACTGCACTCCCCCTCTGGGGAAGAAGTGTCCAGGGTCCAGCTTGAACCTCTTCAGTCAGAGTTCCTGGCCCTCATATCATCCGATGCCAATAAGATTTTCTCAGGTTCATCACGGTAGCTCAGGCAGTCGTAGGCGGCTTTCAGGTCCCTCGTAGCCTTACCTGCATCAGCCTACAGAGGAGTCCAGCATCTGCTTAGAATAGCAGTGTTTCAGGAAAAAGAAAACATGCTGAAACACCTATCACATGGGATTAATTCATATTAATTCATAAAACCCAGTACTGTTACCATGTAATCCATTTCAGGCTGTCACCACCAAAAGTCTAAGCCTTTAGCTTTGCTTTTCTCATGTGAACACCATAAAAAGAACATAAAATGATGCTTCAAACCCTAAATACAAGTTAAAAATATCCCATACGTATTTATTGAGGGACGGATTACAAGTAAAGGGAATCCTGTAAGAAAGTAACTTATAAAATAAGCTATATATAACCCACAAAGCTATACAAGAAAAAGCCCCAGAAAGCATGTCATGTTGTGGAAAGATTATCCTGAGGCCTTTAACATAAGTAACTAATTCCAACACAACAATAGCTGCAACAAGAAGTTGAAAATCCTACCTTAAAGGTTTTGTTAAGGCATGGCTTATTTAATTAAAGAGTGGAACTTACATCAATTGAAATGTCTTTCTAAAATACTGGTATAACTGCCCCCAAAATTTTGAATGGGACATGGGAACCACTTCTATCCTACCAGACAAATCTGTTAAAACTACCTGATGCACCTGATGTTTTAGAACTGAACATGCAAAAGTTCCCTTACAGAGTAACCAAGAAGCAGAGTGAACAAAATTAGACGCTTCTTACTGAGAATGTTTTAAATAGAGAGTGATCATCATGGCAGAAAATAACTCATGAGGAAAACTGGTAGGCAATAATGCACTCAGAAGCATTATGTTTGTAGAAGAACTGATAATTAACCTACTGAACAAGGGACATGCTTTCATAATCATTAAATGTTCCTGAAGTTTTGAGGTAATTGGCTTAATTCAATGTAGACAAATTAGTATATTAAAACTTTGACCTAGGTCCATTTAACATTGTCTGTCTTCTTTTCCATTTAATGAATCATTCTTCAAAGAACTCAAGGACCTTTCACACAAAAGAAGTGCTTTCTTCATCACTCACTAATGAATCACATCTCAGATTCAGTATCAGTTTCCTGTTTTCCCTCAGAATGTAAATTTACAGTCACTGAAGGTTCGGTTCTTTTGTGTTTTTTTTTTGTTTGGGTTTTTTTTTTAATAATGTCCTCTCAGCTTACGTTTACTGATACTGTGGTATTTAGGCTTCCAAGAAAGACGTGTAACATATAAAGGATCCCAAGGGGAAGAACTGAACATCGGTACTGTGTGATAATTTCAGTTTCTTACTTCTTACTCAATAGAGAAATTTGCCTTCAATTAAGAACGTCAACATTGTTGTATCTTAATACAGTCAGATTTTATATTAACATGCAAGCTTAATTAGTCTTGAAGCCAACAGAAAACACAATACAGTAAGAGAAAGAGGGTGAGTAATGGCAACCTTCTAGAAGCTGGATGCAAAATATGTCAGGGATATTGTACACCATGGATTCTTGACAAGCCTATAGCTACTTACTTGCTCTTAAAATTAAAAAAAAAAATTAATTTGGAAAAGTTATCAATACAGGAGGAAAAAGAAAACAAGCATAAAAAGCAAGACAGGATTTCACAATAAATTGTGTCCAGTGAAAAAGGGTTGTGAGTTAGCTTTCTGTTTTATGTCTGAACTGTTTCCTCCCATCTAGAAATGCACATGTCGCCTCGATTCTTGCGCAACCCTGCAGCACTGTTACCTCACTATAAGCACTAACTAAGGAATATTTTTAACTAGAAATATATATTAGTTTTAATGTAGGTTTTTCAGCAGCCGCATGGTCTACAAGGAAGAAACCCCTAAACATTTCCATTTATTCATTCTCACAGCTTCCCCGGCTGCAGCATAGTGTATCACAGCTTGGCAAACAGCAGTGCACAGAGGATAATTGCTTTGTTCAAGTAAACTCATGGCAGAGCCAGAAAGAAGAATCAGGTAACCCTGTGTTCCAGTCACTTGTTCTTGCTACCAAGTAATAATAATAATTCTCTAAGGAAGCCAACTCAAAAATTCCAATTCTATCAAGAATCGGAGTAGAGTTCCTATACCTAGACTTCATACTTGCTGTTAATTTTCCTAACTTTGCTGCCTTTTCATAGATTAAAAAAATCATTAATAAGATTAAATTTATTGTTATTCACTGACTACTCTTGCACAGCTGCTGTACTACAGACCTGGTCAAAGCAAAACTGCAGACGGGTTAATAAGTTCCCAAATTCTAGCAACTCGACAGGGCAATAAACTAAAAGAAAAAAGGGTGTTGTGTGTACTTTGGTCATTAAGTCAGTAGCTTGGGGAAAAGGAGGATTTATCTTCTCTACTTGATTGTATAGCTTTACAACATCATACAAACAGTGAAAGAGAAGTTACTTTTAAGATACTAGTATTGTTTTACCAAACAATAAATTTTGGCTTCCTAAGGATTGGCTGTGCAGCACTACTGCTTGTTGTCAGCGAATTGCTGAAAGACAGGCATAACTCAGACTTTATTACATGGAGTCAGGGGTTACTCATCCCTAGGGAAGTCTTTTTTGAAGCCATTTCCTGCCTTCCAGAAGATAATCGCTTTTTCAACAGCTGTTCCGGGCATATCTGCTTTCTCCCATCGTTTGGGCCAAGAAAGGTGAAACAGCCTGTCGTTCCCCTGACTCAGCACCGAGCACCCTGCTCCGCTCCCACCGCGTTTAGTCACCAGCGGCAAACGGAAGCGGTGGCGTCACGGCTGGTTGGCCTTAGCTCAGAACACAATCAGAGTCAATCAGTCTAGACAGCCCGAGAGCGTAGCCGCATCCCTATATGGTGTTACACCCCCCCCCGCCTCAACACGGGAAACAAACTGAAGCGGACAGGCTTGGAATTACACTTCTAATCAAAGCCAAGCTTACTGTAAATGAAGGGAAGTATTTTCTGTTACAGAAGAGACCGAGTGATTGATTCTATTGAGCTACTGAGCCTGACAGAATCCCAGGCAGAGGAATGAAAGCCTAAACCAGGCTTTGCTCTTAATGTAAAGCAGGAAACACCCTTTCAGAGAAGATGCGATTTTTCTTTAGTGCTTGGTTAGTTCTCAGCATGACTAACAAGTAGATAAAGAACAGCCACTGAGATCATATTACAGAATGTAAACAAATGTATTATATGTTTTTATATTCAACTCCTGTTATCTCTAGATGCTGATTTACAGGCCAGTAAGCTATTCAGCGGTGAAAATTAGCCACTAAGAAAGTGGGCAGAAGAACTGGGATTCCTTTTAACAAAATACTGAAATTTAAATATTTATAATTGCATAAAATAATTTTGTAATTCTTTTGAGTCTAAATAACTGTTTTCCATTATGCAGTAGATAAAACTAGTTTCCTGTTACAAGCTGTTAGTCTTGTTAGTTTTTACTCATACAACTAGTTATTAACTCAGCTGAATAAAACTTCGCAAGGTGGAAAGCACTTTAGGCAGGCAGGCAAGTAGTAATTTTTTGGCTATTCCTGAATCCCCAGCCTGTAACATGGACGGAGTATTTCAGAATATTATTCCTTTGCGATTACGTTTCCTCCTCAACACGACACTCATCTGCAAGAAATGGACAGAGTCCTATAATTCGGTATACCTGTGAACGTGCCACCACGGTCCTGCTTAAAAGGCTCAGCAAGATGTCCTCTACATTTAGCAGATCCAGTGCTTTACAGTATCAGTAGTATTAACATCTGGAGCAAAGAAAGGATTACCACTAATTTGTTCATTGATAGTACTATTAGCCTCCCAGAAAGGCCTTTATCAACACAAGAGTTTTATGACACGTTTTGCTCTTGTGACAACCAGACACCTGGACCTGCAGATCCAGCGGATTAGCTGCCTGGGGCAGATCTTCTACTTGTTGTTCCATTCCCAACAAGGCAGTAGAAAGCAAGCCTAACTTGACCAAAAAGATGGAATTCACATATTTTTCTGATTTGGTGAATTGATGCCTTTTGTTTCTCTTTTGTTTAATGTTAATTTTCTTGGAAAAAAAACAACCAAAACCAAACACCCCACATAAAATCTGAAAACTGTGGAAGCATTCCTTGGTGAGAAGCACAAGGAAACCACTACAGCAATGTTGTAAGCTTGATTGGCTGTATTGCTTCAACAAGCAATTCCTCACATCACCAAAATCTCATTCAGTTGTTGAACAAAAGTTGTCCTTAGCCAAAGGCCACAGGGCAATATTGTCAACAACAATATGTTGGCAGGATAACAAAGGTATGAGTATGTTTTTAAAATCAGCTTCTAGCTGGTGAGCAACTGTCAGCGTAGACTTCGAAATCTTGCTTTTCAAAAAGAAATGAGTTGTACCAGGATTTTTTTTTCTGATTTGCTCAGTACTGATTATTACTGAGCATTACTTCAGTATTAGTCAATGTCTTTCCACCATCCCCTCTTCACGTTTTACAGAATGCTTGTACAGAATACAGAATACTCACCAACCATGGTATAAATTAGTATTTCATACCATTAAATTCAGGGATATCTTTGCTTGTTTTACAAAAGGATTCATATTTCTTCAGATTAACAAAATTATTCTTTGTAAATCATGTTTGTGTCTCAGTTTATGCTTCAAAGAGCACTTCTGCAGATTTAACAAACAACCATCTCCTCACATTGCTCAGTAACGCCCCCAAAACCATAAATGTTTTCAAAAGATATTTTTAAACAGTATTTTTACTATAGAGAAAAGAATCATCAGGAAATAATGTAATGAAGGAGAAACGGATAAGGAAAAAACCCAGCCTCTGGAATATTCTCTACACCATCTCAATAAAAAGTGCTTTCATATTATTCATACATATATGAGACGTAATAGAGAGAAAAATGTTAAAATACCACCCTGTTCTATTAATGGGTAGGGTTTGGGAAGACACCAGCCCAGAGGGGAAGGCCTGGGAAGTCACCATACCTACCTCCAGATCCAGCAGGGTCCCCTCAGCTAACCATGGTGAAGGAGCTTTCAGGAGACAGGCAGGGAGAGATGGGGTCTCGCAACCTCTGGTGGGAAAGGTCTCAGCAGAGCTTTCTAGAAGGGGATGGGGAAAATTTGCTGATATGGAGAGCATAATGGAGTTGGAATTACGCTTCTAGAGTAGGAAAAGAAAGCAGATGAGAGGAAACATTGAAATCACAAGCTTGATTTGCTCTTTCATCTCACCTAGGGGTGTGTGCATTGTGTCCAGAAGGTGTTTCTGTATTTCTGCTCCTCCTGCCCACTGAAACAGCTACATCGATGCTAGGCAGTGTCAGCCCACCAGCTGAGAAAGCCCCAGCTCCCTTCACTAACCCAGTGGCACCTCCTTTATGGGCTGGTTCTGTCTTCAGATTAGATGCGCGCTTGTTCCTAATCCACCCTTCTGGTTTTATCCTACAGAGCTAGTAAGTACACAGCAGGCACAATTAATACAAGAGGACGAATATTACGCTCGAATAAATAATCATCCCTACCATCTCTTCTTCATGCTCTCCTCTACCTTTTTCCTCCTTGTCAGAGAATGTAAATTGCTCACTGTATGCCATGAATTTTAACTCCACCTTTTTACACTCGCAAAAGACCCTCTAGAACACACTGCTTTGGTACAGTACCCCAAAGCTGAGGAAGAAGTCATTACGCTCCCATTGCTGTATTCTTAGCTTTATCTCAATTTCTTTCCTAGCAACCTTTCCCTTCTTTTGCCTGTATTTGTTTTTATAGAATTTTAAGTGCCGTCCTTGCTGGCGAGACCATCAGCCATAGCGAATGCATACGGAGCACATCGCTACAACACATACACAGTTTTTTATTTAGAAAGTGGAAGTGACCACGCCTGGCAGAGATACTTGTGAAACACTATCCTACTAGGAGCCAAGAGAAACAGAACACTTCTCTGTAATGAGCATCTATAGGCACAGGAGACAAGGGTCACTTTCTAGTGGATTTCCATTTATGGAGAATTTCTAAGAGACAAGGCATTTTCTAGTTTTCTTACATTCTTGCCTGCTCCTGGGTATACAGAAACACCAGACATCACTGCTTCCTGTTAGAGATATTACTATTCCTGGCGATAGTGCAAAAAATCCATTTAGTAAGAGTGCAATTTATGTACAACTTTATTCCCTGGCTTTTAAGAATTCTTCACTGATTTTTTTGCTGTGATTTTTTTCATCATGCATTTTCAAAGTGATCTAATAGAGCTCAGTCTGAAAAAGCAGAAACTGCAGACATTTTTGTGCTTTGAATAAAGAGCACATTTAAAAGGTTGGGTTTTTTTTTTCCCCTTTTTGCTGTGCTGGGGGAAGGGTCCTCAATTCTACTTCTTCCTGCCTCCCCCTAGCTACAAGGAAGAGGCAATTATTTATGTATAGCAAGTACTCTGTAGGACTGTAACTTTACATTTCTGCATGGAAGACATCTCAAATAACTATTTACAGAACACATACTTTTTGTATTGACAAGAAAGAGACTGAAATGCCTGTTGGTATAAGGCTAATAGAGCTGACCCAAAGTCTAGTTCTGACACCTACCAGCTTCTTATTCAAGGAAGAAGTTCACAAAGGTGAGACAAAGGCAGTTCAACTCCTGTGGGTGCGTTGTAGTTTATCCCCTCATTTTTCACTCTAGTCTGACAGACATCAGAATAGATAAGATCTTTGCCACGGCTTTTATGACCAACTTCACTAATCCTTCTCTCGGTTTTATAAACAAAACCCTAGAGTGTTTGGACCCGCCTGAGGAGAGCGCGCTCCCAGGCGATGCGGTGCTTGGCTCTGCGCCTGGCGAAGGAACCAGCTTAACCACCACTTACTGCACCGGGTGATGTGGAATGGAGAGGTCAGTCAGAAAAGCCTCTCTCATGTAGTGTTTATACTTGGAAGAGGGAGAAGACAACAGAAGAAAATGATGAAGAGTGAAGATTAAAAGTTTCTCCACTAGAAACTTCGCTGTTATCTTACTTTAAGGGGGCATTACGTTGCAGCTATAGAATTTTTGAAGTGGAGGTCTATCTTTTTCTTAAGTAGTCTACTGTTCCCAAACCATGACAACTAAACTACTTGACTACTAAGATTGATACAAAACATTGACTTAAGAGTTTGCAATGGATTCATATCATTACCGCACAGAGACCAAACTACCATAACATCTTCAATCTTTAGATGCAGCATTCAGACAACAAGTCCGGTGGCCTCAGTGTAAGAAGATAAACCAAGGAGTAAAACAGGAAAAGAGATGAATCATGAAGAGGATAAAAGGTCTCCTAGAATAGCAAGCCCGTTAAAATTTATTAGAGGTCTGAAAAATTTAAGGTTTTAGCTGAATTTCTGCAACTCCAGAAGATGTACCACACCCATATTATATGCTGACAAAACAGTTTCATCCCAGCACAAATCCAAGGATGCAGCATCCATAGAACACGTATCCCTAATGGCTATCTGTACAGAGACTATCTTTTTGCTTTGTGAACTTTTTGTAATAATTTACTCCTCTCTTCCCTTCAGGAATTCTTCTACTTCTTTCCATGCATTTTATATAGTAACTTGGGTGGGTTTTGTTGTGGGTTGTTTTTTTTTTTTTTTTAAAGGATAGCTGTGATACTTTCTTTTCCATTGTATCTTGCTTAAATTTAGAAGTGTCTCTCATTTTGAATTCTGATTGGGTGTGCCTTGGGAACATCTCTAGTTTTAAGCCAGCCTTGCTCAAACTGATGTCCAAATGTATTACACGCTAACGATTTTCAGTCACAAATGTAAAATAGAAATTACCTCTGAGGTCTCTTTCACTAAACAACCACTAAAAACAAATGAAATGCTGCTATTTTATGATCAAAAGAACTGATTTTTTTCGCCATTCATTTCAATGATGTGCTGTGAAGGAGCCTAGTGTGGTCCCATATCAGGGCTATAACATCACAAATGAATAAAACATCTTGGCCTTACTGCTAACACCAGCAACAGCCACTTTCTGTGAAGAGACAGAGCATCTATTGAAACCAGAGAACCAAAAGTGACAGACTAAGCCAACGTCAGTTCTAAGCCTCTAATACTAGTGTGAGGGGAAAAAAAAAAAAAAGGTGATTTGCCCTTATCACTGTAAAAGTGCTTAATGCAATCGTAGCTACAGAAAATATCTGGTACATAACCGGGAACAAAGACTATTTGCTTCATTAAAGATTTTGCTGATTAAGGCCCATTCGCAGCAAAAAAAAACAACTAATCAAGCACCTTGAAAGTTCCCAGTTTTGTAAAAAAAACTGTTTCTAGCAGAGAAATACATCAAGAAATTGTCTTCTTCACAACTGAAATATATCAAGTCCTATTTTTATATCCACTTTCTCTACTTGGCGTCAAGTCAAAACTAAGGAAGGCACAGGATATCACTTCCTCTAAGCATTTTTCCCTAGAGATCAAGCAGCACAAGCTAGTAGGAGTCATGTTCAAAACAAGATGTAGCAGAGCTGTTGTGCAACTGCCGAGTTGACAAAAAAAAAGCTAAAAACATATAGCGATTCATGGGACAAATGGGGAATGTACTTGGAGAAGAAAGCCATCACTGGCTACATCTAGTAGAGGAAATCCTCTAGATTAAAAGTCATTGGAAGCTACGTATGTCAAGCACTCCTGAGAAGTACATGGGCTTATCTTTTTCTTACCTCTTTCTTACCCGTGTGTCTGTTTTTTGGAGTGTGGTGAAAGCTTTCTTGGTCTGATGCAGCATGTTTGTTTTTTTTTTTGCCATTTCTCTGGCCTTCTCAGATCTCAGTATTTCCAATGCTCTTCCTATTCTTATTGATGTCATTCAGGGTCTATTTCTCCTGAGGTATGTCACATGGATAAATATATGCTCTCATATGCAAATATCTCTCAATCTCATTCCCTCCATTTAGGGCTGTCATAATTTGTGAGGGAAACAAAGATCTAACTTCATAAGATTTTCAGTTTAGTCACTTAATCACTCAACAGTTTCAGTAAGTTACTTGAAAGCAACACATGGAACAAGAAAAACAAACACTGTTTACGAAACCTCCAAGTACGTTATTTGCAAGATATATAAACTTACAAAATATTTAAGTCTGCATTGTTTATTATACTTGGGTAGTTTTTAAAAAGGGGCATAAACACCGCAAAAGTAGAAATCAGCATTCTGAACATCTGAGATACTGTTTGGACACTTGTTATTTCACACGTCTCACTAAAGCATTGTGAAAGAAAATATTAATAAAAAAATATACTAATTTGTATGTGTAGGTTCTTTCTGTACAATCTACTTGCTAAACAAACACGATCTTTTATGACAATACTGAATTGCCAAGAGAAGTACCACTGCTTCATCCAAAGTTTATCAGTAGCAAAATCTCCCCTTGATAAAAAAGCAGTTGGGGAACACTGTCTGTTAAGAAATGGCAACATTTCAGTTACAAAAATTAATAGATATTGTAATACTTAAGGTCAGTCTTTACATTTAATTTTCCTTCCTTTTTCCAGGCCTTTATCAACAGTGTTTATTATAAAAAAAGCTGGGAGCTCTGAATAACAAAGTAGTGGCGAGCATAAAATTCAATCACACTGGTCTCAAAAAAATATCCTAGAAATTAGAGCTAGCCAGTTTAAGCAGTTTCTCTCTGTGACAAGTGGGATTTTAACATGAAAATTTAAAGACAACAAATACTGCACTTCCCCAATAGCAAATACCAGGAAGGAAAGCCATCTGTTTTTTGCAGCATTTCTTAAACTGGTTTTGTCTACAGATGTCCAGTAATAAAGGTGTTGTGAAGGCAGAGTGCTGCGCTGGCATTTATCCCCTCAAGAAATGTTAAAGCCATGGCTCCCCTGCACTTCTCTCATAGTACTCATTTGAGTTAAGAGAACAAGTTATGCTGCAGTCTGCAAGGGACAGAAGTAAGGTTTATTGCAGAGGTGTTTCCTCTATGGATTATGATCCTATATGGCCTGACCTTGACGCACTGTGTATCTCTGACAGAGCCTTCCTACTCCTGTAACAGTGAAATACTGTATTTTTGACCCATACAAACTGGACGGTCACTGAAGGTACAATCTGAATCCTAAAATAGTATCTCATTTTTCCATAAGTGACTTATTTGCTTTACATCAGATTGATTTCTGGAAACTTGCATCAATATGAACTCAGTGGTAAGTCCCATTCAGGTGGACTCCATTCTATCACAGTGCTAATTTCCAAAATACTAATTATTTATCTACCCTAAGTGAGGCCTTTGCATTCATTTTTAATTGAACATTTGACTAAAACATCCTGCCAGCTGCAAATTTAGGCTTCTTTAACACATGGGATTGAGAACTTTTAACGGGTTATATTCAAGCCCATCTTCAAGCAGAAGGAAGAGGAAGTAGCATATCGCTACCAATCCTTAAAAGTATGCCTGAAAGCTACACTACCAAAGACTGCCTTAAAAGCAGTCACCCTGCTTCCATGGATCTAGACAGACCAACCAAGCCAAGAGGCTAGAACAAGTCCAGTCAGGAGTGCCAGAGGAAATTGAAAGGAAAGAATGAAAACCAAAGAGGGACAGCAAACTAGTTTCCCGAGCACGGGAAATAATGTGTAAATCACTACTGACGATGAAAGTAAGTTTTTCTTCAACTTACAAATATTGAAGATATTTAAATACTATGCAAGGTGACTGTCCTAATGTTTAAATGATGCATACACATGGGAATTATGCACAACTGAGCCCTTTAGACACAAAAGGGAGTACAGGCTTTCTCTCTCTGCCCATCTTAGTGTTTTATTACCTGAAATTATTATGAGTTACTCTATCAATCCTTCACTGTAAATAGTTAACAACACTTGTGGCAAAGATTTAACCTATGTACATCAGTGAATCAGATCAGTACTACAGAAATCAGTATTATATATACCAGCCTCTAAGACACGAAATATAGAAAGCCATTTTCGTCCTTGATAATGATTAAATTACTTTTATTCCAATTTAAAATATACAACTTTGAAAAATTATGCATCATACATTCAAATATGAATTGCATTCTTAGGTGTCCTGATACCCAGGTATCCTATTGCTAGCCAGTATAATACAATAATCTGTCAACACTGTATGGCCACAGGAGAAAAATCTTCATAAATAAATATTTATATCTGATATTGCAGCATTTCCTTAAACACTTACATTTAGAAGTCAATTTCAGTAGGCCTCTTTCTCCCAAACACTGCTTCTTGTTCCTATAGGAGAAAACAAATCCAAAGATCCCAAAAAGGGCAAGAAATGTTTAAAGTCAGCTATTTTAGAAATAGCATTCAAGATACAAGACTCAGTTTAGCAGTGTCAGAACTATTAAAGCTAATATTACCACCTAAAAGCAGTTCAAGAAAGCTCACTAACAATGCCATGAACCTTAATGGTCTTCAAGTAGGAATTTAAAAGCTTTAGAAAAATCAATACAAACTATATCAATAGTACAGCAATACTGTTGCAGATACTATTAGAAGTATGGCAAGGCAGCACAACCTACAGCCCCCTTGCAAAAGCACCACTACTGAGAAATTTCTATGGCAGGGATTCAATGAGTTTTAAAAGGACACATTGACTGACTTTAAACCTGACAATAAGTGCCCCCTGCAGGGTACAGCACTGCTCCGCTTTGAGGCAACTTACTACTGCATAACTTTGTTATTTATAGAACACCAAAGATACGACAGGCATTTTTTAGACTGTAACATCCCTGCTTTGCAGAGCCTGAAGTCATCAGTAACACACAGTAGACGGGGGGGAAAGAATGAGACTCAAATAGCAATGAGTGATGTACAGAATGTATTAAAGCAGTTAATGGATGGGTAGGAGATAAGAATAGCAGGGAAAAAAAAAAAGTCAGCTGCTGGATTTCACACCGCAGGTAGTGTAGAAAAAAATTGGAATTGCAGTTAGCCCTAATTTAACTGAAGCCAACATCATCACTTCTGTATGAGGACTAGAGAGAAATATGTTTATCACTATATTAGAAGACGAAGTTATTAACAGTTTGGTATGATATCCTAACTTCACAGAGAAAAATCAACACAGATATTTTAAAGTTGACAGTTTTTATTTACAGTTCTGTTGGCAAAAGGTGGTGGGAAACTTTAAAACATTTTGAACAGAGGGCACCATATTTTATTGTATGACATATCAGTTCACAATCTGTATCTTCAGTATCCAGCTGATCAAATAAAGCTAATCACCACTTGAAGCATAATCTGCATCAACTCCATTATACTGCCTAAAACCACTTCAGGCAGTTTCTAAATCAACACAATCACTAATAAAACTGCAGTTCTGGTGAAGAATGTATACTTTGATTTTTTCACTGTACCTGGTACCAAATTGTAACTTTCAACTAAAAGCAGGAAGTTTAACTGCTTTGCCAGTATGCAAGTAGAGTGGGCAATCTCATTTTCTACAGACTGATCTGTCAGGTAATTCTGAACTACTCTGAATATTTTACTGTGAGCATAGTCGACGTTGAAGTAGATGAGACTGAAGGAAAATATTCCTATGATGTGCCCATCAGAATCAGCTGGTAACCATAAACCTCGTGTTTAAGAATTCTATTCAAAAAGGAAAAAAAGTATAGTCAGTTTTCACTTTGCCACATAGATTTAATTCCTCACTTGAGCTTTCAAATTCATTCTTCTAAATCAAGAGTGTTTAGTTCTTCTTCTAGTTCATCCAAGTCCTCTCCAGTAAAAAGATTTTCATCAACCGGAACTGCATCAATTACTCCATTTTCCAACTCCCCATCTCCATCGTTATCTTCCTCCAAATCGTTTTGCTCACTGCTGTTTATATCTCCACCAGAAGCTTCACTTAATTTATTATCTGAAAATAAAAGTAATTCTTACTCATTTCTGTCACAAGTCACTAATTCACAATCCTACTAAACAGGCTTTAAGGTTACGAAACTGAAACGAAGTTACTGTATTCAAAATTTATGTGACTTATATTGGTTAAATTGCATGTACCCGATTTATATGCAGGTTTAGATCACCAATTATTAAACCAGATTAAAAAATTAACCCAAACTCCCAGATGCTCAATCTCCTATTTTCATAACTTGGTCAAACTTGATTAGCTACTCCTACTCAATGTCTGCACTTAGGAGACTCAGTAGCATTTCATGCATTTCACAAGCACAAGAAGATCAAGATTTTGCTCTAAGAAATTATGACTTAAGCTAGCTAGAAAATGTGAAGAAAAGCTTGGATTTTGTTGATATTTTTCACTCAGTCATTTGCTAAACCTGAAAAACAGGAACCGCTAAAAAAAAATCTTAAGAATTTATTTGAAGTGGCCATAAACACTATCTTTAAATTAAACTTGAACTTAAGAAGTGCATAGCATTTACTAAAAGCTTTTTTTTTTTAGTAACTGCACGTATCATTGATAGTAATATCACTCCCCCACCCTTTTTGAATAGTTCTTTTCAACAGATTAGTAATTCATTTCTATCTACCTTTTGGAAAGCTCTTAACAATTCAATGCTGAGTCATGTATTAACAATGCCTAAATAATGAACTTACCATCTTTTTCTATTGAGCTGTAAGTGCTGAATCGCTCAGGACTAGCCACAGTAATACCAGTCTCATCTACAGCCTTTGGGACATACAGGTTCAGATCCACATCATTTATGCACACAGGGTCTTCCATCTGAAAAATAAGCCAAGATGCTCTGTATGACTTTTTACGTGAATTCTCATTTCTGCAGGACTCCTACAGATTTTTTTTTTTAATCTTTCTTTTGACACCAAAGTTTTGACAAGATACACTCCGCAGCAGTGTTAAATTAAGAACTAAGCTTATTAATTGCTCTATAAGAGCTCTCAAATTAGAATTTTTCAAACTTGAATCCAACTTGAAACACTATTCAAGGTAATATTATTCTTTACCTCATCATCTTCTCCCGTTCCTTGAATATAACGAGTGTCATCTGCTTCTTCATCATCTGCGTCAACCAACTCTGGTCGAAACTCAAATACTTCACGTCCACTAATCTATTCACATAAAAAGAAAACTTAGTTTATCGCTTGATAGAATTTGTACTGCTGCAAAAAAAAAAAACCCAAAAAACAGAGAGGAAAATGCAGAGCAATTCCAGGCCAGGTACCTTATTACAAAAACTTATTCACTCTTTCTTCTTACATTAAGAATTGGAGTGTAGAACATACCACCAATGCTTTGCCAGCTTTAAAATCTGCTTTCCTCCTCTCCATATCTTGCTCAGCCTTATCAATTTTTTCTTGTCTTTTTCTTCTCTTCCATGCAATAAAACACTCTAGAGTAATTTTGGTAACATTTGGTCCTAAGGCAGCACGCTGTCAAGTAAAGAGACTGATTAATACTAGAAATTGTTTCCAAAGGCTACAACAATTAGAGATTTAATTACTCTTTCAGAAACTAACTGAAAACATTTTTTTCTATTTCCCTTTTCACTCTCACCACTATTAAACATGCACCATCAAGTTAAAGTTTGACTCAAACCAGAATCTTCCAGTCAGTAAGATGAGCCAACATTAAGTTAACATGAAAAGTGGAAGAGGAAAGAAATCAGCAACAATAGCTCAGGTTCTCCTCAAATTGACAGTGCCAGAAAAATTTCTGGTGACAGAAATAAGCAGAGCAGCAACATAACACCTTCAGAAGGCCCTGTTCTCTTGGTGTTGCTTCCTCATTACACAGTTATGCAAGAACTAAGGAGGCAGTGAGCTGGGGGATAAGAAAGCCCCATAGAAGCAATCGTAGTAAATAAAGGAAAAACAGCAGTAAGAAATAGAAGTCTATTAGGAAAGGATTAGCAACACCTGCATGAAGTACACAACTATAGGTTAATCTAGGTAATACTTCTGAAACAAAAACATGAATCAAATACTACAACCTAGTTCATACAGCTATAAAAAGGTTATATTTTTAAATTATTAATTAGGAAGATATTTACAAGTGTCTCTTCAGCACAGCAAAACCAAACACCACCAAAGGGTACCTGTCTGACAACTTTACCTCTTTTTCTATTAGATCTTCTAAAGAAATTTCATCTTGCTTTTCCTCCTTCTTTTTGTCTTTTTTTAGTACAAAACCTGGAGGGAGAGCATGACGATACATACAGTTGTCTCCTCCACCCGGACAGACCCAAAACCATCCATATTTGTTGTTTTCGATAGCATCAAGGAAATATTTGCAGACCTGTATAAAGCAAAGGTTGTTAGCACTGCATTCTCTTTTCATCCCCAGTAATTCACACTACAAGTATAGCTACTACCTGTTGGAAGTACAGTAATTCAAAGCCAGCTGCGCTCAAAACTAAAGAAACATGAAATGCATTGCTTCTAAGAATGTGGACATAAGTGCAACTAATTAGATAAAACTTATGTAGTCAAAAGCTTTATTCCCCTTAATATAATCCCTACCTAAAAAGACAGCATTACTCAGAAGACCGGCAACTGTGTACTACCATAAACCTGGTGCAGATGTAAAAGCATGCTAACAGTCCTCCCCCTGCTCACCAACATCAGTATAGTTCTAATCAAAATAAATAAAATCTACCTCAGATGTTAACCCTTACAGCTCATGATCTTGAGGTAGAGGTGCCATTCTGGAACTTTTAACAAGCCATTCATAGCTCACACTTAGCCATATCAGAGTTTAACTTTCACAAATTTACTAAGTATGAACTGAATATTTAATAATCTGGTATTGAAAACCAGGTGAAATAGTTCTGAAAAATGAAAGAGGGATTAGGATATTGTACCATTTAGTGCCCAAACACAGAATATTGTTAAAGTTAGAGGTCAGAAACTACAAATGACTCAATTAGTGAATTTCATCTTACAGGAGAAAATGTAAACTTATATATATGTTTAACCCAGTACATAGATAAGCCAATAAACAGGCAGTTGCTGGAATGAGGGGACAGAACCAACTGATCACAGTACTTGAAACTTCTAAGCAAATCGGATGCATTAGATATATTACTGATTCCTTTAGAATTTCTATTTTGACAGCACTTCAACTACCATCCATTTGTATTTCACATAAGAACATAACTTATGATAACTGAAAGAGCTTTGGGGTGGTTTGCATTTTTTTTTTTTAAATACATTACTAGAAATACTATCAGCCCAACCACATACTCAGATCATTGTTATAATATTCCATTCAAAAAAATCTTTAGATAATGATAAATGTATCTAACAAATCTGCAGTTAATTCTCTCTAGTACAACTCAATTAAAATAAAACAAAACATACTATTTGAGTTTTGGGTTTTTTCTTTTCCGCCTCACCATGCTTCTTGTTCACTACTTCTTCCAGCTTCTTCTCATCCCAGTTATCCATTGTATCTAGAAAAAGACAACAGATAGTTCCACAAAAAATTTCAAATACTAAACAAGGCTGTCACATCGCTTTTCCCCATAGTAACAGTTTTACCATGCAACTGATACATTTTAGTTAGCTTATAGTATGGAAAATAAATTCAGGCTTTTATTATAAAGTTTTCAAGCGTTTCTATGCTGCTCACAAGACCATTTCCTCAAAAAGACTTAGAAATTTATATTTTGACATGCATGAAGTGTATTTCAGTTAAAGATGAAAAAAATGTGTCATTCATCTGTACACTACTGAGCACGGACAAGGTAGAAGGAAGATGACTGAACAAGAGAGAAGGTCAGAGGCTAAAAATACAGTTCGATGTCCAGAAATACACATAACATAATTGGAGGTAATCCCAAATTTTTTGTGTTAAAGTTAAAAGAAGATGCCATCAAAAGAAGCAAGATCACTAATGCTAACAGTAGTGAATCTCTGGGATCCTATCATATTCATGTAGGACAACACAGGCTAAAATTCCAATAAGGACCTAGACATGATGCATTGCGGAAAACTAAAAGAAATTATTTTGACCATGAAAACTCTAACTCCTGCTAAGTAAGAGCAAAATCAAGAGCTCTTTGCCAACAAGTGATCCAGAGAAAGGAAATGTCATAGAAAAAATTCCACAGTATCCTGAATTCTTGAACTACACATATTTGGGCTAACACTAGTAATAGTTCTGGAAGGGAGCTATGGTTGCTCATTACAGTTGCTCCTTTTCCCTGCAGTTTTACAGCACTTAGAACAAACTAGCAACTACGAGAAAGCCCAAATACTGTACAGCTTGCTACTTGTATGACATAACACATTACACAGCAAAATTCGAAAACCACCATCCAGTATCACTAGGACACACTTCTTTTTCTAAACAAGGTCTAAAGAATAGCTGTGAGCACACTTTTTAAAGCAAGTTTCACTGTTGTTCATGATTTTGAATGTAGTGGTATGGGTTGCTTCATGTCACTAATGGACAAACCAGGCTCTTCAGGATCATTACCACAACACAAGAAGACTTAATTTAAAAAAATCCAGTTTCAGAATCAGAGTAGTTTAGCAGTCATTTTCTAGTATTATTGTACCTTTTTCAAGGTCTTCATCTCTTGCATCGATGTAGACACTTCGCTTTTCACACTTCCTTTCCAAAGACAAATCATGAGAAAACTTGCACTTGTCTCCTTTAGTGCATTGTCCTTGCTTGAAGAAAGCACAAACTACAGATTTGGGGTCAGCACCTGAGTGAAGAAAGTTTTTACATTTAAATACTATTTTTAAGCAGAAACTGTATAGTGAAAGCTCTGAGAACAATGTCTAGGATCATACAATCTTTAAGATCTGTATAGAACATGGTTATAAAAATGAAAGTTATTTAATGCCTGTGTGTTCAACCTAAGTAAATACTCTGCTTCCTGAACACGTCATATTTACTTTGTATAGTATGATACTTGCATTAAGTATCAAAACCAGCAATTGACTATTTGAAGAAATATGTATAGCAGTGTGCCAGAGAGAAATTAATCATTTATATAATACATACAAGATATCACTCTGTGGAACATACTCCCTATACAATATGGTACATTTGCCTCTCATACACAGTAAAGCATCTTCCGGACATCAGCCTTTCCTTAACAGATCAACAACACACTAAAATAAATTTTAATAATCTAACCTGCACTCATTCAAACTGCTTTCTTTAATAATAAAAGCAAGATGGCTGCTCATAGTCCCCAAAACAAGCAACTGCTGTTATAGTATGAACTACTCAATTGACCTAACTACAGTTGAAGTAAGTGTTATTATACTAAATGAAATACTACAACATTAGGAGGTGAAAAAAAAAGAGGTAGAAATATATTTATGAGACAACTAAATCAGAAATGCTTTACTTGTAATATTCCTTAAGTGCTCATGTAAAATTTCAAGCTCAGTTTTTTCACTTGATCATTTTAAGCTTGGTGCAAGTCACCAGTAGCTAAAGTATGTACAGCAACACACTCATTTAAAAACTTAACTAAAAATCTAATTTTTAAACACCAAGTACATCCCTAAAGTGCAATTAGAACACTAAAGGCACTGCTCTCCTTGTTGGCAATTTATGTAGAAAGTCAAAGTTTTAGTCAGGACAATATTAGTTTTCTGAAATAACTCTAAGAGCTACTTTATTTGGAGAAAGCTCACTACTGCAGATCAAAACCAGAAAACTAGCCTTTGCTGCTGCTGAAGTGCCACAGTCAACCAATATCAGGTTTGCTTTTAAAGGCATGTAGGGAAATCACACTTCAGTCAAAAATTATTGCACATATTTTCATTAGGTCAAGAAGATTAATAAAGCAAAGAGTTTATTAGCTCATTCCTAAAAGTATTATTTTTAACTCCCACATGGCAGGCAATTGTAGAGTTTTCCTGAAGTATCAAATATTCTTACACTTACATTTCACCACAAAATTACTTTGTTCAATAACTGAGTTCAAATAAGACCACAATTCCAAAGCCAAGTCCTACTGTCAACTGTGAGGTGGAACAAAGTGGAAATTTTTTACTGTTCTGATTTGAATGCAAGTTTTCTGTGAAGATAACACTTATCATACTATATTCTTTGTAATACATGGATGTTCACAACTCTCTGGAGAGAAAGATGCTTTAAACAAATACTATTACACACGCAAAAAATCATGCCACTCATCCAGAAGCACCTAATTAATGAACCTGAACACTGCAAAATATCTATAGCTGTCCTGTCAATATCAACTTAGTGTCTCATATTCTAATGAGCTCATTGCCCCAGATGACTTCTTAAAAAAAATATTTAATCTGAAATTGTTACTAACAAACCACTTGATACACTAGACAAAGAAGGAAACAGACATATCTACATTGCTGAAAAATGAACTGTCATTTTTAAAGGGTTATTTGTGTATCTACTTCAGGTAAAATAAATGAGAAAATTCAGTTACTCATACCTTTGCTAATTTTCTGTGCAGCAACGACAGGCTTGAAGAGTTCATTTAATTCTTGTAATTCTTTTTTCTTATCTTCTTTTTTTAATTTCTTCTCACTTTCTGTTTGAGCAGCCTGTAATGACCCCAAAATTGAAGTTACTAATACATAATTAGAATAATGCTTCTCACATCATAGGCACTGTACATTAAAATAGCAATTAATTTTAAGTTACTTTATAAAGGGAGGAGGGAAAGAACCTGTAATTTCTGAATTTCTCAGCATTAGTGCCCTTGCATGAATGGTCAGTGCCATCTAGTGGTAGTGACCTTTCAAACAGAAGATATTTCAAATGCAATTTGTCAGAGATGCAAGATCCTGATACCATTAGATAACACAGTTACCTCTGTTCCACCTTTACAGGCTAGGAAATCAAGTGAAGAGACTAAGGAGAAGAAAAATTAGTTGCTCTTTTGTAATACATTAGCAGTGCAAGAATTCAATGCAGGTACCTTCAAGATCTGTGCAAAAAGCTTACCTATCTTTAGTTCTCTACATGCTGCTTTGTTCTTCCTATTCACATATACCAGAACACTTCTAGGAAATCTGTCTGTAAAACTTAGCAACTGCTTTTAGAACACTTTTTTTGGTGTTTGAATTTATATCAATTCATTGGTAACTAGTGGTTTGTAAGACAGGAACAAGGGGCCAAGGACTGAAAAAGAAGCTCACCAAGGAAAAGAAAAGATGGTGTATAAAAAAAACAACAACCCTACACCCTGGGACTCCACCTCACCCTTTTTGGATAAGCCAGAAAAGGCTTGTATCTATACCAGAGTGGCTGAGAGGGAACAAGATAGACAAAAGAGAACATGAGAGAAACATCATTAGATGATTTGATTCTTATCCATAAGGGAAGCTAGTGAGACTCCCACCACTATACAAACATGTGGGGTACTTTACTTGTAAAATACAGTGTAATATTAAAAAAAGGAGCTTTGTTCTTGTGATGAATTTGGCAAGAAAATTCCAAATTGTCTTCAA
>JAOQGH010000077.1:23430998-23460180 GCA_025769975.1 Gallinago jamesoni | reverse complement strand
TTCCCTGGGCAACCTGTTCCAGTGCCTCACCACCCTCACTGTAAAGAATTTCTTTCTAGTATTTAATCTAAATCTCCTCTCTTCCAATTTAAACCTGTTGCCCCTTGTCCTTTCATGACACTTCCTGACAAAGAATCCCTCTCCTAAGAGAACTTAGGGAAGACCTCATCACCGTGTTCCAGTATTTAAAGGGTGACTAAAAGAAGATGGAGGCTCCCTTTTAAAAAGGAGTTCCATGGAAAAGATGAGCGGTAATGGGTGCAAGTTACTCCTGGGGAGATTTTGCTTGAACACCAGAAGAAAATGT
Organism: Gallinago jamesoni; assembly: GCA_025769975.1. Classification (NCBI taxonomy): domain Eukaryota; kingdom Metazoa; phylum Chordata; class Aves; order Charadriiformes; family Scolopacidae; genus Gallinago; species Gallinago jamesoni. The sequence goes on along the minus strand of JAOQGH010000077.1, from coordinate 23,459,873 downwards.
TTCACAATGAGAACAATCAGCCATTTCCATAATCTACCCACGGCAGTGGTGGATTCCCCAACACTGGATGCTTTTAAGATTTAGCTGGACAGGGTGCTGGGGCCATCTTGTCCAGACTGAGCTTATGCCAAGAAAGGTTGTGCCAGGTGATCCTTGAGGTCCTTTCCAACCTGGTGTTCTACGCTTTAATCTCTTTTTGCTTATGAGGAAGTCTGAGGAGAGGCTGGGATGGCCTTACAGGAGCCCAGGCTGAGGGGTGTATGGAGGTGCTGGGTACCTGGGACTGCTTACCTGTTGGTGCGTAATAATGGATCAACTGTGATATCTTCGTGTGACATCACTGACCGGGAGACAGCCCCCCTAGTTATATCTGGGGGCGACAGCCTGTTACCATTTATTTGTGCTGGGAGTTAACCAGAGCAGCCTCGTCACTGAGTGCAGCTCAGTGCCAAGAGGGGGCCTGAGGAGGCCCTTTGGGCACTGAATCATCTTGGTGGGGGCACCTGGCCCAGGGGAAGCCCTGCTGCAGACAGGGCTTCAGCCATGGGTGAGTTACTTGTATCTCATAAGCAAACAAGAATTTAGAACTCCTAACTAACTCTGCCTTCCACCTTTTTCCCTTCAAAAATGTTGACTGACCAGCAAGTCAAAAAGTGAGTTCGCTTCCTTAGATCCCATCTTTTCCATTTGAGGAAAAAAGAGGGAAAGGGAAGAAAGCAAACAGCTTCCAATAATTTCTTAATGCTCTCTCAAAACGAGAGGATGGTATGACAAATGGGCAAGTCGCACACTAGCAAGGTGTAGTCAAAACCTGTCCTGATGCACCTCTGGGGTGTTGGGCTTGACTGAATTTGAAATATTGTATAGAGAAAGGCCTGCTCTCCTCGTAGAGCAGCCCTCCCTGTGAGGGGGCACAGAGCCTGAGGAGGCAGCCTGTCTGCCAAGCTGTTAGTCAGGGTGAACCTGGATGTGTATGGGCGCCATTTTGCTGCATCTTTGTCCATGTTCACTTGCATTTGATTTCCTTGGAGTCCTGGAAATTTTGTTTTCTCTGGGGCCAGGCTGCTGCCAGAGGATTGCTGGATATTGAGATTGATGTCCTGGTGAGGCTGAGACATTGCAGAGCTCGGAGAGAAATGCTGTAGAAGCAGCATGTAAACAGTTCTCCTCAAGGTAGGCCCTTCCACTGGTTGCTTTGAGGGAAATTGGCTTGTAGTTACTGTATAACACAACTAGGTGTTTAAAAACAAACCACTCAAGGCCAAGATACAAATAATCTGATATTTCATGCCAAGTAATTTTAATCTGTTCTAACATTTGCTTATTATGTGAGAATTTCACTTTTTGTGTAGAATTGAACTGCTGATTAGAGACGTTCATTTACACCAAGAGGGAATTAGAGACCTGAGAGGTAGCTGAGATCAAAAGGTGTCTCTCTTATTGCAGGCCTGTTCTTAAATTCTATTACTTGAAAGAACATGGCTGCTTTTTTTTTTTTTTTCCCACAACAAAATTCTTAGAAATTGGAGTCAGGACTTCATTAAAAAACCTTGTTTCTTTCTACATTATGACAAAGTGTTGGACCATTACAATGAGCCATACGTGTTTGAATACCCTCCTTTCTTCTTTGTTAAATGAATATTATTTTTACTGCAACAGCAGATAACCAAAGAGTGTATCTATCAAAAATAGTGTTACAGAAATAAACCGTTTTCATGGTATATTGCACTTCATAAATGACATTTCAAGTACTTCAATGGCATTTTTTTCTCAAATAATGTTTTAGCTATCTTGTAGGTGGAAATAAAGTAGAAGAATTCTTTCAGTTGGAATTATATCTTTGTGTAAAAAAGATGGTGCTGGGTATAGACAGGCTTGACTTTGGTCAAAAGTGCCTTCCAGGTTAGAATGCACTATAATTAGCTTTTTTATTTTTGCTTAATTTCTGAAACATGCAATAGGCTCATCTAAGAAGCCTCAAGCAACACATTGTTAAGACATAACATTTTTATAACCGTAGATATTTAGTATTACGTCTGTCATTGTTTGCAATTATCTGGCTCTGTTCTTTAAGCCACACTAGAAATGAGAAGTCTATAAATGCACTGTCTTGAAGCACGCTTAAATAAGTATTATTTTTTCCCTCAAAATATGTTTGATATACCTTCTTCACATCAAATAAGCTCTTGTTTTCTTCACTGAATTTCCCTATTTGAAAGTTTTGTTATGGCTTCCCACTTATGTAGTAAAGTCTGAACCTAGATCACTACAGGAAGAAATTATTCCTAGTTGATCACACCGTATCAATACTTACTGCCTTACTAAACAAAATGCAATTGGAAAGAACATGTCTTGCTACACCAGTAACGGAATTATTTTTATGTCTACAAATAGCCATTTCTCAACCACACAATTGCTGGAGTTAATGCAAGGGAGGGCATGTGGGAGACATTACTCCACTGTTGGTAACCTATGGTTAGGCTGGTTTATGTGGATTATGATCTCACAGCTAAGTTTATTCCTTAGCACATGGAGTTGCCTACTTCATTTGCAGGGTTTTGTAAAGAGAGATTTGCATTTCCTGGCGTTTACTTTGTACTGTCCATTTCTCAGTATAAGCTCTTGTAAATCCATGAGACTTTCCAAGTAAATATTGTCACAGTATACCCCTACCTTTAAATCTTTTTTTCCTAACTTCTGTCTGCTGGGATACTCCCTTACCTGTCACATCAACTTGTGCCTTTTAGCTAAGTCTTAGAACCTAAAACACCTGCTTAAATTAACTATGCCTTCTGATATTAAAAAAGGTTTTTTCCCCTAGATTTTAGCTTTTCCTTAGAAGGTCTTTTACTTTCTCAGTGCGTACATTTTTATGATCCTCTCTGTTTACAAACAATCTTCATTGAGTCCTTTGTCCTCATAAAACGGGAAGAATGAGGACAATATGGCAGTCTGGAAAGCTGTGGTGTTAATATATGGGCCTTTACCATGAAAGAGACTTTTTTGATGTATTGTTAAGTGAAATTTTTTATTTTGCATTTATTTATATACAAATCTAATCAAACCTTTTTGAAAGCAAGACTGGGTGTATGCCAGTTTTCCTGGGAGGAGCTGTGCAGCTTCATGACTCTCTTTTGACAATGGAGCATGTGTCACACTAACTCTTTGTCCATTATTTTCCCTTTCCCCAGGTAATTGTGCAACTAGTTGATGGGGGGGAAAGTCACAGAAGTTTTCCGGAGGAGTTAGTCAGTTTTGCTCAAGAGCGGAGTCCTGCACAATGAACACTCAGATCAGGCAAAAATTGATGCAGAAAAGAACACTGGAATTGTGAGTATAAGCTGAAGCATTGTTTTAGATTCTGTGGTGAAAAATCGATAAGTCTTAGCTATCCCATATCCATTTGTTACGTGCTAGCAATTGACTTTAGAATAAGCAAAGTATGCTCAATGATTATTTGAAGTACTAGTGAGAGATGCTCCTTATGCCTTGTGCAGAGATGTGGTTTAGTTCTTATGTACTATAGATGCACTTACCATACCTGCTGACTTAATTTGGAATGACTGTGATGAGACAGATGCTAATTAACGTAAGGGACTGTTCTTCATTACTGCTAGCAAATCTAGTGTTAGAAAAAGTAAATGGGGACAGTTATAGGTGAATCAAGAAGGAATACAGAAAGGATCATAAAACTTCAATCTTCAGGGGAAGAACACTGAGATAATTTTTTTTACGCATCAGAGGACTCTGTACAAAGTGTGTTAGAATGTAAGTTATTTCGTATGAATCCAAATAGCATTTAAACTGGTCATTTTGCTTCTGCCTACACGGACTATGCTTAATCAGGATTTATCATAGGTCATATACAAGAACAGCCATAAGGTGTCACAATTCCCTCACATTTGAAGTAAATTGTGTAGAAAACTGTTTAGCCTGTATGGTCAAATTTGCTTTCATTTGCAGAGTAATTATTCAGGTTCATAAGTTCCAAGTCAAGTTCCTGTAAAGTAATATGGTTGCCATATATATATCTATGAATCCTTTAAGTAAATACTAGCTTTAAAAAAGTTCTTTTCACACCAGGAATGAAGGACAGAAAATAAATGACAATGGATAGCTTCTTGTTATGTTACAAAAGAAGTGGGAATTTAACAAAGTAAATTCAAAGACTGCAAGATTCATAGAATGATTTAGTGAGGAAGATCCAAAGGGGTTGTAAACCCGTACATCATTGCCTGTTTTTTTTTTTCATGTGTCATACTCTTAGAACTAGGTACAATACATATATTGTACCTGTAACACGACTAATGCCAATACAGGGATATGAAGGACAGGGGAGGTGTCTCCAGAGGCGGCAGCACTGTTTTCACAGGATTTGCACTAGAGTAGCATCAACTCCATGTCTGAAATAACCCTGTTGATCATATCACAGAAATTATGTACTGGATAGTATCGCCTTTAAAAGGTTTGTCCTCTGGGAAGTGTGCTGTAACATTTATGCCTCATTTTTGCACATCTTCCTAAACAAGGCTATGGTGTTCTATTATATTAATTTGGGTTAGGATTCTCAGAATTTGTATTGTCCCTATATAAGAACCCTGGAAAATGATACTTTCTCTACAGAACTGTATACAATAAATTCAAAATTAGAGGACAGCACTCCCTAGAAAATGAGATAATAAATAATTGTGGAAGTATTTTTAATAGTTTAAAATATCAATCAATTTTAAGAATCAAATGGATGCTTTTGTCTAAGGATCACATATTGAAGACTGTGTCAGCTGCTGATACCATAGCTATTTTGAGACATCTGGTGTGGCATCTGAGACAGCAAAATTAAATGCTTTCAAAATTATGGTGATCCAATGTCAGTGGTGTTGGGTTTATAAGCTCTTTGTAGGACTACCCTTTAAGCTAATGAATGTTAGAGATAGTAACAGTGTTTGATGTTGCAAATAAGGCATTTTAATGAACACCATGGAGTTAAGGAAAGCAATTCTGATATAATTTAAAGGTTAAAAAACTGTTTGATAAATTTTCATAAATTCTAAATGCCACATGATTTCCTAATTTAAAAAGCTGAAACTATTCTGGTACTTTATCCCAGACGAAATGCATTAAGAACTGACTAAGAGATTACAAAAGTAGGTGTCTGTGGGGAAGCATCACTGTCTGCCAAGACCAGCAGAGCACCTTTCTGAATATTTTCATCATTAAACTGGAAATAAGTACAACATTTTTTTCAATAAATATTAGGGATATATTTCTCGAAAACGAGAAAGCTGAAGCAGTTACACAGTGTAATTGGACCATTTAGTGAGCTGTGCTAATACAAAATTTTTTTATTATTGCCCAGTGTAATTATTTTTTTTTTCTGGAAATAAGAAAACTGGTTATGAAAACATGCTTTCTTTGGTTACAAGCTACTTTCTGAACAATACTTAAAAATTCAACAGGAGTATTGGTTGTAACACTTTGACAAAGAAGACTCGTGATGTTACATGTATAAGCAAGGAGAATTAGTTGCAGCAGGGAGGACATTTGGTATCAGTATTGGTGACATCCCTATTGTCAAATTGCTGTAAAAGGGTTTTGAAAAAATAGAGTATCAAGGGGAGAGAGTGAACAGTCACAGTTATTCAAGAGATGGAGGAAATGTGCCCCTCAGGAGAGCACATATCCAATGGTGACAAAGTTGGAGTACATTTTTTTAATTTTAGTGTATTAAAATAAAGGGGACTGAATACATTATATACTTGTCTTTTACATCCGATGTATAAACTTAAGATGGAAATCCTGATTATGAATGGAAGCCAACTTTGGAAAGGCTAGAAATTGAAGCTAAATTACAGTCTGTATTTGTAACTAATTTCTAATTGGGAAAACCCTATAACATTTATAGCAGAGATGTAGTAAAATGTTTTCCTTTTAAATCTGGATATCATTTGGGAAATTATAAGTTAGGTATGTACAAGTTATTTGGGTACAAGTTAGGAATAAGCTATAATAACCTGTGAAGTAAAAAAGGTCATGCTAATTTATTTTTTTTCTGGTTAAAAGCTCAGAGAATCTTTTCTGGAACCAGATGTTTTTCTCAGGCACCTGAATGAGCTCCTATATGAAAAGCACAATCAGTAACTCTGATTCATAACATAGTTACTCAGTTTCTTTGTTATAAGAATCTGTATCCCTGGCCTTCTTTTTACAGTAGTTCTTACCCTAGCAAGAAATTAAGAGTTGTGCCTCTTTTAGCTCTGCCTAAGTGAGCTATCACAAATATGGAGTGCATGAGTAAGGAATCACTCAGGCAATTGTCTTTAGATGCTATTGTTCAACTAAGTTTACTTGAATTTTTTTATGCCTCATTGACGCACTCTTGTGCTATTGATGCCTATAACGGTGACATCCATATTAGACACCAAACTTCTAAAGGTATTCAGCAAAAGTAGTAAGAAATCATAAAAATATTTCAAAATTCTGGAGACTAATTTGTTAATTGGAATGCATAAAATGTAATGTATAATTATAATTAGTGTATACATACTTAGTTGCCAGTATTAATAATTGCCCATAGCAATTAGAATTCTGCTGTTCTCACATTAAGACCTGGGGGACATCCTATGTTTGAGCTCATTAGCAATTATTAAAATAAAAATGGGACATCCTTCATCTACTTTGATTTATTTTCTTAGTGACTTGCAGCTCTTTTTTCATTTCTTTTGAAAGGCTATGACAAAACAAATACTAAGACATTTAGTTGATTTTTCTTGCCAGATACACCCCTTGCAATGAAGTAAGGATTCTTCATTCTCCACTTCTCTGCACCTTCTGTGCTCCGTAAGCCTGTATGGCATAAATGCTAACTGGGAAAAGATGTGGTACAGTCTTGTATAACATTTTACTTCCACCTAATATGGCATAAGTTGCTCTCTTTAGTGAATTTTTCTTTTCAGTGCAGCAGAAATATTCCATATGTAAAATGGAGGTATTCACAATTTCTGTTTTGGCAAGTTTGTGACTTAAATTTCTGTCAGAAAATTCAGCAGGGCAGGATTCTATTGTGTGTATAAGTTCAAAGTTTTATTGTCTTAAAGAAAAAGAAGAATGTATCTCAAATGGATTAAAGCTTAGGCTGGTTTAAGAAATAAGTGCTGTACTGGAGTCCATGCTCTTTTTTACGAGGTTTCTGATATTCCTGTATTTTGACTGTGTTAGAAGTAATAGCATCTCTATAGTTGACTTTAAAGTGAAAAATTAAACTAATGTTTTGAGTTCTTCAAATCTATGATGCAATTCCATGAAGTTTGAGCTTGTTTTTATATCAGAAATTCTTCCCCCAGATCTAGTTATCAAGGGGGATGAAAAGCATTGTTAGCATTGTTTTTATTGCACCTTTGATGGGGGATACTTGATTCCCTCCATCTTCAGTATTGACTCTATCCGTACTCTAAAGAACAATGTGTTGTAGGTTAAGACAAATAGTCACTCCTGAAGATGGCAGTAAACACCTTTTCTTTAAGTGGAAGTTCAGAGCTAGTACAAGATGATACTGCAGTTCCTGTCTACTTTATTCTGTCAGTATAGGGATTCCAGTAACAGAATGAAAACTGAATTTGTAGATACACACATGGGCACATTTTAAATATTTCTTGAAGTGCTCTGTGGAATCTGTCACTATATATATAGCGACATATGACACTCTCTCTGGCTACATATAGTGTCCTCCCATGTTCTATGTTTATCTTGGTTACATTCTAATTAAGTAGCTACAGGAGTAGGAAAGCTAAGGCATTGTAATAATAACGAAATATCTACATCTGAGAAAATCTTAGCATGGAAACACTTTATTTCTTAGGTGAGACCCATTTTTGAGATAGTATCCATTTATCTGCCAATGCTTTACAAGAGAAGGCAGCGTGGGTATCCTTATTCTACAAATATATACATACAGTACAGAAAGGTGAAATAACTTGTGTATTGTTATCCAGCAGGCTGGTGGATGAGCATGCAATCAGAAAACCAAACAACAAACACAGCACCAACAAAATGTGTTTTGTCTCGTAATCTAATGTCATAATTATTATGATCTGCCTTCCAAAGAATCCAGTTTTATCAGGCTCTCTTGGGCATCTTTTTTAAAGCAAAGAGCTCCATGTTTGCTGAAGAAATACTACTGTAATTTGGGAGTGACTTCAGTCATGAGAATTCTAGTATCATAAACGGCATCTGAAATAGATCTGATGTTCACAGAAATTAAGATAGTTATTTTAACTTTAAATGAGGAAAAATATTGTAAAACTGAAGTATATATGTGAAAGAGCTCAAGATTAGCCTAAATTCTTATACAAAGAAAAATAAGTGGAATTTTTTGCTTGACCCTAGAAATATTCCACTAATGCTGCAGTCTAATTTAAGAACACAAACAGTGTTTCCAGTCACACCATATAGACATACCATCTTATTGAGAACTCTGCAAACTCTTGAGTGTTATATCTAGTTGGAATGAATCTAGATGTTTTCCTAGCTGATTTAAAAAGGAAATAAAATAGTATGTTTTAGTTTGGTAGAGTTTTGAATCATATAATCATATACTTTTGTGGACTGGGTATTTTAAGAATAAGACCGGCGAGATCTAAGACCATTAGTCATTCTGTATTTTGTACACTTTCTACAGGTTCATCCAGTCAACAGCATTTTGTGTGTTATCACTTGATACATATATGAACATACATGTGCTGCATGCACGTATTTTATATATACATATTCTGAACTATAAGGGAAAACTATTATTCTGAAAATGAGGGGAAATATGCACACTTTCTTTTAATGTATTTATACGTCTTTTTATTAATGCTAACAGAAGTTTTTCACATGGATGTATGCATTTAAACACTAGAATAAGCCACCACACTCTCATTTAAAATGTTTTTTATTTTGAAGCGTTTGTGAGAGCCACTTTATTTGAGAGCGTGAATGAGTGACCACTTACCCAGTAACCACCTTGTGAAGCAAGTTGCATCATTGCAAGAACATTAATTTTCAAACAGTATGCTTATGAACTGACTCTTCTTTCATCTCAATGTTAGAACAATAAAATAAATAGATCTAAAATTTGTCCCATTCAAATAGTAGTAAAGTGACTGACAGTAAATTTATTCCAATAGGGTGACCATTTTACATAGTTTTATATAAAAATGAGATCGAGGGTATACCCATATTTCCCTTTTCCCCTGGGCTTAAGTAATTAAGTAAAACAGGTAACAATAAAGCATGTGTTCTTTTACAGAAATTAGCTCTGAAGATGCTCCAAATGAACGAGGATCCATCCATTTTTTCCTTAATAAGTGTTGGTTTCTTTAAACCAACACTAGAGCAATATTAATGTTAATTTAGGCAGTAAATTTAATTTCTCTAAGTTGCATTTAGTGACTGTTATCAGAGTGATAATAACAAAATTAAATGAACTTTAAAAAAAAGTAATGTAGTTAGTGTTATGCTGCAGAGCTGAGCAGGCGTACTACGAGACGTTGCTATACCAAAGAGTTTATTTTTTTGCCTTGTGTAGCAGGGCAGAGTCATACTGGTCTATTACAAAAATATTTGTAAATATTGTATATAAGATAATTTAAACACTTTTTCACTTGCTTAGTACTGTCAAATGTCTAATTTTCTACTGTAACTACAGTATATAGAAATTCTTCATGCAATCATTTCCATGGAATTTTATGTATGGAGTACTTTTGTGAATGTTATCTCATGAAAAATGCCTTGGTCTGTGACATCTCTTCATGAAAGTAACACAGAGCTGGCAGGTAGCTTCTCTGTGAGGCTGTGTTTTAAATTTGTTTTGTTCCTGGTTGTCTTCTTGCTGCTGCTGCCTGCTTGCACAGATAAGAATCCTGTGCTGGTCATTCTGTTCAAAGAAATGTGTGCTGTTCATAATGTCAGTAGAAGTCAAAGGTATCTCCTGTCGATTCTTGAATGTATGCGAACATTAGCTGTTGTCATGTTCTATTTAATACCACTTTTGTGGTATTTGTAGCAGACAGGATCTGCAGTAGCGTGTGTGGCAGGGTTGCAATTTTGGCTTTGGGGTGGAAAACTAGAACATTATTACTTCAGTAACAGTGCCTTAGAAACCTTGTCTGGTTTTGGGTTAGAGAATTGAATTTCATAAAATTTATGAATCTGAAATTTTGGATCTTCCTTTGTTTACGTACAGATTTAATTTTGAATATGGAATTGCCTGCCTTCTCTTTCATGATACTATTCGTCTGTTGAATAGGAATTTCAAAGGCTGATGGCAAAAACCCTAATAGTTTATAGAGTGTTGCTTTCTAAAATATTTTTTCTTCTCCCTGTCAAGTATAGTTTATTTAGAGAAAGAAAGTCTCACTTCATACTCTGTTTCTCAGTTGGGTCATTTAAGTGTCACATTAAATATCCTTATGAAAGAGGGAAAAAAAAAGTGTTCTCAATCAGTTCTGTCAGCATGTTATTCTATTCCAGTAGTGAAAAGGAAATGCATCAGAGTTCACTAACCTGCCTAGATGCTGATATGGTAAATTTATTAACCTTGTGAATCAGCAAGTATTCTCAATGTCACCTGATTCTACCTTTTCTTTGTTTTGTTACAAATTGCATGGCAGGGTATCACATGTAGAAGCATGTTGAAAACATAAATAACGTGTGTGGTCTTGCAGTGACAATGTGTATTTGCCTTCAAAAACTTAGACTTTGAGCATGTGTTCTATGTATGACTTAACAGATACTACAGCTAGCTCCCAAGCTTGCTTAGTTCTGCCCCCTGTACCGTGTCCAAGGAGGTCATGAACCCACTGTATGAATCCAGGTCATGAATTCACTTATATCTTGCATAGGACAATGAAACCTGTGTAGATCAGGCTGGTTTTTTAGAGGGATTGTAATCAGCTTTTGATTAAAAGAGAAAAGAATGCCTAGTTTTAGTTATTGCTTTTAGCTTTGTTTGCACTAGCTTGTGTATTATGAATTGTCTTCTTCAGAAAGTCAGTTTTTCATTTATTATTGCTGTGTTTGACCTATGTATATGTGGGTTCTTGATGGATAGTCATTTAAATGCATATTTGAAAACTGAAAAATACTGAGGAAGCTGTAGAAAGAGTTTTATTAACTTACATTGCTGTATAAGTAAAAGATTGCATTTCTCAGTACAAATACTTTGTGCCTAGGCGTGAATGCTTTCATGCCTGATTTGCAAGGTTGGTATGCATAAAGTCATTTGGAATAGATTAAGTGGTTTTTATTAGCATGTAGCTCTTAGGAAAATTTGTGCTCTCCTTTTGCTTAATGATTTACAATATAAAGGTGAGATGGCTAGGTTTTTTGGTAAGGATAAATGAAGAATTAGCAAGGACTCTTCATCTTTGAAAATAGATGTGATTGTTCTTGCTGTTTCTGAGTCTTGAGTGATAAAAAGCACTAGATGAAGCTGCTGGTAAACAATTCCATTTTGAGGGTCATCAAGATCTAAATGACACAGAATGCTGCTGTCTTGTCAGCCATGTGAGTAAAAGAGTTTTCTTCTGTTGTTTTGTACTGCATCATCAGGTAATAGAGACAATGTGGAGCAACAGTGCGTATAACTTTTTACATCTGCGTTGAAAAGCACATTTAGGTATGTATTTTAAAGATGCAAGTCCTGCATGCTCAAGTCATGTATGTTCTACATATGCCTGGCTGTAAGCATATGAATACTCCTGCTACTTAAATCAGTAAGCTCATTCAAATATTAAATGTCTTGATCACTTTGAACTGAAATATTTCTTAGAGGAAGGAATATCAGCTGAGAAGTATAAATCCCATAATTTTCCATTATTGGGAGGGGAAATTGCACGCATTTCTTAATTCATTTTATAATACAAATCACACTGCAAAATAAAGAAGCAGTCATACTGTGCTTACATATCTATAGTTTATCATTTAGCATTTATAAGGAAATAATTTTGTTTCTAAATTAACTAGCAGGCATACTGAGTAATATAACTTAAAATTTATTTAATTTATCAGTCTCACTAGAAAGTATTAAGACTGTCAGACTGATGTATAGCATTTAATCAAAGGATAACACTCATTTTCAGATTAATATCATTAATACTTCAATGTTTCATATGACAATAAATCCTCAATGCATCCTAAATTCTTTGATATTCCAGTGCAACAATAATCCTCCAGTGGATTATGCTTTAATAATATGTTTTAATTAACATGCTTTTGTCCTCAAAGATTTTTTGAAAAGCAAATTAAAATTATTATGATACTGGTATTACAAATAATAAAAAAAAAAGTTCTGAAATCTAACACCATTTTGATGTTATAAATTGTTTCACATTAAGATCAAAAGGGAAGAAAGCCAAAGCAGTATCAAGGGCTGTGGGCTTCTTATTTTAATTAATAATTTCCAGCCCCTGGGTTGTGTATACTCACTATTTTTTTTTTTTTCATGTAACATAGATTAACTCATCTGTTGTTAGATCTTTGTACTTGAAACCTTTAATTTGGTACAAAGTGTACTAGCTTTTGATGTTTCTCTTACTCTTAAGGACACACTGCATCCCTGGTTTTCAGGATTTTTCAGGTCTAATTTCAGCCCCAAAGTCAGAAATTTTATGCAATGTAGGGTAACTCAGGTCCAGTGAAAACAGGACTACTGTGTAAAGATGTAAAAGGGCCACTTTCCTCTTCCTTCAGAAACAGATGAATATCAAGAATTTTCCCTGCTCAGTTCTAGTTCTTACTTTGTTCTGAATGAGTCTGAAATTCTAGGAGGACTATGTGGGAAAAATACTGAGATTAGAGATGCTCCTGATACCCTATGATTTGCTGGTGTGCATAATACAGCTCAAGGTTTAATATCCACTTAACACTAATTATCTCTCACCACTTGCATGGGTGAAAGCCTCAGTTCAAGTCTGTATGGAACTTGTTTTCCTCGTAAAAATATTTTGTTGTGAATCTAGGTATAATTTTTTTTTTTGTGTGAATCCTGATAGCTTTTCTCATTTTGTTTTAGGTCAAACAAATGTTTTATGAAAATACAGTTACTCTTTGGTTGTTTAAGTAAGTGTGACTCCGAAACAGCTGAAGGGAGAAATACTAAGCTTGGGCGCAGCTAAAGGATATCCAAGGAGTATACTCAACATGGTGCTGATGTAGTCAGCTACTACAAATCTGTAACGCCTTTGGCACAACACATTAATGTATTTTTACTTGTATAATAATGTACAGATGGTCAAGCCAAAGGAAGGTGTTAGAGGGAATAAAATAATTTAATTTTTTCCCATGAAAGATATTAACGTGCTGTATCATACTATCAAACTTTTGTAGGCTGCTTCTCCCATGTTTGTTTTTTTTTCTCTAACCTCTTAATGAATTTTTATTGCAGTGGACTAAAAAGAAGCAGTAGATCTGTCCTTAAGAGGGTCTTAGACTTCCATACTCTTAGATGCATAGATGTTGATGAAGCAGCTGGTAAAACAGGATGTGATCTATAAGGGTTACATTCAGGTTTGGAAGTTTTGTGTTGATTTTTTTTTTCCCTTTAGACTTATCTTGTTAGTCAAAATGAAACAGAAGGTACAAAATAGATTTAAAGGGGAAGCTGGAAGAGAAAGTGCCTTTAAAATAATTTAGTGATAAAATATAACACATTTCTTTTAAAAAAAACCAAACAAACCCAAACCAACAAACCAAACCCACAATGTTTGGGTAAATAGTAAAAACCTCATACTTTTTTTAAGGAAGGATGAAATAAAAATGTTTTGAGGCATAATCAGGGAATGAGAATCTCAGATGAGAAATGGGGACTCTGTCCTTTTATTGCTCCCCACAGCTCTCTTTCTTATTTCCTATTTTGCATTTATTTTCTGGAAGAGAAAGTCTTGACATTTGACTGCTTGTAGAAATAGGCCCAGAGCACTCAGGGACAGAGATTAAAGATTTTTAATGCAGTTCAGGTTGCCATTTTGCATCTAAAAGAAAGTACCTGTCCTTATGAAGGATTAGAATACGATTAAGATTTCGAGCTATGCATTTTTAAGGCTCAGCTAACCATCTTCTGTCACTGCAGTTCTTACTGCAAAGTTGACTGAATGATGTTAATTTTTCGTTCTTTTTGGGGAAAGTGTCAAGGAAAGAAGAAAAGGAACAACTTGACTTTGATGACAAGACCAGTGCTAGTCTACAGATGGGAGTGAGGAAAGCACATGCACTTTCCTTTCCATGCTGCCAGTTATAGACGAAAGGATGTCTTGCTTTTTTAATCTAGTTTTCAGATAATGACTTAAACTTCTGTCCCGATGTCTTGCCTTGCTAAAATACCTGGGATAACTCTCGGATAGCTAGAATAAAAGCAAATCCTGAGAACAACGGAAGACCTTAGGAAATAAGTTCATTAACTAGAAGCTGAAATAAAAAACAAAATTGATTCCATGACATAGGGGTAATGACAGCAGACAAATTATAACATGAATTTAAAAAATGCTTTTTATTTTAGTATAGAGACTTTGATTTCATTGAGGATTTGGAATTTGATTTTTGATTGTTCACTGGTGGATGCAATGTTTTCTTATATATAATATGTACATAATTATATAAGTTAATATATATATAATATATATAAGTATATTATATACTTATATATAATATATATAATATACTTATATTAAGTATAAGACTACATGCAATGAACAATGGTCAGAGGTGGAAGGAGAACTGTAGAGATGGGTAATTGTTGATAGGACTAAAAAAAATAAGTGTAACTATTTAAAGGATATGATGTTGCAATCTTTGATCTGTGGCATTATTTGTCTAAGTTCTACTAACACATCTATTTGTAAGTGCAAAATAAACACAGTCCATTCATAGTGACCATTCTTATGACAGTAAATCAAGTTATTTTTCATTCATTAATAACAGTAGCTCTTTACTCTCCTCTAATTAGCTCTTCAATTCCTGTTTATTTTTTGTCCTTTAAAATATTGCAGTTAAAAATGGCCATAAAGATAGTATTTTTAACCATTTTAAAGAGTAAGATAGTGTCCAAGACTTAATTTTAGTAACTAAAAGTGATTACATTTCATGATCCAGTGGGAATGAAAAGGTTGCACTGTGATTTGTGTAGCATGAGGCAATGTGGAAAACAAAGGACGACAGTTTTCTTCAGGTATTTTCAAAAGAGAAGCTTCAATCTTAGAACTGTCAAACATTGTAGAATTCCTTACATATCTTGTCCTTTGTAAAATGGAGTTAATGTGCAATATTTGGTGAAGTTAGTGGATATTGGAGGCCTTTCCTAGCTTACAAGCTTGCACCCATTGCAATTAGAAGACTAACAAGATTTTAATTAATCAAAATGTATGTTTCATTTCAGTTTGGACTTGTACTGTTGATACTTGATAAACTAATCATGTTAGCCAAAAAAATGGGTGCAAGATTGTAAATTTTTCTAAGCCTTAGCATGTTGCCTACCTTTGACTTGAATTATGAAAGATTATATGCAATAAGAATCACTCTGAAGCCTATTTGGAGGAAGTTAGAGAATAATTCATGGCCTTAAGAGTAAACCTTACAGTTCTTGTTGGATCAAAACTGATCTTGTTCAATCTTCTCTGTCTCTTGTTTAGAACTTTTTAAATTATAGGTTAATTGGAAACTAAAAAGTAATAGAATAGGTATGACGGTACAGCAACAGAGTGTTTGATAAGGAGTTAACTGTGCTCCATGGCTTTAGAAAGGAAAATTGTTAAATAACTCAATCATATTCTTTAACTAAATCTTGAAATACATTAAAATACTCAAATGCCTATGTCATGGCCATAGATTATGAACCATGGGCCAAATACTACATGCTTTACAGTTAAAAAACTTTTGGTAGGCTGTACATCAGTTGGACTGTAGTGACTCAGTTCTCTTCATTTCACTTTTCTCAGAAATCCTTTTGTAACAGCACTGATGCCAAATACAGGGAAATTTTAGAGGTTTGCAATCCATCAGCAGTATGTGCTTTCTGTGATGTGACAGAGAAGAAACAACACTTGAAAAAGTTGTAATGGGCTAGGACTTGTCCAGGTGTAGATTTCATAGCACATCTGATACTGCTTTGTGTTATCTTTTGTGTACCTCTTCTTTGCACAACCCTACAGTGAAATGGAGCAGGTTTCATGACTGAGAAGGAATAGCAGTTCTCTCTTACATGTGGTACTTCATCATAGTCACAGGAGAATCAGTGGCAAAAATTGTGTTCACTTCCATAAACCAAAACAAAACCTCACTTTTTCCTCAGGTATTTTCTGATGAATATGTTCCCTACCAAAGCTCATACTGCAAATGATAAACTTTTGATGTGTAAATAATTCAGGTGATGGCCATTGTTAGTTGGAAAATAATAATTTATTGCTAATAACATAATCCCCAGCTATTTTTGACAGAATCACATGTGCCCACAATGTAGAGCTTGGTCACCAAGCACTTGTGATCAGTACATGTTTCCAACTGCATTCTTACTTCATTTGTCAAATTTATTGTGTAAAAATAGGTTGGAAGCCTCGTCTATCAACACAAATAATGTAATCTTTTTGAACAGCAGCTACAAAAAAGCTGAAGATTCTCATGATTTATGTAACTATACAAGGAGTCACGTTAAAAATGTGCTAGAAATTAAATGGCAGATATAACATACAACTTTTTAAAGGTAATGGGAAAAATTGAGATGTCTTGGCTATCTACAGCCATTTGAGATGCCATAGTACCATGGTATCATGGCTCAGGAGACCTTCATCCCTCTGGAGAAGCAAGTGAATATGACACAAGACTTGATGGCAACAGCACTAGATGCTGATACCTGAGCACCTGAATCACTTTCTCAGACTCACTCATGTTGTGTACAGACAGTGGCAATTTTTGCTTTTATATATGCCCTATCAGCTGATAGAAAGATGGAGAGCCAGGTGGCACAGAAGTTCTCCTTTGCCAATGATGATGTGTTACCATATTTTATTATTTCTCTATGCAAGCCTACTTCATTTTGTCTACAAACTCTACAACTACTTCTTTACAAAGTATGATTTAAAAGTTAATAATGATGTAAGTTCATAAAATAATTTTAAGACCAGAAAACAAAAATACTTAAGAAGTATGAGAAGTACTGAATTACATTTGGGAAAATAATTTGTTTAGATTCTGTTTATCACTCATAAAAGTCAATCAAGAAGATACTCCATATTTTATAGTACTCTTCTCTATGATTAAAAGAGACTTGGATTAATTATGTTGCAAATTGATTTCTTCATTTTTATCCACCTAATTGAAATTCTAACATGGTCAGAAAAATATGTAAGAAGATAAAATGATTCTGTATCAAACTAAATGTGAAAATTGGGAAATTTGACTGAAATTGGGAAATTGACTGAAAATAGAGACAGAAAAATGATGCAGTCTCCCAAATTAAGAACATATCTATGTATTTTGAATATGTAGAAATTTAAATGCATCTCTTCAGATGAGTCTGGAACTAAAAGTGCACATGAAATCTTAAGAAATTAAAATCAAAATGACATTTGAATAAGGAGCCACATGATTTTTAAACACAAAATGTAAAAGCGTGGAAATTTCACACAAAATGCAGGACAGTGGAGAGGCATCTGTTTATGAACTGAATAGTAGATAGTAGTGTAGATTGTCATCACATAATAAACATCATAATCATAGTGTGATCTTATGGAATTCATAATCAGTAAGTCTATCTTTTTGCATTTTAGTAGAGATTGCTTTTAAGCTTAAGTGGGTTCTTGCTTCAAAGCCACCTGACATTCTAAATTAATTACTATTTAAAACATTAATGTATTTAATTTATTACTGGAATATATTGCAATATGATATTCAAAATTCAAATTTTTAAGGGGGAAATATTTTTATATTTTATATATTTTTTTTAGTTAGTTTTGAAAAAGTGACTATCTATTACATGAATGATTGTGAGACTTTAATATCCTGCTGAGGAAAAAACCATTTAATCTAGTTGAATGTGTGAAAAGGGCTAGTAATAATATATTCAACATGTATATGGCTGTAAAGGGCAGATTGAATTTTTCTATTTCTGTTAAAAGCTATGAGTGTGCATACATGTAAATAAGTTTCAACATTTTAAATATTAGAATACTGTTTCTGCATTAGTTACTGGGTTTCTATCCAAACCTGCTAGAAATAATTTCTGAAAGTAGCAGAAAGTATATAATATACTCCAGATCTGTATATTTTTCTTTCTAATTATATTTGAAAGAAGTTCTGTAGTGTGTGTCTATATTACTTATGTGCAAAAGTCACCTATGAAGTGTTTTTCAACACAACTATGGGATGTAGACCTGTGTCTTGAGTTTAAGATTCCAAATATATTAAAAATAGAAGGAATATTCTTGAATAATACCGCTTATAATGCAGAGTTATCAGACATTATCTGCATTCACTACTTGAAACAAAAAGCTGCCTTATAATATACAGAGGTCAAGTATAAACTGTTGGCCAGAAAGCAAAATTCTATATAATCAACCTTTACTGAAGCTCTTGCAGGAAATTTATAACACCCAAATGTCATGAATGTTTCTCTGTTAAGAAGTCATGATGCAGCTCTGGCTTATAACCATAGCTCAAGTATTATCTTAATTTTGTCATTGACTTTGTGAATGTTTAATCTGGCCTGTATAGAATTTCTTAGAAATAATGTATAACCTTGTGTAGATAATGATTGTGGGCTAATTCTTTAAATGCTACATAATAACTTAAGCTACATAATAACTTTAAAATTATACTAGTAATTATGTTTTGGATGACTCTTTACTTGCTTATTACATGAATAGGCCAATTATGCATTTTATGCTTGAGAATTGATACTTGAGTGAAATACTGCTATTTTGGTGGAAACTCAATTGTAATTTTAAAGCAGCTGGGGGGGCAGAGATGGGGAGCATTTAACAAGAGCTGTTTACAAAGTTGGCAGTATCTTGTGTGTATCAGTGATTTCTGCTTTGCTGTTTCAGAGCTTGTGGCTCTAGTAATAAGATGCTGCAAATATTCAGACAAATAAGGGGTTTTTCTCCAATTACAGCAAGTAAATTTTGGAAAATACCACTTAATATGTAAGTTTTTACTTTCAAAAAGGTTATGGATGAAAATATATCAGGCATCTTCATACTTAAATGATGTTGAAGAAGTACTTTTGATTTTGCCATAGAATCAACAATATACAGTAGACGTGTACAATGATGAATTCTAAAAGTAATGGAGGCTTCTGAAATGTAATTGTATTGGAAGTATCATAGAATAGGGTTGTCGCAGAATAACAGGCTTCATTCGTGAGCAATAATCCTTCTAGGCAATCAAAATCCTGGAGGGAGTTTCAAACAGATGAGTTATTTAACTGACAAGAAGCTTACTAAGCACCACAAGGAAGAAAAAGCATTTACAACAAATTGGTCAGCTCATACATCAAACCATTAGTTAATCTAAAACTGGTAGTGGAACACATGAGTGACTGTAGCTGTGAGGAGTACGTTTGCATGTAAGTAATACGTTTCCCCCAAATTTGCACTAGTAAGAAATCTGTTCCATTTTCTTAGGGTATGTAGCTTTTCCACATATACAAGCAAATGATCCAGAAATTCAATGTGTGAAGTGATATTGTTGGTTACTTTCTTTGGGTGCTTAATTAAAAATATTTTTTTCTATATATAAGAAGGTATCTTGAAATTTTCCTGGATAAGCATGATAAAATTCTGTAATAATTGTTTCACATAAGGTTTTATCAACTGTGTCATGTAGCTATTACTGCCATAAGTGTTAACTGCTGCTTTTTTGAATGCAAAGCAGAGTAAAGTTCATTCAAAATTTTGATTGCTGATATTGTAATAACTTTTAGATTTCATAGCAAAATTCCTGCAGTTTACATATGATGGTCACCCAGAATAGCCAGTATTTTAGGCTGTTTAAAATAAAAAAAGGCAACCTGTAGATGATTGCAGATCAGGTTTGTGTGGGCACCGATCAGTGTTAATTGAATAAATAAACAGCTCATAGTTAAACACAATGAAAAGCTATATATATATGTATGTATATGCAAGTATATAAAAACTTTGGCTGTTCAGTAATTTTCTTTCTCATCTTCTTGTTTAACTGGCATACAGTATGAAGTAATTTTCCAGGAAATTGGCATTATGAGGAGACAAGAGCCTTGTAGAACTGCACTGTTTGTTTTTTAAAGATAAATAATTCTGAATTATAGACTCTATGTGTAGATAAAAAGATGTTTGCTGCTTTCTCTAGAAGCTGCAATGACTAATTGCTATTGTTTCTTGAAATTGAAGGAAAATTTTTTACAGAATTTGTGACTAACTTCAAGTGTTCTACTGCTAAGGGTTAAAGGGAATAGGAATTTAATTTGCGCTAATTTCCTTGCTGATTATATGGACACCATTTGGTCATTGCAGCCTTATGCTTGCCTGTAAATTAAGAAGGGTCACGCTTGCTCTGATTTGCATACAAGATCAGTAAGGGACACGGAGAATGCTGCTGGCAAAGGTATCAGTGACTCAGTAGGTGGCACTTTTCCTTATGAGTCAGCAATGAACCAGTGCCTCCACAGAGAGCTGGAAGTCAGAGTGCTTCTGATTGTACTGTATTTATGTGGAAAGTAAAGCTCTGGTCTTGGCCTTCTGCAGTCATTAAAGGCTCTATGGCATGATTTACAGCAGGCGGGGTGTTTGCCGAGAGGTTATGGTGAAATCAAAACATCAGGTAACAGTGATTACAACTTATTTACTTCAGATCTCCCTGGAAGTTTTGAATATATTATAAATTCTCAATCATTGCCAGTTTTATTTTCCTGGCCAGTACAGAGTACCTGCAATAGCTGATGAAATGGCATGCCCAATATTCTCTTCTTCACCTCTGATCTTGGGTTTTTTTATTCTTGATGTGGAGATTAAGAGGTGCACATAATTGCATAAAGTGAAATTGCAACAGGTATTCCTGAACTCTCACTGGATTAATTGAGTTACAACAGAAATGGTAGCCTGTCATCTATCTGAACCTCTCAGATCAGAACAGCTGTGTGTGCTTTCAGAGGGATTAGAGTAGGCAAAATTCTCCATAATACTAAGATTCGGTTTGTAGTCTCGAGGGATGACTTGTTAAAGTCACTATCCAGATTGAGGAGTAGGTGTAGGGTACAGGGTGCCTCCTGTACATAATTTCTTTCCATTTGTTGAAGATAGTTTACCAGTCTCCAGAATAGGACAGAAGAATGTGTCCTCGCCAGCTTCAAGTATACTGGAAATTCTGAAGTCCCTCACACAAAAAAAGAAATCTTTTCTAGACGCTTGTATACATGTGGCATTTGTTTTCTAAATGTTGATTTTACAAGATTTATGCAAAACAAAAGAATACTTCTCTCCTTTCAACAAACTGAGAGAAATTACGGTTTAGAATCCAAATGACATAGACAGAATTAGGTGTGTGGATGCAAATATGTGATCTGGAAATCCTCTACTACTACTTTTTTTAGCCATGCTAGTTGCCGAGCTCAATGAATGAGTGTGCAGCATTATTGAACAAAAAATTCAAGTCTTTTCCTACGTAGATCTCTTTAAAACACGCATTGGTTTCTCCCTGACCTGTCAGATATTCTATCAGACTGGCTCCAGAAGACAGGCTGCACTTCATTAAATGACTGGTTTTGCTCTTTGAACTGTACACAAAAGGTATTGTAGCACCATATGAAGTTGGATTTTAATTGAATCCTAGCTCTTAATCCACTCAGATTCTCTGAAGCATTTCCACTGTCCCTTTGAGTATAATTTTCAAAACTTTGTCTGCTGATCTCGTGCTGGGATCCATAGGCACATTAACTGGAATCAGGCTGGGATGCTATGGGCTGTGATTCCAGCAAGGAGATGGAATCTGTGTGTGCCAGTATATGATTATATAGAAATTAAGCATTCATTAATTTTTCTCTTCACTTAAGTGAAATGCTCGGCCTGAGAACTGTAGTGAGTTTGTTGAAATGATAGTAGAAAGAATACATGTGATTTTGTCTCTTACCTGTCATCTGTTTTGTGAAAAATCAGAAGGAAGATTTTTCAGTGAAGAAAAAAAAATCCAACAATTCTCCAGTTTCAATTTAATTCATGTTTCCTTTAATGTATAGAAGATTTTGTGTTTGATATACATTGCAAAGAAGAGTGCTAGATCTTAGCGGTGCTTGACTCTTCTCTTCCTCTCCTCCCCAGTAAAGAGCATTTTCTGAAATTCAGTGCAGTAAGATACAGATATTGTTATGGTTTTAGGGGCTGATTATTTACTTCTCTTTGTTGTCAGGTATCATTGTACTGCATGTAATAGTTTTTCACTTTTTCACTTCTTTTTGCTAAGGTCAAAGTAACTGGTGGTATTAAAAACATGAGGTTTCTGAAGTCAAACATACATAAAATATGCAATGCATATATACCATAATGAGAAACTTCTTGCACTGACAGGGGACAGCTGACAGCTATTTTTGTTTTTACTGAGTTTTAGTATCAAAAAATATGTTTAATCTTTTAGAATACTGACTGTAAATTCTGCTTTGAATTAATTGACTGCTAGTTTAATTATGTTCAGTGCAGCTATGGACTTGTATTCATTCTTGTTATGTTTTTAAAGTGAATAAATTAAGTCTAGCAAGCAGAGAAAAACTAATGAGGAAGCATTCACAGAATACAGAAATTTTACCTAATATGAAGTAAACAAGTATAGGTGCTATTCTGTATGTGCATTATATTTTTAAATAAGCCAAAAAGTTAAATTCAAAAACCTAATATGGCACTAACTTTATCTAATCAAATATTCTGAAGATAACTTTTAACATGGGTTCAGCAACATTCAAGCTGGTAACAAGCAAAATAATACAGAAGTCAAAAGTTGTGGAGAGAGTAGAAGAAGTGCTAGGGCTCATTTCTTGCAAGCCAGCTCAGGAATGGAAAGAACAGGGCAGCATTCACGTGTTACAGTCCTATAAGGATGCTAAGGACGTAAGGGCAATATTACAGGTTTGGTTCTGGATCTGAGCAAGCAAGATCTTTAGAGGCTTCACCATGCTGGGTCAGCTCTACCAGTTCTGTCTGGCATGTGTGGGAACCTGTCTAATGCTCTGTTGTGAAGTTTCGTATTGTAGTATGGCTGCTAAATTTAGATTACAAATAATTTTAAGAGCCACAGGGGATTATTTTCTATAGAAAGTTGTCAAGGAATGTCTGCTATGGTCATTGCTATGGTAGGAATGGTGAAAGGATACCATAACAGTATAGCAAATGCTTTCCAATTTGTGTGTCTTCAATGTACCTTTGAAATAGCATTTTTCTACTAAGATATTCCAACCATTTTTTATGGTGTATATTTATTTCTTTGGATTTCCCATTTAAAATGGAGAAGAAAACTATTTTCAGTTTCTGCTTACACAGAGAGATCCAGCTTGGAAGATTTTAGGCCTCAAAGTTTTCTATGGAAAGTTTTAATAAAAAGTGTTTTTTCAAACCTAACTCTAATACTGTCAGCTGCTATAATTGTATAGACTTCATTTGCTCAGAGCAATGTTTGGAGGACACATGTATCTAGCATGTATCTATCCAAACAAAACTGGACCACCTTTTAGTTGTTCTGACTCATTTGCTGAGTGAGAAACAACTCTGGGACAAGCATTATGTTATAGTGCTGCTCTACTAGTTCTGTGTGATCTCTACTATGTCTAGAAGACCAGGGAAAATAAAAAGTCTTTTTCTAGGCAGCATTTCCTGAAGTAAATGTCTGGCTGTCATATACTGGTCAAGCAGACCTGGATTTTACTAGACAGAATAATCTGCTTGGTTTACCCAATAGCCTGGAAGATAAGACAAGTGATTAACTTATGTTTTCATTTAACAAACCTCCAATAATGCTAAATTTAGTTACCTGAACATAATGAGATGAGAAAAAGTTAGAGGGTTAAAGATCTGACTGAAAGTAAGGCTTTTGAATGCTGACTTCTTTGATGTATGAGTGAAATAAGGAGAGGGACGGAGGCAGCTCTTAAGAACAGAACTGTTCCTCTTATCCTGCATATGCCTGTTTAAACACTGACTTCTCTCACTCAGGGAGATAAGTCAAGCAAAAAGTATATTGCATAAGATGGTATTTC
Organism: Gallinago jamesoni; assembly: GCA_025769975.1. Lineage (NCBI taxonomy): Eukaryota > Metazoa > Chordata > Aves > Charadriiformes > Scolopacidae > Gallinago > Gallinago jamesoni. Next base: position 23,435,635 of record JAOQGH010000077.1, on the reverse strand, counting down.
TTAAATCATGGATGATTTAGAGATCACTGCCCATTTCTAGTGATCTTGTTCAGAAACTCTTTAAAATGCACAATAATGTAGAAAGAAAGCTAAGCTAAAGAGCCGGATGCTGTGACAGAGTAACTTCATAGATTGTCAGCATCCTCAGCGTGTCATGAGGTAAACAGCTTAAAATGTGTTAATTCCAATGCCTAAAGAATCTGCTAAGGGGCAGGATGTGACTGCCAGAGAAAAGTTCTTCCATCTTCTGTGCGTACATCCTCTGATAGATGAAGAACTGTTTAATATCCTGAGAGTGAATTGCATTGGACCTTTACAAGACACAGGGATCATCTGTCTGTCTGTCCCTTTAAGGAAAAAGAAGTCTGGGCAGAGGGCCCTTTGAGTCTGTGGTGGAAACTTATTATTAAAGCAAGTTTGTCCAAACAAAGATTCTGACTAAAAGACCTTCCCAGAAGATGGTTACTTTATAGAAGTGTCCAGGTGTTCAGTGCTGTAATTTTTCCTGTATTTGGACACCAAATTGCAAAAAAGAGAAAAAAATAAGATTGCAATAATATACATGAACTGGACTAAAAAGTGGATTAATAGAAAAGCTTAGAAGTCAAAGATAGAGAGAGATTCAGAGTAACTTGAAATTGCTATCCAAGATTTTTAAGAGGAGAGCCTTAATCTTTTTGGAAGGTTACTGTTCATGTATTCATGTATTCCCAAACTAATACATTCCATCTGTTAGACATAATCAGCAAATTAATTTTTAATACAAAGGGACTTTGAGGAAAACCCACTGACGCCAAGACAAAAGAAAAGGTTTTGTGGAAATTTTGGAAATTCTAGCAGAATCACTGCTAGACTAGAGGTGCTATTTTGTTAGTAAGAAAAGTCAGTGAAATTTGAAACATTGTGTTTTCTTGAGAAGTGCCACTATGATAAATTCTCTTTGTAAAAAACTGAAATCACAATTCAAGTATTGCTCTGTGTGGTAACAATCCACATAAGAGGCAACATTTTGGTGGTAGGAATCAAAATAACATTTGTATGATCCACATAGAGAAAAATGAAAGCAAGAAATGTGGCAAAATACAGATGCATTGTTTGCACACACCTGAAAAAAGATTTTAATGTGATCGTAAGATACACAGGCAAATATCTGCTTTAAATTATGTTTAGTCAATTAATGTTGGTACTAACATACAGATCTTTATATCTAAAGCTGGATTCAGCCTTTATATATTTTCACGTCCATTTGCTTCAGTTTAGCAGCATGAGATAGAAGTCATAAGCTATGCAGTCTGGTTCCTTGTTTGTACCCTCTATTCGATATAGAAAGCAGGTAGATCTGGAAAATACTAAGCCTTCTACTGTAGGGACTCCTGGTGCATATGTTTGTACATCCATTGCATGGCATGAAAATACTCAGCTCACCTGATTTGTTAACTTGCTTCTAAGAATCTAATTTTTTGAGAAAGTGTTATTGCCTCTCTAAATATGTTACTCTACATCTATAGCTGCAAACATTGTTTAGTCAGAATAGTATTTTTACGATTTATTGTCTCCCGCTTCCCCTGATTTTGTGGAGCACAAGTAGATCTAACTGTCTTAATGAATTATTGTTAGGTAATTAATCAGCTTCTTCTGGTTCAGACCGTTGCCTCCTGGAACTTCCCATAATTCACCTTCATCAGCCAATACATATAGACTTTAATTGCCTTATAATATTGTCAGGATTGTTTCAGGTAATACTGAAAGGGTCTGATTGCATCTCTTTGAGCAAAGCAAAATATATTAGTGTTCTGCCCCTATTCTCATTCTACACATTTGTCTTACCAATGTCATGAGCTGGATTGAGGACACATCATCAGGGTGCAATCAAGAGCAGGCTTGTCAAAGTGAATAGGAATTTCAGACTTGCAGTGTGAAAAGAATAACTCCCCACAAGGCAAGTTGCATAAACTACTAGGTACTGACAGCTGGGGCAGTAGAAATTGTCCTTTCAAAGGAAATTATTTTTAAACACCAAGATGAAAATATAATGATAATGCTTTGCATGCTTAAAAGGTGCAAATAAATAATTTTCTACTCTCATTTCACTTGGTAAAATTCACTCAACTTCATTTTGGAGCATTGGAAACATTTATATATTTCAAAGTGTATCTGATTATTTAACCAATATTTGGGGAAATTATTCAGATTAGTTTAATATATTGTCTCTATTCTAGACCCAAGACACTTCCATATTATTTGTTATTTTGATAAGTGTATTGAAGTTCACTGACACTAAAAAATGTGATCCCATTTCTTCAACTAATAATACCGTAGTAATTGCAATTTTATTAGTCTGTCTCTGGATGCATCCCTGTCCCTATGGAAAAAATGTTTTTGAAGATACAGTGATGTGGAACACTTCAAACAAAAGGCCAGGCTAATTCTTCATTGAAATTAGTAGGACTTTTTCCCTTGACTTCAAAGAAAATAGCAGCATAATAATTAAACACAATTGAGAGAAAGAAGAAAAAAAAAAAAAAGAGAAGCTTTGATTTGTATAAGCTTTGGAGTAGAGCATAAAGACAGATAAGAAAGAGTTCTGTGAGATAAGAATAGGGAAGAGGGAATAGCAATATTGTTCAGTCCAGATAGCAAGTACTGCAATATAGGCAAATCTCATAAGCGTAGGATGGTAAGAAAAAACACTAGAAAAGGCAATATTTGAAGATTTATGTAGTTTGATCACCTGGTGATTCCAGCAAATTCTCTGTCAAGATCTTGTGGGAGCTGTTTCAAGTGAAGGGAGCACATGAACCATTAACACAGTGAAGTTCTCTGATTTATTCTAAATGCAGTAGAGACTTAGCCCCTTCATCATAATGTCTTTATTTGGACCTAAAGAGAATCTCTATGGAAAGAGATTGTGGAGCATGTCCATACTGAACGAATCATGTCAAAGGCACCTAAAAGCTGAGGTAGCTGATGTCAGCATGGTCTCCCTCCTCCCAATATTTTTAACTAGTGTTTCAGAAGCCTTTATTGGCAGGAGAAACATTCTTTTGTAGTGTTTAACTAGTTCATTGGGGACTCCCTGTTTCTTAGCAAAAAAGTAGGAGCTGTTGTAAATGGCCATGATCCAAAAATCCGTGATTTTTACCAGTTCATCACCATCCATTTTTTGAGGAGGAAGGGCAAATCACACTTCCATCCCTTTCAAGATCCGTAACATATTGCATATTCTCTTTAGATATTTATTACCTCTATTGAGAAAGAGTGAACTTGTAGAGAAAAGGGCTGTAAAGATTTGTTGTATATCGATCTACAAAAAATGCTTTGTGTACATGTAAGAGTTTCACATAAATTACATAGATTTAGCATTATAGTGTTCCTATAGTATTTATCCCTGTAGTAGGTATTGTCATGCCATCAGATTGTCACAAATCATGTAACACTTCTGAAGTAAGACTAGTAAAAATTATGTGCAACACAAGCAATTTTGGTTCTCTCTACTATTTTATTTTCACAACAAGATTTTCTAGAAAACTCCTTGATCTTTATCTCAAAGAAAAGGCTGAATATTGCTGCTGGGTGTTGTGAGGTTGGAATGAATATGTAGTCAGGAGAATCTTTTGCTTACAAAACATTGTTAGCTAATTGTGAGAACACTGTATTAATCATTTAAAACAGCTTTAGCATATGAAGATATGACTTAGACTAAACTAGTCTTAAGGTGATAAAACAGCTAAGAACTGTTGTTGATACTTGTAGAGGAGCCTGGTTTTTGCCAAAACAACAGGGAATATTTTACTTTTGAAAGAATATCAGCTTTTTTGATGGTGAGATCTTAGTTATAGCAGATGACAAACTTCCTTTAAAAACAATTCTGGAGGTGGCTATTCAGGCAAATATTATATATAGATTATGTAAATAAACCTACATGAATTTTTAGCAATCCCTAACAAACTAGAGACTAATCTTCAAGCAGTATCAACTTCTTTACGGGACTGTCATATTTAGATATTCTAAATTAGCCCCAGCTGTCCCTCATTCTCCCTGGGAGGGACCCTCCCTCTTCATATGCTAAAGTAAAACCTGTGGTGCTTTCTCCAGATGTGTTTGGCAGCTGAATGTTAAAGAGGTAGTTTAGTAATTGTGCTCAGAATCTCTAGGTCTCTGCCAAGTACCTGGATGTTGTTTCTTTTTATTTTCTGTTTCAGTATATGTGTGTCTTTTCTGTCCATGATTAGTCTTTATAAAGCATAAAATGAGTTATTTTAATGCCTGTTACTTAATTTAATGGAGAACAGAGGGATATATTTATACAAATGATTTTTATCAGATTTTCTAGAAACTTCTGTTTCGTATCTGTGATTTTTATTGTAGTGAGGGAAACTTTTACAGACTTCTAGTGGGCCATGATTTTTTTTTTTTAGTTCTTGTGCAGACCATGCTTGCCGTGCCTTTCTCTTTGCTTTCCATTTCATTTTAGTACCTATGGGGCTAAAATTTGAAGAAATACAAAGTCACTACCTAAGAAAATCTTATGTTGAAAGAAATGAGGCACAGTCAATAATTAATTGAGGTGTTTTTATCAGAATGAGGAAACATGCGCAACTGGAAGTAGTACAGTTGCAACACCAGAAACTTTTAGA
>JAOQGH010000077.1:23390315-23430898 GCA_025769975.1 Gallinago jamesoni | reverse complement strand
AATTGAGGTGTTTTTATCAGAATGAGGAAACATGCGCAACTGGAAGTAGTACAGTTGCAACACCAGAAACTTTTAGATATGCTTCAGTATACCATCCCTACATTTTGCAGTCGAAGAGGTCTGATAAAATGAGCATAAGGTAATGATATCTTAAGTTCTTGGGTTTGTAGCTGAGTAAAGCTTGATATGATTTTCCTGGGGGGTTTTAATGAAATAAATAATTGTAGCTGTTCTATCAGAGACAAGAGGCTAGAAACAGAGGCCTGGAAACTATTTTTTGGAAGCAATGGGCCGTAAGACGGGGAAAAAAATCTGCAAGCTGGTTGTAGAAGTATCTTAGCAGACACATAATTTTTGGTTCAGTATGTTGTAGTAATAAGTCCATGTGGTATATTTTCAATGCTTTTGAGTTTGAGTTACCATGCATGTATGAAGTTTGTCTTTCTGTCTCTTTCTTGGGCAAGTTTTAAACATACTGCCTATGCTACCCAGTAAATGTAAGTTTTTCTGTTACTTCTTATAATGTTGTTTTGGGATATTTTTTTGCTACTTGGAGTCTAAGCCATTAGCAAATAAAAATATGCTAGATACTTCTGCATCATGCATGTTTATCCAAGGTTGGAAAAAGCCAGGGATATTGCTTGTAGTAATTGTACCAAAACAGATACAAATGATACAATTGTAGATTTGCTTCTTGAATAGCTCTTTGTTTCTGTGGTTTACTATTTGGCAAGTGTTTGGCTGAAGAATGCTTTGTATAGTGGGGGAAATAAAACAACTCTTGGGGGCAGGGGAGAGAGAAAATTTTTGTTTATTTTTTGACTTAAAAATAGTTTATTCAGTTTTTTCTTCTTATGTTTAAGAGCATTTTTACATTAAGTGAAGGAATTTTTCTAATTAAAACCACAAAAAGGAATGTTTTATTGAAACTGGATTTAATCTATATAGAACTAAAACTTCCTTATTATTGGAAAAATGTTTTCTTCTAGGTGTAGAAGGACTTTAATCAGAAATGGCACAAGCCCGCTGAACCCTACATTTTTCCCCTATTAAAAGAGTACACAGATTCACTTAGGATATTTCCATAAGTATGTATATTTTTGCCTAAAATCCCCTTAAAGAATTCTGCTGTGTGGAAAATAAAGGTAATGTGTACAACTGATTGTTTATAAGTAATAACCAAATTAATTAGCTATTTCACAGAAGATATCTTAATATTTATTGGACTAAAAGCCACAAAGGTTTATAGGGAAATAGGAGTGGTGGATCCTGAGTTTGGGACGCCCCAGGTGTGGTCCTTAACAACATGCAGTTGGATGAGGTGGTGAGCATCTCCTTCCCTTAGCTATCTTCTATTTCTTTGTGGCCTTTCTTAACAATACTGTATGTGGTGGAGAGAAGAAATGCCGCATCCTGCAAATGCTTGGGTTTTGGTGTTTGTCACCTTACCTTCTGTATTATATGTTATCTCTTGGATAAGAGGCTGAAATAAACTGGATTTTACTTAATGGTAAGCTGCAAGACTGTTGCATTATATTGGAGTTGTTGGTTTCAATCCTTCTTTGAGAGTGCACTGGATTCCATCTGAATAAAAAAGAAAACACTGCAAGCTTGTGTGCAGGTATTTATGCAGACATAAACGTATAAGTATCTGTTAATATAACACTAACAAAATAGTAGTGTCCTACTGGGTGAGATCCAGGATCCATCTAAAACAGAATTCTGGTTTTGACAGTGGCCTCCAACAGATACTTTTTGGCTTTTACACTTTTCTTTGAGTATGATAGTTCCCAAGTACTCTAACAGTGTCCAGCATTTGTAGCTCAGGGACTTCCTGAGTCTGTTGTACAGATACAGTAAAACTCAATGGATTTCTCTGCTATGAAACAGTCCAACCTCTCCTTGAACTGTCATGGGCTTTTCACATTTGTGCAGTGTATTCAGAAAACAGAAGGAACATGTATGTCTTTCAGAGATGAAGGACTATCAATTAGAAATGACATGACAAACTGAAATTTACTGTGGGACACTGAAATTTGATTACAGTAACCTTTATCCTGTACATGGATCGATAGCTACTCTTTGAGCCACAGTTCAAACATCAGGCACTTTGTGGCTCTTTAGAACAGAGGATAAATGTCCTTTTGATAAAGAATAGCAAGCAGCAACAAAGGTAGTTCAGACTTCTTATTTTTTTAAAAGTGCTTTAGTCATCTACATTTCTTCTAATTAAAACATTGGTCTTCAGTTGATCATGCTTAGATTTTCTTTATGCTGTCTTTTGGGAAAAATACCAACTACTCTAAGGATAAAACCAAGATGCAATATCTATTTATAGACTGAGCATATTTCTCTTCTGATATTTCCCTGTAAAGAATTGATCAAAAGTAGGCTGTCTTAGCTTTCAACCTTCTTAAAAGTAGCTTTTTTCTTTTATTTTTTTTGACTAAGCATGGAGAAAGAACAAGCTATAACTTTTAAAAATATGGTTATATAGAAATATATAATCTAAAAATATGACTGTAGTTAAGGGGACATTGTCAAGATATCAGTCCCACATCAGGGTGGGGAAGGAGAGCAATTAGAGCATTTTTAACTCTAAGAAAGCCCTCCAAAACGCAACAGAATTTTCACTTTTCTTGGTGTTCATTTTTCTGACCTTTTACTTAGCAGCAAAATACACCTTGACTTTTTCAAGTTTTTGGCCAAAACATTATTTACTGCTTGTCAATTATGTACCTTCAAATTGTATAAGCAAAAGATGTCGCTTTCAATGTCTTGTGTTTTATTTTGCATTTCATCCCTTGTCTGTGCTTTAAATGTGGAGTGCAGCAGTCAGAAAAGAGAGTAAGTCCTAATTTGAGACACTTTTGTGTGCTTGGAGAGATAAGTGGTTGGTTATATATAAAAATATAAATACTACTCCAGTATTTATATTTTGCATCAAGAATTTAATTTTTTAATCATTTAACAAAATATTAAAAATGTTGAAATAGAGCATAGCATGATACTTGGATGTAAAATATTTAGCTGGTATCATTTAATCCATCTGTTATTGCTATCTTCTGAGTACAGTGCTTGCCAGGTGTGATATGTTTACTTACTTGGCATAGTGGCAACAGTTTCACATGGCTTTTAAATGAAGCAGTTTTGAAATGGTTTTAACTGCCAATTATATTCTTCATTGCCTGGCAAGTGATAAGTCTTGCGTATGTGTTCCTTTTTTATTACCTTTATTGCTTGGAACTACTTCCTCTTTCAATCTACAGTTTTCTGTTCAGTAGGAGTGTTACAAACTTTAATGTAGACTATGCTGTCTGTTGTAAATACCATCAGGGATGTGAAAATAAGTTATTTATTCTCACTGCCTAATCTCTGTTGGACTGTTTTCCAGTAGTCTCTGGGTTTCCATACAAAGCTGACAGACATTTCGAGGAGTTGCCAAAACTTATCACTTCATAATTTCTGCTAGAAACATTTGCTTAGCTGTGGAAATTACACCTGGGGAAATAAAACTAGCTACATGACTTGGAAGGTATCTTCTGTTTCAGGGCTGGCTGTATTTTATATAAAGCTGCCAAGGAAAAATTGTTTGAGAAATAGCTTCTCTTTTTGGCACAGATGCTTTTATTAGAGCTCTGATTAAATAATAAGTAGCTCTACGATGGAGAGAGGAAAATAAAAGTGAACCACCACAGACTTCACATGGGATGTAGGGTCCTGAATCAGCAAGGCATGAAGGATTGCTTCTCTTTGTTGGAAATAGCTCTTCTAATTACCAGTCTCTTCTATGTAAACATTAACTTCTATCTCTTGGACATTTCACACCCATCTTAATGGACAATCACCTGTGTACATCATCTCTTTCAGAGGATGGGAGCAAGGCAGAGGTGCTCGAGTGCTGGTTTTTTTTTTTGTGTGTGTGCGGGCATTTTGGATGTGTATTTTAGTCTTGTGTAGCAAGTGTTTTGAAGGCTTGCGTGTCTCAGCAGTTATACCCATTCCCTTTATGTTTTAAGGTAAAGTGTACTTCGACTATTCTCTGAAAGCCTAATCTAAATTCTTTGGTGGAAATTGTTAGGAAACCTATGAGGAAACTACCCCAGATTCATATAATTATTTAGTTTTAGGATTAATTAATGCTCTTTAATGTGTAACAGTAACTTAAGAAGTTTTCTGTTGTCAGGCTGGAATTTGATGCTGATGCAGCAATGTGATTACTTAAAAACGTTGGTACACCAGCTTTTTCTTTCATTGCTTCCCACGCAACTTCTGAAAGATCTGAAAGATTTTAAAAGTAAGTTAGTCGTCTTATGACTTTTTCCCTTTTCTCCTAATGAGTAGAAATGTGCCTATTGCTAGAGGTGGGGAAGCTTCCCCTACCAGTACCAAAGAGTCAAAAAGATTGCTCTCAACCTTAATATGTGGCTGTGAATACTGTGTCTCTTCAGAAAGTGTGCAGTTTGGTAGTGCATAGAAAAGAGAATTTACCTTACTACTAAATGTCTGTAAGCTGGATTTATTTGTCTCACTGGCTGGATGGAAAATGACAGTGTCTTAGCAGTAACTAAGAAAGCAGGGCTTGCATTTAAAATAAACAGGAAAGAGAAAGGAAAGTGCAAAGAGAATGCAAAACTAGAAATTAATGAATCATTCCTCCAATTGCATATTTTTGGGGGCTGGGTGATTCATTTCTTGAACAATTTACTTTTAAAAGCTTGGTTTGACTTGGTTAACATCTTTCAGAATCTAGATTTTGTATTTTGTCTTGTATTTTCCATGTTGATTTTAATTATCTTAGTGTCAGAAAGTCAATATGCTTTTGTAGAACTAAGTAGAAGCTTCCTAAGATATTTATTTAAGGAGTGCCTTACTCCAGGGGGTAGGGAAGGAAGAAAATAAGTAAATACTGTCATAATTTGTCTACTTTAAAATCTCTTCTATTATCCCTTTTGCTGCATTGATTTCTGAATTTAATCGGAATCCAAACACATTTCAAGCCTCCCTTCCAGTCTTAAGAGAGCTGGAGACAGCCAATTCAAAATTGCTTAGCGTTGTTTACACAGTCTCTTTCCAGGAAGTCCTAATGGTGCCTTAGAATCCACTTTGTTTTTCCAGAAGAGTCAGTACTTTATGGTACTGTGGAAAACTTCGAGTCATTGCTGTGCCAACTTATTACAGTTAATATTTTGGCAAAATGAATCTATTGCACCAAACAGTTTCAATGGATTTCTTATGCAAATTCTGCAGCAGATGGTCAGATGCATTGATTAGCTTGGCCTTTTGGAAGAGTGAAGACTACATTTAATATAGTTGTCCTCCTTTGGGACAGGCATGTCTGTCTTATGTCTTTGTGGCTATTAGCTCACAACAAAAACTGTTTCAGCTCTAACCCTGACTTTTTCTGCCTGAACTCAGGTGTGGCATAACCTTTTTGATTTTCTATCCTTAATATGTTTGTCTACCACTATTACTGCTACACAAATTCATAAGACACCTTTGTTAAATGCCTAGTATTGTTGTGGAAAATGAAGATTGCAGACATGGATGTATATAATTGCAATTTACATTGCAATATATTTTACAGTCCTGTTTGTGAATATCTTTCCCCACTACTTACATGGCTGTAATATATATTAGTACCTACCTTAACAGTTATTTACAAGTGGTAAGTCCATTGTACATAGGCTCAGAAGAAGGTAAGTCTCCTGGATCTGTTTACCTTTATCTTATTTCATAAAATATTCATGCTCATAATCTTTGGAGCTCACAGACACTGTATGATGAGCCAAAAAAAAGAGGGAATAGCTCTAAACTCTGCTGAGGCACTTGGGAGTCATTTTGATTCATGTCTAGGGATTTCACAAGGATTTGACATGCTTGATCTTTAGCTTGTAATTAATTGTCAGAGCTGCTATCAGCTTCAGAAATCGGTTTCTACTAAGTGGCCAAAAATAGCTGTGCTGGTCTTTCAAACCATTGCCTTTTATGTGTGAAATCAATTGCACCAAGAGCATGTTCTTTTCAGAAGTAACAAAAAGAATCATGTTCTATAATGTCATCCGAGTTGTTTGAAAATGTTAGCACTTCTCATTTCATGATGCTTTCTGTACAAGGATGGGTTGTGTTAAATTTAGTTGCATAAAATACTTGGTTTGAGGAAAGAAATCTGCGTCTGGATACTTCTTTTCAAAATACTAGATATACGTGGCTTCTCTTTATTTGAAAATATGTTTTAATGCAATATGTTCTAAAAAGCCAGTCAGATGAAGAGAGAACTCTTTTGCTACTGAAAGTGCTATTTTAAAGACTGTAATTTCATCTCTTGCTGTCAGTGCATGCCAGATAGTTAATAAAAGCTTGGAACTGGTCTAGTTTCAAGCTATTTTTCTCAGGTTTCCTTCTTTGCTGTAATGAAAAGAATAGGTTTAATTTAGATAAGTCTTTGTCTCTACAAATACCACTTTCTTTGTAAGGAAGAGAAAATGTGGAGAAAAGGTGGAAGCATAGTGAAGCTTCCTGCAGCTGCCATGCTGCTAATCATTGCAGCATACCTGTAATTTGGATATTGTCCACCAGGGATACTCTGTACTGAATGAGAGTGGGTGTACCATGGTAGAAAGGTGTATCACCTTTATCACCTTTAACTGTGTAGGAAGAGCATTGGTGGCAGAAGTGTCTCATGAGGAGCATGCAATACATGCATGCTCTACTGCATGCCCCTTTGTTTGCAGCCTGACAGTCGGACCTGTTGGTCCGAATTCAACCACTGGGAATGAACTGTAGGAAATATGTGAGGCTGCCCAGTTCTCGCTTAGACCAAGAGATTTGAGGAATTAAGAACAAGTCTAAAATACAGCTATATGTCTATTGCAAAGATATGCAGTGGACCTTATTAGACCTAGCAGACATGTTCTAGTCCTGTCTCTTCTACTCTGAATATGACAACAAGAAACATATTGGTATTATAGTGCATATCCTCAGAGGAAAAAAAAAAAGGTAATTTGACAGTTTACTTTTAACTGTTGTCAATAACATTGACATTTTCATCATCTGTTTCTTGAGAATGTGGTGTTTGTTGAGAAAGGGAGAAAAAAGTGTTATTCTTTGAAGTATTAAATTATTTTTCCACTTTTAGGAATCTGTATTGTCAGAGATACCTGATGGTGTGATTGTGTGTGTGTGGTTTTGTTTTTTTTTTTTTTAGCAGTAAGAAGTTCTATTCCCTCTCTCAAGAGAAGCCAAAATAGGAAAGATGAGACAAGTCACACTTCTGTCAGTTTTTAATGGCTGGGGATCCAGATGAGGAGCTCCACAAAACTTGAAAACAAACAACCAATTTCCCTCTGCCTTGTCCCTCATGTCCAAGAAATCCTCTAAATCCTCTAAATGCCCTCAAGCTACTCTTTCTGTGAGGGGAAGCTTACCCTATTCTGTAGAGTGGAAGTTTAGAAAATGTTTAGTTGTATTGATTATGTTTAATTAAGTGATCTCTGTTTTGCAAGACTGAAATTCATCCAGCCCTCCTGTTCTCTATAATTACCTGTCACATTTAAGAGAATATATTAAGATGTAAAACTGAGATTAATGAAAAATTCTGTCTTATCTGATCTGTAAAGTTTATCAACAGCATATTTCATGGAACTTGATTGTATCCAATGGTTTTCAGGAGGCTTCTGGTATCATGTGAGCATACTTCTTTAAAGAAAGAGTACTTAATGTTTTCCTATTTATATTAATGAATCATCAATACTATTTTTGTTACTGTTTATAGCAAACAAACTGTGAAATGTGCATGTAATAGTATTGCTTGAACCTCTCTGGTAATTTCTTATAGGAATCTCCTTTTAAGACTGTTTGGTATGACCACACCATTTTACTGGCAAGCTGTCAGGTATCTATGTATGACATGTTATTTTGAAGTCTATGGGTACGCCTTGATCTGGCTTATCTTCTCTTCTAAACATAGATATCTGTAATTACAAGAGATATTAAAAAAAAATGCATTCAAGGAATGATGACATCTGGGAAACTTTATCTTGCTTCTGGAGAAAAATGTCAGCCTTTTTACAGCACATTTTTCTTAAATAGCAGTAAAATCCAGAATGGGCTGAACATCATTTGACCCCACTAAAATACGTTGCATACAAATCTAACATAGCTCTGGGGTTTTTGTTTTGTAGATAAATATATAGCTGTAAATATATATTTAAATACTCATATTGAAAATGTAAATATATATATGCATAATTACAGGCATATGTATGCATGTATATGTCTCCGTAGAAGATACATAAGGACCAAATGACTTTCCAGCTGGTACAATAAAATGACTATCTTTATGAAGGTCTTACTTCCTCATAAAAAAAAAAAACATTGAAAAGAATTTGTACTGAAGTTTTAACTTGAGGCTTTTAGTAGATGTGTGTGAATAGTCAAATACGAACCAAATTCTAAAACAGAGGACTCTCTACAGAGATCAATGGAACTGTGTTAATATATATCACTACCTTGTCTGTACCAAGTTAGCTTTGTTATCAGGTTTGTCATTGTGCAGTTTTCAGATGGTTAATATTTTGTGCAATTTTGAAGTCTTAAATAAAATAATTGTTTTATTTAAAGAGATGTTTTCCTTGTTTTAAGAATAGGAAAAAGTAATTTTGAATCAACTCTATGGACTCTTTCAACCCCTTCAACATTCAATTATTTTAATTCTTTGAAAAATTTTTGAATAATGTGCATGTGAACTTTGTCTTATAAAGTAGGTGATACATATGTTTTTGAAGTTTTGCTGAATTCTGCTTTCATATTGTTCATTCAGCTTCTGTTGACTTGATTGGGACTGCATACACAAATGCATAAACTGAGCCTTTATTGTTGGCCAGTCCTTTTTCAATTACTCTTCTACTGCTTATGGCCTCTAATTAGCTCTCACTTACTTACTGTCTTTGCAAAACCGAGCTTCTTTTGCCAAGTCACTTAAATCACCCAGTATAACAAATCTAAGCATATATAAATGCATACACTAAGGAGTATGTATTGTTATTTGCAGCCATCAAAATAAGTTTCACATCTGTTAGGAATTAAAGACAGCATAGATACAGGTCTCCATTCCTCTTTTTGCCCTGTGTCCCTGAGTTCAGAATGAGTTACTGACCAGTTGGCATTTGATAAATATAATCCTTTATCCTTGCAGGCCACTACAGGCTTCACTTTGATAAATGCCTAGCAAAACACCCCCATTACTCATTCCTCAAGAAATGAAATGTGACACTGGGCACTCTGTCTATTATCTCCCACCCACACTTCTTTTTCTTCCTTTGCGAGAAACCTTGATCATTTTATTCATTAAACTGGTAAATGCTTTATACCAGTCTTAAGGTTCTCTCATTAGTGGCTGTTTTTTTTTAAATTTAAAATTATGAGAATGTTCTATATTCTATGAATTATGTGGTTTGGCACTACTCCAGAAAAACACTTAATTGTTGAAATACCTCTTGAATTCCTTTTTTCCCTGTTTTTTCGAATAGTCTGTGATGCAACTGTAGGAAGGAAGGAGAGAGCAGGGGAGAGCAGGAGCAAAGGAAAGAGACGTTAATAAAATGCAGCAGGTTTAGAGCAATGTCACTTGGACCATTTGCTCATATGTGTGGATCACAGGGCACGTGAGACAGGATCTGGGAATATCTTGAATACAGACAGGAGGGCTGGGAACTGGGAGTCACTGTTTGGAGAAGTGTCTGTTAGAGGAGCCAGCTACAAGCTGCTGGTTTCCATTCCAAAGGTAACTGAAACAGCGTCAGTGCTGCCTTGCATTGGAGCAGAAAACTATTGATCAGTTGGCCAACAACATGTTGCTGCTTTGAAGGAACACTTCCAGATTCCCAACCTTACCCTCCTTTAGAAAACAGTGGGACTGTCATTACCAAAACATGTGAGATGCAGTGTGCTGCTGCAAGACCTTTATTTCTTGCTTTTTAAGTCTTGCTGAATTCACTTTTTTAAATTTCTTTAATGCTAAGAGTAGGAGGGCTTCGCATAATTGTACTTTGAAACTGTGCTTGTGGTTGGTGGGATTTTATTTTTTGTATTTAATCAGGGCAGTGTGTGTTAAAGAATTTGTAGCAAAACGAACATGCCTGTGGATTTCTTACTAGAGATCCACATGTTGGGAGAAAGTAAAGATGCCTGAATATAGGTTCCCAGATGGTGTTATCAAAGTAGAGTGGCAGACAGAGCTTTTGTGAACCAGAGGAGAATAGGTCTTGGAGAAAGCTGCTCAGTAACAGTTCAATTCTTTGCTCCACTGACAAAATGGCTCTACTTTGCCCTCTTAATGCAACTGTGTGTGCCAAATCTGGGTAAAGAGACCTGTACCCAGGAGAGAAGGAAACACTGATATCTCCTTGGGCTCTTATTTTGTGAGATAAAAATTTTGTTGGTTTTGTGGGGCCAAAGCTAGCACTCTTTAGTTATATATCCTTCTTAAAGTCAAAGTGTGTATGGAATTTATTTATCACTAGAGAGAAGAATGGAAATCCTGACTATAAAATGCAAAAGCAAAACAATGTGTGCCATGCATTATAACTATTTTATTAAAAATAATGCTTCAGAACCTCTGTCTCCTAAAGGTATTGGTAGAGATAGCAGAACTCCTCTGCCTTTAAAGGAGGTAGGCTTCAACTGCTGAGGGGTAAATGCGGTGTTTTCCCGTGGTCTCTAAAAAAAAGCGGAGTGATGAATATACTTCATTGCATAAAGTAACATTTACAAAATTTGCAAAGAACAGTTCAAGTTGTTCAAACTTCCTTCCATTAAGTGTTTTTAAATTTGGTCTCTCTTCTCTGAAGAGTACTTATGCAATCTTTTTCCTGTGTGGAGAAAGGTGTTGAAGAAGGAAGCAGATATGAAAAGGGCAAATTGAACAGCCAGTATTGCCAGTGGTAAATAATATCTTCAAAGTTTGCTTGCAGCTTATAAATCAAGGATGCCAACTCTTCCTTGCGCTGCCGTTAAGAAACAGTCACAAAATATAAGAAACCTAGTGACTGTAAGGAAAGATGGTAGGCATTTTAATTGGTACCTTTTTCCAGAGGTCTAGAATTAACATAATTCCCTGAATGATCCAAGCAGGAACACTTGTATAGAAATGCTGAAGGCATTCAGTGATTGCTTAAACTATTTCCAGTATTTTTCTTTACTGCAGTTCCAAGTAGGTTTAAACCAATTCTCTGTTTGCCTTTGGGAAAGATGTAGTAGATTCCAGCATAAATTAAATTCCTCTGTGGAAATATTAGTGGGAAAATTAAGGGCTGAAAACTGTCAGATTCAATTTCGGTTGAAATTCAGTCACAGCTTAAACAATTAGTTATGTACTGGATTATTCATACTTAAATAGATTCTCATACTGTAGTGCTTGAAACGTATCTGATAACATTTTAACATTTCAGGGAAGACTGGTGTGGAAGCAAAATATTAGATGTGCCTATGTAGAGACATTTGGGGTTATTTGGGGTTTCTTTTAGCTTCTCGTAGCACCAGTATTGCTTAGTACAGTTTCTGCAGTCAGTGATCTTATTTCAAGTCCTTCAGAACTTTACAGAATATAAAGCAATATAATCTGAAGAAAATTATGGGTGTAACTTTAAATGTTGGTTTTCTGTTTCTAGAAGATAAGCATTATGCTGGGCAGGGATGGGACAGTTAAAGAACTATTAAACAATCTCATTCCTTGTCTTCAGGATCTAAGTGTGGAATTTTTTTTTGGTGTTGCTAACTAAGGGTTATCTCACTGTTGATGTTAATAGATTTTTCCAAATAATGTATAACATCTCAGGTGAGATTATCCTGATGGTGAACTGCAGTATTACTGCAATAGCCTTCAGGGTGCAGTGCTGACCAAGATCATCTATACGATCTTTGTATGCTGTGGTTGAGAATTCAAGTTACTGGAGAAAGTCTGCCTGACTTTAAGTCCTCCTGATGATGAGTAATTGCTGTGTGCATCTGAAAAGAAAAGCTGAAAGTGGTCAGTTGTATGCAGGTGGTGGGTAGATGTTGTGGGTATGCAACAGTTCTGGATTACAGTGAGTTGTTGGCAAGAAAATGAGGTTCTCTGACAAATGAACCCAATCTTAGTTTTTATTTCTAATTTTCTAGCTTGGGCCAGCTGCTGTTTAACTGTGCTGTAACCTTCCCTGGGAGGTGTGGGAGCAGGTTATAGTAGTGGGGGGGCCTCACTAGTGGGGGAGGATGGACAAGGTAGAAGACACAGTTCTAAATTGCTCTTAAGCGTTGAAAATTATATAAACCTCCTGCTGTTAGAAAGATGTAATCCTGTGAATTTTGTTTTAAAGCAAAGAGAGGATACATGAATATAAGTCTGCAAGCAATTTTAAGAAAGCTGCTGACTAATAACATTGCTTTAAGCAGGTACAGGGAGCAGGAATAATGTTTAGATTCTCTTGGAAGAAAGGCAAAGATGACACTGATAATAGGACAAAGCAGCTATGTTATGAATGGTAAAGTGTAGAGAACATAAATCTGAACTATAACAAGCACTTACAATTTACAGCTCTACAAAATCACATGGGCTGGTTTTAAGTCCATTAGTCTTATGGCTGTTATTACATTAATGATTTTCTCAATTGCATTGTTCTACAAGTTAAGTCAATGAGACAAACTAAGGTGGGGTGGGTAGTGCACATGCCATAAATGTGTTTCACTGCTTTACAAACATGCTTTAGAGAGCAACTGTAGAAAGTTTTGAATCAATTTTTGGCAAAGTGCTACGTGGTCCCAGCACTTTCTCAAAAATGATACAAAGACTGTATGCCTCTACTCTGCCCTTCCTTACTCCTTATGCATAAATTGCATAATGTGTATGCATAGTATGCAAGTGATATGAATGTCTTAGGTTCCTGTCAGTGAAAGGAATTATTGGACATCTTGTTTGGAAAGCTTATGTATAAATGTACACAATCTTACAGCTTCTACAGCAACTTTGTTATAGGGTATTCATCTATCTATATTTACAAGAGATGTCAACCAAGTTGGTGTGGATATAAATTATGCATGAATACAGAAATGGACTTGAAAGAGTACAGCTATTGCAGGTAACCTATGGAAAGTAACATGATATGCTTCAGAAGTCTCTTGGACTGAGTGATACTTTATTTGCCTCCTACCAAGGATTTTAACTTGTATTTTAACTGAGAATTTAATTTGGATGTCTGAAGAGTTCATTTATTCCAACCTGTCAGTTCCTTCAGGGCAATACTAATACGAATGAAGTTTAATGCTTGTACATTAGATTTGAGGTTACTGCTCCACAAATTCACTTGAGCTGTGGTGACTCCAGTACAACTGTGGCCTCTTCAGACTTGGCTGATTTCAGCAGTAGTATGAACTGGGCCTACCAAAAGCAATTGGTAATTTCCTGGAGTTCTTTTTTTTTTAAGTAATTTTGTGTGTGTTTGGTTTTTTTTTTTTGTGATGTTTTTTCCCAAGGGCTATTAAATATTGGCCATCCTGGCTAAATTACACACATGTAATAATACAAATGCTTTTAAATCCATAATAATGGGCTGTTGAAAGGGTGTTTAAAGTCACTGTCTTAACTTATTCTGTATTTTTCATTGACTATTAATTTTAAAAACAAATTTAAAGTGTTGCATTAGAAACACAGAAGTTCAGACTTCCCCTTAAACATACATACAAACTTGCACAATAAACAAATACTTTTACAAAAGGTTTGATTTGCATTGATCCTATGCTTACTGAAATGAGTGAGGATCAGAACTATGATTTGTGTTGGCACCGTCTGTAGGGTTGGAGGAATTTGAGATATGTTTGCTATTTTGCAGTCATTTTCTTTTACCTACCTTCTGCCATTTCAGTGAAAGAAAATAACCAAGCATTGAAACTTTCTGTTTGAGAAATGTGTGACAAAATGTTCAGTTTCCTCTTATTGTGTTCTGCTTTTCACAGAGGTTGCGACATGCAGGCAGGGATGTGTCACAATTGGGAAAACTCCCCATACTAAATAAATTGAAATTAACTTTAAGTACAAATATGGAACCTGGAACTTTAAAGAAAGCAGAAGTTCTGCATAAAGCATTAAATGTTTGGAGCATTTGGAACAGGCAAAGATGACCTGGAATTAGGAGGAATGGAAAATGGTCCACAAGAATTGAAGAGCTAATTGAAGAGATTTCTGAGTGAACAGAGCAAGATTGTTTAGGGGACTATTGGATATCACAAGTGATGGGAAAAGGGAAAATATTGAAATTTGTGTGGTTTATTTTAGTAAGGAGAACATTATCAATACTAAGGAAATTTTAAAATGGTAATAGCTATTCCCCCTGAAATTGGAGTTAGGCCTAATTTCAAAGGAAATTACAGCTGAAATTAAAAAACAGAAGTGGAGGGGCATCAGAAATGAATAGTTAGAATATCTGTTCTTCAACCTTTCAAATAGCAATTCATTGTATCCTACCACTTTAGGTAGGAATTTTTCAAAATTGCTATTAAGTACACAGGAGTAACAAAACTTCCCCAAACCAGCCACCTCCATATACTTTTACAAAAACAAAACAAAAACCCAAAACCAACAACAACAACAACAAAAAAAAACCAAACCAAACCACCATAAAAAGAAGCATCATGTCAAAGGGGTGAAAAACTTAGTACAAAGAAACTAATTTTCCCCATGTTGAATAGCATCTCCAGTAACAAAACCTAATTGCTTAGAGAACCAAAGAAATAATTAGTTTATAGATAGAATCCAGAAATGCAGATAATTGTGTGATATATCTTTGAAGTAGAGTGATATTTTCTTCTGATCATTAAAAGCAGACATGCAAGCTATTTATACAGATGGTACTAATGAGTTAACCTAAACTTGTAATCAGCCAGACTCCTTTCTTTGGCTGTGTATCCAGTTTAAGGATAAATGAGTATAGACAGTTGTCATAGCTCCTAGAGACAGAACAGAAACAGCAGAGCAGTGGTTGATTTTCAGTTGCTTTTGAGGCACAAAGGTCAAGAACAAAAGAACCCTGTGACTGACTGCAGAAGTATTATTTCATATTGTTTTCATTTATATTCATAAAATAAATTCCAATTCTGAATGGAAGTTAGACTATGCTTAGTTCTTTACAGTACCTTAGAATTGGCTTTGTAATCTGTGATTGCTTAGTCTAAAAATAAAATATAGCCCAGGATCTTTAGAAAGCTTATTTTTTTTGTAGATTAAGCTCTGTAAACCTTGCATTTCTGAGTCAATTTTTTTTATGATGCCCCCTTATAGGGGAGATAAGTCTGTCCTGATTATAGAAAGGATAATTTTACACTTAATAAATATTCACATAAATGATATTTGCAGTGGATCTTTAACGTTTCAGTAATGTGCATAAAATCAGATTAAAGGTGTGTGGGAATGGTAATTATTAAGGACATGCTGGTCAGTGGGTTTTATCTGGAGAATGAGGTCTCCTGTTTATTGATTGAGCTAGTGCTTAATAAGCTGGTTTAGAACGAGTTATCTTGCAGTGTCTATTTTGAAATGACAGTATTTCTAGATGACGGGAGAGAAGGCTGTTTGACTGAACTGAGCTCATCAGCAGTATGGTATAGTGAAGAGAGTAGTGTTTATGAGATTGATATCTAATAAATATTTAGGAAGAATAGTGTTCAGTCAGTGAAGTAATGTATAAACAGTTATTATGCACCCTAACAATTGTTGTTTAGACTGGGAGTGAGATTCACTGTTTAGAGGGGTCGGTGGTACGATCTAAGTGGTACTCACTGGACTTTCATCAGAGCTATATGGAGACTTTTGCCACCTTTCCTGCCTCTTTTCAACTGCAGACTGTAACCCTAGCAGTGAAGTTAAATTCTTCCATTAGGTGGCCTTTCTGTGCTCTTTTCCATTTCCACATGCTGTGGATCGAATCCCATGTGTATTTCTTCTGTACCAGTCCATAGTGTAAGAAGCACTATGTTCTATTAGGGATATTAAATCTTCTGAGCAGCCTAGCTCATTTTTAATCTATATTTAAGTCTTCAGAGCCCTGCTTTCTCTCTTCAGTGAGAACATTTCATGTCCATCCTAGGTCCAGAAAGAAGTAAGAAAATATCAAATGTCAGAGAACTAAAAAACAAACACAAACCCAAGAAATGAAAATTCTCCTGGGCATGTCTATCCCCAGAAACTCTTGAACAGAAGATGATTCTGTAGTTTCTGATTTGTTTTCAATGAGAGGAGAAATGAGGTGGATGGAAATTTGCCATATTCCAAAATAATGGACTAGTGTCCTACTGGTAAAATGGGATTTGGCCTACAAAAAGTACTTGAATACTGGAGTTGTGTTTTCTGATTTAGATCTCTATGATTTTTTTCTATGGCTGGAAATAGGAATAGTGGTGTGTGTTTTTCAAATTCCTTTCTTCAATTTCTCTTGGCCTCTTAAAAAACAATGTCCGAACACAAGCCCCTAGAAAACAACCCCACAACACAACATGTAGAATAGTTAAATTATGTTCACAAGGTGAAAAGACTCTGTCTCTTCTTGACTTTAAGAGAAATACTTCAGTATCTGGCCTGTCTGTCACTATGTCTAAGTATGGTTTGCATTAAGTTCTTTTAAGGTAGAAGAATGTACCTTTGTAAAGAGTCTAGACAATATCTTTGAGTAGACTGAAACATCACATAATCCATGAACTCCTTGTGGCGACTGACAATAAGAGTGACAATTAATTCTAAATGTGTCTGTGGATTTGTGAAATTGATACCTTCTTGCTAAAGACTGGAATGAGATCATCAGCTTATTTTCTTAGGCTTTCTAATAGTAACTAAAGGTCAGCACCGTGCTGGATTATGTTTCAATCATTCGTGATCTAATTTCTGCATCCAATTACTAATCTGAAAAATCTTTTCCATGCAGATCTGAATTAATCTATTTTTGGAAATGCTTCTGTCAAATGTTTATGCTGCTTGCAAAAATTGCTGTTGTAAAAAGATTAATTTTTATTCTGTGTAGCCTGATTCTTATAGTCCCATTTAGAGTCCTGGAAGACATGGCTTTAGCCTAATTAATAATCACTTTCAATTTTCTAAGTGCCTGAAAAGACTGACTGTATCCTCTGAGACCTCTGCTACATGAACTCTTTCACGTGGAAGATAAAAGTTGGTTCGTATGCAATAAGTGCTTTTAGGGTTCCTTAATAACTGAAGTGGGTAGGAGAGGAAACATCCCACCCCAAATCAGAACCAACCACCAAAATATCTATTTAAGTTTGGTTGGGTTTTTTTTAATGGATCAAAATTAATTCTTACTTAGTTATTCTGTGGCTAGAGGATGGACGGTGATAATTTAGAAGGCTAAAATATGTTAAATAATAAAAAAAAATTGTCAGAAGTTAAGCAATGTTTTACACTGACCATAAGGAAATATTCCTTATGCTCCTGGCTATAGATTTTCCAGAGGATATTCAAAATAACGTAAGCTCTTTGGGGTAGTGACAATTCAATTTTGAAACAGCAGTGAGTGACATGAGGAATACCAAGGTGCTGATGGGAACCACATCAGTTTCCAAGCACTTCTAAATGGGAACAAGTGATTGGTCTGCACTAGCAGGAAGCAAACTAGAGGGTGTAATAAGTTCCTTTTATGGGTTTTGGAGACATTTTTTTCTGTTTTCCAAAGATATCTGCTTGTGCCTGTTTTGTAGCTTCTATTATAATCTTTTACCCTAATCTTTAGCTGTTTTAAATATGCTACTGGCAAGACTATTGGTTAAAAATCCACGTTTTTACCTTTTAGCTGGTCCTTATCACACTGCTAATGTTCTTGAAAGACATGATTCTGCTTTTATGAACTGTTTAATGTTCTTGTTCATCTTGTTCTTGTGTATCTGTTGCTAACTGTGGATTTTGTTTGCTGTTTGAATTTTGTATCGGAAGAAGAAGCTGATTATCATTTTTACTTTGTACAGATTTCCATTTCTTTGGTATGTTTTGCTTATCTGCACTACTGGTAATATTTCAAAATTTTATGTTACTTACAATTGTTGATGGAAATATATATATTTTTTTTCTTTGACAAAGTGATACATCTATTGGCTGATAAAAGATGTTCATTCTGCCACACTCTAGCTCTGAAATGGGACAACATTATTTTGAAAGTACACAAGACTTTAGTGTTTGAGTTTACATTGAGTTTTACCATGGAGAAAGACAGTGGGTTGACAACTACCACTGATTAAGGCTATAGCCTTAAATAGCATAGTTTTCAGCAAGGCGCGGGGTGTGGTTTTTTTTTTTTTTCTTATTCTACCAAGTTAGTCTTGAGAGACTGTGCTGCCATATTCAATTAGATACTGACCTAACAATTTGGGATAGTTTTTCATACTGCTTTTTGGGATAGCTTTTCATATGGCTTGACTTCCATAAAAACGGTGATGATGCCTCTGTCAGAAAGGTGATTATTTGAGTGCAGAAAGGACGAACTTTCAATTTTTTTCTCAGTTTTCTGAGATACTTTACTGTCTATCTTGATACTGTTGCAAAGGAAAAAAAAAAGGAATTATCCTATGATAAAAGCAAATATTGAGGGATTACTGCCACGTTATTTACATAGCTGCCTTGTACCTTGATCCAGTGGGAAGTTTTTTCCCTATTTTAACTGGTCTTTAGGCCAGATTGTTATTGAGAAAGAATTATATGCGTTGAAATGCCAAGCTGTGTAAAACCAGATAGTAGATATGACTGTCCTGTGTATTTCCACTATTCCAACATGTTTTAAATCATAGTGGCAGCAAAGTTTTTACATATATGACTCCATAGAAGACATGCTATTGCACATGGAGGTCTTGAATTCAGATTAGCTTTCAAACACAACTGCTTAAGGTAAACAGCCTTTTGAGTAGGATTACTATTCTGTCACATTTTATACCTTTTATTCTCAGACCTTTTTTCATTGTAAAGTCCATTTTTTTTTGTCAAATCATTGTGTGTCAGAAACCAGAATGAAAACTCTTAGATCCTTTTGCATTGATGCTGCTGGCAGTCAACTTGGAAAAGATTAAAATCTAATTTAGTAATAGAGTTTAGAAAGATTTCACCAACATTGTTTGCCCTGCATTTTGCCAGTGTGTGGTTTACAAACATCACTGATATTGCAATATATTTTTGAGAAAATTTTTCCAGATGTGGCATAATTACGTAAACCAGGATTTGCTTTTCTGTCCCATAGCTTACTCAAGACCAGCTTTCTGCCATTACAAACAGAAGAGGAAAAAATAAAGTTCGAGAATGCTTTCTTCCCAAGTTGTGAACCTTCCACACCTTTAAATTTGACCAATATATGCTTTTAAATTGTTGTTAACTAATGTAATTGTTTAAAATTCAACTGATATCACAATCGAAATAATTAGATAAATGTAATGAAATGTGTGTCCTTTATTATTGAAAACTTCATTGTAAAGAAAGTGCTGCTTTATCTTTGGAAATGCAACATGTAAGCTTGTCCTATTACCCTAATCTTTTCCATCTTGTAGCTGCTGTTATCTGTTATCAAGGGAAAATTCAAAATACCAGTAAGAACATTTCAGTGAAACTAGAATTAAAATTGTAGTTTAATTGCAGTCTACAAATATATATATACCAACTTCTTAAATACTTCATTTTGGAGGGCTTTTGTTACATTTTGCTGGTGAAAAGTCGTGTTCAGGAAAAGTCAATATTTAATTAACTATTTGAATCAAATGCTGACAGTACATTCTGTAAAGAGATGTAAAATATTTTTATTAATACATGTGTAACTTCAGGTAGAAAATTTACCAATTGAAACTTCCAAGGTCTAAACTGCACACAAAGATATAATTATTTGAAAAAATGGAACTTGTACATAGCAAGTAGGAAATACTCAGTAGTCTTGGTGGGATTGAGATATTACATTGATTTATAGGGAAGTGGACTGCTCTTAAGCAGGTAACTACGATCTGCATTTTGGTGTTCAAGTCTGGGCAGAGGTTTGCATTATGCAGTCTCCAGAGCTTCCTCAACTGTTCTGTGATCCTGTGGCTGCCTAGTACAGAAACTGTTGACTCATTCTTCTGTACGGATCTCTCTTTCATAGTTTTATAAGCAAATCAATGCATTTCTCAAAGATCCAAATCCAGCAGTATGAATTTGTCAGGCAAAACTTTTAAATATTTCATAAAACTTTCTGTAGGAATAAAGCTGTTCTGTATGTTGGTTGCCTTGTCAGTAAGCTAGTTCCCAGCCTTGCTTTATGAAAAAAAATTGTAGAGCTGGTATTTCAGATGTCTTTTAAATCTAAGTGGCTATTGAAAGGGACAACCAGATGTTTGAAAGGGGATCTGCTTCGCCTAATACTGTTGATCACTTTAATTTTTAACTGTTGTAAATTTATTGGTCATATTATTTCAGCAGCTGTTGCTTTTGGGTCATTGGTAGGCATATATAGTAATCCATGTCTGTACTGAAATGCTGGCACACTGCTTGCTCAGGAGCAGCTTTGTTTTAGCCCAAAATCTAATCAGCAACTCAAACTGCAGCTTGCCAGAAGATGTCAGCCTTGTTTATGTAATGTATGCAAGAAATACAATGGCAATAACCTTCCCACAGGTTTGCTGTCTGTCTCCTAATCCCCCTAAATTTCCTTTGGTGCTCTGTAAGAGAAAACACTTTCATGAAGCTTTGTCTTTAGATTGAAAGGCACTGGAAAATTACTACAGGCACCAGCCTAGGTGTCACTCACAGTGCTACCTCTTTATGTTACCTCAATCAGAAAATGCAAGCTAAGTGACAAGCTACCTAGATAAGTGGCCTCATATGGTCCTAACAGTGAGCTAATAATCTGATACAAAATCTGTTTTATGTGTACCGATCTGTTGTGTGTCACCAGTAACCTTTTAATGGTGGTAATTTAAGGGAAATCTAGCCATTCTTCCCGAGCACCAGCAGTTGGGTAATAATATCTCATAAAGTAAAGACAGAAGCATGCAGCAAATTGCTTATTTTTTCAGGAGTGAAATTGATGCTGCCAGTGAAATTCCTCTTGAAGGGAGGGTAAAATGTTCTTCAGAAACCTTGTCAGATTGGGTAAGAAAGTAGCTGGCATTCATATAGAGAAGGTGATTTTTTAAAAATGTCACAGATATTTAACCTAGTGGAAGTTAATCACTGTGATAGTATTATTTCACGATACTGTGTCTGAAAAAGGTTAGGTTTTTTTTGGTCATTCAGTTAATGTAGGATTGCTTAATATAAATTTGACATAAGGGATGAAACACCTCTCTTTGCTCTGAAAAGCATGTCTGCCTGTACAAACTCATTCTCGCTCTCTGCCTGTAATAGTAAATTGAAGGCCATTTTACAGCAGCATGGTTCATCTCTTTGATCTTTGCATTTTCTTGTAATGGCTGATTCAGAGGGGTGGCTGTCAGTTCATGGCATGCTGAACAAAATGGATATGTACCATGTGATGTGGCAAAAATGTGGCTACAAAAGCAGCTGTTGACCTTTGAGTAGGTTTTATGAATTATGCAATTGTTAACTTAAAAAATGCATTATGGTATGAAGAGGCACTTTAGAATATTAACCGTTAGGACTGAGGATATTATATGTTGTCCTGTAGTCCTCTTTATATCCATGAGTGACTGGAGAGAGCATTAGTGGTTGCAAGCTCCAAGGATGAGAATGAGAAGATGGTATGTGGAGGAAGCTAGAGCATCTTAAAAACTCCTGTTGTGGTTTGGGTTTTTTTCCCTAAAAACTTTCTGATCAAAATCACCCCAAAAACCAGATTTGTTTTATTTAGTTGCTTATATAACAAACTCTAGACTCATAAATATTTCAATGACTTTAGATGACTGAGGGGAAAAGTGAGGCAGAGAGAGAGGAGAGTCAGGACCTCTTGCTACTGGTTTGTTTTCTCATTGCTAATGTTTTGTCTATGTGTGCATATACTAAGGGCATGAAGTGCTAATTAAAATGAATTAAAACACAACCTAACCTCCCTAAAGGGGAATGGGAGACTCTTATTTCAGATTTGTTAGTATATTCATTTAAAAGCAGAGAACTGTAATAAGGAGAGAGTGGAGGTGATTCTGTGGCAGCTCTGCTCTGCAGTTCAAATTGGAAGTTCTTGAGTTTCATTTTAAGCTCTCCAGGACTATGATTTAGGAGTAGCAAGGGCAGGGCAGAACAGGAAAAGAAATAAATTATTCTGTTTCCTTTTTTTCTCTAGTTTCTAAGACTATTCCTTGTTGGATACAAGATGGTAGGTCAATCTTGCCAGCTGGGACATTTAGACTGAGCCTGCATTGCAAAGGTTTTGCTGTTGTGCCTGCACTATCAGAACTTTCTTAGAGTTTATCCACTGTGCGATTAGGATAACTACCTTTGTGCTGGCATCCTGTTGGCAAAGTTACTGAAGAGAAAACAAAACTAGATACTAATAACATGAACGTATCTCTCAGGCACTCTGTGGGGATTACCAGTGTAATTATAGCATTTTCATATAAATGATGTCATTTGAGGATGACAGTCTCATCTAAAGTTTCTTAGGAATTTTAATGTCAATGTAAGATTTAAAACAAGAGCACAGACACTCTAGAGAAGTGGGGAACTCATCACCCATGACGTTCATAACAATCTTCTCTGCTAGCAACCGTTCCTTCCCAACATAAGCATATCCAATCTAGATTGCTGGTTTTTACTGCCTCCGCACGAGAGGTTTATATTGTATTTGATTTTCCGAAAATGACTACTTTTGCTCTTCACCATGTGTCAATGATTAAATTTTACCTCTAGTTTGCAGTATTACCATTTTACTACTTATTGTTCAAGGAACCAAGGACTACAACTTGTATCCATATGACCCAAGGCTAGTACTGTGTTGCAGTAGTTGTTTTAAAGCTTAAGTCAAGCAGTGATGGTGTAGGTTCTGTTAAAATTCTGCTACCAGTTGAAATGTGAAGTTAAGCTGCCTCTAGATTTTACGCCTCCTGTTCTTGAGTACTTCCATACAATATCTGTCAGAGATTACATTGAGATTCCAGAGGCCGTATCAGTACTTCTGCAAAACAAATGTTTTTTCTCTCACCAATTGTACATAGGCTCACTGTTGCCCATAAAAGAACCATAGTGACACTACATACGTATGTTGCTTAATGCTGCATTGTTGTTTTCTAAAGTGAGCTATGTAATAGACAAACTGCCTTTTTATTCAGCATCAGTGTAGTATGTTCAGGTCTGCAGAATTCACTGGTGTTGTAAACATTAATGCAGTTTGTATAAAGAAGTAGTATAGACTTGCCATAATGGATTAGACCACTGGGGTTTTCTGCAAGATCGCCATATCTCCAACCACAGCCAATATCTCACAGAATAATGATATTGAACATGTCCTTTAAATCGTTCTGCAATCCAAATGCATCATTTACTGTCATTAAAAAAGATAATGGGGCTAGAGAAATAGGAAAAGCCAGTTCTTCAGACAATATTATCAAGACAGAGAAAAATACCCTCATGAGAATTAGATGATGGTGAGAAATCTTTGTGTCAAAGATTAAAAAACAAAAAAACTGAGGTTTTTTAATTAATGAGATCAGAGACTTACTACTTGAGCAAAACTTACTTAGAGCTTACATGGAGTTATAATAAAACTACTAGCCATTTCAGGCAACTTTGGAAAAAACATCTTTTTTTTTTATTTTTTTGCAGATATTTTTCTGTCTTACTAATATAAATGGAATTTACTAAATTTGTGAATGTGGTGAATTATTCTGGGTAGTGTTCTGCATTGGCAACTCAGTGCTTTCCACAATAAATTTGTCCAATCTGTCTTAATTACAATCTCTACTAAAATGTTCTTTTTTTTATTAATGGAATAGGATTATAAAAGTCTTGTAAATAATTCTGTCTGCAAAACATATTCCTTGGATTTCTATAGAGAATTTTTAGTGTAGTTATCAAAAATGGATGATTCTTTAAAAAAAATCAGATTATGTAAGGTACTCAATCTGGTTGGAAAGGTCTGCCCTAGCAGAAGTCTATCAATGGCTAGACTTCTTTGAATGTGTTCCTAATTTTGGATTTTATAGGAACATGTACACAGAAACACTGATATAAAAAGGTACAGTTAAATGGAAGGTTACCATGAAGTTTCTGTGAGGGACAATAGTTACACCCAAGAGTGGATGCTATTTGGATTGTGATTGGAACACCAGCATTGCTTTGGAGCAAAATAAATGCAGATTAATGGATTTTACTTTTCCTTTCTTAATGGTTTAATTGGATATATTGTGTTTTCCTGGGATGTATGCAATTATTGAATGTAAGCTGGGGTTTATCCAAGTAAAATTACTTGGACAAAATAACCTTATCACGCAGTTCTTGGTAGTTTGCTACATGGATATAGTTTATATAAACAGAGTTAGAGAAATGCAATTATTCTAATTGCTCTTCTACATTAGAAATGAAGCATCTTCCAGTGGTTATAAAAAAATTAGTTTGATCCCATAAGTGACGTATAGGGTGAGTATGTGAATTGATAATAATCAGAAGTATTGTGAAAATAACATTACAGTAGGAAGCATTTTGAAGTAGGAGTAGTTTTTTTGGCAAATAAACTTGCAGAAAAGTACCATTTCCAGTAGAGAGAATATTTGAAAATTGACATTGAATATATGCAGTTGGGCTTTGAGTGGCTAATGGGAATTTTCCTTTCTGTTTGGATACTCTGTGGTCTTGCTTGGCAAACGTGTTTCGTAAGTTGGCTGAATAGTAAGCCATTACTTCAGAAATTGCATTGTATTTGAAACATGAGGAGGGAAAATGCCATTTGAAATGATGCTACTTTAATGAGTGGTTCAACTGTCCCTATTTCCAGCAACCTCCCAGCACATTTCACTGAAGGTAGTGAAACTGAAAAGAAGTTGGGTTGCTGCCACTGAAATAAATGAAGATGCCAGTTTCCATTAGTCAATAGTAGCAATCTCACTCCTTTTCTTTTTCATTTTACTTTGTCCTTCATAGTTCCCTTGCTGTCATTAAGAATGAAAAGCCCAGGGACAAATGCTGTTGTTTTTTTTTTCTTGGAGGCTGAAGTGAAGTTTGACTTGCAAATAAGTTAAAAGTCTAAAGGTGAGTTAAAAAGTTCAAGCTTTGTGCTTACAGTAGGTTGTTTTTAAACAGCAAACATTACATAAAAAAATCACCATCTGAAATATGAAACAAATCTTTGAGTAATAATAAAAAAGGATGAGGCAGCTGGTGTAAAATCATAATAGCTCTGCTGAACTCCAAGAATAAGCTGCTTAATATAAGCTGGGAAACTGGCCCGAGGAATGCACGGTAAATTGACTGTGTTTTCTCTAGATATAAGAAATTAAAAATTGTTGAAGTCCTCATAGAAAGACCAGATAAATAATCATTAAATAATACCTCTTTTTTCCTGTTTGACTTGTTCAAGGATACCATTGTTTTTTTTTTTCCCTTAAATTCATTCATAACCTTGAAATTGTTGACTAAGCATCTGTGAATATCTTGCAACCTAGAGCTTATTCTGAGCAGTCATCTGGGACTATTCTTTATGCAATACTTGGGCTGTTTTGGTTAAAAAGTCATATGCCCCAACTATCCTTGATCATGTATCTCTCGCCAGAAACCTGATTCTAAGAATTGCTGTCTACAGAGCCAGTAGATTTCCAGTAGTAAGAAGATGCTTTAATCCAGTTGACAGGGGTGCAGCACATCAAACATGGCTTCTTATGATACTAAACAAATGCAGCCTTTTCAATACTTAATATATAGGGTTATCTAGTTAAGATAGCTTTTCCAATGGAGATGATTGGAACATGATTGCTTCCCACCTTGCTGTAGAAAAATACACATCTTTAAACAAGAAAACAGTTCTTACACTTTAATTTCTAAATGCTGCTGTAGTGCCTGAGTGGACATGAGGCAGGAACTCATCACTTTGCGCTCACTTGTTCCTCTGTGAGATGGGGTGCATACTTTGTGATCTGTTGTTGTATGTTTTTTTTGTTGTATGTTGTTGTATGTTTTTTCTGCCCGTAATGTAAAAGCAAAACTATCCACTCCCTGTCTCCCCTCCCCTTATTAGAATAAGCAATGTCTTGTATAATCTTAAAGAGGAGAATGGCATAAATTGCCTGACTAAAATTTGGAATTTGAGAGTTATCTCTTAATTGTTTGGGCTGTCCATGCTTGGACAGTTTCTTCCTTAGTTTTCTTGGACCAAAAAAAAATAATAATCTGATTTTTGTATGAAAGCAGAGAAGACAACCTTCAAACTGGCCAATAAGCCTTAATCCTGTCCTGTTTTCCTCTTGTTCGTCAGTGTAACCACTAACCACAATCATTTCAGCTACAAAGCAGATTTATGAGAACATCTTCAGAAAGAAAATCCTTGTGAAGTGAAAAATCTTCCCAGGATAAATTATGTCACAGCTAATGGAACAGACAACTGAGAAAAGTCAATAAATCTTCAACAAAATGCCACAGATTTACAGGTTTGGAATAGTCTACAGGAACTTGAACCACTTGCATTTTTTTTGCAGGAGAAAGTGAGAGCTGTGGCAATTATTCTAACAAATATGTTTTTCTTATCACTTTTTCTTTTTTTTCTTTAAGTCTGAGATGATGCAAGACAAAATGGGAGGGCAAAATAGTTCCTTTCAGTTGTGTTAAAAGGTTGTTACACTTAACACAGTATGTGCTGGTTTTCTGTGTTTAAAATCTTGTCTGTTTGGATTGTAATAAACACTCTCATGTACTGGTTCTCAACTATACTACATTCAAATTTGTTGGTTACTCTTTGTGCTGCAGAATAAATAATTCCATGTAAGAATTAGTGATGAGAAAGAATTATTCGATTATGCTGACTTACCACCTGTCCTTTTAATCCATTTTTGCTTTTTGTTGCAGTGATCCTCAGCACTGTTTCTGATAATTCTCTTCCCCATGGAAGAGTATTATTTTCAGTACCCATACTTTGTTATGTTTAGGTTTCCTATTATTTTTGATGACCAACCATACTCTGTACAAAAGATATACTGAAGGTGTGTACTTTTTCATGCATATAGGGAGAGAAAAAAATACTGTTTGTTAAGCCCTGTGGTTTATGGCAGCAGGTTACTTGGCTGAACTTAATAGTTGTAATAGAATGACAAAACAATATGGGTAAAGATACTTTGGTTTGGGATGGTTATGCCAGTAAATGAGTAAAACGTGACATTTCCATATGTCTAATGTTGACAACATGTCAACTTCTTTAATGTGTTTCTAATGAAATCAGTAAGACACTGTTGGCTACAGCAGTAGGATTAATGGCCAGACCTTGTCAAAATTGTTATGACTTACCACTACTTCTAGCTATTAACTTTTTACAATAAATGTGAAAAAAAGGCTCCTATTACTCTGAACACTATAAATAGAAATGTGTCAGCAGCTAGGCATGTCTAAGCATTTATTGTTCTAAAATAGTGGAACACTTTTATTACAATGCAAATTTAATTTTATTACAATACAATTTAATTACCAGGCAAATAGTGGCCAATGTGAAAGTTAGAAATTGTCATAAGATTACTTTTCTCCTTTTTTAGTTCCTGATTTTTTTTTACACAAGGTCTAATCAAGCTGCCGTTAGGTCTGGTTTCTTCTATCCGGAGAACAGTCAATAAAGAAAAATGAACTATTTGCTTATTATTTTGCTTGTTTAGAGATATGCAGGTTAAGAGAATCCATTATCATTACCAAATGTGAATTCCTGCCTATTGTTGACTTCCCCACATACTTTTACAGTGTTCTGGCACTAAGGCTGTCTTGTTTCAGTAATTTTTTTTTTTCCTCTCTATCTTGAGTGTTTGAGAAAATGTATTGGTCAGAGCACTTTAAATTTACTGCTGTCAGTGAGCCAGGAGAGACAATGACATGCTTACAAAGGAAAATGGTCTTCAAATTTTGTACTTTTCAGTAGGTGCTTTCTATAATTCCTTTCTTCTTGTGAGAGGCCAAGGGTCAGAAGAGGGTTCTTGATCTTCTGCAGTTTTGAAATTTGTGCATGTCCAGCATGACTTAGGATTTTAGATTAAATGGTTTGACTTTAGTAACTTGTAATTGAGCTGTTGGATTTCATTCACTAAACACACTCTGGCCGAACAACAGCCCTGTATTTTGATTGGGTATTTGATGGTCTAAAAAATAACCTGCCTTGTGAAATGGAAAATTGAGGTCAAGCCTTTTATGTGCCTCATTCAAAAGAGTTTTACACTCAAAATCACTTGAATTGAGCCATGACTTGATACTCTGGGCAGTTTGTCTAGAACAAAAGATTATGGTTAATAGTCTTTCAACCTTATATATTTTTGTGTTAAATTGTCCCTATGAATATCCTAATCTGAAAGTATCTCCAGTTTGTTTAGAGAAAAGATTATGGTTAATAAGCTTTCAATCTTATATCAAATATATTTTTCTGTTAAATTGTCCCTGTGAATATCTTGATCTGACAGTATACGTAACAGTGATATTTGTGGTAAAAATTCTATTTCTTATTCAAAAGATCTGTCTGAAAATCTCTACATCTCATTCACAAAGTTTGCCTTTGTCTGAAGAGATCAGATAACGCTTTGTTCAAGGTGTTTGCTTAGGTATCGTGTCTCTGCCCCATTCCCCTTGAGCACCAAATACAAGGTTGCCAAAGGACTGATCTAGTGAACATTGTCTGCATTTCTCACCTTTTTGGAGGTCAGAAAGAAAGATTTTTTTTTTTTTTTAGGCATCTGTAATGGTGTTTCTTCTTCTTGACTGCTAGACAAAATCCCTTGGGAGGATGCCCATAAGGATACAGGAGTCCAGGAAGGATGGACACACTTCAAGAAAGAAGTCTTAAAGACAAAGGAGCAGACTGTCCCCATGTGCCAAAAACCAAGTAAGCGGGGAAGGAGACCAGCCTGGCTGAATAGAGACCTTTTGCTGGATCTCAAAAACAAAAAGAGAGTCTACAACCTCTGGAAGAGGGGGCAGGCCTCTCATGAAGATTATAAAGAGGTAGCGAAGCTACGCAGGGAGAAAATTAGGAGAGCTAAAGCGCAGCTAGAGTGCTAAGAAAATTGTCCATGTAACTTTTATCTCTTTGAAGACTCGAATGTTTAGTGGAGACAAACCTTTCAACCATGCTTGAAGCAAGAGTCACTAAAGCCAGATGCCTAAGGTATTAGTGACAGTTTGTGCAACAAATTGATACAAGTTACACCAAAACATGCATGCTTCATTGATAGCATTTATCCCCTTGCCTGTTGTAAAAAATTATTTGAATTTCAGCATAAACAAATAGCTTCCATGAAAATCGATTCAGGTGTTTTAGAAAAGTTGTTTTACTTCCTTTCAGATTTACTGGCATGTGCCAGAAGCTGTTAAGAAGGGCTAAGATACAAACTGGTCACACACTTACATGGGTTGTCAATGTACTTCAGGTATAGAATTTGAGGAATTGGTTCTCTCTTTTTTTGCATCAGTAGGCAGAAATGTCCTGATGGGTACGTTGCTTGTATTAAAACAAAGCGTATAGCCCTGTAATGGAAAGATTCCTGTTAAAAACTGTGGACTGGCTTTCCATATTTCTGAAGAATAAGAGAAGATAAAGTGATTTTACAATGATTTATGCACCTTGAGGAACAGCAGAAGTTTATAAGGTAGCATTAATAGCATGTTACTTAGCAACCAGCAGTAATGAGTTTCAAAACCAATTTGTGTATCATTTTGTGCTCAAAATTTTTGTAAATGAGCCTTCTGTAGCAGAACTAGTTAAACCATTTCTGCTACTGTCTTGGACTTAGAGATTTGTGTAGTTTTATCCTTGCTGTGTTATTGTTTTCTTACTGCCTCTGGCAACTTTTATTGTATTTTATTGTAATTTATTGTGATTGGGAAGTGCTTCATTCTAAACGGTAGCATGCTTATCCCTTCATTTTCAAATGTGCAAAGAGGCTTTTTCTTCACCTTTGAAGAATTACAGTAAAATGAATTTAATCAAACCTTTCCATTTTTGTTTGTATGCACACCATTTACTAAAAAAGTCTTAGTAATGAAGTGCTTTTTCTAATACAGAGTCTGTTATTTTTGAGCCAGACAGTGGATCAATACATGCCTTAGTTGTTTACAAATCGGTATACTAATGACATTCAGTTGTATATTTATTCTCACTGGTGCAGTGACTGCCTCTGCAGAAATGCCCAGAAGAAATATCTAGCGTTGAGCAAGGAAGATCAAATGTCACAGAAAGAGGGAATGCTTGAGAAACTACTTGAGGCATTGTCTCTCCTGTCCCTTATAGACCTGGAGCAGCCTTCATGTACTTTCACGATTTCCTTCGTTATTTCAGGTATTTATTTAAATAACTTCTTTCTAGACTGCATGAGGAGGAACGGATTTAAACCTTATGCAAACTGAAGCTACGTTAGTTTCCCTGATAATGCAAAAAACAAAGCTAGAGCTTAGTGCAAGTGAAGAGCAGGGCCAATCTCAAATTGCTTATGTCCACCAACAGAACTAGCCAGAAGCAAAACATGCTTGCTTTCTAATAAATAAATGGTTCTTAAAGTGGGAAAAAAAAAAGATTTTCAGAGAGGGTAAAGCCAGTCATGGAGATATGACAGTCACTAGGATACTCCACAGAATGTGCAATTAAAATTACTTTCTGATAGAGAAATCGCACTTTCAGAAGAAACTGCTTTCTACCCCTTCTTGAAACATATACAATATAGGAGGAACAGGGAAATTTCAACTTAAAAATTACAAGTTAATCACTTTACCAAAGACAGAATACACTACACCCAAAAGAGGTACTTGCAAATTCCGCATGAAATCCATGAGGGACTTTGCTACTGACGCTTCCTCTTAAAGGCTGCAGATACCAAGCAGTACAATACTTATTGGGTAAGCCAAGTCACATCCTACACAGACAAGTTTATGTGCATCAGTTGCCTCATGGTAAGGGTCAATGACATGCCATTACTCTTTGTTACCCATGGTTTCTGTGCTGTGGAGCTGCTGATGTGCAGATACACTTTAGTTTTCTCTGAAATGCTGTGTATTTTACAAACATGAACCTGGTGTTTATTTGGATTACAAAAACAACTTACTCCTTAAAGCTGTGGTGCAATTGTTTTTTAAACCTTACTTGCTATCCTACATTTACAAGAGATAAATTTAACATCTTGATAAGGAAGCTATATATCAAAGTGCACTGAGCATCCAGAAATGATAAGCAAATAAACAAGTGCCATTGTCATGTCAAATGGTATATGTATTCAGATACATAAATATAGACAGTACAGCAGTAAACTTTCTATCTTGCTTTTTTATCATAAGTAAACTATTACAATTGCCATATGTGACTGTCAGACTTTCCAGCCATATGCATACTTATTGCGAGTGAACTGCAGCTTTAATGATTAAGCCCCTTGGATACTTGCTGGCTGGCAAAATTGCATAAATAAACCAGACTGAGCTCGCTCCCCTTCATGGGGGGTTGGGAGGGAGAGTAGAGTGGGAATCCCAAAAGTAAAAACTGATTATGCTGGGTTTTGTGGGTTTTGTTTTTTTTTTAAGTTGCGTGGGTTTGGTTTTGGTTTGTGTTTTTTTTTTTTTTTCCCCTCTCTCTCTAAGCTGAGGAAGTAATTCAACAGGAGTTAAGAAATGAGGCACAATAAGTCGGAGAAGCTTTGACAGTAGTGCCATCAAACACTGAACAGTTGTCAGGAAGTTAGAAAAGTTTGGGACAGCTTGGCAGGGTGTTTAAAAGTTTTATAGCAAATGATACCAAAATCTTGTAAGGCTCATGTTAGAAAGAATGAATGCTTCAACTGAGTGGTTAAGTATTCCTACTTATTTCAAAAGGACAATAATTTTACCTGTAATCAGAGTAGATGTAAACCACAGTGAAGTATTTGAAGAGGATGGGTGTGTTTTCCTCATGAGAAGCCTTGTTTATTGTTACCCGATGTCAGGGAGTTGAAACTGAACCTATGAAACCTGCTGTATACATAGTATCTTTATAAAAACTCACACATCTAATACTTAATAATGAATCCTCGTAGCATAAGCTTAGCTTATTTTGAAGCTCTGTTGGACTAGTGGGAACAAATGTTGATCACACTTGAACTGAGACTTAAATGGAGAAACTTACTGGCCGGCCTTTTGTTGTGCTTGTTTGTGTACAGGACAGTTTGGTCCACAGATTATTCTATTCTACTGCAATATGACAGAATCATAGAATCGTCTAGGTTGGAAGGGACCTTAAAGATCATCTAGTCCAACCATCAACCTAACTGACAAAAAAATAAATAAGAAATAGGAAATAAAAATTACTAAACCATATTCCTGAAGACCATGTCTAACGGTCTTTTGAACACCTCCAGGGATGGTGCCTCAACCACTTCCCTGGGCAGCCCATTCCAATGCTTGATAACCCTTTTGATGAAGAAATGTTTCCTAATATCCAATCTAAACCTCCCCTGGTGCAACTTGAGGCTGTTTCCCCTTGTCCTATCTCCTGTGACCTGGGAGATGAGACCAAACTCTGCCACTCTACACCCCCCCTTCAGGTAGTTATAGAGCATGAATATTATCTGATTTTAAAAAATTAATATATTTCAAAACACAAATCAACTTTCCCATTTAGGAGTAAGGAATGTTTGCTTCTCTAGGCAGAGGAATGTTTCAGCAGGAGTATGAAATAGCTAATTCAAAATCGTGTACTAGTAAATTAGTGTCTCATCCTCAAAAGAGGGCAGTTGGCTTTGTCACTAGTTATAATTTATCATTAATACTTGAGCACTGTGTCATCCTTTAAGTTATGTCTGTGACACCATTTAGAAAGTGTTTATTAGTGGATGTAGAAGGGAGAGGCAGGACAGACTGCATGAATTAGCAGATGTGTCTGTCATTTAGCTGAAGGTGAACAGCTTCTACAGTAGCATGGCAGCCTGCTTAGCATTACCTGCAGTTCTTAGGTCTGGAAAAAAATATAGTTATAATTAAGCCGCTTCCAAGTAATTGCCAATTGCACTGCTGAAGTTTTTCTGTATATTCAAGTCAGTGCTTTACAGTCCTACTGCTTGTGACAAGATGATGCACTTTATTCTTTGAAATAACAAATATTTGTGAAATGGATTTAGAAAAGATCCCTAATCACTGAATTCATATATTCCCTTTAAGTCTTTGACCTTCGGAACACCTGTTTTATTACAGGAGAACGTGCTTTTCCAGTAGACATGGTCTCTTTAATGGAAGAACAGTATTTATGTAGCTGTGTGCGCAAGGGAATAATAGCCTGGTGTGGATGCTCGTTTCTGTTTTGTAGGTGTCCTATTAGGTTAGCTATTTCATTATCCTTCACCTGTATGACTAAATCTTCTCCCTGACTAGATTAGTTTCCTTCCCTCAACCCCTTTTCGCCTTCCTTGAAGGTGGTGTTATGTCAGCCACTGTGCTTTAATCTCCTTGTTATGTTTAACTGTCTGTAGCTACGCCAGTCACTTGAAATCTGAGTTTTCTGGGGCAGCACGATTTTGATAATGAAGGTCCATAATAATTCTGCCTCCATTTACATGCTCTTAGTGCAGTTTGATCCTGAAACTCAAAAATTAGCCTTATTTTCCTGGTCACAATTTAGAGATTAACCTGGTGGAGCAAGACTTTTTTTTCACTTCCATTTATTAATTTTTTTATCTATTAATTTTATTATTCCATTTTTTGACACACATTCTTGCAAAAGACACACATTCTTGCAGAAGATAGTGACTCATCTGAATTTTTTCTTCAAAACACCCTGCCTTGTCAGAGTGTTAGAGGGAGAGATGAAGTTCCTTTTTTTTCCATTAAATATTATATAAATATATATAATATATATAATTATATATAATCTATATTATGTATAATATATTATATATATAATGATATATATAATGATATATATAATTAATATATAGAGAGCATATATATTAATTATTATATAGAAGAAAGAACAATGGGTACATTGTATTGGGGTTTTGTATTTGTATTTTGTTAATCCCACATCCTGTACTGATACTGGGGGTTGCCCTGTCCCAGGTGCAGGACCCTCCAGTTGGCCTTGTTGAACCTCATGAGGTTCACACAGGCCCGCTTCTCAAGCCTGCCTAGGTCCCTCTGGATGGCATCCTGTCCCTCAGGCATGTCAGCCACGCCACTTGGCTTGGTCATCTGAAAATCGAGGGTGTGCTTAATACCACTGTCTATGTCATTGATGAGTACTGCATTCAGTTCTGGAGTCCTCAGCACAGGAAGGACATGGACCTGTTGAAACAAGTCCAGAGGAGGGCCACAAAGATGATGAGAGGGCTGGAGCACCTCTCCTATGAGGACAGGCTGAGAGAGTTGGGGTTGTTCAGCTTGGAGAAGAGAAGGCTCCGGGGATACCTGATAGCAGCCTTCCAGTATTTATTCCAGCCTTCCTTAGATACCTAAATGGGGTACTGTAGGAGAGATGGGGAGGGACTCTTGATCAAGGAGTATAGGAATAGGATGAAGGGTGACATTTTTAAACTGAAAGAGTGGAGATTTAGATTAGATATTGGGAAGAAATTCTTTACTGTGGGGATAGTGAGGCACTGGAACAGGTTGTTCAGAGAAGTTGTGGATGCCCCTCCCCTGAAGGTGCTCAAGGCCAGGCTGGATGGGGCTTTGAGTAACCTGGTCTAGTGGGAGATGTCCCTGCCTAAGGCAGGGGGGTTGGAACTAGAAGATCTTTAAGGTCCCTTCCAGACCAAACCATTCTATGATTCTATATTGAAAGTTCTTGTCCTAGTCCCCACAAGGGACACGATTTGCCATCAATCTCCATTTGGAAATTGAGCCACTGACTACTACCTTCTGGATACAATTAATCCAACCAATTTCTCATCCACTGAACAGTCAACCCATCAAATCCATACCTGTCCAGTTAAGAGAGAAGGATGTTGTGGGGGACCATGTCAAAGGCCTTAGAAAATTTTAAATAAGCAACATCTGTAGCTCTTCCCTTGTTCCCTGATGTAGTTATTCCACCAATAACTGTATATTAATTTTTAAAAAGCAGTTGCTTTAACTTGTAAACTGAGGTAACAGTGAATTCTCCTATGTCATATCTGTTTATTAGTGAGAGTTTGATTGGCATAAGTACCTAATACTGATTACTTGGCAACTCTAAGTTCCAATAGGTTTCTGTATCTTGTCATGTAAATAGGTAAAGCCGCAGATACCATGGTATGCCTGGAATGAAAGTTACTGAAAGTAACCAGGCTTGGCTCATAGCTTTTATGATCTGAAGGGAGTTATTTTTGTCCTTAAGTGCGCAGTCCCATTTTAGAAGTGACTTAAACACCGAGACTAATCAAAAGTCATGGGATCCAAAACTGTAGCAAGACTGAGTTCCCTTGGAAGTTAAGTTCTTATATATGGTACTGAAATTCGCATTTGTATGCTTAGAAACGTCCCCCCTTTTGATTTATTTTTCTGGTTTTTTTTTAGAAACTGTTCTCATTGTGCCACCTTAGCCCACACAACACAGTATTTTGTGGGTTATGTGATTCTGCTATTAGACTCATGTTATTGTTTTATATGTATTGTACTTAATGAAATAAAACATCTGGCCTTCAGCAGTAATTTCAAGAACAAATATTATATATAAAGAATTTTTTCTAAAAAAATATCTCTCTGAAAGTAGGTGTTCATAAATATTTTGGGGGGCCTTATATTTTTTGTAACCAAGTAGTTTTCAAACTATTTTAAAAACTAAGTGATTCAAATGCTGCTGTAAAGAATGGTTATTATGGAGGCAAATCCAACTAATTCCATGCCTAAAAGTGCTAATGCTGAGTGGTTTTCTGTGTTTTCCTTTCCTACTAATGCTTTTTGTGTTAGTGTTGAGATTAGTCAAATGATTTACAGATAAAATAGAGACTATCTTATAAAATTGCTGCAGTGGGGAGATTCCAGGATAGATCCAGTTTGGAAACAAGGCTTTTGACTGTTAACAAGGCCAAATAAAGTGTGAATCATGCAATACAGCTGGCGATAGCTCTCAGTAATTATGTAGCTATTTTCCCAGCAGTGATAACCCTGGCAGTAGGGCTGCAGCCCATTTTTGGTGCTGATTTCCTACAGGGGCATGTTTCTGTTGGAGACTACATGCAAGCTGCTGTGTGGACAGCAAATTATTCTATTGGTTTGAGGATTAATGAGGTTAAATTAGCTCAGTCATTTACTGCACATTTTATCGAGGTTCAAGCTGTTCAGATTGTTGCAGTTAATATAAGTAGCCCAGAATGTTGCCAGTTAAATGTAAGTTACTCATCAGGGATCCAGAGTTCATTATTGGAAGGAAAAGGACAACTTTACTTGGTGATGAAGTTGAACTTGCTGAGAATATGCTTTTCCTCATGTTATTCCAGAGGCAAGACTGAAGAAAGATTAATTGAACAACAGCACAGCATGATACCTGTATAATACATTTAGGGGAATGTATTGCTCTCTTTATACCTATTCTACAAATGGAAGTATTGGTGTTTAAAATACTCCTTCAGGCCTTTGATTTGCATAAAAATCATCTCCCATTGATTAATGAAAAAAAATATTAGAATCTGAAGGGGAAAGTGAAGAGATAGGAGGAGTATCTCTGCTTAAAAACTAAACCTGCTGCAGAGAACTGCTGTGAAGACACCTGCTGCGTCTTTGTTTTCTCTTAAATCTGTTGCATGCAGAATGGTCCATAATATAGAGATTTTCTCTGAGGGTCTCATAGGTCTGTCACAAAAGTATCTTTGACAAAGATACAACAGTATCTTTTACGTGCATCAGAAATTGTAGAAAAGTTTGGGAACACCTACTGAAGCTCCAGTTCAAGAGATATTAGGGCAAAAAATTAGTGAGTATAACTTTTGATCCAGAATAAATGCTTGGTTTTTGTTTTGGGATACAAAAACTTCATCTAATTTTCAATGTGCTTTGTCATGTGAATAGGTCATGCTGTGGGTACTGTGGTATGTCTGGAATGCCACTGAAGGTAATAGTAAGGTAGATAGGCTTGGCTCATAGCTTTCATGATCTGAGGGGGGTCTTTTTTTTACCTGCTCTCCAGGGAGTATGGCCCTATCACTGCTGGGATGTAATTAAAATGTTTTTGGTGGGAGAATCTACTCGCTGAAGGAAACTTCAGTGGGCTGTGGATCTTTCAGCAGTACTAAAGGTGTACTTGTTGGGGGAAAATCACAACTAACTCTAGTTAGTACAATTAAACTACTACTTAGTATCTGAAGACAAATGATTGCTTTGTTTTGAAGTCAACAGATCCTTTTAAGTCATTCTAAGTAATTGAACCATATACTTTTGTTCTGAGAAAAACTGAAGTGCCATCTTACCCCCACAGGCTGAATATGTGGTTTATAGGACATCAAATACAATCTGTCAACAGCTTTCTTTTTGGGGGGGAGAAGAGGCTTAGGTGGGGGGGAGATGCACAAAAGCAGAGTAGGAAGCCAAGTCCAGTATGATAGCACTTGTCAAAACTGTTGACAGAATTGGATTTTACTGAAATTCACCTTCATCCTGAATGCAAATGTGACCTCTTGCTCTCTAAGTTGCTAATCTAAGTTATTGCTTGTGTATCTGGACAGTAGCATAAGGCTGGTATTTCTGTGGTCATAGATGAAAACATGGTCTCTGTAGATGCCTTGCTAATTGAAGTTACCAGAAAACTCTATTCGTATTTCCTAATACAAGAAAGTATCTAAAGGAATTATTTCCAAGTCAGCTAGACTGTAAAGATATTTAATTAACATTATGATATGTTTTTATCAGGCTATCAAGCTAAACAAACTTCTTATAACAAGAAATCACAAAATTGTTGGGGTTGTTCTATGCAGCTAAATCTATTAGTTTTACTGTTTGTAATCCTATGCATTTCAGTAGGGCCAGTCATTTGAAGTGAGGGAGATTTGACTCATTAGACATAAGGTAAAAACCTGGCAAATAGGAAGTATGACTCGATAGCAATTGAGATTTTTATGACAAAATGAGTTTGAAAGAGCAGGAACATGTGTTATAAGGTACTTAGCTTGATAGTTACTGAAAGTCTAGAATACTTGTCCCTATGTCTTTTCTGGGTGGTGTCCTGTTTATTCTCATTAGTTAGGATAGCTTGAGGGATTTTTTTCCCCCGCTGTGTTATGCAAGCTGAAAAATACCTTACCCTGAGGTTTCACAGTTACACTTTCAGTTAACATTTGCTGCCTGACTCCTGAGAGCTTCAGGGTCTCTTCTCTTGCATGTTTTTGTGCTCAGGGCATCCAGCTGCAGTGTCTTTCAGAAGAAATGCTCCCTCCTTGAGAACACCTGGAAGAGACACCTTTTTTTGTCTTCATCTTAGATGAAAATGTTTTGCTTCAAAGTAGAATGAATTCCTCTCTTCTTCCTTTGGATCTTTTCAGAAAGATTCAGAAAGATTACTTTTACAAATTTGCTCATAACACTTTTGAGCAAAGTTGCACTATATATGCACTGCATAAATAATCAAAACATAGATTATGGAATGGAATCAATATTAAAGAGAGATTCTTGAGCATCCCACGTTGGGTGACTCTCTTTTCTAGATCCTTGTAAAAGTAACTAGGCTGTAAAATGGGACAGTACTATAATTCAGTGGAATTATGTTGGATATGGTCAAATTTGACTCTACTAACCCTAAAGTCTGTATTTAGCTCTATATCAGAAAGCCATAACGACACTATATTTAAGACTTTAAATTTTCCTTGGCAGCATTTTTGTTGGCACTTTTTGAATCCTTGCTATTTTTTTATATCAATTTCTCTGCTTTTTGAAAGGCCAAGGAAAATGTCCATAGTATGCTGCTTTTTTTCTTTTTTTTTTTCTTTTTTTTTAATATAGCATATTTCATTTTCAACTTACATGCGTGTAAAACAAAAGCATTCATGAACTTGTATTTGCTCTCCTTGGGAGCTTATCACTCCACCAGGATAGTTGATGCAGCTAGTGACAACAATAAAACAAGCACATTTATGGGTCAGACAGTTTTCAGGAAGCAAATTTCAGCACAAAGCATCATTATGATGCAGATTGTTATGTCAATGAGACTGGGTTAAGAGCAAAGTCTGCTGAAGACAATTTTTCTCATGAAGTATTCTTTTGTCACTACTTGGGTGATGCTCACATTGAAGCTGCTGTGAGTTAAGTCAGACTCTTGGAGTTGGATGCGAGTGTGTCCCTTGCTCTAGTAAATCTTCAGGATTGCACCTCATCAACTCAGAGTGCTTCTGCTCTAGGAAGAGCATGGGAGCAGATGTCCCACAGAATGGAGATACTGAAAGAGCTGATCAGGAGCTTTCTGATTAAACAGGATTTCTCTTGGGTGGGAAAATATGATTTCATCAAAATGGGAGCCTGTTTCTTGTGCTCTGTTTCAGTGAAACTTCTAACAAGGAAACTCCGCACCCCTCCCAGTTCCAAACTCTCAAACTTAAAATGAGGAATGCAAGGAAAAGAGAGAAAAAAGCCTTGAGTGTCAGATCTCTAGTTAACGTTCTGACTTATTAAACTAGACTCTTGAACTTTATTCCTGGATATACGAGGAGCAGCGAAGCATGCAAACGCTTGGCTTTTTTAGAGTGGGACTTTCTCTGACTTTTAAAGCAACCTCTGAACTTCACTGATTTCATCCCGTATAAATCAGGAAAAGACAAAATCTGGAAAAAAATAATGGCATGATAGAACAGCTCTGTAAAAAGCTCAGGA
The DNA here is from genome assembly GCA_025769975.1 of Gallinago jamesoni. NCBI lineage: Eukaryota > Metazoa > Chordata > Aves > Charadriiformes > Scolopacidae > Gallinago > Gallinago jamesoni. Next base: position 23,391,015 of record JAOQGH010000077.1, on the reverse strand, counting down.
ACATTTTAGAAATTTAGAACATAATAGAACTTTTACTACAAGTTTACAAAGTTAACACTGCATTACATTGTAATTTATCATGACTTTAAAGGACACTTTAAATGTTTTCTGAATAAAACTCAGAAATGTTCTTTGTTTTGCCAAATTATTATGTTGCACTTCCCCACCTCTCCACCCCCAATGCCTGCAAATTTATTTCTGTTCTAACTGTAGGGAGATGGCTGGTTTTGTGAGTGGGGTAAGTCAGAAGAACTTTGTGGTACACCCTTGTGCTAAGGGTCATAGGAGTATGGGATTTCCTGAAACAGTTTGACATTGGTAGTAGTAGAGCTATTGTGTCTTCTCAGTGTTTGATGCCTGACAGAAATTTTCTTCTGCACGTGTTACAAGTGAAGCAGAAGTCATTTATATGCTGTTTTTTAGTGCAATATCAAGCCTAAGGTGGCATCCCAGCACTGCTTTCTAGCACAGAATCAGTATTGTGCTTTCCATGTTCGTGTGACTCCAGACTGGTTTAGGGTATAGATAATGTTCATGTTTTGCTTGCTTCTATAATGTTGTCCTGTCTGTTTGACCAAAATTCATGACCCTTGCAAGGCTGGTGGCATGGATGTTGTCGCGATGGAGGGAAGACATGGACACTCAATATGAGTGATCAGCAAGCTTCGTTTATTCCAACCTCGTTACACTAATTATAGTC
>JAOQGH010000077.1:23373474-23390215 GCA_025769975.1 Gallinago jamesoni | reverse complement strand
AAGACATCCTGTTGTTATAGAACTTTGCTGACAAGAGCAAACTGTCCTTACAACATCGATACTTATATCAGCTGAGTATGATATTTCCCAAGATCTTCTTCAATTAGTTGATTTATGGCTACGTGACCCTTTTCAGCTAACCAGTTTCCCACAGTTGTTACTTGGCTAAAAAAAAAATGCAAGATGTGTAACGCTTCTAGAAATTTGGAGCCCAGGGAAGGTGATCTCTGGGAAAACTCATATTACTCTTCAAAGCAGCAGGTCCAGACAACTGCCAAGTCTTGTGTTCTTCTTGTTTGCTTGTTAAAATTGAGCTTGCTTTAGAAGCTATCCATCCCCAGTTATTGAGTAGCCATCAATCTGCAATGCATGGCTGAATACATCAATAGTTTGAGGCAGATTTCAAAACCAATTGTAGCTTGCTGAGTAAAGAAAAAGATGCACTAATACTTTAGAAGTTCGTTAACATATGCTTTTTGTTTTCTCTCAGAGCTTGTTTGCCTATCTGCAAACAAGGACTCAGAATTGTGGGGGTGGGGTGTATGGTGTTACTGAATTTTTCACTTTGGGCAGTGGATTATAGCAAGCATTCAAAATAAGTTTGTGGTTCTGCAGCAAGTTGTCCTACTTTTTAATTCTGGAAATAGAGTCATTACTGGGCAGAATAATCCACTTGTCACTGTTGCACTGAAATTATACATGTTCACTGCAACAAAATGGCTGGGTTTTTCCACTTGTCAAAATTAATTTAGAAAAACATTATTAATCTGAGGAATAAAGTTTGAATACTTGACTCGGGAAACCTTGTTTAAAAATCGACAGTTCTAACATCAATTACTATTCCTTGTTCTTGGAAAGATTCTGCAGTGCATTTGAAGGCAGACAGAGACAGGCTCTAAAGAAGTTGAAATTTGTGTCTTTTTTGTTTTTCTACATTAGAGAAAAACAATGAGATGTGATTTGTTACCATGATTGTCTTGGCACATAGAGATCATCCAGCTTCACTCATGTACTGCACAAACTTTTATTCTTGGCTACTGGGAAATGGTATCTAAGAGCTTGGTTCAAATTGCACTGCATTTTTACAGCTGGGGACCTGTGAATAGTGCCAGTCACACTGCAGGATGCAGAACTAGGTTTGTGTATCTTAAGGCTCTCAATGAAACTGCTTACATGCACAACATGTTTTTGCTGCTTGTCTGTAATTGCATGTATTGGTGTTGTGAAAAACTTTACTTTTTTTTTGAGTGAAATACCTCACTGTAATTATTATGACTGAATGTCCCTACAGTAGGCTCAGTTTCTTCTGAACAGAGAAGAAGATTCAGTTCCTTGATCAGCAGAGAGAGGCGAGATGGAAAAATAATAAAATCCATCGCATATATTTTTAGATATAGTAATGTAACCCTGATGTATTCATTCATATTTTTCTGTCAGAGTAAGTTAGCTACTCTTCACCTAATGACAAGTGTTTTTTCTGAAGATGCTGAGATGTCACTCAGAGAAACTTCCTGTCATCTCATTTTATGCATAAGTGCTCTCATGCATGCCAGACATGGGGGAGAAAAAGCATCAAGGAAGCGTACAAGCCTGACAATGTGGTAGTAAAAGGAGTGGGTGAAGTAAGTAACACAAACCAAATAAGAAAGATTTAGCATTGAAGGCTAAGTAGGAGCAGATGGTGAAAGATGGATGGTAATTGTGGAACCAGAAAAGAGATGATTTCCTATGGAGATATGAGGTGAGCTGGGAGCAGGTAGGTGTGGTATTAGAGAACAGAGCTGCAAAGGACTTGAGGGAACGTTGCAGGTGTGGGACTAAGGACAAGGATTTTGAGGAATGCCATTTTCTTTTGAAGAACAAATTTATGAAGAGAATATCAAGCGAGGCTTACTCCTATTTTTAACCTAATCAAATAATTCTGTGACATCAGGCATACTTCAAGAGATAAAAATAATTTTAGCCAGAAAAAGAAGTGAAGAAGTTTTCAGATAGCAATAAAGTGGAATTTCTCGAAGTTAGTTAGTCACTGTACAGAGGAGGACATGAATATTCTACTTGGGTAAAAGTTCCTTTTCTTCCTCGAATGTCACTAATTGGACTTTCTTGTCAAGCGGATCTCTGTCTGGTTTGAGGGAACCGCACTTTTCCCTTTGCATTTTATTTTTTCATTAGTTAAAAATGTGATTTGTGGGAAAGGTCATGGTAGCAAAAATTAGCCTTTTCTTAGTATTTGTGCCCCAGAGAACACTTTTTTAGACACTGTCCTATTTTCATATCTTGACACACTAAATGGGGACAGGCAGATGTTTGCGTGTATAGTATTCTTGGTATTATAACATAATACACCCTCAGCTACCAAGATTTTTGTTCTAACCCTGCACTGCAGGTGTTACAGGGATTTACATGTCCTCACTGCTTAAAATAAGTCTGACTAAAGTTTTAGGTCATATCCTAATAGCAAGATCTTTCTAGATCCTTTAAGGCTCCCACGTTTGCTTTTGAAGCAGAGGACAATATAACAATACTTCAGAACTGCAGAGAAAATTAAACTGAAGTAGTGCTTTCCCACTGTCTCTTGCTTTCAGAGTCAGTTCAAAACTTCTTTATTGACTTTTTTTTTTTTAAATTTGGTTGAAGCAAATACAACTTTAGAGGTTATGATATTTGTCTCCTTATTCGCGCTTTTAGAATGCAAAGCCAAAGTACAAGAAATTTCTCTTGTACAGTGGCAATTTCCAGTTCTACTATTTTGCTTAAGGGGAACTATTTAAGGTAGTATGGGTTCCTCTTATGTTTTCAAGGTTGTCCTATTGTTTTTCAAGTCATTATGCCTAGCTGTTAATAAAAAAAAACACATTTGGCTTTTAGTGTTTTAGCCAAACAACGTTTGCCAATTTTGGAACTTAAGCTTTGAAGGAATATATTGAAAAACATTGTAGTTTCCAGGCCTGTAGAGACTTATCTACTAAGATAAAACTGCCCTATGTGCCTTAAATGCCAGGAGGAAATTATATTGTGTTTTGTTACAGAATAATTCAAACTTTTTACAAGATCTACTATTAGTTCTTTCAATAGATTTTAAATAATCTTCTGGATCTGGTAGTATATTCTGTTTCACAGATTTTGCTTCATTGCTTAATGGTGTTGTGAAGAAATGAGAGTTGTTGATAGAAACTAAGGAATTTTATTTCAGAATTTTATTTCAGAAAGGTATCTTTAGTTATTAAGGTCTGGCTGAAAGAATTTGAGGTGAAGTACTTTAGGTTTTTTTGCTTATTTGGATAAATAATTAGACAAATATTTAGACAATTTGGACCATAGAAATAGTGTTTTCCTTTTTATACTGGAACAAAATTAATTATTTAAGCAACTTGATTTTGCTATAAGAGTTTACTTTTCTCTGACTCCTGTGTATCCTTTCTAATAGGTGTTTATCCTTTTTTTTTAGAGCAGCTTCTTCTTAATGTTTAATTGCAGTATGTCCCTTATTTTGCAATATTTTCCTCAGGGGTGACTTTGTAGGCCAGAGTAGTTTGCTCATGAAAGTTGCATGACTTGTTTAAAATGAAAAATAAAATAAAATACCAAGCATCAGTCTCTAAAATGCATGTAAGCAGAGTTATTTCTGTTAACATGCCATTTGTGATATCTCTGATGGAAAGCCAGTGTTGGTTAGAAACTCAAAGCTTAGAGCTGCAATGGTTTAGTTCTCGTGCAAATGTAGCAAGAAGACTAAATTTGGTTCAAAATTTCTTATTCCAAAACCTTTCCAGAAGAATAAATTAGATTTATTCAGTCTCTGAAAAGTGTTTCAATTAACTGGTTTAGGATGATCTCCATAAAATTTGATGAAATTTCAAAAACTGGAATTCTAAATTATATTGGTTGTCACAATGTATAGCAAAAAAATAAAAAAGGTATTTGGATTACACTCTGCACGGAGAGTATAGGGTGTTTTTCAAGTTCTGAGGTAGTCAAGAAACACAGAATATTTTTCAAAACTGTACGTTCAGAGAATTAGGTTATTTCATTTTATTACTAGAAAAAGAATGCTTTTCTTGTAGCATTGAGTTTCTTGGAAATCAGGACACTGAATGTCAAAAGCACGTTAGTATTTTCATGTATAATAATATTTTTACTTGGAAGGGGCCAAATTAGGACTGCAAGGGCCTGTTTTTCTCCAGGACGTCTTAATTTTGTATTTGGTGTGTGCAGAATTATGTTTGCGTGTATGGGGGGAAAAGAGGGAAGAGAAAAGGAAGAAGGAAAGGAGCATGTGAGTTTCCATAAACATGTAGGAGGTCAGCTGAAGTAAAGAGAATTTCAACTAACCAAATCAGTGTTCTGCCTGAAACAGGGAATTAAATATATTTGTGAGAAGTGTTTATGTCTACCTCTGCTGCTTTTATTCAGGAACCAAACCTTTAGGTGCTTCTAAAAATCTATTGGCAAACATCGTGACTACATTTTAAAAGAGGAGAATAACAGTATGCAAAAGAAGGGAAAAAAAATAATGGGGGGTGGGGGGGGTGGGGTGGAGGGAGGGGAACAAGAGAATTAGTATGACCTTAAGAGGATGGATGACTTTTTAGGGCACATTTTGATGGAAAAAGGATTGATAGATTTGGCAGCAAATAGCAAATGATGAACAGTGTTTTTCCAAAGTGCCAGATGTGTCTTTCCTTTAATTTGATAAAATAATTTTTTTGTTTACATGTAGGAGATCTGGTTATTGAACTTCATAAACAGCTTTGTGTTAAACTGTATGCTTGATAAGGTGTTAAAATGGTGATTGATGGACTGGACAAAGAACTAATTAAAGGATTGAGCAAGAAGGTGTACTGAGAAGGGAAGCATCAGTCTGATAATGTAGATCCTCAAGGTTTGTCTTGAGACTGTTCTCTGTTACGAGTGAAATGTTATGATACAAAATTAGGAGGCTATGGCAGTATGGAGGACTCTGTGATTGTGTTGGAAGAACTGGATGGCCTTGACAGCCAGAATATAAGCTGGAACAAAACTCAGTAATGTGTAATGAAGTTTATGTGCTAATGAGAATTGCTGTGATAAGTAAGAAGTATAGCTGTGGTTACATTGACTCCAACAGGCTGGCCGTAAGTAATGAATGTGTTGAGGCTGTCTAAAAAGTTTGGTTTCAATGCAAAGGAAAACATAGGCTGTTATAAGATGGGGAGTTGACCACCCTGCAGTCTAAGTCACATGTGGGACTGGCAGTTCAAGGTTAGGTTTGTCTGCTGTAGGTTTTCTCCCTAACTGAAGTGTATTATTCACCTAAGTTTTATGGCTGCTAGAAAGTTCAGGAAAAATTTCCAATACTACCATATTTAAAGACCTGGTAGTTTTAATTCAAGAAAATCATGTTTGCAATACTTTTGAAAAGATTTTTGTTTCTTTCTGGATCATAAATTTTAATGTCACCAACATGATAGGATAAAATTGATGAAAGTGAAGAAACAGCAGGTAGTTCTGAAGGAATGGCATGATCAAGTTGCTTAAAACCTATTGGATGCATAAATCCACAGATCAGAGGCAGTTACTGAGTGGGATTTCGCAAATACTCTCTCACAATTTAGGAATCCAACATAGGTGTCTTCTAAGAAGAGTGGATTACTAATGTAGTCAGGGGTTCTCTAGCAGTCAGTTAGCAAAGGTGCCCTGGAGGGTTCCCCTGAAGCGTGTCAAAAGTCTATCTGCTCCTTTTCCTTTCTTGTTTGCTTCTGTCCAAAATTTTCCTTTGAAGGACGGGAGACAGCCTTGGAGTGGCAACTTGTTTTCACATCTATTACAGGAGAGATAAGAATTTGAATTTTACTGTAGTCCTGTTGTGTACAAAACAGATTAGGAGGCTGTATTTTTCTCTTATAGCTGCTTTCTACTTCCCGTAACCCTTCATCTCCTGAATAGTTCAGACCAGATTTTTTCTTGTTTCATCGCATCTGCATCACTGTCATGTATTAGGGAAAATATTAATGGAAAGTGATTTTTATTTTTTCAAAAAACATCTTGAAAAAAATATTACTCCTCTAAAATCAAAAACAGGTGAAAAGAAAAATTATTCAATTCCTTTGACAGTATCTATCATAGCTTTAGACAGAAGATTGAAAATATGAGAGAGGGGGAGTACTTTTGACTCCAGAATGTGTCCTGTTTGTCACTCTGACAGTCTGATCTAAATATGGCAGGTTTTCTGGTTAAATCCCAGTTAACCTAATATTGGGTCAATGGCTAAAATCCCCGAACCAATAATAAAATAGGCAAAATACTTTACTGTAGCACATGTACACAGTGGAGTATTGGCATCTTTCTTATAAACAGGAAATTTAGGTATCAGTAGAACATATTGGTCTCAACTATGTTTCATGTAGAAGTAATAATAAAATACTTTGAAAATGTGGATGCTTCAAGGGAATCTGACTGTTTTATTTAGCTTTCATGTGAAATATAATCCTGAAGGAATTTTATTTTCTTCTTTTATGCCTTGATTTAAATTTCACTTATCTGTTTCTCTTGGATAAAAGATGGGAGAGCTGAGACAATTTGATAACACAGTTCTTGGATTCTGTAGACAGTGTCATTTTCTTTCCTTGAGGGAGAGAAGGGGCAAGGCATAAGGTTATAAAACAGATTAAGTTTATCCTAACATAGACCTTCATAAAACATAAAAATAAAATCAACCCCAAACTTACTATATTTTCCAGTTACTATATTTTTCACTAATTTCTATCACTTTCCATGATTCAGTGCTATTTGGTTATATTAGCCTAAATCACTCTGCATGTAATACTTAATGCTACTAATACAATAAAAAATACACAGTGGGGTTATTCCCAAAGGGACCGTGTACCAGTAGGCGAGTTCGCAATACTTGACACAAATTGGATTATCAAAATGATGTCTAGCAGAGATGCTGGGCTTTCTCAGGTTCTTGTACCAAACTACATGGTAATACCTCTGTTTCCATTTTCTGCTTTTTCCTATGTACTCACATTGACAGGCGTCAGGGGAATCACAAAGGCAGCAGATGGTCTCTGCACGGTTCCCTCAAGCATAAAACAACATTTCTGTACTTGTTGTCAGGACCTTAAATTGCACACTGTTCTGTTTGATTATTTTCAAACTCTGTATTGGCCATAGGGGCTCAGATGAGAAATATTTGCATATCACAAAGTGGGAGCAAGGGCTAAATTAAAGTGGCAAGCAACTGGATTGAAACTAAATTCTAAGTAGAAGTCATATGCACTCATTTTTAACTAGGTTTGATTTTATTATTTTCAATGAAAGCAATGACCTCTACTAAAATTTAACAAGACACAGGTTGTGTGCAGTATGCATATGGAAGGTTTTTCCTGATTTCCTTTCACTCACTAAATTTACTGGAGTTTTTTGTTTATGCATAAGAACTAAAACTTAGTAAAAAAAACCCAACCAACACTGTAGCATGTAAATTTAAAACATGTATTCAAATGTAGGCTAAAGAATATAAATTCTGGATGAGTTCATTATTCTTAGTGTTACTCTGCTGCAATTCAAGTAAATATAATGTATTTCTTCCTTATTGAATGCAATGCCCATTTTTTAAAAAATTCAATTTGCTGTGCAGGAATTTCCCCAAGATACATTAGATAATGTCAAGTTTAAATCTGTATGTGAGTCTACAGAGATCCGTGTGCAGATGGAGCTGTGGAAAGCCAAAGGAAAGATTTTCCTAAACCTACTGGACTTAAACAAATTTGTTTAACTTATGTTTTCCTCCTAGTTCCAGTTTTCAACAACTTTAACTGCTTACATATTCAAAGTTTTTTTGAAAGTGTTTTACATACAGAAAGTGGAAATGCAGCATGAACAGAAGGGAGGAAGCTCTTTCAAGGGAGGAAGCAAGAGATGGGGAAAATGTTTTGCAAAAGGTGGGAACAGGTATGCAATAAGGCTTTGGAAAATGAAGGTTCAAGTTCGTTATCACATGAATTCAGTCTCAGACTGAATGATTTTCCTCTGAGTATGAATCTATACTAGATCATAGGGCTTGCTTTTACCAAGTCATCCTCCCATTGCTGCATGAGGAAATTAAAGTAATAAAACATAGGATCTTGTACATCTTCATTTGGTTTGATACATTGTAGCCTTGCTTTTTCATAATTTTTGTGAGAAGAAGAGAATGGAGAGGGTAAAAAATTATTTCAGATGATTCCTTGATTTTATTTTATTTTTTAATAGTCCGTAGCTATATTATTGGCCACTGCTGAGTATTAATTGGTGTTAGAGGAAAATTCTTGTTTTACTAATTCTCGCTAGATTAATATACTGAGTATGTTTAGAAAATGTTTTGGCTGAAATTTGCCAGAGCCCTATAGTAAGTTATTAGCTACTCCTAAGGGCTTTCTGAACTGCTGTTGCTACCTGTCTGCCTGTTGCCACAGTACAATGAATTAATGAATAAACACTCAAGATAATAAACTGCACAGACTTGCAGTGCTTTGGTAGAAGTATATAGACGATATGCATTTGATTTTGTCCAAGCACTGATGAAAAGTGGGACCTGAGTTCATACCTTGATAGCAGAAACCAATTATTGTGCTTTGCAGTGACATTTTTCTCAAGGTGTTTAAAAAAAAAAATAAAAATTGAAAATTGGCCTTTTCTTAGGGGATTAAACGCATCGATAGGTATTTGTGTCAGTTACTTTTTGAAATAGCTTTTACAAATTATCCTGAATCTTGCTAATTCATTAGAGCCTCCTTTAATCAGCATTTCAGCATGGCATGCTGTAAAGTATGTGAACAGTCAAAACACAGTTACTGCAGTCAATTTTGCAAATATATGAATAAACTTGTCTATGAAAGAGTTGCACCCCACAACTTGTGTTACAAGGAATAAGAAAGAGCAGGAATACCTGTAGAAACAACTAATTTTAAGCAAGCATTGAGACAGAATAATTTTTGTTCAAAATACGGTTTTAAGGTGAATGTAGCACTTACAGATCTAGGACATATGGTACATTAATGTTTTTTGTTATTGTTCTTTCATATTCACTTAAAATTAGCAGGATGGTTTAGATTTGAACAGCACATATCTTATGTAGAGGGGATACTTATCTCATAATAAACACACTCCTGTAGTTGAAAATGATGCTTTAAATAAGTATTTACATCTTCTGAAGCTGAACTACGTACACTTTTTCTTCAGTACTGAAAGTTTGAAACCGCAATTGAAGTGAAATTGGTTATTTCAAGTGAGCTGTTACAATTTTGTCTGTTTACTCAACTGTAATTCACAGCAAGCAGTAAGCATGGACTCTAGACTGAGGTCTGTTTCACTAATAAAGGGACACTTGAAATTATGTCTCAAAAGGGAACATCATAAAGAGATGACATTCAACATATAAATTACTATGGTTTCTTTTGTGGACTCTTATTAACTGGCTTGTAAATATAACTTCTAAATCCTTGTAAAATCTTTACCCACAGTGTGAATAGATTAGCATCAGGAATAAGTGGCAAAATCCATACTGTCATAATGAATTTAGATGATGTACAGAATAAATACACCTTTCCCCCCCATTCCCCTTTTTTGTTACTGTTTCTCTAGGCATGAAAGACTGAGGAAACTGCAGTAAAACCCAAATAGTGTGTTCTATGGTTGTGATCCACCCTTGCTATTTTGTGTGTGTACTCATATGTGAATGTGTACCATTTTAAATTGTACCAAATGAGCTTAGTAGAAAACTTGGCTTGTGTGCTTTCATCTGTGTGTGCAGGAGCATCAGGTGCAGTCTCATCTGAAATCCCTCCTTTACAAGCAGCTACAAAACAGTGATTTACAATTTCACTTATAATATTTTAAATCTAGTACTGATGTAAGACTCCTCTTCCTAGGAAAGTTTTATTAAACAAAGAAGGAGTCTTAAATGAGAAGTCTGCTAAACCAAATAGAATATGTATTTCTTAAAACAAATATAGCTTTGTTCCAATGGGTTTCCTGTATAATAATTCCCAGGTGTTAATGGTATGGATTGAATGTGAATATATGCAAGTGGAGTTGCTTTTGTTTAACAGCTTTGAGTCCCAGTTCTGTGTTACTGGCTTTGATAGCAACTGGGAAGAGCCAAGTGGCAGCTTTTCTATGGATGGATGCTGAAATTGCCTGAGAACAGTGAGGTTAGTTAGTGGTGTTTGAGTTGAGTTTTTTGTTTATTCCATAGAAACAATCACCTTTGCGAAATGCAGCTGGATATATGGAGTTGCTCCAGAATGATCTGGACTGAGCTTGGGCTGTGGATCATTGCTTACAACACCTGTTCCCCCATCCTGAGAATGGAGGATACCTCCAGAAGTCCGAGTATGGTGTATTATTGCAAAACAGAGTATAAACAAAGCTTTCTTCTTGAGGGCTCTTACAGGATGGGTGCAATTTGCAATGCCTTTAGGAAGTCCTTAAAACTTTTCTCCCCTTGTTTCTTTTCTGTTTCGTTAGTTAATGAGGAAAGCAGCCAGTGAAGTGAGACTATTGAATTTAATGCTTGATTGTGTGAGGAAGCTCCTTTGAAAAAAAGGGTTGCACATCCTTAAGTGTAGTAGTTACTTGCAGGTAACTCTGCAGTGGTTTCATTGCTTTTTTGTGATGTAGCTTAAGCCATGTGAGCATTCTGGGTATGTCTGTGCACTTCATTTTGGCCACGCTCTTTAGCTCAGAAACCATTTTATGCTGACACAGCTGCGTGGATTGTGCATAGGACCTTCCTTGTGTCTGTCTTCTTTGAATGTGTATGGGATCAGCACAAAACCATTGTCTCAGTGTGTCCTTGGCATGAAATAAGTATGTCCTTGAGAGATTTCTTGTAAGCTAGCCAATTCTTGCTAGTGTTTTCTCAATACACAAAAATGAATTAGCCTGTTCTTGATGGGATTCAGGTTTGCCTCTTGGCAGTGTGTAGATTCTGCAGGGAGGACTGGAACAAGCTACTGGTATTTTGTAATCTTTTGTCTGACAGATAGGGTGTTGAGTTTTCAGGCCTCTCCTGATCTGAAGATGAACTTTGATTATAAAGTAATAGAAGTAGGGCACTTTGCACCATTGCTAGTTCACTTGTCTGCTTCTCCACTTTATTGCAGAGAGCACATAAATCTGTTACTTTCAGATATCTTTGCTACTCCAGTTCATATTAGGCCATGATCTGTTCATTCACTGAAAATGGTAGAGGTTTTCTTTTGTTTAGAGAAGAATTATTGTCCTTAATTACAGGAGAAAAAAGCCAAGTAAACCTCCTACAAACTTCATTTCTTCACTAGCTCCCAGGGTTGGAATGCATTTGTTAAAAGCAAACAAACGAAAAAATAAAACAAACCAGGCCAAAACCTTCCAATACTCAGTTGGAGAACCTAGTGTTCTGCCAAATGGTTCGTAATACTCCTTTAAGACACAAGGGCAGCATGAATGTCACTGATTTCTTGTTTCGTTTTAAACTGCAGATAAGCTCTTGGTTCATTCTGTGAATTGGTGGACTGTTTGCAGCTGAAGGGCATTAGGTGCATTCCTGAGGCTTATTTTCTATTTTGGCTTCATTTGCAATGCATCGGATTAAATTAATGTGCATCTTGTCTAAAATATTAGTCTAGAGAAAGCCTCATCAAATCAAAAGCAGGTCTTTTTTTTGTTTGTTTTGTAAATCTGAGCAGGTCTTGGTATTATCTCATATAATCTTTTGTATCTAAATCTTCAAAGTATATTCTCTGTATGTATCTATATTGATATTACACGCACTCCCTTTTTGGGTACATTTACTTATTTTTTGGCTAGCAGAGTTTTTTAAAAATATTTCCATAAATTTCATTAAGGTAGATGATTGATTATTTTTTTTTCTTAACTTTTCTATACATTTTGATATGGTTCCTCTTTTAAGTATTGTCATGCATTAATACTTGAAAATTGTTGGGACTTTATCATCAGGTAATTTTCAAGTAAGTCTGTAAGTGTTCATTCTTGCTAGGTGCTCGTATTGGAAGTTAAACCGAAAAAAACCTCAGCAAGTTTGACCTCTAAATGTACATTTCTAAGGCAAATGCCTGTTAGGAAGTGGTGGGAACAGAGATTTTGAGTCAGTAGCAGAGGATTTGATGGAGCTTGGGAACTGGTGTAAAAATAAAAAATATTTTTTTAAAAAAATTCTTATCTGTGTAATTCAAGTTTTCATTACCCCTTTGTTAAAGGGGATACTCACACCACTTACCTCCTTCATTTAGTACAGCACTGAGCATTGCAGTCTCCCATAAATTCCTCCATCTTTGTGAAATATGACCAAATCCATAGCAAAATCTTAGTAGTACAATCTTATAGGTTCAGTGTTTTCTCTTGTTCTTCTGCATGCACTTTATTTTTGCCACATCAAGGACAAATATTGGAAATAATTTTATGCAACTGTGCCACCTTTTGTTAGATACTTGTGGGTTGCAGTCTCTCTTAATACAGTAACAGATTAGAATTAAAATGAGCTGTGTTCCTTAGATGAGGCATGTGTATGATGTGGAATGTCACTGGTATATATTGGAAATATTGTTTATTCCTAGCACTTAATGCATTTTTTGGTGGTAATTATTATTCAAATTAGGTTATCACAGAAAACCTTATATTTGTAATATAAACCTGGGTACCTTGTGTAATATAAATTTTGGAAGGGTATTTTAATTGTTAATTGTAAATCCTATATGAGCCGTCTACGTTTTTCCTTACATTTTTAAACCTAGTTCCTATGCCACCTTCAGCTTCATGTAATTTATAAGTTATATATCTTTATATATCTTTATATATAAGAACACAGTCAACTCTAACATAACTATAACATTTAGCAATTACTGCTAATGCTGTTTACTCAGTGACCTGTGTGAAAGCTGAATGCTGGGTTCTGGGTAAAGTCTTACCTGAAGTGCATTGGGAGTCACGGGGAAAGTTCTAGGGGTTTAAATGCGTTTCCCAGTAACGTTGATTTCTTTAGTCTTCATAGAATCTGGGGGGGTTATGTTGTCAGATGTATTTAACTACGTTAATCCTCTTTGGCTGGAATAATTAGGGTCTGAGAATCCCAAATGATGAAGTACTAACAACACTATCTACTTCATGTTTATAGTGAAGAATTACAGGAACTAGAAAGTTAAAGCCTCTTTGCATTCCTGTTTCTGCCCATGCCCTTTTTTGCATATTTGACAGTGGTGTGAAGAGGCCAGAAAGCTGAATTTCCACACCCTGCCACCCAGTGTTTGTTATAAAACTAAATAATGATTTCACTATTTGCATTACAAATTGTTTAGCCAGGAATAGAACCCTCTTTAATATACTAATTTCATTGTTTGTGTAAACATTCTTCTGAAGGAATTTGCTTGGTAAATTGCTGTCTTTTATTCTAATTAAGATGAAATGATAATCGAGTTTAGTTATATTAAAGAAGGAGAATTTGCCGATTGCAGTCCCTTTGTCTTAGAATAGTTCTTGAGTGTATTTACAATGGTATTTTTCTAGTATTTTCTGCATAAAATGTGGTACTAGGGAGGCAGCGTGGCACTGGCTGTAGAAGTGTCACAAACTCAAAAGAATTCTTAAGTGAATTCAAAGGTACTGGAAATAATAGGCAGGCTGAAATAGGAAAGCTTGCTATTTATTTCTTTGTCTCACCATGTTTGTCAATAGTATCAGGAATTCACTTTACCTAAATAAAGGTAGCTGTTCTTCTGAAAACAACTCCTGGCAATGGTTAAAACTTAGTAACATGAAATAAGAATGGTAAATTGTTCTGTCTCAAGAGAAGGGGTGGCAGGGAGGAATGAAGTAACTTTCGTATGTTCCCTTTGAGAAGTGTCTTTGGTAGTGCAAAGGCTTTATCTTGAGATAAGACCATTGTGGTGAGAAGTTTTCTGAAATATTTCTCGTATGATGTGCCCAGTGACACTGGCAATGGGTATATAATGTATTTTTAAATACTTTAAAAATAGAACCCACTAGAATACTTCTTTGAAAGTGTTTTACCTTCTCTTCACAATCATTTTCCAATTTTAGCAATCAATTATGCTGTATTTTTTTTCCTCCTTAGTCTTTTTATTTCTTATTACTGAAAATGCTTTTGAAAGAATTCTGTATTGTTTAGTAATTGTTAGTATTCCTCAAATGTCATGGTCTCTGTGTAGGAAGCAGAAAAGAAATGGCTTAACTGTAGATAACTTGTCTAACACATACCAACAGATTTATCCCTTAACTCAGTATGTGTCCTTCACATACTTTGCTCTTTTTTGTTCCTCTCCTGCTGCTGACTTATGCAGCTGTTGCCTTAGATGTTGTCAGGCTACTGTGGTTAGGCTTCTTTTTGGTTTAGAGGTAACCTTCTTGCCTAGAATCAAAGCACTTATATTCTCATATTTTGGCTTTTCTTGTTTTAAATATGCGAAGTAATGTGCTGTGTACTAGGCACAGAAAGCAAGCTGCTTTGCAGCTGAGCAATCAAATGTAGAAAGCTCCCAATCATGGAGAGATACACACGCACACACAACTTCAGCTCCTTTCACTGAGAAACATTGATTTTGGGGAGTCATTCTGGCCAGTATTTTGAGTAGTTATAGGAAAAATTAAGGATTTCTTATATGAAGATATTTTTCTAAAATTAAGTTAAAGTTAATGCCATAATAGAGATGAGGACAATGAAAGCTTATTCTCATGATCAGTTAAGTAATTGTTTTCTTAAAAACTTATCCTCCATAACAGAAGTAGTATCTAATATTATATTTAGCTGTCTGTTCCTAGCCCCCAAGTCTGTAGTCTCTAAAAGACATCAAAATCAATCAATGTCCCTTGAGAGTACAGTGAAATAAACTCAACACTAAAAAGTATGAAAATAAATTCAATAAAAATCTCAAACCCATGCATATTTAACGCACACACAGAAATTCTTTAGCACCTCAAATATTTATTCCCAAGGTGGGAAGTCGTTGTCTAGATTATTGGAATTCAGTGAAGCTGCTTCTGTGGTCTGGAGAATGTATTCAGGAAGCGATAAAACTGGATGTGGAACATGTTTAAACTCTGGTTTCTGGATCTATTGGGAACTCAGTATTTTAAACATTTCTTAGTGCTTATGATTTGCAGTGAGGCTTTGCTTTGTGTGTATGTATTCTACCGTGAAATCGTACTCCTATAAGCAGCATGACTTAATGTTGTTCACCATTCATTTACTGGTTATGATCCTTTCATCTTCCCTTCTGGCAGTGCTTCAAAAGGCATTTTGGGGAGGAGGAATTTCAGGCTTGATTTTTGTTAATGGGGAACTTTTAACTTTTCATTAGGTTTTCTCTCAGCTTTTTTCTTCTTCATTTATTTTGTTCAACTATATTTTTATGTACTTTTGCATTTATGTGGTGTTGTATATATATATTTCCACACAAATGATATTGCACTTATTTTAGTTGCATGAAACACATACGCGTCAAGGTTTCCAGGTGTCTCTTTTTGGCTCTTCTTTCAGGAAGATAAGTCTCAGAAAATTACTCTTTGTGGGCCACATCAAAGAGAAGGCTTTGTATTGATAAAGACAAGGGTTTAATTGCCAAAGACACTTCATGCAGGCTATCAGTTACACTTATCTTTATAATGATTTTTCATAGTGCTTTTGTGATATTGTTAATGTTAATTACTTAGTTATCTAATATCATGTAATTATGAAGATTTTAAGTAGCCACTAAAGTGTTGTTCTCTAATATCTTAAATGTTGGCTAATACTCTTGAGTGTGGAATCATGTTGCTGAGTATGTGCTAGCTACCATATTCTTTCTATCTGTTGGAAGTGATTCTACAATATAGAAGACAACAATGATTGTGATCATCTAATAAAGAGTAATTAGATATGAAAAGCTATTAAAGGCAGAGCTGCTTTTCTTTTTTTTTTTTACAGTTATTTAGAATGCAACTTTCTATTCCTACTTAGTGTAATAAAATGAGCAGTATTTTAGATGGCTTTTAAAACTGAAGAATTACTGAATAAGTAACCTTTATAGCCTCATGGCTGCACAGGTTCTTCCCTTCCTTTGTATTTCTGCCCACTCAATTTTAGTTTCTTTCCCTCAGTTTCTTTATAGGCTCTTTGAATAGGTGGTCATTTTGTCACACCAATAAAATAACTGTACAAGTCTATGTTAAATGTATATATTTATGCAATTTTTGCTTTTCAAATATAAATCAACAAAACTGTCACTTCTATTGGAAAGCTTTACCCCAGGCTCTGAAAGCATGGTAAAGTTAGTGGCAAGTGGTCAGTGTCCCTCCAGATGTAAAGCACAGTGGTAACCTGAGCCGTGCTGTGCAATCCTTATGCCAGACTAGTTTTCTGGAATATTTTTCTGGTTGCACACTAGATAACTAACAGAAACTGTTATTTTTAAATATGCTAAAAGCAGATCTGTTCATAATGGCAGATTTAAGATCCACAAATCACAGTTAAAACCCTTCAATTTGTTGGTCTTGATCCTGCTTTTGTATAACAATGCATGTAAGACCTTCTAGCAGGAATGATGCCAAGCACTCTGCATCTTTTGATATTTATATAGAATCATAGAATCATCTGGGCTGGAAGGGACCTTCAAAGGTCATCTAGTCTGACCCCCCTGCAGTCCCAGGGACACCCCCAACTAGACCAGGTTGCCCAGGGCCTCGTCGAGCCTCACCTTGAATGTCTCCAGGGAAGGGGCCT
>JAOQGH010000077.1:23353774-23373374 GCA_025769975.1 Gallinago jamesoni | reverse complement strand
CGCTATTAGATCTCCCCGGAGCCTCCTCTTCTCCAGGCTGAACAACCCCAGCTCCCTCAGCCTGTCCTCATAGCAGAAGTGCTCCAACCCCCTAATCATTTTTGTGGCCCTCCTCTGGACCTGTTCCATCAGGTCTATGTCCTTCTTATATTGAGGGCTCCAGACCCTATATATGAACTATAGCTCTTGGTAAACTGAGCATCTGATAGTAAGAGGGAGATGATCTAGATTCCATTTTGGTTTGTGAGTGCTGGTGGAATGAATCTTTTCTGAATGTTAGTGTGGCTTTGAAAAATTCTTAATTAGTGGGAGTTTCCAGTCCACAGCTTGTGAATTGTTAACAGGGCAACCAGTGTGCCATCACAATTGAATAGCTGTTTTACATTATAACTGAATGATATACTGAATTTTATTTTGTAAGCCTGAATATTAATTGTAAAGATGCCTGCATCTGTTATCTAATGAGAGCAAACTGAAGCCTGAGGAGATTCCTCAGAGGATGTCTAAGGGCTGCAAGAGCTGCGAGCAGAAAAGCTCTTTCCTGTCACCAGTAGCAAAACTGTGAGACCAATAAAATGGAAACTACAGTGGGGCAATCAAATGTGGAGAAAGAGGGTTACATTGCAGAACTTGCTACAAAAGTCATGCTTTTTGATATTTGAATTTTGACTGTTATTCTGAAAATTAAAATATTTTTTAAAATCTACTCAGGGTGAATTAGTATCCTAAACCTGTGACACTTCTTCTGGTGGGCACATTATAGAGTCCTGCTATTGAGGATAAGTGTTGTAAATGGACCTCTTTGCTTTTTAGAGTCCTGACCTAAGGAAAAAATCAGCAACCATTACACCCATTGAGAAAGTTTAAAAGATGTGAGAGTCAATGGCTGGGTACAATTACTGTCTTTGTATGTGTTCTAGAATAAAACATGCTGGTGTATCTTACTGACTTAAAAGAAGTGTTATGTCATTTATCTTCTGTATAGATTCAAAAAGCTATACATCTTATTGTAAACCCTAATAAAATGTGGCTTTTAAAATGGCATTTCTCTGCATCCAAGATATTTGTTCCACTATTCTGAAACCTCAGAAATTCTTTCAAACTCTTTGTCCAGGTGAGCTGTGGGACTAGCATGGCTTGGATTATAGTGGCTAGTCACAGTGTGGTTAGATCTTGTGTCAAGCAGTACCGGAGTGTTCATTTTCCCTGTGTTCCTATATGGGTTCTTTTGTCATCAAGATCGCTGTCTTTGACTCCATTTGTGTCATGTTGATATGAGTGAATAGAGAAGCTTTCCTTCTTCAGATATATGAGCTGTTCGAATTTGGATAATAAAACTGAATATTCTTTCCTTATTCTTGCTGTACGCCTTGAGAGAGCATCATGAATTCTACTGCTTGCAAGTGCTGTTTCATGTGGTAGTTTTAACAAAGAGGTGCATCCTTTGTGGAGGTTTCTGTAGAACTCATGAATTTCATGCTCTGCAGCCAGCTGATTATTATGGGGACAGTATGGAAGATCTTGGCAGCAAGCAGAAGCAGATTTGGGGGGGGCTGCATGGGGAGGAAATCCCCTGTTTTATTACACAACTTTGTAAGGCATTACTTAAGACAATTTAGCTTGTCTAATGTAATTAAATCACTAAACATTGTAGAAAAGTAGCCAAAGATATTTAACAAGCAAGCATTAACATTGTTTCATTTTTATGTACATCAATACATGACTTGCATTAGCTGCAAATTATTTCAGATGATAGTGTAAGTTATGACAGGACTGGTGATTTGCCATAATAGACAAAACTATGTTATAACATCTGCCATACCTATTATTTTCAGTATGTGAACCTTTTTAATTGAACAGTACTTTTCTTTTAATTCAGTTATTGTCTCAACCACAACAGGCTTTAGTGTTATCAAAACTTAGTTGGCTAAAACCACAACTTCATTGGGGGAGGAGTTAACATCTGAGTTTGAAACAAATTAATCTGACCTATGACAAGACGGGTCAAGTTGAATACTTTCATCTGTTAAAATTAAATAGTGACCATAGATTCTATTACTCTAACATGGTGGTGAAGATGTTTGAGAATGATGTTATTTCAGAAGTTATTTAAGTTACTTGGGAGACTAAAGACATTGATTTCTAGTGCATCAGTGGAGTAGTACTATTTGTATGGTCGTGGTCAATGTGAAAGAAATCATTATCCAAACTAAAAATATAAGGAAGCTTAAATTGTTTTAACTTCTGTAACTTATAAGTTGACACATCCTGGAGATCTTAGTTGTGTTGCCAGTAAATACATGAACTCCATAGTTAATGATATCTAATCATTCAGTGGTTCTTAAAAATTGTCTTGAAAAAAGTTTGTATATCACCTTCTATCACCTAATTGATCCACTGACAGCAAACTGACACCATCAGAATTCTAGGTTTTAATTTAACAAATGTATGTGCAGCCGCTATATCAAACTGGAAAGGTAACAGTTATGTTTGTATAAGCATAGTTACATAATCAATGACTCTCTACCAAATACAACTGTCAATGAACAGTGGGCTATAGTATAAGATCCTATAGATCCTGATAGATCTTATAGATCCTGACAGAAATCGGATAAAAATATACATCAATTATATATGTATCATCTAATTATCTAGATCTAGATAATTAACTACGTAATAGTTAAAAATGCGTAATTATCTATCTAACCTAGATTACATAGATACATTAGGTGTTTAGTTTTGTGTGTGCTGCTCGTATTATATTTAGTTTATACTCCTTATTCTTGATTGTTCTTAAAATTTATGATTAATAGGTGTGAAGAGAATATTCTGTGTGAAGTTAATGAGATTTTTTGCTTTATCACTAATATCAGGAAATTTGTTGTAAATGTATTTATGGATTACATCTTAGAACAAATGCCTAGAATTTTTTGTTCCAAAGCATTACAGTTTGAAAAATTGCAAGCTGCAAATACTTGCTGCTAATTGCTGCTAAGCAGTTCTTATTCGTAGACATGAGAATGTATTTTAGCAAACATCAGCCTATGTATGGACCAATCAAAAAGAAAATCCAAAGCTGAAGATTATCACCCATTTGAATAATTAGCAACTATTTTATTAGCTCTAACACTGAATTTTTCTGACATAGTGAATTAACAGAGAAAAATAATTTTGTATGGGTTAAAGCCATATGAATAGAAGCAACAGAATTCTTAAAGAAAACAAACGTCTCAGAGCAGCACAAGATCTTACTAGAAACTTGAGGAAGTTATTCACTATTCCATTTGGAAAACATCATAAGACAAATAAAACATCCAGCACTTCACCTGAATTGCTCACTATAGGAACATGTTTTGAACATCATCTAGTCCAAGTAACCAGATGTATTTACACTTCTTTGATATTCATCTTGTTCATCTTCTAAGAAGTGGAGAATTGACGTTCTCATTACTTATGTGTTTACTCATTTTTTTGCTTAGACTGCTTCTAATCTGGCTACCTCCATGTACTTTCTGCCACAGCAGATTTAATGTTTCATTAAAAGAGCGTTGATGAGAGCATTCCACTGAATTTCCCTTTCAGACAGGCTGCAGAACTATATCAGTCCTCATAAGAAATGTCCTCTGGGAGATGCTCTGGGAAACAAAGCCAAATGAATTGTGGGGTGTGTGTTAATAATGTTGTATGTTGTGTTCACAGGTGCAGTCACATAATCTGCATGAGCTGCTCTTGCTATTAGGTCATATATGCAGAAGTAAGACAAGATGTGTTTATTTTTAATTGCAATGACAGAAATCTGATAAAAAGCCCTTGCAGCAGGTTTTACACCAAATTAATACTTATTTAAAAAAAAATCCCATTCCTATTTTGGCTCTTTATAGAATATAATTACTAGATAAAAACAAAACAGATCTTGGTCTTGAGCCATATCATTCTATTTCCCATTATGTAAAGGAAATTCATATGCAGGAATTTGATGCTTTAGATGCATTTCTGGCTTCCTTTTTCTCTTGCTGCATGTGTATTCTTTCTGTCATAACAGAAGCAAAGCTTGTTTGGAGTGAAATGCAATGTGTTTATTTATTCTCCAAATTAATACTGGTTATTTTTTTTCTACATAAACTGAAACTCTTCACTATTGAAGTCTTTTGATAACAGCAGAATTACCAATAATACATCAATAAAAGATGACATATGGCTTGCATATGTTTAGATTTGCCTTTGAAAATATAAGCACAGGATGTCATAGAAGAGAGAGGGGAGGTTTGACTTTTTTTTAAACTAAACTGACTGTGAATCTGGAACTACTTTTTCCCCTTTTCCTCATATCTCTATTGCAAAGCAAACTGCACTTGTAAGGACTGCATGCTCAACTGCATTTTTTTCATCTTCTGTTACCCTGTTGCCCTTGTTACAAGCAAAGGGAGTGATGGGTGGTGGGTACAACACGTCTGGGCAAGAAACAGTCCTCCTGTTATTGCTTGGAGGCTGTCAAAATAAGAGAAATGCTGAATAGAGTATACTATCACTGAATAACACTGCAGTACTGATGTCTAAAAAGTTGTCAAAGAATTTGCTCTGAGAACTATTCCAGAACTGAGGTAGGGATGTTCATCCAATATCTTATGGTGAGGAGTCCTGAAAGGTGGATTCTTCAGAGCAGAAGGGACAGATTGGTGTCATGGGAAGAAATTGACAGTGTTTGCTCCTATGCCAGGAGAAACTGGCAATGTTTAAAAATATCTTCCCTAGTTTAAAGCCACTGAATCATACTTAAATGATACAAATGTGTGATGTGGACTTTATAAATAACATCAAGGACTTTTTTTTTTTTTTTTTGCAATTTCATATATTGTAAGATTCTAATAGGACAAAAAATTAAATTGAAAAAATATTGAGTGTCTACATATGCTAAACTGCTTTTTCTCTACTTCTGCTATTCCATTCAAAGCTAGTTTTCCTTTTTTCCTTCCCATTGCTTGATAAAAGCCTACTGTAGTTAACTTCCTTCTTCTCAACCCACACCTTGCAGAAGATCATTGTTTGGATAAATTCAGGAAGGGTGAAAAAATCTTATTAGACCTAATGAATTTATTTTGTGATTAGCTGTAAAGCACTATTTTTTAAGACTGAAATTGCAACTTATTGTGAGTAAATATAGAAAGCATAGGCATAGATTTATTTTTTCATGTCATGTTATCTCAGTGGCTAGTCTGGCCTGAACCATGATACAAGATTAGATGTGTAAACAGAGAACACCGAGACCATTTCTGATACTGTTTTTCCTGTTTGATCCAGTAGCATTCACATTCATTGCCTTATATTGTATAAACCTATTCATTGCATTTGTCCCACTAATGTCCAGATACTTGGCAGTGAGAGGGAACCTCCTTTGATTCATCTTTGCTATGCTTACATCTTTTTTTGGTACCTCTTATTTATATTGCCCAGTTATTCTCTTTCCCTCCTTTCCACCATGATTGTCCTGAGGTTTCTTTGAGTCTATTCCTTTTGAAGCAGAAGACCCCAGTTGCACATCACTGATCTTGTTCTCCTGTTCATTAACTGTCCCCTTCAAATCATTTCTCCTGAGTCTGCTCTGGTAGCTCTTTTTTAACTTCACTGGTGTTAAATTAATGCTGTTCAAGGTGTCAGTGGAAGTGTAATTTTTTATTTTGTTGATATTTTTGCTTTTATTTATTTTGGTATAACCAAATTGGAAGAGGGTTGTTGTGTTTTTTGTGTGTGTTTTGAGGTTGTTTTTTTTTTGTATCTCAGTTAAAGGAATGCAAGTCTCCCATACTTTGAAATTAGTCACATCTCCTTATGGAAATAAATAAATTTTATAATTTATTTTTCTGCTCTTTGTCGTTAACTTTATAATTCCTAGAATTAGAATAGACTGTAGTGAAAGCTGTAGTCAAAGTTGAAACTTTGTTTGCATATTTGGGCATATCTGTATGGACATATTTGATCCAGCCTTAAATCTAGTTTAGTTGTCAATAACTATGTAGCTGTGTACAGCGTGAAATAACACTTTAACTCTCAAACATTTGCTTTAGTTTCTTAGCCAACCTGTGCTTCTTGTTACTGTAACTGAAATTGATGGCTCAGGTCCTAGTAAAGCTACCATAAAGCTAATTTGAATGTTTTGGATAAGCTGTAGCCACCTTTTGGCTAGTGCCTCTAAGTATTGTGTAGAGAAGTTATCCAAAATCTGATGATCGTTACAGCTTTGTAAATGAGACATTAATGAGATTAATACTTGTCTGTGGCTGCAATATTTCATTTGGACAGTTTTTCTTGTATTATTGAGACAGGTTCTCAAACTGTAACACCATTTACAATAAAAACCCAATAAAATCCACTCAAAACCCCTGCTACAACCTCGCAGGAAGTAGTGTTCCTGCCTTCTTGTACAGGTGCTTAGTTCAACCTCAAGGTGAATGTTTCCATCCATGTGATTACCAGTGGCTTTTCAGTAACATGACCCTGTGCAGGCTTTAACAGGCAAGTACATATGCAGATCAAAGTCTTGATGATCATTGATGGGTATTTAGTTGTTACATGGTTACAATTCCTGAGAGCTTCCCTCCTCTTGAAATAGTTCTGGCTGCAACAATATGAATGCTTCGGAAACTTTCAGGGGCTATACAAGCAGAGGCACAGAGTACAGCAGGTAGCATTTTTTTTTTAGTATGATTTTAGTAGCTCTTCCCTTGAGCCAGTTATTTGCAATGGCAATAGCGTTACAAATAGTGGTGCAGTTGAAGTGGTATCAGTTGTAAGAATTTTGTTTCAGACTTCATTATGTAGTCAGGAATATTATTCTTGAAGTTTTGATGTTGTCTATTTCTGTTTAATTGAAAAAAAAATCTGTTTTAAAAAACCCCATAGATTTGAGGTGAATTGATTGATACCAAATTTTACCTGAGCTGGTACTGTATAATAAATACTATACAACCTAAGCAGAGGATATCAGGAACCCTAGTCTTTACATGGTTTATTAAGTTTTGTTTTAGGTATTGCCAGAAAGCTACTTGAATATCTGGAAGCTTTAAAAACTACTATCTCTAATAGTACAAAAGTCATCCATAGTACAGATAGTATGGCATCCTCTGGTGTTATGTGATAAAGGCAAATACTATATTACTATGTTCAAGATCATTTGATTATGAAATTTAATAGAGCTCTCACCTCTACAGTCCTAATTTATAGTCATCATCTGTGTTGAAATAGAAAGTCATCACGGACATTAAGTGCAACATATGGTTCTGTATAATAAAATTCATGTTGCGCTTTACCCTTTAGCCTCTACCATATGGTTTTGATATAATTTGTAGCCAATTGTTATGCCAGATAAGTTTAAAAGGAAAAAAAAGGTTATATAGTAATTTACTATTGGAAGTTCAAGAAAACCACTGTTCTTTCTACACTGTCATTGATCCACTGTTTTTATCTGCTTTGATCAATTGATTTTCGCTCAATCTACAGAACATCTTAAACTGATTTTTGGATTTTCCTACTAGCTATTAAAAGATTCTCTTACCTGTGATACTAGGGGAAATAGGCACATAGTTTGACTAGTAAGAGTGAATCTGATGTAGGAAAGTTTGGACTTGATGGTTGTCGTGAAAGCAAAATTTAAACTTGTACAGTTTCAATTTGGTAGTAGAAATACTTTAGTGTTTTGCAGATTAACTGTATGGAGGTTGAGTGTGTGTGTAAATACATACACATATCTAGCCTCAGAACTGAAACGTGACACCTGTCTCTATTAGCCTTCGAATGAAATTCAGTTAATAGTCATACATTTTTTACCCAATATTAATTTGAATGCATGGGTCAAAGTGAATCATTTTGTTCTGCAACACAATATTTAGTGATATTTAGATACTCTTTTTTTTTTTTTTAAGTTTCAGAAATAAAAACAGAATATTGAAGAAGTAAAGTAAAAGTAAAGTAAAAAAAGAAATAAAAAAATAAATTAAAACAAACCAAAACCAAAAAACCTCTTTGTGCAGGTCAAAATATGGGAGTTAATTGGTTTACCCAAATTTCTGTATATATGAAATACAGCAAATGTTCTTGGCTCTTTAGAGAGTGTATATATTCATGTCTGCTGGTTTCTTAGAAATTAGTTCGGTGTGCTTTTTTCTTGGTGGAAGATCACAGTGGAAGATATCATCGTGTATTGGATTTTAGTTGTAGATAACCTGTAGAGGATGACTTTATTAGTTTGGAAAAAAATGATTTCTGTGACTATATGGAAGTTGCGATGCTTATTTAAAATAAGATATCAATAAGTTGACTCAATCAAGATAATTTTCTGGAGATCTCATGTGATTGACCATAGTTGCTGATGAGATTCTTTGTTTTCAGCTGGTTTTTGCTGCACCAGAAATGCTGCACTGGTCAATTTTCTTGCAGCACTAATGCTGATAAGGGGAAATGAATAAACTCAATGGGAAAACTGAACCTTTAAAGAGTAAGGAAATAAATGGTGCTTTAGTTCTGACAGTTGTATCCTGACTCTCCTCACTGCCTTAAGCTATGAGAATACTCTGGGCTGTGAGTTTTTCTCATAGTTGGCAAGCTGTAAGGCCCTTTCCAAGTATTTGTTTTTCACAAGACTTGAAGGATTTCATGTCCCTAAAACCTCTGTCCATGTGGCAAATTTTGGACTTCAACAGCAAAGGCAGCATTCATTAGGCAGGACAGATACAGCATGAGGAAGCAGGTGATATTTCCTGTGGAAATAGGACTAAAATGTGAGCAGCTGATAATGATTAGGAAACAAACTCTGAAAATGGAGTAGGGTATAGCTGCCACAAAGAAACTGTTATGCATTTCTTGGGATAATCTTGAGTCTTCACCCTGGTTATGTCACGGACAATTCATCTTATAAAGAGCATCGGTAACAGTTGTTAGTCCTTGAATATATACCGCTCTTGCAGGGCATGATATTTTACAGTATATAGTAATCTTGCCAAGAACTTCATTTCAAGGTGGCTGTACATAAATATTCATCAGGTTTTCATTAGAGTTTGTGGTAAATACAATTGGTTCAACTTACTCTTCTATAATCATTCAGTACAACAAATCTATAAAAACACAGAACTTTTGGGGAAAGACTTGTGGAATTTCAAGGTCTATCTTTTATTGGGTAATCAGATTATTGCACCTTGTAAATGCCTTCAGTTTCTAGAAGTAGTGCAGGACACTGAAATAATTATTTTTCTAATTTTCAAGCAAAATGTTATTATTCTACCAATGGATCAAAAGTATGAATATTTTGAAATGGAAGCTGAACTCTTAAATGAATTTTAGCTTTGCTGTAACATTAAAGATGTTGAATAACCTGGAAACTAACTTGCAAAATAGACAGTATAGACACATAACTTTCAGTAACTGCAAGAGGATTCTGAAGGAGTGCTTATATCACTTGATGCATTCTGTCATTTTTGGTATCTTGTATTTAGGGTATTTTATGCTTTGTGGAAATGTGTATAGAGAGGCTTTTAGGCCAACAAGTTTGTGTTTATGTAAAACTTAAAAAAAGATAGAGAAAAGTCTTAATCTGGTAAAAATTTGATCTATTTGTTTTGTTAGTGGCTGTTACTCGGTTACACTAGATGCAGCTGGACAAGTTTACTTCTACAGATGCCAGTAAAATTCTGCTTGATTATGTTAGCCAAAGCTATCCTCACAGGACAGGATTTATTTGCTATGGGTTTTTTTTTGTTTTTTAGCATTTAATTAAGTATTGAATGTCACTTTTCACTTAAAACAACAATGTTAATTGGCCACTTTTAACTGCATGGCCATCACAGATTTTAAGAGTTTAATCCAGTGCTTCGAACAGATGGTCAGCATACTGAGCTTCAGAGGCTGCGCTAGCTTGGGCAATGATTTCCTATATGCCTGTGGCCAAATTACATCTTTATACTTTGTATATAGATTTATAATGTTTTTCTCTACTTAATGCATTTGGAAGGTGATTTGGCTGCTGGGTACATCCAGGTGTATTATTTTTGGATTTTTAAGATAGATCTCCTCACTGGAATTCAGCAATAAGCATAATGAAAAAGCCTTTCTTCAAATAAATTTGTAAGCACACTTGGAACTTCTTGTGTTTGATAGAAAAGTGGTGCTGGTCAACAAAAAAGACACGATAGTCTCACAGCTCATGTAGTTCTAGCTACAATACCACAAGCATTCTACTTGCTGCACAGCAATATTGGGAACATCTGGAAGTAAATTTGTGAATAAAAGTGAGAATTATCTCTGTGCTCGATCATTCTCCACATGCAACAAATGACCCTCTGAAAGTATTGTCTGTCAAATGCTAGGCAGGTATTTGATCAGGTAAAGACAAAATTCAAGGAACCAAATGATTTGCTCTTGGACTTGCTACAAGTAGAAGTAGTGAAAACTAGGAACCTTTAAAGAGTGTATCAGGGTGTTGTGAATTCTTTCCCATGTTTGTAGATGAGTATGCCTAAACATTCAAAGAGGTGATTAGAATTAGGAGGTTGAAGGGTGGGATTGCATAGGAGGTGTGTGTATGTAATAATTTTCAAATAAAGTGGTTATCCATGTCTTTGTGTAGGTGTGGTGTTTAGCCGTATTTGCTTCCTTCACTAACTTGTACAGTAAAATACTCCCTATAATATAATAAAATGCTCCAGTTCTAACTTACCTACATTTTCTGTTAAATAGTTAGCAATATATTCATTCTTAAAATTTCAACAAAGAAAAAATTATGGAGGCAAAGAAGGGTCTTCAAAACTAACAGTCCGAGCTTTCTTATAGTATATCCACATTACACAGTTAATTGTATCTATATTTTGTATGGTTCAACTGTACTATAATATTGTACAATAGTGAAGGATTACATGTGAGACTATTTGCTATGACAGTGTAAGAGCTTTCCCGGTACCAAATTAAGGTCTTGGTATGGTTTTTTGGTTGTGTTGTTTGTTGCGTTTTTTTTTTTTTTCTTCTTTAATATTATGTGAAATTTCAGAGAATTTTTCAGGTTTTTTTTGGAGCTAAGACTGAAGTGAAAAATGTCTGGTTTTATTTCTATGTCTTATGCATTAACTTCTAAATGTGTATGTGTACTTTGTTAAAAACACCAATTGAAATTTCCCCAGGCAGTTGTTCTTCAGTTGAACGTCAGATGTAGCAAACCACAGATATGAAAGGGAAGGATTTTTTAATTACATTTATTGCTTTTGAATAAAAAGGGGAAATAGCAAAGGTTATATTTTGTTCATTAATCATTAAGAATTAGATTGACCTGAGTAAAATCATTTTAAATCCTTGGCTCTGGTCCTTTCTTCTGCAGTAGCTGCAGCCATTTGAAGCAAATTGTCCATTAAAGCACCCTTCTGGCTTCTGACAAATTGCATCAAATTGCCTCCTCCAGGGGGACACAACCTTGAGTAGTTGTGTAAGTTTATTCTTTCTGTCAGACATATAGGTGGCCTTAATTCAAAGACTCACATGCACACAGCGTGGCAGGAATAAGCAAAGGGAATGTATATGGTCCACTCAAAGTGAAGACACTAAAAGCTTGTCATTTGTTTTGTGTGATAGCACAAAATTGCTTTTTCACACATATTGCTTCCAAACGCTTCTCAATTTGTAATAATTTGATTAGCTGTTACAATATGCAAATATACTCAGATAACTATCAATCTCATATCTCCGTTAATGTGTCTCACCCACTCACACAGGGGACAATCTCCCTTATTTTGAACAAGAAGGACTTAAACAGGAGCAGTATTCGGAAAGAAAATGAGACAGCTGAGAAATACAGGAGTAGGACAGAGGCAGCCATTTTTTTTTAGCTCACAGTTATCTGAACAAAATCACTGCTGGCTTTGAAGTCTGCATTTTGGGAACATGCCACAGAAAATATGAAAAATATTCACATTGTTCAAGCTGTCAATTCAATGTAAAGTTGACATAGAGTATAAGTTTAAGTTGCAACTTAACTTAATACTTAATCAGTATGTGCTTATGTTGCAATACTTAATCAGTATGTACTTAAGTTGCAACTTAATACTTAATCAGTATGTGGAATTTAGTTAGGATGTGCTATTATGAAAATTTAATTGTCTAATCTCATTAGTCTCATTTTTTTTGGTCTCATTTCTATGCACATTTAATGGATTAGAAGTTTATGTGTTTTTCCTAAGTATGTTTTTAAGGGAAGTTATATCAGTTCAGCCATTGTTCTTCTAGAATTTACTCTGAGACATAATTACACCAGTGCACCCAGCTTTTCAGAATGGTTATAATGATTATAAATTGCATGGGCTTTGATAGATAATGTAGAAGAGGTCATCTGTGATTAGAGCTGTGAGGAAGAAGTTGAAGGGGAGAAAAGATAACTCTTAAATATGGCAGAGATACAGTTTGAGCTGAGAATCCAATGAGTCAGAATGAGTAAAATTCTAGGATATGAAGGAGAAGAGATTCATATCTTGGACAGTTGTTAGTCATTGCCATTAGATTGATCTTGGCAGCCACTTAAAGCAATGGATGCTCTTTCAAGAAAGGTGACTTTCCTGAGTGTGTGGTTAGTTGGTTGGGGGGTTTTTGGGTGTTTTTTTGTTTGGTTGGTTGGTTTTTTTTGTTGGTTTGTGGTTTTTTTTTCATTTGGGGAAGAAGGTTGCTCCTCTTTTTTGCAGATAGTGGCTGGTATGCAGCTGACTGAATGGATGAACAAGAACAAGTTGTGTGACCGTGTCAGAAGGCAGAGACGCAGACAGAACTTGATGGAATGATACTCCTCAGGGTTTCTAAGAAAAGAAACTCCGTGATGGCCCTAAGTAACAGAGAAAGGACAAGTTCAGTTGTGTTCTCAAAAAAAAAGTTCTCACAGCATATACTTAGCCCTGTAAAAATGTTACACAGCAGAATTACTTTCATGTTTACATTCTCTATAACACACGCAAAAGAGAAAAAGCATCACTGACACATAATATACTTCTTTAATGAGTGATCAGGCTGCTGAACTTCAAGATCTGCTGTATCTGATAAAATGTAACAAGCAGTTAGTCTGATTCTCATTGGACTTCAGTGAAAGACATAATTGCTTTATATCTAATTAGACTATAATGAAAAAACATACACTTCCCCAAAGTTTCTGTCTAAAAGCATGAAGGTGATTTGTATAATCAGAGTCGTTGTGATTAGAAGATACCTCTGGAAATTGTTCAGTCCGACCACCCTGTTTGGGGCAGGTCAACTGGCCAGTTGGACTTTGAATGTCTCCAAAGTTGAAAACTTAATAATCATATGCCCGTGCAAAGGTTATTTTTTCCTCAGGTACAGTTCACTGTGTTTCCTTATCTGGAACTTCATGAGGTTTCTGTCTGCCTCATTCTCCAGCCTGTAAAGGTGGCTATGAACGGCTGCATGACTATATCATCCAGAATCAACCATTCTTTGGTGTCTCCAAACTGGCTAAGGTGTACTTAGATTCCACTGCCGAGGTCATTAGTGTAAATGAACAATATAGGCCCCAGTAATTGACCCCTTGGGTACACTGCTAAATGGACTTTGTGCCACTGATAGCAATGCTTTGAACCCAGCACTTCAGCTTTCAGTCCAACTTATGTAGTCTAAACTTCATCTATTTGTAGTATTTCCCCTTTTCTTCTTCATGTTTCTAGCAATAGACATTGTTGGATGTATAAATTCCCTGCTAGCTTCAAACTGTAGAGGTTGAAATTAATCTTCTACTTTTAGCAAGTAGGCGTAGGTGCCATTGTATAACAGTGTTTCTTCAACCCCTCTGGAAAGGAATTTTAATTAATGCTTTAGGTGACATTTGAGGAGTGTGAACTTTGGCAATTTCATGAACATTTTCAAGTAGTTCAAACACATCCATACTGACTTGTGTTTTCAAAAATCACACTTCAAATGTATTAAAATCTAACAGTCTGAGAAGCAAAAGTTGAGGATCAATAGCGGTGAAATAATTTTAATAGGCAGGAGTATTTATGTAGCAGCAAATCTAGGGGCTGAGCAGTTACACTAATGTATAGTGAAAAACCTCTGTTCTTAAATTATCAGATCATATTGAGAAATTTATGACTGTCCTGAAATCTTTTCTTGAACACTGAAGGGGAGGTGTCTAATAGATTCTTCTCTTCGTTTATATAGAAAATACAGTCTTTAAAATTTTAAATTAATTTGAAGTCACATGCAATGCATTAAAGTTCTTATATGTGAAAAGTGTGAACAAAACTGTTTTATCTCATTGAATGGTTTTATAATCCAACTGAAAAGCAAAATACTTTTAATGGGAAGTTAGGAGGTTGGGAAATAGATAAGGCACAGATTTTCAAGTCTTGAATTCTTTCATTTTTGGTCATGTTGCTCTTAATAACTCCTTAAGGCGTTGGTCAGTAGTTCCTTGAAGATTCTACACACTGAAATTCACGGTCTTCCCATTTAATGCAGTGGCAGAATTTTCCAGGGAAAGGAAATAGAGAAAGCTGGAGTTTTCTGCTGGGAGACTTGATTTAGTCAGTTAAAGCGCTTGAAGACAACAGGTTGTTCATGCCTGAGGTTGGAAAAAAATGGATTGAGGAAGGCTTGACAATATAGTGTATTGTGACTATTTTCATGTTGGAGTGAGGGTAGGAAAGACCCTAAAATAAGGAAGATCATGCCCAGGAAGAAAGGGGATAAACCAAGGGAATTAATTAGCTACTTTAGCATTGGTTGTATTGTATATCTTTGCTGTATTACTAGTAGCGCAGGTGGATTTCATAGTTCATTTGCTTAAATTGATTGCAAGTCAGTCATGCTGTGGCTTAGTGATAGAGTTGATAAAAGATGTATCGGTAGCTGTCCTTGGAAAGAGTGTTGCTCTTAAGTGAGTGTTGTCACCTACCTATAACTCAATTTTACATTTCAGGGGGTAGTAAAGAGCAGAAGTGGTGATCAGAAGGCTGGTAATTTCAAAACATTAAAATGCTCATTCTGACACAGAGTAGCATTAATTTGGTATCTGTCCTTTTACTTTGGACTGTTGCTTTTGGGTTTTGTTATGATCATTGCTAGTAAAAACTTTTCCACCTCTCTGTTAGACTATGTGTCAAGTGATTCCTTCATTAACTTTTGTTAAAGCTTTTGCAGGACTCAGCTTTAGTTTGTTACTCTCAGTATAGGAAGATTTTAGCTGACCTGAACCTTTGTGAACACAGGTGAAGAGCTGCAGTTTTTTAATCAACTCTAACATCAGAACAGTGTTGCAACTTGAACATAGCTATTTTGTATCTTTATGAATAACAAAATTTACAGATATTTTATTGGAGAATCGGGTTGC
The DNA here is from genome assembly GCA_025769975.1 of Gallinago jamesoni. Classification (NCBI taxonomy): domain Eukaryota; kingdom Metazoa; phylum Chordata; class Aves; order Charadriiformes; family Scolopacidae; genus Gallinago; species Gallinago jamesoni. The sequence continues at coordinate 23,358,019 of JAOQGH010000077.1, read as the reverse complement.
TGAACTTTAGCACTAGGAAATAGTACTAGTTCTAAACTTAAAAAACCTTTTTATTAGGTTCCTTCATTTATTTATATCCTATATGAGCTATGAATATACAGTATTGGAGCTGAGCTCATACAGTCAGCACTGATGGCTTTGGTGCTCAATGGTTCTTAGTTTCTGACATCAAGGCAATGAGGGAGCACTTCTACAAGAGATGTTAGAGATGAAATAGTCTTGTTTTCAACTTTGTGCATAAAGATTTTGGGCTATTTGCTCTTTTCCTGAGAGGGGGAGTTCAGCTGCTCCTGCTGATGCTTACCATGAAAATAAACATGATGCAGAGTAAGATAATAATGTTCTTTCAGATTGCTTGATGCAGTCTGAAATATTTCTGAAATGTGTCCTGAACTAAGAGTTGAAACAGAATTTTGGTCAAATGAATGCTTATTAGTGTTCATAGCTATATTGTGGCAAAATAATGTGTGATTCTGCCATGCAGGCCAGGGGTTTTTCAGCCTGTGCTGTGCATTAGTGCTTTGGGCATCTGGGCTCAGTTTGGTATAAACAGTATCTAGCAGTAAATGTATTCTGAAATCCTGAATAGGAATCTCCCTATTTGATGTTACTTGATTCCGGTATTTACAGATGCTATTATTGAATTTTAAAAGAAACCCTAAAACTTTCATTTAAGAGGGAGGTTACTCTAAACATTCAAGTTCAGTATGAAAACTTTTTTCATAACTCATCTTCATTATGTAATACTCCATGAATAGGTGATTAAAAATGAATTATCTAGCTGGCATTCCAACCTCCCTTTTTTGGCTGAGTTTAGAATATTTACTAGGACTAACTAAAAAATAGAAATTATGTGCATCATTTCTTGATGAGAAATGGATTTTAAACATCAGCACTGGATGACACTAGCTCTGAAACTAAATGTTATCGTGTGTTAATGCTTTTAACTTGGGTAACTGCAGATACAATTCAATGCTTTTTCAATTTTGTAAAGTCTGGTACCTGAAAAGTCCTACTGGGCTTTCAGTAAAGGAAAAGTCAAACTTCCAAAATTCCTAATGAATTAAAGCCTCATATGTAGAGGTACATGTAGATATGAACAAATTTTACTTCAATAATAAAAATGATAATGCTAATTAAAAATAACATATAAATACAGGAAATTATTAAAGCCTTTCATATAAGTGGGAAAAAGTCAGAATTGGGCAGTCCCTGACTCAGTTGAAAGATGAGCAACTCTTGTGTATCATTCTGTCAACTCATTTGAAAAGACATTTCATAGCTTGCAGGGATGATTGACTTCAGGATCTCCTAAGGAGCTTATAGAAAATTCATGTCTATTGTTTATAGGAACTATAATCTGTATGCTTTTGTAGCCTGTTGTACATATTAATGTTGGTGGATGGTGCCCTGCAGTTATTCCCTAGTGCATTCTTCTGCTGAGCCAAAAGCTTAAAGAGAATATTCCAGCAGTTTTGTGGTCCCCTGCTAGCTCATTAATTGAAGGAGCGCACTTCCTGAGCTCACTGTAGGCAAAAGGAGTTTGTCCTATCACTACCAAAACTAACCAAGTAGCCATCTACCTATTGCTCTATCAGTATCTTTGACAGTTTGGTTTATAAATTGCAGCCATTTGTTCAGCTTTCATTTAAGACTATCCTTAAGAGAGTAAGGTAATCATGTTTAGTTAACTTCATCATGTTGGTGATGGCAGTCGAAGGCTTCACAATACCGTTCTTCCAGTTTGAGAACAGATAAAAGCTTCTCAACAATGAAGAGTAATAAAAAGACCCAGTGTGCTGAAGTGCCTCATATCAACAGCAGCTGATAAATTTTTAAACAATTTACCTTCTGTAATGTCTCTGGTGTGTAACATTGGAACTGTGTTGTATCATGACTGACATCTTGGAAGGCCTTGTGGTAAAATGTACAAAGAGTATGCTGGATAATGCATTGGTTTTGTCTCCTGTAGAAAGAAGCCAAATAAGAGTAATGATTTATTTATTTTAGTGGAAGTGTCATGTCTCTCTGACCTTAGTGTATTTTGCATTGAACAGAATGATTTTCTGGGGGAGCTGGAGCTGACTACTTTATGTGGGGTTTGAATTAAAGCTGTGCCAGTACCGTGTAATCACTTGTTATATCTACATCTGTGCCCATAGAAAGGCTGGGGAAGAGGGGAAAGGAAGTGTTTTGAATATATAAAATGCATATTTTTTTAAGAAAGAGACATAAAGTTGTTAGTAAACCATTGTTAAATTAGAGCACACATGTCATTCCTGACTTACCTGTTACGCCACGCTTCCTGCAGCAAAATAATGATAGTCCTAAATATATACATGAATACAACTACATTTAATATGCAAGAAAACAATATAAAACAGATATTATGGCCCTAGAAAAAAAAAAACAAGTGTGCACAAGGGTGTTATTCAAAAGGGCTGCTAAACAGACAGATTAGAATAATTAAATATTTAGATACTAAATATGTAGATATTTAAATAAATACATAGCTTTGTTAACTTAAAGAGAAAAAAACACATCTGAGAAACTGAGTTGGAAGCAACAGCTAAGACAAAAATCCTTCCAAATTTGGAACTGAATTTGATAAACAGCACTAGTTATACACAGTAAACAGTCAGGAAAAATAGAAAGATATCTCTATATGACTTTCAACTTTGTTTATGGTTAAACTTTTCTAATTTTATTTATTTCATAGAAGCAGCAGTTAAATGACAGACTGCAGAAATAGCCTTTGGGATCAGGGTGGGCAACAATAGACAGCATCACACAGTATTGATACTGTGGGCAGGAAGTGAAGAATCTGTTTCTGATCCTCTAGATGATGCTAAAAGAATGATTTGGTTTATTTTTCCAAAATATCAATATAAATGGAAAGTTTCATAATATTTATAAGCCACTTCTGGAATCTGTGTTATGGAAGATACTCTACAAACTTTATTATTGTTTTATCAATTCATTAAACTATTTGCAGGTGATGGTAAGGATTAATTAAAGGATTAACATATCCCTCTCATACAGACACAGCACGTAATATTTACTTGACTTATTTTTGGAAATCATTAGCTGAAATGGAGGAGGGGGGAGAAGATAAGTAATCCCTGCTTAATTCTTTGCAGTCAATAAATAAAAGTTTATTTTTCAGCTCTAACTTCTTTCCCCATTCTGTTACTTGTTCCATTTTTTCAGTGTATCATATTTACATATATTTTCTCTTCAATGCAAACTGACATGATGAAATAATAACTGTGCAAGTAGGTTACATAGAAGAAATAGTCTCATTACAAGATTTTGGTTAAGTCACAACAATAGTTTATGTCATGGAAATACCGCCAATAAAAGGAAGTGGTTCAGTTCACCTCCAAAAAAGGTATCTATAAAAGGTATATAAAGGTATATAACATGGCAAGGGTTTTTCACAGCACAGAATGTAATGCATAAACAATGGGAAGATAGAAATTATTTTTCTGGAGTATTTAGAATGATGACAACAGTTCAGGAAAAAGAGCTATCAGGTGTTATCCTCTTCCAACTTACTGTTTCTCATACTTAAAATATGAATTTTTGATTTTTGTCCACTGAAGACAGTGTATGGTTTGTTCTTTTGATTAATCGGATATGCCTATGGACTAAATCTGATTGTTACTCTGTCTGCCTGCCTTCTGTGCTCTGTCCAGGTTGGAGCTGGGGAATAGTTTATATTTTCTGTCAAATTCCCTGTCTCTGCAATGTTATCATTTATTGATGATTTGCTAATAAAACTTGACCATAAGTATTTGACCATGTAACAGGCTGTATCAAAGCTGGCAAAAGCAAATTGAATGTTGGGCACAAATAACCTGAGTTTCATTTGGATACAGACAGCATGCAAATACTTCCCTTGTCCACTGATTTCTGCCTTGAAGGGTTCAGAACTCTTTATTACATACATGAATCTTGAGGTTATGTGTCAAAGCACCTTACCTCTAAGTGTCATTGGGCTTCAATTACTATGTGGATGTAAATATATATTTTTATATGTAACTAATATATACTTGTAAAGGCTGAGAGACAGGCGAGGGAGGAGAAGGTTGCAGTAAAATAGAATCACAGAATCATCAGGGCTGGAAGGGACCTTCAAAGGTCATCTAGTCCGGCCCCTCTGCAATCACAGGGACACCTCCAACTAGACCAGGTTGCCCAGGGCCTCATCGAGCCTCACCTTGAATGTCTCCAGGGAAGGGG
>JAOQGH010000077.1:23337163-23353674 GCA_025769975.1 Gallinago jamesoni | reverse complement strand
CTGCTGGCAACACTTCTTTTGATGCAGCCCAGGATGCGATTGGCCTTCTGGGCTGCAAGTGCACATTGCCTGCTCATCTGCTGTGCTTCTAATATTTACCCTTGGTTTGAGGGAGAAGTCAAGGAATAATATGTTTAAGTAGAGCTTGGACTTGGAGTATTTTGAAGTTCACAAGAGCAGTACCTCAGGTATTGCCTAGTTTTTCACATTTCCCTGCAGCTGTTTCTAACTTTGTCTTGGCTAAACTGAATTCAGGATTGGAAAAAAACCAAACCAAGCACACCTCACCAGAAAGAACCCCTTTCCTCAGCAGTGAACTAGACTATAATAAAGTTCCTTGTGAGAATAGTAGAATTTCATTTATTGTCATGCGAGAATTTATAATCTTGTCTCTTTCTGTTAGTGTAAAGGATGCTTCACCTTTAATTCACTTTTAAAGGATGCACTGGTTTATGTGTGGATGGGGAAATACCCTTGTAATTTCAGAAGAAACCCCTCTGAAGATTCAAAACTCCAAGTTTAGAGACTTTTAAGATTCAATTAGTTGTTTGTAAACTGAAAGGAAAAAAAAAAACCAAACCAACACAACAAAACCCCCAAGAAACCAACTACAGGTTTTATTTAAATTCTGCTGAATTCAGTGGGAAAAAAAAAATAATCTGAGGTTTGTGGTCTTTGGGACTTGGGAGAGGTACTTAATTCACTTTATTTTTAAAGTTATGTTTGGTACTTGTGTAAGACAGTTTTTCATTATGTACTGAAAACATTCTTTGAAATGTAAGTATCTGTAATGAAAATTGCTGAAATCAAGAATGAATAAGCAACTTACTGCATCTGTTTGAAATTAATTCCTGCCATTTGTGATTATGCAGATTAATAGATATATTTGAAAGCATTATGAGAACATAATGAACCTAAGATCCCAGCAGTAATAAAACAGTAGTTCTGTTTAAAAAATAATTTTATAGTTTATAGAGATAGCCTGTTAATTTGAAACATTACATTAACTTATGTTTGTTTCCCTGCTGGCTGTATCCAAACTGTGAGCATTAATTAGTTACTGATGTTTTGAAAGGGGAGAGTAATACTTAGTTTATTACTAAATGTTTTTGAATATAGAATTTAATCTTGAAGTACAGTGCCAAATTTTCAATCTAATGTGAAATTAGTACTTCAAAAAATCATACTAGTAAATAAGTTTGAGGAGATTTGTCAACTGTCACAGGCCTCACCTGGATGCCAGATTTTCCTTATTATGGGAATGAAGACTAACTGTAGGACTTGATTGATTTTTTTTCCATACCTATCCTTAATGAAGTGTCTGTGAACTGTCCTCTTATTGCACTGGCTTGGAAAATTGGAGAATACACACTGGTAGGGCAATATTGTAGATTAGTGAAATCCAGTTTAAATAACTGTACAAAAAAAACCTGCATCCTTTTGCTTTAGTAGCCAGTTTCAGATTGTTTTACTGGCTCTTACACATAGATAAAACATTTTTCTTTTTTTTTTTTTTTTTTTGCTCACAGATAAAATATTTTTTTCATGTTTCTAAGTACTGTGCCCACAAGCATATAGACTAATATTCAATTACTGCTGTACTTATCTGGTGCTAGAACATTCAGTATTCTGTAGCCTACAGGAAAATGTCATAGACGAAAAACACAGAATTAACTTAAAAATGACATGATGACTCATTAAAAAGATTAGAGCTGTTTATATTCAGAATTACGGAGCTTTAAAATAAAATATGAATGGTTGAGATAAAAACTAAACAGTGTAAAAAGGCCAAATCAAGATGCAATAGCTGTTTTTATTGAATCAGAAAAGTAAAATTTTGTAACTGAGAAAATTAGAAGCCATTAAAAAAGCTGTAATTTCAGCATACGAAGCAATAGTATATGAATACTTATGTGACTTCCAAAAACTTTGAGGTGTGTTTTAATCCTGTTTAAAGCACTGAAGAAAAATTCTGTAGTCTGAGGATAGATTTGTTTCCTGTGTCAGTCAGATGATGCTTTCATGCTTACATAATGTCATAGTTTCAGTTATCTTTTAAAATAGGCTTGTAACATCCCCAGTATGTCAGATTGCCTTTTAGTACTTCTGTTATAGTGACAGCTTTTCTTTTACAGCTCAGAAGAAAATTGTTGAATGCAGGTTCTTTGTTTACTTCTTAGTACTGGAAGACATGAATGTGAAAGTGTGTGTTGATGAAATAAAAAATAGCATGGATATAAATATAATGAATACATATCATTTTAATTCAGCTTCTCAATTTCTCAGCTTCAATTTCTCTCTTAAAGAATGTCAAATCACTGTCATGTGACAGAACGTTATTTTACAGAGTAAAATAACATTTCCGGTACGCAACCCTTACCAGAGCAAAATTCAACAGATTTGGTTTTGTTCCATACAAAAACAATGGAACAATTTTCAGGGTGTCTGTTGGTTCTGGACACCATAATATTCTGTTTTGATTGCATACGATCGCTAGCTGGAACAGGCGCAGTCTTGGCTACTGTGCCAGCCACCAGTATCAGCTTTGGTTTCTCAGACTAAGGCTGACAGAATTAAGTGTCAGAAATTACTTTTGCATTTCTGATAACAGGTTTGTTGATATTTAGTGGAAGTAAATGGACTTATTTAATTGGATCAGTGACTTCAGATTTAGATATAGATGACTCCTAGCTACTGTGACCGAGCATGTGATCTTTCTCATGGATCTTTTATAAATGTTCAGACTTCCCAATGGCTTTTCAAGTCTTTACTTTTCTCCCATTGAAATATCTGATTAATTACATATTACTGATGGTGACAAATGGTAAGAATGTAGAGGGGAAAACATGAAAGCTGCACCTACAAAAAGGTTTTCTGCATCCAACAGTTAATATGGTTACAGTGCTATACCCAAACTGATGCTCCGGTTGCCACATACAGCTGTCTGCCTTTGACAAAGGAAGTGTTCTGATTTCCTTTTATCTTGACTTAAGATACTCTGTAATCTTCCTGCTGAAAAGTCCAGTAAATCAGAAAGACCTGGTGTCTTTATTCTCTTGTTCTGTTAATTCCTCCGGAGTGCCATTATAGGATTCTAAATGCCTATGGAACAATTTCTTATTTAATGGTTAGCTATTATCATTTAACTGTCATTGGCATGCTTTTAACTTAAACTCTCTTTGGTTTGGTTGACTAAGTGTATTGTTCCAACTCCACAGTGCCTATTGCGTGGAGCCTGTGATGTTGCTTGCTATGATGGTACAAAGATGGCTTTTCACAGGCATCAGTGATAGTGAAAGACAGATGCTTCTACAAGGAAGAGACAATATTCTGCAATGAAAAGAGGCTAAGTTAACGTCCTTTTCTTCTTGATAACTCTTGTGTCACGAGCCATGTCAGTCAAGCATTAGATACAAGTAAAATTGTATGATACTTCTTCTCTGTTTTGATTAACCTATGTCTTCAGCCAGTATCTGCCAGAAATGTGTCATCTATATAAGTCAGGTCAAATGTTTAAAACGACAGTAATGGCATCTGGGATCTGAATCCAGATCTGATATTGTGCAAAACTTGTGGGGAGGAGCTCTTCTGAATGCAACTGTGTCCCTTGGTGCTGCATATATCCTAATGCCATCAGGATTTTTGACAAGTCGTTTTCTCCTCTATAATAGATATCTGTGGAGAGTATTCATAACAGTTTGATTTTATGTAGCTAACTGGAGTCCTGGGAGTTTCCTCCTGGGCATATCTTTTCCTTTCTTTAACTGTGTCAGAAACTATATTTGTTCCCAATTTTTTGCAGGCAGAATGATGCATAAATTAGTAAAACAGCTTGGGAGCCTGGGGGCAGTAGAATGTAACATGTTAATAAAGTTTGCTATCATTTTTTCCCCATAAATCCATTAAAAACATTGTAGGGGCATATTTTATTTCGGTTAAATACGTTTGCTCTCAGTTGTCTAAGATAATGGTTCAGAGGGTAGCCCAGGTAATGGCAGGGGAAGAAGGGGGGATCGAGGTGCTAAAATAATGGAAGCAGAGATATAGGAGTGACTTACAACTGTTCTCTTTCCAGGGATAAGGTATTCCAGGGAGCAATATAGTAATGGTTGCATGGCGTCACATTTATGCATCACCTTGTAGATCTGTCTTTCTGCATGCATGGGAGCCCAGGGGTCAGCTGGGGTGCTTCTGAAGGGTTTGTACTGTTACCAGAATTAACCAACCGATAAGATGACCAAAGAGCCACAAAGTTGCAGGAATGCATTGCATATTGGGGAATGCTTTCTTCCTGTGTTATTTAGACCTAAATTCATTTTATAATAAAAATTTCTAAATAGATTTAGAACACACTTTGTCTCTTTATTTTAGTGACTGAAATACTGGAAAACTACTTTCATAGTAAATTGGTTGAAATGAAAAATATTACCAATTTGTTTGTACAGTCCGAATGAATTCGGTTCTGAATGTACTCATAAACAGAAGATTCTTCTGTTATACAGTCTCATCACTGTATGCCTTTCTGACAGGTGAAATGTCTCACAAGGCCTATAATCAGATAGGAGGGTAGCTTTTCAAGATAGCTGTGTGAAACCAATCCTTGTCTACAAATCTCCTAGATTTTGTAGCCTCAGTTACCACTTTTTCCACAGCGATTTAAGTTCTCTAATTAATATGGTTAGTGTCTTGCCATTTATGTTCCTCTAGCCATACAAATTCGGTGTCATAATGCTGCTAATATTCTTTCCAGTGTGGTGCCATAGTTACATCTCTAAACTGTATGAAAATGTATCTAGCTGGCACTACTGAATGTCAGCTGTAGTCAACATAAAGTGTGGGTTAGTTACTCTTGATTAAATTGTAAAGAATGCTTCTGCTGGAGTCAGGTGTCAGAGGTAATAACAGTCCTGTATTGCTGACTCACTGACTTCTCTCTGTTATTTAGTGGTCTGTCAAAAAATATTAACATCTACTGATTTGAAAAGCAACACATTGAACAGATTGCTCAAGGTAGGAAACTACTTCAAGTTTTTGGGGAATAAATGTGCTTTCAACAGTCACGGTTTTATGGAAACTAAGTATAATAAACACATTTTCTTTTAACTAGGAGGAATGTCACACTCTATTTTCATACAGTTGATAATCTTAGATTGGAAAACGTTCAGTCCTATAATGTTCTAATCTTAGATTGGAAAATAGTTCAGTCCTCTAATGTTTTAGGAATGCCAGAAATTTTGGCAGGATTTTGTAACTTCTGTCATGCTCATTTTGAGTGTAACTTGGTCTGGCTGTTCAGAACAACACGTAATTTTAGAATATATCCAACATCGATATGACTGTGGTTGCATATGCAGGTCTGTATGAAGTTTTTCCGTATGTTTACATATACCTTTTTAAAAAAGGGAATGTCTATGAGAGTTGTATTTTCTGTTAAAATGTGCATAAATTCAGAGATGAGACTCTATAGGGCTTAGCTGATTGTCTGTTGAGCAAAGCTCCACGAATTTTGTGGTTTAGACTCGGTCTGCTATTAATCCCAGTGATATCCACATCTCAGATACCATGCCCTCCACTTGCCAAAGGTTTGTCACAGGTCTTCATGGTCATAATAGCATGCATAAGTTGAATAATGTATAGTGTTGTATTGCTTGTACCCTGCTCATTTTTGCTCAGAGAAAGATTCAGTGTTTACTAGTTCAACTATTTATCAGTTTATTGAAAGTTAGTATTGTCATTTTTCTGTCTGGATGAAATGAAGACTTTGCCTAATGGTACACTTCTGTTCTTAATGAAAACTGGTATCTATTATTAATATGTAAAAAATGCGAATATGGTTTCTTGGATTTTTGCTGTTGTTTTTGTGGGGGCTTTGTTTTGTTGTTATTACTCACTGACTTCCACCTTCCACCATTATCAAGATAGATTAAGGTGTTTTCATTTCCCCCCCTTTTCTTGTCTTTGCATTCCTGACACATCCATTACTAAAACGTTTAATAGTTCCTTAAAAAAAAAACCTGTTTATTTCTCATTTACAAATAGCAGTTCTGTTAAGAATTTGAGTAATTTTTTAAAGTCTATTTTCTTTTCATATATTAAATTGTTCTGTTTCTTGCTTTATTTCACTTAGAGTTGTTTGCTATGGCCCTATTTTTCAAGAGCATTCACACACAATGTTGTCCTGAATAGATGCAAGACTGGCGTGAAGACTAAATTACACAGTTAAACTAAGAAAAAGAAAGGGCAATATTGCAGATGTGCATGGCTAACTATAGAACCTTTCTCCTTTTTTTCAAGTTTTTGTTGTATATTTTTATCAATATGTATATCATAGTTCTTGCATTTAAAATATTTTGTCTATGGATTTAAAGATAGTTGAATGTGAATTTCAAGGGACTAAATTGAGATAAGTAACGCAATTTTGTTACTGAAAGTAGTCCTCTTCAGTCTAAATAATATCAGTGTGTGATATAAACTATACTGGCTTTTGCAGTTGTAGTTGTAGAAAAGAGCAAATAACTAATTCCCTTTAATGAAGGAATTCCTAAAAACAGAATCTCAAATACTTCTTACTGTGTTCTTTCCTGTAAAGGTCTTTACATGAGATAGCAGAAATAGACATAAAGAATCAAAGCCTCTGGAATGTAATTTCATTGAATGTTTATTGAAATATTTCCTGAAGTGAATTTCTGTTATCTTCCTGGGATCTGGGTTTTTTAAAAAAGAAAGAAAGGGGTGGAAGGAGGAGAGAAGGAGAAAAGAATTTCTGGTGATACTTGTCCAAGTGTATCTGGACATTTATGTTTGTCTTCATGTATTTCAGGTATGTATTTGTCCATATTTAGCTCCTCCATGAATGAAAAAAGAGGGGAGACACGAATAGCGGGTGTTATATCAAGTAACCTGAATATATTTGGGAACACAAAAGCAGTTGCACTTGCCAGCAGGAGGTAAATTGTAAAAAAAATATAACAAAAAATTTTTAGGTGCCCTTGTACACTATGTTCTTCTAGACTGTAGCAATTTGCAGTTTAGGGAAGAAAAATATTACGTTTCAGTGTATATAGTGATTTAACTGCTATTGTCTCTAAATTATTTCCTGAACTGGTTAAGATCATATTTGAGACATTGTTAGAAGATATTATTTTCCTTGTAATACCTAAGTAGGAACATTATTTATAGAGTATTTGTTACCAAAAGCATGTCTATTCCAGGTATGTATGGATATATTCTTTAGCAAGCAGGGAAAAAGGAGATTTCCTTTTCTCCCGCAACTGATAACTGAAGAAAGCAAGTCGAGAAGGACAAAGGAGGGATGCATGTTTTACACAATTTTCATCAGAATGATACTGGAGGGTATGTGCCAAGATTATAGGGTATTTCAAATTTGTTACACTTTGTTTTGGTAAAGTGAAAGACAAGGCTCCTCTTTTGTTAAAAAGCTTCAGATATGAATACCAGTAACTTTGCTGTTGATCTGATCCTAACATTAACTCTGGGGAGAAATACAATCTTTCAAAAGCATTTCTGTATTTGATCTGGTTAGATTGGACATTTATCTAACAAAACAAGAGAAAGAACACTAAAAGCTTTGCACTGCAAAGCTCTTGTGCTCTCTAAATGTCAGTTCAGTGGTGAAATTATCACATCTCTGTATGGTTTCTATCCCAGACTACTTATGTCCTTTGGTATAAAATTGTACTGAAGGAACTGCCTGACAAATGTTTTGATCAATCTGTGAATATTAGTGGCTTAGGTCCACTTTCTAGCAGGTCAGTTGCTGGAAGGTGTGAAAATTGCAGACTAATGAAAGCATTAAAAGTCTGACAGTTTCTCCTGCAGAAGCCGGTGATAAATATATCCAGAAGCAAATACTGCATAACCCATAAAAATTACTAGTGAACTGGGCTTTGAGCTCCTGGATTTCACATGAGTTGAGAGCTGTTCTTAGGAATTTTATGTACACACAATGATTGCGTACAGTGTGTCTCAGCATCATTAGGAAAAACATTTGTGCTTTAACAACTCCTTCCTTTCCCAACAGCAACAATGATAGCTCTGAACCCTTTGCTGTAGGATGCAACTGGAGGAAACAGCTGTATGCTTGATTCATGATGGAAGCAGACTCAGGACTATCAAAAGTGCTGTTTACATGTGTAAAATGTTGAGGGTGAAAGGAGAATATGATAAGGAATATTCCCTGCCTCTGGACAAAATTACTTGTGTCTAATTCCTGCTAATATTTAATTAAGATGTTCAACAGTCTAACTTAAACGAGTCAATGATTGCTTACCATACTTTGTGTTGAAAAGCTGTCAATGGCCAATCCAGGAGATGGAAATTACATGTTCAAGGACTAATAGAGTTGGAAAAAAGCAGACTTTTCAGTTCTTAAATCCTTCCGGGTAAGTGGTGAAATGATGTACTATGGCTCAATTGTGGAGGTGAATTCTCACTACTAATAGCTGACACTTTCCAATTCTTTTGAGTGTATTCAGAATATCTTCTCAAGGGTTTAGAAAGGAAGGTTATTTTAAGGATCATGCTGGTCTGGCACAATGGATACATATGCAGCATAGACACTATTAATGACAATTGCTTAAAAAGTAAACACAGAATATCACTGTTGACAAGGATAACAGTAACTTTGCCAAAAAATAAATGTCAATGCAATTTTCACTTCCATGACAGGAAAAATTGTAAAAGAAATGGTGTGACCCAGCAAAGAGTATGCATTTTGGCTGCAATAAATATATTGCCTGGCATTCCCCGGTGAGAGTTTTGAAAAGTCGTTGTAGGCTTTTTTATATATGAATATCTGTGTATGTGTCTAGATATAGGCATATGTATTTTCATATATATAAATACTATTTAAGATTTTTTTTATCCTTAACTTTTCCATATCTCATACCTATACATAGTTCCTAAATTTATAGATTTTGGTGTTCTCATTGTACTGCAAGTTTTCTCAGAGCAGAGACTGCTGTAGTCAGGAGTCAGAAGTACTCATCTCTGATCTCTTTTACAAGATGTTTGATTGCCAAAATATAGGCTGAGCATCATGAGACTTATTCAAAGCCTTGTCAGTCCTAGTCCTTGGGGCTGTCAGGCACTTCCATATCCTACAAGGCCTCATTGGAGTTTACAGAAGTTTTTTTCGTTGTCTTCACTGGATTTTAAATTAGGATGAAAATGCTGGTGGGTTGCAAAAGGATTTAATACTTTCAGCAAACTTCAACCGAACAAGTGGTGGCCAGAAATAAATCAAAAAGGAAGGAGGAAGTTCTTCCAAATGCAGAAAAACTTCATTTGCTTCTCAATTTCTAACTTTTTAAAATTTTACATCAAAAATTTTGGAGGTATAAATTTCTACTACCACCTTAAGACATATTCATCTTATCATTGGTGAGGACATTGAATATGCACAGTTTAATTTAAAATTGGTTACCTTTAACAACAGAATTTTTAAAAGAATTTAGTCATGTCATAATGATAGATAGCATTAATTCAGTCAAGAATGACCTGATTCAGATATCTATAATTTACATTAGCAATGTTCAACTGACAGTAAATTAAATTAATTCTTCAGTTTTATGGTCCTAACATTTAAAAAGCTAACCTCACGTTAAAAGCAGTTTGCATTATTTTGAAGACTGGATCTTTAATGTTAACTTCCTATTTTTGAAATGGTGATCAATAAGCAGTATTTGCAGATGTGTCTGTGACATAAGGATTTATCTATTGAATATTGATCTATTCAGTTGAATATAACACTGTAAAAATGTGACTTATAATAAGCAGTCTTACACTATGAACCATGAGGTTAGGTTGTGATTTCCTCTTCCGTGTTCGCTACTACCAAGAAACACCCATGGCTGTAGGCAGTTAACTTATAACAACAGTATTGCATTGTCTGAATTTAAATACTCTCTTGGGGTTTTTTTGTTGGTTTTTTTTTTTTTTGAATGCTAAGTATACTTTTATTTCATCTTTAAAGAAATATGTAGATTACTTGATTTTGTTAGCATGTCTCTAAATCACGGTTGGTGATAGAAAGCTAGAGGAAAAGGCCAAGGATAGAGAAAGATTAAAGAGCCTTGGAGTAAAACCAAACTGAAGGTGGTGGCTAAAATGAAAGTTCCATCAGAAGTCCAAGTGCTCCATTGCAGGTTGTTTTTTTGATTCATTCTGTGAAGCTGTGTTTTCCTTTTGCTATGTAAATTCAAATATATGTAAATTAATTTGGACCCTAGAACATAAAGAAGTGGACACTTCCTATGAGTAATTTCAAGTGTGACTACTGCAAACAGGCTGCTCTGAAAGTTAATCCTGGTTTTTCATTCAGTGTATCTGATGGTTAAATTTGTGAGCTCTTTTAGTCAAGCTGATTTGTGATAGAGTCCCATTTATTTAGAGATGCTGCAATAACTGGCATTTGGCAACTTGATTAAAAAACTAAGAAACTGATGATATAATTCCTGAAGCTGAAGCTCTGGTGGAAGAGCTTCTGTGGGTCGAATTTTGAACATAATGTGCCAAACCTCACATGCCAACTGTGTGTTAGTGGATTGTATCTACCAACTAGGATAGTCCGTTGTGGCTCCGTCTTTGCAAGCATGTCTTTCATTGGTGCCATACCCTATCATTTTGGAGGATATCTGAAAGTTAAGGTATAAGCAAGCATAGAAAGCTTTAACTTTTGCTTATAGACTTAAATTACTCTACTTGTCTGCTATTTTCCATTTAAAGTGGGGTAATTAGGTAGAACTGGTCCAATCAAAATAGTGTAAAACTATTTTTACTTCAAATTTAATTTGAAATAAAACCAGTTTTACTTGAAATTAAATTGAAGCCTGTTGCAGTCAGGAGATGCCCATCTTTAGGAAAATGAGTTGTTACATAGTATAGATGCTCTTTCGTTGTCTGTGACCTTACCAAGGAAATCATAAGGTTTGGATTGTGTTTACTGTTTTTTAGATGCAGTTGTTAATGCTATATTTTTGTTCTCCTGTCATTCTGTTATACTCTAGAGGCCAAATCTCAGTTCTATTGAAAAATGTCAAAATGCTTTTCTAGTTCAGCAGGGTTAGGTTGTTCAATAGAAGGCCACTCCTCTGTAGTTACGATGGCCTGCAAGGTCTATCCCTAAACAGATGTATGGTTTTCCAAGTTTTTTCTCTCTCAAAAACAGCCAAACAGAAAACAAAACCTAGGTTTAATTCTAGTCACACCCACTCTGGACCCAGCTTTTATCTATTGGTTTATATTTCAGTGAAATTAACTTTAGTTTTTAATGAATCGAAATATTGTATTTTAAAAACCTAGTCATGAATAAGGGGGGTAAAAAGTTGTAAGTGCTGGGAAATTAACAGTTTCTCTGCTGCTGTAACTCAGTGTAGCTGCATGGAACTGAGAGGGGCATCTCATTTAACAGTAGTGAAGCATTAAACCATGGCAATGATATAAAATGAAAAAGAATTTCAGAATCATAATCTGAGGAAAAAGAGTTAAAAAAAAAAAAGGAATTGCTTCTTTGAAAGTGACACATCCATGTATGTAACATTTGTGTTAATGAAGAGCATCAGTATTTGAAGCTGGATGATGTCATGGAAAAGTTAGTTCTATGTTTTTAAGCATGCAAATTTCCATGAATTGAAGGAGCGAGTTCACATTATCTCCCTTCTTACCTGTTGCTTTTTAAGATGGTTAAAAGGATTCCTGGCACTGCTCATCTGGAATTCTCATGCTAATGGTAGACCCCAGCTGTAATGGTAATGGCTAAAATGCACTAGTTTGGCCAAATAAGGTGATGTAGCATTTGGTCATGAAACTGCCAGGTGTTTCAAACAGTTACCTATAATGCAATAGTTTGTGAAACTGTGTATATTATAATTAAAATAACTGCTTCATTAGATATTTAGACCAATTAATTTGAAATAGATTCCACTCTGTTAATTTTTGACATAAGGACAAAACTGTCCTTTTTTTGCAAAGTATCAGCTTTTGGAATATTTAATCTATAGTAGTTGCAAAATGCTTTATCTTTAGCTTTCCATCGAAAATGGATGTTGGATAATTTTGTCAAGTTAATTTATCTTAAGAATCTGGATTGCAAGATTCTGAATTTTAGTAATTTTACAAACATATAAAATATTATGGAATACAAGATTCATATAATATAGTGCAGATTGATTATTATATGTGATATGTGTATAGATCACTTCAAAGCATTTACATTTTTTGCCACTTCTAGTGCTAGTTGGATCCATTAATGAAGAAGATTGACTCGTTTTTAAAAAGATGGCATTGGCTTACATGTCCTAAACAGTAAGACAAAATTATTTTTTCTCTTTCCATTTTAACTTTGCATGCAGTTTGTACTAAGGCTTTCAATACTACTTTATCATCATAATTTATTTTCCTTTTCATTTAACATTCTCTGGATGTTACCTCTTTGCATGGTTCCTTGAGTGTATGGAAGATAACTTCCTGACACAACTGGTAGGTGAGCCAACCAGGGGAGGTGCCTCACTAGCCTACTGCTCACGGAGAGGAACTAGTGGAAGATATGGAGGTCAGAGGCTGTCTTGGGCTTAGCGATCATGAAACGGTCAAGTTTTCAATTATTAGAGAGGTAAGGAAGGGGGTTAGCAAAACTTCCACCTTGGACTTCCGGAGGGCAGACTTTTAGCCTTTTCAGATCACTGGTTGGAAAAGTCCCTTGGGAGGCAGCCCTGAAGGCCAAAGGAGTTCAGGAAAGTTGGGTGTTTTTCAAGAAGGAGATCTTAAAAGCTCAGGTGTGGGCCATCCCTGGGCACTGTAAAGTGAGCCATCAGGGGGAAAAGACTGGCCTGGCTGAACAAAGAGATAGGGTCACAGATCAGGGGTAAAAGGAGAGTCTATGGCCTTTGGAATATGGGGTAGGCCACTCAGGAGCATTACAAAGGTGTAGTAAAGTTATGTAGGGAAAAGATTAGAAAGGCCAAAGCCCAGCTAGAACTCAACCTGGCCTTGGATGTTAAAAACAATAAAAAGAAGTTCTACAAATATATTGGTAGCAAGAAGATGACTCAGGAGAACCTCCATCCTCTATTGGATAAGGAAGATAATGTAGTGGCAAAGGATGAGGAGAAGGCTGAGGTACTGAATGCCTTCTTTGCCTCAGTCTTTAGTAGCAGAGTAGGTTGTTCCCTAAGCACCCAGACCCCTGAGCCAGCAGACAGGGGCCAGGAGCAGAATGAAGCCCCCGTAATCCAAAGGGAGGTGGTGAGGGACCTTCTTCAGCACTTAGATACAAACAAGTCTATGGGACCAGATGGGATCCACTCGAGGGTACTGAGGGAGCTGGCAGAAGTGATAGTAGAGCCACTGTCCATCATTTACCAGCAGTCCTGGCAAACTGGGGAGGTCCCAGCTGACTGGCATCTAGCAAATGTGACGCCAATCCACAAGAAGGGTCGGAAGGATGATCCAGGGGACTACAGGCCTGTCAGTCTGACCTTGGTGCCTGGGAAGGTGATGGAACAGATCATTCTGAGTGCCATTAAACAGTGCATGAACGACACCCATGCAATCAGGCCCAGCCAGCACGGGTTCATGAGGGGCAGGTCCTGCTTGCCAAACCTGATCTTCTATGACAAAGTGACCCACTTGGTGGATGAGGGAAAGTCTGTGGATGTTGTTTACCTGGACTTCAGTAAAGACTTTGATACGGTGTCCCACAGTATCCTCCTGGAGAAACTGGCTGCCCATGGCTTGGATGGGAGTACCCTCCACTGGCTGGAGGGCCGGGCCCAGAGAGTGGTGGTGAATGGAGTTAAATCCAGTTGGCGTCTGGTTACAAGTGGTGTCCCCTAGGGCTCGGTACTGGGGCCAGTTCTCTTTAACATCCTTATCAGTGATCTGGACGAGGGGACCGGGTGCACCCTCAGTCAGTTCGCAGATGACACCAAGCTGGGTAAGAGTGTTGGCCTGCTGGAGGGTAGAAAGGCTTTGCAGAGGGATCTGGACAGGCTGGCTGGATGGGCTGAGGCCAATGGAATGAGGTTCAACAAGGCCAAGTGCTGGGTCCTCCACTTGGGTCAGAGCAACCCCCTGCAGCACTACAGGCCGGGGGCAGAGTGGCTGGAGCTGCCTGACAGAAAAGGACCTGGGGATGTTGGTTGACTGTCGGCTGTGCCCAGTTGGCCAAGAAGGCCAACAGCATCCTGGCCTGGATCAGGAACAGTGTGGTGAGTAGGACTTGGGACATGATCGTCCCCCTGTACTGGGCACTGGTGAGGCCCCACGTTGAGTGCTGTGTCCAGTTTTGGGCCCCCTACCACAAAAAAGACCTTGAGGTGCTGGAGCGGGTCCAGAGAAGAGCAACAAAGCTGGTGAGGGGTCTGGAGAGTAAGTCTTATGAGGAGAGGTTGAGGGAGCTGGGGTTGTTCAGTCTGAGGAAGAGGAGTCTAAGGGGAGACCTTATTGCTCTCCACAACTCCCTGAAAGGAGGGTGTAGAGAGGTGGGGGTCGGTCTGTTCTCCCAAGTCACACGTGACAGGACTAGAGGAAACGGCCTCAAGTTACACCAGGGGAGGTTCAGGCTGGATATTAGGAAAATTTTTTTCACTGAAAGGGTTATCACACATTGGAATGGGCTGCCCATGGTGGTGGTTGAGGCACCATCCCTGGAGGTGTTCAAAACACAAGTTGACATGGTACTGGGAGACATGGTTTAGGGATGGTGTTGCATTTTGTTTGTTGTGTAGGTGTTTATTTTTGTCAGAGTTAGGTTGACGGTTGGACTAGATGATCGTAAAGGGCCCTTCCAACCTAGACGATTCTGTGATTCTATGTTAGTTCAAAGCATTTTTTTCTCAATTTAAAATGTTTTACATATATGTAATTTATTTTCATAATAAGTTTATGTATTAAGTAAGCTTTTTACTCTATCAAATTAGAAAGATGCATTTAGATCTTTTTTTAAAGAGTCTTCAATGAAGCAACTATAAAGCTTTTTCCAAAAACAACAAATAAAAATTTAGGCTGAACACATTTAAAGTTGCTTTGTGTATTGTTTTCTGTTGCTTTTTGGGGGAAATGAAAATAGGGGAGCAAGCGGTTATTGCTATTAAGTACCATCTGTTATCCTAAAAAGAACCTTATTTTGGGTTTGTTTTTTTTTTTTTTGACCAAAACACTTTTAAAAACACAAAGGTTGCAATTCAGTACTGTATTTTATAGGATGCTGTTAAAACAGGCTAGATAATTTTCTTCATTTGCATATAATGAAGTGATGTACTAAGTTTAAGAATTCCAATGCTTGTGATTTTCTTATTTTTAATCCGAGTTGGATTGCTTCTCTTTATTTCTGGAAGTTTTAGATTTAGCTTAAGGGTGTTACTTAGGGTAGAACTTCAATAGAAAATGTAGATTCTGTTTTTTCCATTAGTGAGAGTTTGATTCCTGCATTTCCAGAGCAGTTTTTAGTCGGGGAAACTTCTAATTCTGATAATGTCACTATGTTTCTACTTGGAAATTTGCCTCTTTTGTTGACTATTTTCTGGATATTTTCACCTCTTTTGTTGCATGTTTTTACAGTTTTATAACAAATTCTTTGTGAAAAGCACCCAAACTAGTTGCGTCTTGTATGCTGGTATGTACACAAGAACTAATTTATAGTATTTGAAACTGCAAAACCAGCGATAGTATTTGTGGAAATGGAATTTAACTCACTTGGTGGACTGCATATACATCCCTAAGCAGTTATTTCAGCATCTTATCAAATTCATGAACAAGAAAACAAGCTTTTTCTAAATGGATGTTTTATGAAGCAATCTTAAGGACTGTTTGCTGGAAAGTTACCTAATCGCTGCATTACCTGGCTGAACAGCAAGGCTGTGTGTGTTTTGAATCAGTAGTGGGAATATGCTGAATTGCACTGCCAGGGAACAGTTAAAATTCCTGCTTTTGCTGGTGCAGGTGAATCACTGAGCAAATGTTGAATATTGAACAATTTTTTTAAAATAGTAAGGTTTAGTTGCAGCAGCTTAGAAATGTGAAGGATGTATGTGATGAGGTCAAGTACCCATTCAGCATAGTTCATTTGCCCCTAGAGCCAAAGACTGCACGGTAACTACATGTGAAGAAAAATAGTAGCCTCTTGGAGGCTCTTCCTAAGCATTGTGATTTGCAATTGTTGTAGTCCATGCGAAGTTTATGGAGCAGACCAATATAACAAATAGCAAAGTAATCAGCCTATAGTTTCTGAGTCATTTTAAGATGAAAATGTTGAATGACTGGATAATTTTCTATATAAAATGATATAGATATACTAATAATTATTCACATTCATGATAATTCTGTGAGCTGAAATAACTGTCAAAAGCTTCTGATTCATTTGAAGAGTATCTTGCTGCAGTAATTGTTAATAAAATAGTTGAAACAATTTTATTTCAAAATGCCCTGAGTCCCATCCCACCACTGTTGTCAGACATCACATTTGCAACAGAGACTCAGCTAACTGCCCCAGA
>JAOQGH010000077.1:23314622-23335879 GCA_025769975.1 Gallinago jamesoni | reverse complement strand
TATTGGACCTGTGAGTGAAGTCCAAATAAATTAATTTGAACCTCGCAGTGAAGTCCTTTCTCCCCGTTTCGTCACACTGGTCCAGAATTTCTTCATGTATTTTGACTCTTGGTTGGTTTACGTTTGTTTGGAAATGATGCACATCTGTAATGAACATGTCATATACTCTAAACTTTTCCCAAACGTTATATGGTCATGCTGAGCAGTAGTGGGAGATACTTTACATGACAGTCTCCAAACTAGCTGTTTATCAAAAGGTGTCATTAACACAGAAGTGGGCAGTGAGTAAGACTTGAATGATATAAGATTTCAGTACCCTTGGCTGCTTCCAGGGCTTTGGAACTCTTCCATGCAATTGACTACTGTGATAATCAAAGCTAACAAATAATACTGTAAAAGCAGTTGTAACTGTTCATGGGCCTTATACTATAGACCTCTATTCATTGTGGCTGTTATTTTAATTATATTTAAGTTTAACCTCTTATTGACCTGTTTCCCTTCATGCTGGTGTCAGCAGCTGGAATCCCATTTGTTTTCATGGCAGTGGAGTTCAACGGCATTTGCATAAACCCCAAACAATCCAAAACCTTAGAAAAGAATCTTAAAACTGGTGGCAGCTGGTTAAGTTTCACATACTCCTGAAGTGAAATAAGCTCAAAGGGAAGATGGCAAAGTGCTGTATTCAGCGCAGGTTATGTGAGCAGTGGTCAACTGCAGCGTTTGCATGTACTGCTCTGCAGGGATTCAGCCCAGTGTAGCTGCTATTACTTCGATTAAATTAAAATGAGACTTATACAAGTTTAGAGGAGGACAATTTCTCAGTGAGTGTGGAGGCTAAGGTTGATTCAAAGTAGTCGAGTTTCTAGAATCTGCTAAGAAAAAAATCATGTTTTTCTTAGTGTGTCTTGAATCATGCCCGAAAGTCACAAATCTGATGAAGTTGAACAGGCAATTTTCATGTATTTGAGTAAAAATTATTTCTAATGTATTCAAATTCAGATAATCTTTTTGGAAGTTTTGTGGAGGCTGGAGTTGGGAGTGTTAACCTGTGGTGAGTATTTGGATGAGTTTAAAAAACAATAATTAGTTATATAGCTCAAACCAAGTTTGAAGGGGCCAGATAAATGAACACCAATAGTTTTTGTTTATAATCTTTTTTTTTTGCATTAATAATCATTTAAGTTTCAATCAATGAATGTAATAAAGTAAATAACTAATAGACTCTTTAGAAAAAGCAGTACAAAGCAGTGCAAAATAATCTCCACGGAATGGTTACTCTGTGAGGAGCTACAGTTCCATTTTAAGACTGGTGTGGTATCAGGAGTTTGCTGAGCATGGGCAAGGGAATAAAAAATTCTGGCATCTCCAACTGCTTGCTTTCTGCATTCAGTCTTCCTGAAAATATTTGTGTGACTTCCTTCATTTGTGCTTTGCAAAAGCATGACTGCTTCTGTATGAGGCTTGTCACATTTCCACAGCTTTGTGCCCTGTCCCTTTCAGATGTAAGTCCAGGCCAGTCACATAATGTTTGTTTAGTATTGGAATTTAGCAGTGGCTTTATCAAAAAGTGCTGAAAAGTATTCAACATAAAAGCTCTTTTCTTCAAAAGTGTTTCTAACTGTGAATCAAAAACAGAAATTCAGGACACTGAGAAGGCAACTCCCTTTATATCTTTGTCTTAGTATTTCAGTACGTGTATGAGTGTATTCCCTGAACCTCTCCCTGAACTACAATAATAAGGCAGTGCTCCACAAAGCAAAAGAAACAAAGTCATGGAAACAAAGAATCATCTATCTGTCCTATGAGGGTGCTTGATATTTAAAAGCTTTGATCCAGCATACAAGAAACTTCTTTAAATTTTAAAATTTATGAATACAGATGTCTTGATCACAGCTGAAAGAGTTGCAGTTTCATATTACAGGCTTATGAATTCCTTAGCAAGCAATTACTTTTTGAATAAAGAATGTAAAATAGTTTAGAATTGCTTTTGTTTGGAATTTTCTACAGTGAAATATTTTTTTGAAAACGTTTTAGAGGGAACGAAAAATGCTGGCAGGTATTAGGATGGAATGAAAACTTCAGTAAGTTATACTGTAATAATCTTGAGTGTAGAGAAACATCGTGAATGTGAGGGAGAGAAAAGAGATTTTTAAAATCTGAGACGGTTTTGGCACCCACCAGTTGTGTGTTCATGCTGTTTACTTTGATGGATAACATAATTTGTTCTTCACTTGAACACTTTTAAGGGGCTTCAGTGTATTTAATAAAAAGATGTATTATAAAATGGCATTTAGTGTGCTATTGACATGCTGCTTTATCACCTACCTACAAGGAGTTGCAATTACATAGATTGTATCTCATGTGAAACAAGAACTTAAGAGATCTCTGCTGGATTCAATGAGCCCATGTCTACCAGTTCTACACAGCAACAGGATAAGCATGTTTGATATTTCTTAACGCCTTTCCAGACTCTGGCTATTCTCAAAGCAAGTACTTTGTGAGTTTCTGTGTATTTAGCGACCTTCAACAGATTCTTTTTATATCAACTTACTCAGACTGCCTTTGGGCTCATGAAAAAACAGTTATAGATTATAAAATGTGAGAATATTTTTCTCTCTATATGCTCAAGAAATGTCATGCTCTTTTAACATAATTTAGTACTTAAAGCCTGAGGAGCCCTGGTTACAGTTAAAATCAATATAACTGTCATTACAGCCATGTCTGTCAATTACGGTTAGATTCATATGGTCATCTAAGATTATAAATTTGTGCCAACTGCTTAGTCACAGATGTTCCAGCTGCAAAGACATGTGATACTATTTATTCATATATAGAGTAGTCCTGGGACTGTAACCTTTATTCGGAAAGTACCTTTCAGTCTTTCTCTCCATGCTGAATTGATGCCAATAGGTCTTTTTAGCACTCTCATGTTTAGTTCAAGCTCCTGCAGCTCATAAAATTAATTTCTGTTGGAAACAGAATGTAATGATGAGGCCAGTTATTTTCACTGGGATTTTACTTTTTCCCCTTATACGAAGCAACTGATTTACTTCCTATTAATTATGCATCAGCTATAAGGACTGTCTGGCATTTTTTCTTCAAAGCATTTAGCCTTTAAAGCCATTCTCAGGTCTGCTGTTTTGAAAAGTAGAGATGACAGGAGGAGGAAGTATGTAGTAGAAAGAGACTGTCTTACCGCAAAGCTTACAGCACGTCCCAGCTGTAGGATGCCAGAGAATTGTTATTGTGTGTGATGCATTACATTCTACTTACCTACAGCACAGTATTACTTGTCACAACCCCTTTTTCTCTTTTAAACTTTATGAGCATAAGCAAAGGAAATTCCAACAAATTGCTTTTTAACTAATTATAAGAAATCCAATAAAACTAGTACCTTATTCCTTTCTGAATAAATATAATGAGATTCGAATATTGCTTCATCAGGAGAATGACCTAATACAATAGTTTATTGAACCATGAAAGATTCATTAAAACTACCTTGCCAGGTTTTTTTTTGAAAATGTTTTATGCAGTATTCTTTGGAGTTGTTTTTCAAAGGAAAAAAAAAAGCCTAAAGCAGTTACTGCATGTACTTGGTTTTATCCATTTTATAACACTAGACAACATAATTTGTTCTTAATTAGGTATTATGTTATGAAGATGGTTACAGAAAAATCATCATAGCTGAGCTACACTTCATTTGTTTGAGGTTGATGTTTATAGCTATATGACTTGGCAAAGTAACTGGACATTACGCTCTGGCATTTTGCACAGACGTTGAGGGGTTGGTGATAATTTTCAAAATTCCAGAAAATTTCCATCCCCAGTGAGGTAAATGAAAAAGCCATCTTCTCTCCATGATCTGAGTTTTGTTTTTTCAGTGAGACAGAGACCAGGACTGTTTCAGAATGATTTATTAAAGGTACTAAAAGGTAAATTATGACTTTTTTTTTTTCCCCAATTGAATTGTTTTGAGGAAATGGGTTAATGTCTGAGTTTATTAATTTTCCTGGTATGAGGCTGATGTTTGGAGTGTTTGAATGAAAGAGGATTCAATTTCGTCTTGTCCTCTGATATATTTTACTTCAGATATTACCAAGCATGGCACTTTCAAGGGGCAAATGTCTTTCAAATGACTCAAACATCTAGTAACTCACCAGAGTTCTGTTGTGCTGGTGCTGTGTGTATGCTCATCATGCACAGGGAACCCTGTACAGTGTATGCTATTGAGCTGCAGGTTTCGGGTCTTACACCCCTGGGAGTCAAAGAAGTACAATCAGGTGCACAAATTTGTGAGGTGAAATCTTTCATCATTATCCATTATTCAGAAATTACTGAATTCCCAAACCAACGTTCTTTCTCTTTCTTCAATTTTATTTTCAAATGACCAAAGTGACAGTATTTCTGTAAACATTTTGTAAGACAATTTAAATCTCCCTAATAGGAGTTTGGGCCACTAATTTGTTTCAGTTTTACTCCATACGTTCCCTTTTGAATTTTCCAAAACTAAGGGTTTTTTTCTTCCCTTTGGGAACAATAGTACTCTGTGTTCCCTGAAAGCCTTGGAAATGATACTGTTTCTTCCAATGGTTTGTGTTTGCTTTTTCTTAATTGTCCAAGCATGTTTCTTTTCCTAGCTGTGACCATCATAACAAAATTAACAAAGATAGCAGAAGTAAACTATCAAGCTTCATTCTTTCCTCTTGTGTAACATCCTTATGAAAGACACTGTTAATTCTGTTGACTTTGCTGAAATTCTGTCATTTTAACTTTAAGCCAGAGCTGTTAAGCCAGCAAATTTCCCCCCTCTAAAAAGTGTCTTTTCTGATCAAAGCTCACATGCACCTCATACCAGCAGCCTGATGTGAAATTTCTCTTAACAAGGAGAAGTCATAGTAGGACGGAGTGGTGCCTCCACCAATGCCCATGTAAGTTCTCTACAGTTTTAGGATGGTCAAATGGTTTTTCAGATGTACCTCAGGAGGGAAGAGGATTTAGCTCTCACCTGTAAGCACAGTGTGGGATTCTGCACATTCATAGGCCAAGTCAAACCTGCACGCAGGCTTTAGTGTGTGCTGCTTAAACACCTTTTTCTAGATTTTTTCCTAGGTGGCAGCAGAAAGGATGAAACAGACCATTATGCTGACTTAAATGAATGTTAAAATTTTTTATCTGTTTAGTTGGAAGTTAATTTTTTTTGTGTTTGAAAACCATGATCTTACCCTGTTATTCAAGAGTCTGTTTACCTAGCAGTTGGTACCAACCACAAAATGTACTTGAAAAAGGATTATTACCTACATTCAGAGCACAAAATCCATGTATGATATTCAGTAAGCATAGGACTGCATGTGAAAGGACTATCAGTTCGCCTTTTTTTTGGGGTTGGGTTTTTTTTTTTTTTTACTATACTCTTATTGAAAAATCATATCATTGTATGTGGTTTTTATGGTAGCTCAAACTTCATCAGCTTGAAATTTCCTTACATCTTAAGTATGGAGTTTATAAATTAGACCTAATTTTTTTCTGACGAACAGATGACTTCTTTTTATACACCAAGCTTACTGTAATAGTCTACCATTTCAGTAGCCCAGAATTATCATTAATATCAAATGGCAGCTTAAAGTGTGTTAATTTAGTTGAAGTCTAAGGGATACAAAGCTGGTAGCTAAATGGAAATTCTGTAGTCTACAAGATTATCATTGCTTTTGATAAGTAAACTTGCTTATAATTGTTAAAAACAGACAAAAAAGCTCTTATGTAATAATAAACATATATTAATTCTATTTATGCTATTAGAAAATTACCTGGTTTTATTCAGACAGCTAGTAGTGTCTCCCTGGTGTTAATATACAGCCGGGATACAGACTTTAATTAATGTAGTTGTGCTTCAATCTGTTGTGTCAAAGCATTATATTAGTAACATAGCACTAGACAGATGTGTTGTGTTGCATTTTTTTCATGTTGAGTTATTTAATAAACGTTTTCATTAGAGAATATCTGCGGCTCCCCTAGATAGCTAGATTGATGGCAATAATGGTAAAGCTGAATGTCTGAGTATGTTAGATCAAAAAAAAAAAAACCAAAAACCTGAGTTTATCTAGTCTCATATTTCCACTTATTGCCAGTGAGTATTCTCCAGTGGAGATTGGATAATCACATGGGAAAGAATACTGCTCAAAAAGTATTTAGCTGAAATTAAAAGCCTTTCCATCATCAGCTATATTCCTCTAACTTTTTTAGTTACAGTGACTTTCTGCATGCTTAATGGCTGAGCCCTGAAAATGGGCTGTGGACTGGGAGGAAGCAGTGTGCTTATCTGTTGTTAGAACACATCCACCCATACAAATGTCAGTTTGCCTGGATTCACTGTTTTTGCCAATTTATTCCCATCCTTTGTATGCTGTCTAGAGGTATTAGGAAGATAATATCCTGTTGGATATGCGTTTATTCTGCAACCACAGATAAGTTGCTCCTGTACGGTGCTCTATGTTAATAATTACTTCAGCCAGTATTGTGTTTTACAGCTCAAAGTCCTGCTAGCTGATTTTTTTTTGGCTTACAAATATTTTTAAGCTGGACATTTAATTTAAAAATGTATCTAGCTGAAATAGTCATAATAGAGAGAAAAAAGTAATTTTTTTTTTGCTTTTAGTTTGACACAGCTTTACTGTTTATATATTCAAAATTATTAGAATCAGACCTTAAAAGATAAAGCTTAATTTAATTTCAAGATTAAATTGAGCACAACCTCATGCACTGTGGTCAGCAGTTTGATGTGATCTAACTCGACTGAACTGACTTCATTAATGAAAACAAAAAACGAAACGAAAAAGAACCCACAAAAACCAAACACAACCCCTCACCCAAAACCTTTCCTTAGAATCTGCCGAAATTGTTGTGTTTGTTCTTACTTTTCTCTGAAGCCTGAGTATGTTTCAGAGGAATTAAGTTTTCAAGCTTCAAGAAATGCTTTACTTACTTTTCTAGCTTTTCTCTGACTTCAGCCAAGCAAGGAAAAAAATAATTATTTTTTTTATTTGAACAAAAATTTCGAACTAGTTACTTGTTCATGCTATCAAAGGTGGAAATACTTGTTTTAAATTGTAAATTAATTCTATTGTTGCAGTCTTTATGCAGTTCACATTCTGCAGCTAATTACTTTTCCTGACAAATATCGCTCTAAACCTGCTTCTTTGTTACTTGAAGTACTGACATATTATTTAATTTTGCTTCAATTTTATGGGAGTCTGAGTTGTGGTACATAGAAATCCTTTGTTCAATGTCCCAACCAGTCTAGTATAAAATTGATTATTTTTTTTTCTGTGTGATACCCATATTGTTCCAAATTATATTATAGCACTTGTTGTTACATCTTTCTCATAGTGATGTTATGGCTGTCCAAAATTCTAACACTTCAGTATGAAAAGATAGAAACTTTGTCAAAATGCCCATGGGATGGCTTTATTGTGGCTAGAACAACTTGGCAAAATTCTTTAGCTTCTGTTGAATCTTCTCCTGTGGTAGGCTTTCCATGGATTACCACAAAGCTTAGTGTGGAAGGCTTCCTCAACAGAAAAACTACTTGATTCAAAGTGGACATTTTATAGACTTCTGTTCACTTTTTGCAAAAAAAGTGTTAGCGGATATTTTGTTTTATTCTGATACAGAACAAAAGGTTCAAAAGGTGCTGTGATTTTTAAATTTTATTTTATTTTTACTTCAGAGAGTTATATCAATAAATCTCAGAGTTTCCTTTTCTTAAGCTTGACATTGCCTTCAGTTACCAGTCTGGATAGACTTTTGATGAGAGTTAATTTCAAATACTGAACTAGATTGAATTGATCTAACAACAGCTTTTAAAAATACTCTACTTTGCAAGGAATCCTAGTGACAGGGCACTTTGAACAATGAGAGTACTTGAAAGTTATAGAGAACAGGCTTATTTAGTGAAGTATAAAACTTTTTGAAATAACTAAATAATCATAATACGTTTATCAGCAGGAACATGTCCATTTTTATACTCTTTTTGTTTCCCCTCTGTAGATTAGAGGTTACTATAATGAA
The DNA here is from genome assembly GCA_025769975.1 of Gallinago jamesoni. Taxonomy (NCBI): domain Eukaryota; kingdom Metazoa; phylum Chordata; class Aves; order Charadriiformes; family Scolopacidae; genus Gallinago; species Gallinago jamesoni. Next base: position 23,327,815 of record JAOQGH010000077.1, on the reverse strand, counting down.
GAATTTAAATGAAATGGTGTGAGCCTTTGAGATACTGAGAAAAAAGAATGACTAAGACAGGAGAAGGTGAGGATAAGCAGAGCTGGATTTGTCAGACTGTATGTTAAAACAGTCACAGTCAGGTGTTAGTACAGTCTATAACCCATGAAAGGGCTCAAACAACCCAAAGTCAGAGGGAAGTAGCTGGGTTCTGTGTAGATCCAGTGGTCACATAGGGGATCCAGTAAATAAATTCCCTGATAGAAGCCTAGTGAAGGCCTCAAGTCAAGTTTTAACCCAGGGATGCAATTGTGCAGTAGCTACTTCCATTGCTTGCAAGCCCATATAAATTTTTTTTACGGAAGAGGCTATGATTTGGAATAATGGCCAAATTATAGTCATGTGCAGACACCTCCTGAGCTGTAACTCTGTGTATACAGCAGGAACTAGAGCACTGACTCTCAGAAGCATTTTTATTGAAATGATAGAAACAGCAAAACCAAGTAGTTTGAACCCACAGCAAAAGTTTTCATCTGATTTTTATATTTGGTACTTCTTAGGAGGGGCTTCAAGTTGGGGAAAGAAGAGAGCAGGATTATCCCCTTTTGCTTCATCTGTATTAATAAATATGCCTACTTCTTAAGTGAAACTATCATCAAGATCCAAACACCAATTTTTAGTTCCACCTGAAGCTAGCTACTAGATTCAGAAAGTGATTATATAGGACTAGGAGAGAATAAGGGAAGTTTCCACACCACTGAAGTATAATTTCATAAAAGGCAGGTGAAAATCCGGAGCTGTGATGTCTCTAAAACACAGAGCTGCTTAATACTGTGGCAAACGATAAAGAAAAACCTTGATAGTTAGAAAGCTTGAAATGCTTCTCATTGATTTGGAAACTACATTGAATCGGGTGCTCTTTCCAACTTCTGATGTTGCTAGCAATTTGTTTCTTACTGTGCCAAAAATAAGATCGTGTCCATGACATTGTATTGATAAAAAATTCTATCATCTATTTTCAAATCCCTATGAATGTGAGTGCACACATATGTGTCTTGCAGTGCTTTTCAGGAGCAGGAGTACAATGGTCCAGATTCAATAATTTTTTGTTTGCCTGGGCAGGCAAGAGCAAAAAGTCATGATTGTGATAATCACAACGCAATAGTTGGCAAATGTATTTCCTAGGTTAGTACTACCCTACTAACCCTTGGTGGTTTAAATAAATGAGGAAAAATCCATCAAAAGAAAATCTAATAGCTATCCTCAGTGTGAGCCTGCCTTAGGGAAAAGCTTTTGCTAGAAATTTTTTTTTTTTTTTCCCAATAGTTAAAGACATATAAATGGGCTGGTGTGGAATTAAAGGTGAGTGTGAGATTTTTGCCTCTCTCGTGGTAATTTTAGTCATCAGAAATGTCTGCCTTGTAAAAGAATAAAATATTTACAATCCTTTCTTCCACCTTGGACTTTCTGATTGTAGGAGGCTCTAAAACTATTAGCTTCTGACATTAGTTTTCAGTCCTCTATGTTGAGCTCTTGTTAGACAGTCATTCTCTCTGTCAGGCAGTTATTTTCATGAATTTAGTGTTGATTACATAAATTTATTATAAGCTTATTGCCAGTTAATCTGAACAAGTCAGAAAACTGGAGTTTTCTTACTCAGAACTGTAATCTCAATGCATTCTCCAGAGGCCTAGTGAGTTATTTAGTACTTTAATTAAGTAGTATATTTATGTCCTTAAATTAATAAAAGAGAATAAAAAGTTAAATTACTGTTTAATAACAAATTATGTTAAATCATTTGGGAGTCTAATACAGTCTAATACAAGAACTGATTGAATTCCCTGAATTTTTACAATGGACATAGGTGATGCAACAGCCTTGTTCCAAGCTCTGAAGAAGCTCACTGCTGTTCCATGTAAGAATCATGGCCCTTTGACAAGAACTTGTCAAGCATTTCACCTTCAGGACATCTGTAGGTCTTTCTCATTGTTTCTGCATAACATCTCTATGACATGTCCTAACCTATCAATCCACATAATTGACACTCCCAGTCAAGATCCCACCATTCCATAACTCCATATTTCTACCTTTAGCAAATTCGTGCTTTCCTGCTCCCCTCTGCCAAGATTGCTGCTCCACAGGTGACTTTCCTAACTTGTTGGTTTTGTCTACATCACCTGCTATTCAACTCCCAATTTTTCAACTTTAAAACTTTTCTGTTTTCTCCTGTATAAATCATTAGTTGCTGTAATGTTAGGATTCTTTACATACCTGAAAGGTCTGACTCCTTTCTAATTGGCCAGCGATATTAACTTCCTTTCTCAGAAGATGGAGGTGTTTTGCAAAGTATCTGCAAAGCTACTCTTTTATTTCTTTTAAAAATTATTTCTAACTAGGGAATACTTGGACATCTGCCAATGCTATCAAGTTGGCCAAGAGATTTTTTTTTTTTTTTTTTTTTTGGTATTCCTCTGTCTGGTTATAATGTCTGAAGTTTCCTTTGTCTTCTACAAAATACTGAATGACCATGGGTAATAACTTGCAAATACACAACTCTCCTTTAGTTTTACTCCTCTGCAGTTCCCACATAGAAGTCATAGACTACAACTTGGAATTCTCCATCAATATTTTAAAATAAATAATAAAATAATATACGTAAAGGAAAAAAGAGAAATGGTAATGACCAAGACTTCACACCTGTGCATTTGCAAAAGCATTTTAAGATGCTTATTGGTGAAAGACAACCCTGATTTTGAAGGTTTATTTGTGGCTGAACCACTGAATTTTATTCATGGAGTTGTGTGAAAATGTAAACTTTGTATCATTCCCTTTTAATTGTTCATCGTGGTTCCATAATAGCACATCATCCTCCTTACTATTAAATCTTATGATTAGATCCTTCAGGAGGGCAGCCAGTTTTCCTATGTTTTGTTGGCCAGCTAGTTTCTAATTGACTCACTAGCTCAGAGTTCTAAGAAGGGCTTTCTAGCTCAATATGGTTCCTTTCTTGTCATGTACAGTCTCAAACAGTGCTGATTGGTCAGTGCTAGAAACTGATGATTTAAACAAAGGAATTTATTCAGAATACATGAATACATGAAACACTGAACCAAGGAAACTGTATTTATGTCACTGCAAGGTCAAACTTGGGCCCAGTAAATACCAAAGTTTTTCAATCACTTCAGATAAAGACCTGGTAACTGTAGTGCTAATCTCTGTATTTTTGCAAATCTCTTGGCCTAAAATTTACACATAAGGAGCCTGATTGTTCTTGAAAAGATTACTCAGGTGACAGATGAAAAAATTGAGCAAATACAAATTTTTTTTTTGGTGTGAATTTGCTGTCAAACAAAGAGGCACTAGAGAATTTTACAGGTGTTCTTATTAGCTAAGAAAGGCATCGGGCTTTGTGATGTTAATATCATGCTATTTTGACAGGAAAAAGAAGATGTGAGAGTTTTGATTCTATCCTATTCTGGTATGTAGCTGAGATGGGGAAAGCTTCATACTATGTTATGTGGCTTACATGTAACTGTAAAGTGTGTTAGAACAGATGTTACACACTCCATGTAAATAGGCACAAAATGAGATTGGAGATTGCCAAAGCCTAGTGCTAATTACAACTAAGAATTCAGAAAATATATTTTCTGTGGTTATTTCTAAAAACTGTTTTTTGAAAGAGTGCTCTGTTCTGGTGTAGTTTAACCTTTTTCCAAAGTAGAAAATTACTTGAAGTAATTAGGAATAAGTAATTGTCATTCATGTGTGTCTACTCACTAAATTGCTGAAAAAGAAGTTTGCTTGATTTTTTCTTTCTCTTTAATTCCCCATCCTTCTTTAATTTAAATTAATTTCTGTTGCCACTCAGTATCTTGATATTTTTGTTAAAATACAAAATTCTGCATTTACTTTCATAAAGTAAAAAGATAAGTATTTTAAGGAAAAGTTAATTGAATTGTACTGATTGATTCTATAATATTAGCAAAACGCGCTAACCTTCTGTAATTTTATGGTGTTATCAAGTTATTGGTATATTTTATCATTAAGTCAAGGTTTGCATAGGTCTTGAAATAAGTCCCTCAGGACTGAACCGTGAACCTCTTGTGTGATCGGTGCAGCCTCATTGACTTCAGTGAAACTAGTGAAATGACTGAGCCCTTGCCAGGCAAATAATGGATTTACTGTCTTCTCCTTTCTGCATTGTGAAGACATGTGTAGCTAATAAAACAGAAAGGCTAAAGCGATGTTAAAGCTAACTTAAAAGCATTCAGTGTTTTTGTTTCCACACCCGCTCATACAGATAACTTAGTCTGAGTAGCATTAACTCTTAGACATCCATTTGTCTTTTATGGACTGTTAAAAGATGCTGCTACCGAAAGTCCTTTTAAAGCAAAATATTGTAGTCTTTATCAACACACATCTATTTATGTATTTATTTATTTATTTTCTGGAGCTCATATTCTAAAAATGTAGCTGTTTTTTAAGGAAATAGGGTCAAACCTTTAGCTGATATAAATTCTATACAATTTCTGCACTCTTTTTAAGTATGAGTTTGTGACAGGTGAAACATTTTACAGTTTTAAAGACTAGAAATTAAGCCATGGTATTTTAAGGGCAAACACAATGAAAGGATGATTTTTGAAGTCTATAGGTGGTGCTCTTGTCACTAGAGAAAACCTTCATGGAACACTGCAACTATTATGCTGTGCTTTTATTGTTATTATTTTTGAACAGGTCAGTCTGGTTGGCAATATTAGATTATGTTGCTTCTCATCTATTTTTTTTTTCCATATGAGGGAGAATGAGACAATATACACTGTGGTTCTGAAATAGGTTGCTTGGCTGCAGCATGTTTTCCAGTTACTTGATCAAGTCTAATTTTGGGGCAAGAATTATTTATTCAGAGATTTCGCATAATCTACATTGCACATAACAGCTTTTGCCCCATAAATATTCAAACTCTGATGCTTTTGTATGGCTTCAGGATTACCATGGCAATTTTTAGACAGCGATCAACAAGATCTAAAGATTTCTCCTGTTATATATTTACAGATAAGTAGCAAGTATTGGGATTCAGATAAGTACAGATACATTCATTTCACATACTGCTATTTATTTCAGCTATTTTGCACACTCGATACTTCATTGCAGTAAATATATGTGTACAGGCTCTTCTGTTGTATTGTGGATTTTAATCTACTCAATAGGCATAATCTGTGTTACTGTGATCTGAGTATGTGGGTGTTTCTTATTTTTGGGGGGCTTTTGTTTGATGTTTGGCTAGGTTTTTTTGCGTTTTTTTAATGAGTATAGCAAAACCGTTAGTAACATCTGATTTCTAAAAGAGTATTAGGAAACCAATTTTTGTGACTAAGAGATTTATTTTATGCTTGGTTTGGAGTAATCCCTGTTACTTCATTTGGAAGTACTATATGAATAGCTGCAAATATACAGGTAACAAACACAGAAAATTGCTGGTGACTCAAAGTTGTGCTGGATGGTGGTTTAAGGTATTCTGTATGTTCTGTGATGAATGTACACGTCTGTATGTTGTCAATGAACAATGTGAGATGAGTTGCTTGCAACTCCACGTTGCAATTTTATGCACTGATTTTTGGATATTATTTTGGCTGTGTAACATATCCAAGAGGAGAACATGGTGTTGTTTTGGTTTTTTTTTTGGGGGGGGAAAGCATAATCTAATATTTCCAAGTTCCTTTTGAATACAATATTTCTTCAATAATGAAGTCTGTGAATAGCAAGTAGAAACTATCTGTCTAGTATCCAGAAATCTAAGTAAACACAGTATTACTTTTACAAGACTCATCAAGATCCATGCTAGACTGAAGAACGATGTACTGATTCCTTAAATAGTATTAAAACTGATTATGTTTAAGAAAGGATACTTCGTAATTATACTCATTAGCTATTGTTTTACTGCATAAATGGAAAATCAATATTTTGGTGATACCGATATTCTTTTTGACAGTTGTATGATTTAAAGATTATCTGATATATTAATATATATCATTTAGCATTTATAGACATGCATGTATGAGAAATCTAAGCGTTGATTCACTGCTTTTTTTATCTACTAACACTTTAACTAGAAGATAGGACTTAAGATCGTACCTACTGATTTTACAAGGTTTTAGGCAAGAAAATACTTTCCTATAATGGAGAGAGAACAACTGAGCTTACAATGAACTGCCATTTCATGTTTTCTAATGAAGTGTTGTATTTGATATCATGTCTGATATCAAAATATTTCTGTCAGTATACATTCTTTTCTCCCGCTCTGCTAAGGTAATTGCTAATTGCATTGAAGTTTTAAAGAACGTCTTGGGAACCTCTAGTTAAACTCTTTGGCTCAAGCAGAGCCAGATAGAGCAGGGGCCCACAATTGTGTCTTATTTGGGTTTTGAATATCTCCTCAGACAGAGACTTTACAGCCTCTGGGCAAACCTGTTGCAGTGTTTGACTAAAACTCATTTTGTTGCTAGCCTAGAGTCTATATAAAGTGTAAATATAAAGCATGTAAAACTGATCTTAAAATTTTTTAGGAATTTTCTAAAATGGTTTTAGAGAGCATTCTCCCAATGAGAAAAGTAAGGAACAAAAGTATAGCCAAGGATCACCTTGGTCTTAGCTCTTGGAACTTGTGAACGTACAACCAAAATTTTTCAATAACATCTATGACTCCCTAATTTTCTAATTGCTTAAAAAACATACCAAAAAAAGCCCCCAACTCACTAACCAAAAAACACAAAGCAAGCGCAATACAGTTTAAATCAAAATCTAAAATTCTATTTCAGAATAGATTAATAATCATAAAAGTATCTTGATAGCACTGGTAACTTCAGTTTCTCCTCTAATACTCTCTGGGACACATTCCTCAATTTCACACTGGAATCTTTGAGAAGTGTTGTTATGTCTGTGCACCGAGCGGTGATACAGTTTGAAAAAATGGTTTGGGAATGAAATCAATACAGATGAAAATAGTAGTAATTGCAAAAGGCCTTCTCTAGCAGTTGAATGAGTCCTTGGTCCGTTTTAACATATGCGAAGATTTGCTTTTGTAACTTCACCGTTTCAGAGACAAAACAAAAAAGGAACCCAAAGATGAAAATCCTAAACTGTTCAAGTTTTTGCTTTATAAAACTAATTGTTACTTAGCAAGAAGCAAACAGTGAGAAGCAATTGGTAAAGAAAAGATGAACACTATACAAGTAGATGGTGTTTTTTATTCCTCAGCTAGAAGCATTCTGGAAGCACTTTGAATCATCTCAGTTGCATGACCACTACTGACTTTTATAATAGGATTTGCAGTGTTTTCAGTAATTTCTGAGGTATTCCTTAGGCTTTCTAAAATTTCACCTGCTGTTTTCATTACAGTTGAGCAGTAAAATTATGTCTTTATTGAGATTTTGCATGATAAATGAATCTTTTTCTCACATTTTCTGATGATTCAATTGGTCTAGGAATTTGCATATATATGTAGCTTAATCAACTTTGACTTTCATGTACCTGTATGCAGTCCAGCTCTCTATTATGGACCTCTGAATTTGGGCAAACTTGTCTGTTCTTGATGTATTTAAAAACTTGTGTCTGCTTGTAACCTACTGTGATACACTTTTTCCAAATCTCTATTCCTTTAAATAGAAAAACCTTAGTGCAAATATTTTGGATATTCTTGTGCAGTCCTGCTGTGCTGAACATCAACCACCGATTCCTACTTTGTGTTTGGTGCAACCAGTTTGAGAACACCATTGATGGAGCATCAGTGGCATTAGAGATGCATTTTTTTTAGGCCAGGTGAAGTGTTCTTAGACAACAGTCATATCTAATTCATATAGAATTTTTAGAGATATATTTTTTTAATTAACTTTGCTATAAGAAGGTTGAGGTGTTCACTACACATAGATATTGCGAACCATGTGAATCTTCATCAAAAAAAAAAAAAAAAAGACATAGCTATTCTGCAGGTTTCAGAAGCTACTTAAACTTCAAAAATTTCCCAAAGTTAGGGTAGTTGCCCTCAGGGCACAAACAGGCTTCTGCCTAAGCTGAACTTCCAAATTGAAGTAAATCTCTAGTGGTGTTAAGCTTCATAATTCGTGTTTCTAAAAGGTTTGAGCCAATCAGCCTCATTTAAAGTAGTCTCACAGCTTTTAAGCAACACGATGCTCTCTCTTCAATAATGCAATGCCCTAAGGTAAAAATTGTATTATTTCAAGTATGGAGAAGTAGCAAGAGCAAAGAAGGAAACATCCCTGCAGATCAAACATGTTTTGTTTTGTTTTGTTTTTCATTTTTTTTCTCTGGGACATAGAAGATTTATACATGAATAACATCCATTACCTCTTTAACCCTTTTGCCAGCCAGTCATGTGAGGCTCTGCACAATCTAACAGACCAATCAATCACACTCACCAAAGAATAGAAAATTTATACAAAAGCTAATAACTTCTGGGATTTCTTTTAAAGGTTTCTGAAGTTTGTGTGGCTGCTTGTGTGTGTCAAGCTATTTGTAATTCCAAGCAGGCCAGTGGTGCAACCTGTAGCAGATTTTCATCACTTCATCATCAATGTATCAGGCCAGATGTTAGTAGGGTCAGGGGTTTCTACAAATAAATTGGGAAGGATTTGTTGACCAACTCAAAAAAGGTTTCCTTGATTCTATTTATTTTTAGGATGTAACAGATGACAGTTCGGCTAGTATTGAGTTTCCTTAGTAGAAGCTGGTGAAATGCATGGGGTAGGAGTTAAGGGTGTGTGTGTTGATTTGAAGTTTCAGTTTTCATTTGAGATTTTTAAAATGCACTGACGCATGGGCTTGGCTCATTGTGGTAGTGGCAATTTGGCTAGTACTTAATTGCAATTTACATAATTGAAAAAAAAAATTTCCAAACTATCTCAGCTAGAATTCTGACATTATTTTTTTTTTTCCCAAGCAAAATTCCAGAAGAATAGTTCAGTATATAATTTAAGGAATAACTTATGTTTTATGTTTTAAACTAATGAATTATTAATTCAATTAATTTCAAAACTACCTTGATGAAGGGTAAATTGGATTGTATGAACTGCATGCTGACTCACAGAATCTGTGTAATATTTTTTAACTTCGTAGCTTTTTACAGAAGTCTGATTTTGAAGGAAAATGCAGGATATTTATATAGTGTGGCAAAGAGTCAACAACACATACATGCACATATATTTTATTTTCAGATTATAAAAAGACCCGACCCAGAGAACACTTGAGCAGGTGACGTGTACCAAAAAAAATTTATTTTACTAAGTAACTATATATATATATATATGCGCACACACACACACACACATATATATATATTTCTTGGAAACTCTAAGGTTACTAGGGCAGAGAAGCTATGCAAACTGAAAGAAAATAAGTTTTAAAGACTGAAGGTAGTAAAATGTCCACAGGAGCAAAGTATGGTACTTAAATATTTTTCCTTCAGGAACATGGAAAGAGAAGATATAAAACAAACTTGTGCTTTTTCAAGAAAGAGAAGCTTTTGTGTGTTGCCTGGAAGAAGCCACCAAGTGACTGGCTCAGTAAGCCAAAGCTTATACTTGTGGAGGAGCTGTAGTCACCCCTATCCAGTTGATGTATTATCTAAATCTATATTAAGAATTTCAGAAAATGAAGAAAACCAAGAGGCATCTGATTAAATGATTTAGAGCACTTATAAAGTGATAACTTACTAAGGCAAACAGAGAAGTTGTCTTGCTATTTCTCCCCAGAAAGGGAGGAAAAGAAGAAATGTTTCATGAAAGTTTAAATACTGAATGTCTTACAGGAGACAACTTTGACTTCTAGACTTGATAACTAAGTGGATCAACTTAGTGCATTATTGCACTGACAAATAATACCTTGCAAAGACATGAAGGGGATTTGCATGTTGTGAACTGCTCTTGTTTAGTTTTATGTTACTATGAATAGAGAAAACTTTGATTTTCTGTAAAAATAACTAGTTCAGAGTGAGAATGTGGATTGAGAGAGGACTGGTCCCAGTAAGATGCCACGCTGCTTGGATTGGCAAATATGGCATTTTGCTATATCTGTAAAAATGGCCTGGAACAGAGGGGGTTTTATTCATAGAACTTGTAAACAGAATTTTTTTTTCTAATTTTCAAAGCATCTTGCTTAAACTGTATTTTACACTATATCATATCATTGAAAGAGAAAAATTATACCTCCCAAATCTTTTGCCCTTGGTAACCTACTTTCTAATTAACTTTCAAGTCTAATATAACATAATAAGTCTTTCTGTAGAAGTAGAGGTGCCTCTGATGATTAGGAAAAGAAGTTGATTACTCACCTTATTCACTGTTTGAAAATATTCCTTAATGTCTCCTTAGGGACTTCTCACTAACATTTAGTAGCACTAAATTATATAAGTAGTTGTTCCAATATGTTTCTAGCACAAATTTAGAAGTTTAAAGGTGGAACTTTTAATGTGGCTTCTATTGTTAAATTTGAATAGTCACATACCTAAGTTCCCACTAATTTAGATCATATCACAATAATGAACTGAAGTTTTTTGATGAAGTTGCATTAATTTGTCGAAAAAGATAAAAATACTTCAAAGAATGTTAGATTTCTTTCTAATAAGGCAGGATAAGGGAAGTGAAAAATCTGCACCAAATTGTGCTTTTCTCTTCTAGTTTCCATTGACTGGTTTTGATACTTTGTGTAATACAAGTTGCACAAGTCTATGGTCCTGATGAATTCTTATCTGTTATGTCATTGAAGACTTCATAGTGTATATTTACAAAGGTTGGATTATACCTTATTTTAAAATTGCAGAAGATTTTTTTTCATGGGCTATATTTACATTTAGTGATAGTTTTCAAAGAGTCTGATTATACTTTACGACTGGAACAGAGTTGAATAATAGGAATTTTATGCAAGCAAGATCCAGAGGCTTGTTAGGCTGAACAAGAATACATAAGCAAATGTTTCTTGGCAAAATTGTTTTTTCTACCATTTTTGGGCATAGACCCACATAGCTGTTTTCTTATGATACTGTATTAGCACCCCTGAGCACACTGTGAATGAAGAGTTGAATTCTTGTACTTTGAATTGAACAAACTGGTGCATAAAGTACATAGACAGAAAAGCTCGTCATCCTATGTGTCTAGAACAAACATTTGCTTTAGTAGCTTCTTCAGACTTCAGCAACATGATCTGCATATGTTTATAGTAAATAATTTGTCACTACAGGGCTCATGAAGGGCTTCCGATAGAAAATACTAAGAAGTTAATTCATGTATCTTTTACTTAACTCTGACATACCTAATAGAAACTCCAGCATCATAGACTTTCATTTTGTTATTGTTAATTGCTCAGAATTAATGAATATTCAGATTCTCATAAGCAAGAGGGAACATTGCTAGTAATTAAGATGCAGTAGGTTATCTGATTTAATTTTACTTCTACATCTACTTGATAAATTGCCTAAAAGTAATTGACTTGTATGTTTTAGCTATGTTTCCTGATTTCATTTTGAAGAGTCAGATATGATACAGAGCTGGCAAATAGGTTGGATTCAAGCTGCCACTGTTCAATATGAATGCAGAAGTTTGCAAAATCATGTTTGTCCCTGGAACTCACACACACACATACACACAGTATTGTGTAAAAAGAAAGAATAATAAAAAAAAGGGCAAAAAGAAAAAAGTAAAAAAAAATATTTAAAAATCTGGGAAGATGGAAAAATCCATTTGTTAAATAATGACAAGAGACTAGGCATCCCCAGTTCTATGTATAAGCACTGTTGTGTATTCTCCAGCTTTAGTCTGACTATCACTGATTATAGGGTGTCCTGATTTTTATTCTGCTAGCCAGTGGAAAATAATGTGATATGTTTGTGCTGATTTCTTTTTAAAGGTGTTTAAAGTACTATTTTAAAAAAGGAGATTATATGCAAATTGTGCCTCTTTTCCAGGGCTAGATCTGCTCATACATTTATGTCATGGAGAGTAATCTGGAGCTTCAGATTTAGGCTGCAGATAAAGGTAGCAACTTATGCTTTAATAGATGCCACACCTGTATCAGAATGAAGCCACTGAGTTTCATGATTAGACTTAGTATAAAGAAAACATAATCTGATAGAGCTGTTTCTCATATATGGAACCAATTTGTATGGTCTTTTTTTCCTTTTTAACATGGTGCATATATTTTAGGGACTTCCACACGCATGTTTTTTGAGTCTGTATAAGAGGAAGGTATGTGTATGTTGTGTGGAGTCTATAATATAGAAAATTGACTTCTCCCATCAGATTAAAAAGGTGTCCAGGAATATACTTCAGAGTTTGTGAAGTGTCACAGTATTTTTGAAAATTTTTAAAAAGCTTTCAAACTAATTTATTGTTACTAGTGGATTTTCACAGTGCAAACAAATCTAGCATGATCCTTCTTTGCACTGGGTGCTTCCTGCCCCTGCTGAAAAAAAACCCAACAAAAACCCTAAAAAATTAAGCAAGTATATGAGTGTGGAATGTTTCAGAATCAATTTACCAGATATGTATTTAGAATAAATAATAGCATAATTGATGAAGAATTTCTAAATTATAAGTTTTCCACTGTGCTATCTAATTATCGTAGGGAAATCAATTGCAGTCTTTTTCATAGATCTTTTACTTTGACATTAATATATTTGAGGACAGAGGGAAATTTCTGGACAGAGGAACAGCAAAACACTCTCTAACCTTCATTGGCAAAAGGTACTCGAACTTCTCTAAGAATTTTTCGTGTTTGGAAAATATTATTTTTTTCTTGCTCTGCAAAGAAAAAAAAAATAGTATGTGCTTCAGAGTTAAGATAGAGCACTTCTGCCAGTTGTGAGTACATTGAGTTCAGTTTGTTTATCTGAGCATCTGAAAATATCTAGACACGTATAGACATTTAATATGGCTCATTTAATCTTAGAAGCATCAGATTAGAAATTACTGAAGAGAATCAATTCAGAGCAAAAAATGTGAACAGAGATTTTCTAATTTTAATGATTTTCTTGATGTTACAGAATATTAGAACAGACTTGAAAATGTATAATGAAGCATCAGAAGTTCTGCTCATTGAAGCCAAACTTTTGTCTATTTCAAAAGGAATATTAAAATGTTTCATATAATATAGCACAGCAGATTTCGACTTGATAAGGAAATAGGAATGGTGCCATTACCACCGTGCAC
>JAOQGH010000077.1:23298603-23314612 GCA_025769975.1 Gallinago jamesoni | reverse complement strand
ACAAACCCCCCCCCCCCCCCCCCCCCAGTATATTGTTTACTGCCCTCATGTAGGGCTTTACTTTTTTCTGATCCAGAAAGGTGTTATGGCCTGACAGATAACAAAAGAGGCCTAGATGCCTCACTACATCTATGGTTGTGCACCCCCAGGGAAGGGAAAACAAATTTAGGGTGCTTAATCAGAGAGGACAATCTCTTTACATGGCTATTTCTCTCCATCATTCTTACTCCAGTCTCCTCAAGTTCTCTCTTAACTTTTCCAGTAGTCTGCATTAATTAACTTATTTAGTGGTGTGATTCTAACAAAGTTTTAGACAAGTTATAGACCCCTTGCAGTGGGGGGTATAAGATGGAATTTGTAGGTTTTGCATTTGCTTCATGTGGGTAGACTGTGAGTAATGTGTAGAAAAGCCTATTGTTTGCTGATGCTCCAGAGGACTGTGCTGCCATCCAGCATGACCCAGACAGGCTGGAGAGCCACACAGGGAAGAACCTAATAAAGTTCAACAGGGGCAAGTGTAGGGTCCTGCACCTGGAGAGGAAGAATGCCAGACACCAATATAGGTTAGTGATGGACCTGCTGGAAAGCACTTCTGAGGAGAAAGATCTGGGGGTCCTGATAGATAGCAAACTATCTGTGAGCCAGCAATGCGCCCTCGTTGCCAAGGGGGCCAATGGAATCCTGGGCTGCGTAGAGAAGAGTGTGGCCAGTAGGTCGAGGGACGTCATTCTGGTGAGGCCACTACTGGAATACTGCGTCCAGTTCTGGGCTCCCCAGTTCAAGAGAGACAGGAAACTACTGGAGAGAGTCCAGCATAGGTCGACAAAGATGATGAAGGGAATGGACCATCTCCGTTATGAGGAAAGGTTGAGAGAGCTGGGACTCTTTAGCCTGGAGAAGAGAAGGCTGAGGGGAGACCTTATTAATGCTTATAAGTATCTAAAGGGGGGGTTGAGGGTGGATGGAGCCAGACTCTTTTCAGTGGTTCCCAGTGACAGGATGAGGGGCACCAGGCACAAGCTGGAACATGGGAAGTTCCACTCAAATATGAGGAAGAACTTTTTTCTGATGAGGGTGCTGGAGCCCTGGAACAGGCTGCCCAGGGAGGTTGTGGAGTCCCCTTCTCTGGAGATCTTCAAGTCCTGCCTGGATGCAGCCCTGAGTGATGTGCTCTGGGCAGCCCTGCTTTGGCAGGGGAGTTGGACTAGATGATCTCTAGAGCTCCCTTCCAATTCTGACAATTCCATGAAAAGGAACTCAAACTTGCCATAAGAAAATACTACATGTGATAACAGTTTGTACTGCCCAAACTTTTAATTAACAGTTTTCTGAGAATCACTGCTGAAGTATGAAAAAATTTGTTGAATTTTGGACATGCAAAAGTAATAGGTTAGATTTTTATCATGTGATGTAAATAGATTGCATGTGTCTGCTTTTCACTCATATACAATGATCATCTGTATTGCTAGGTATTAACACACATAAGTTATTATACATATCATTAAAAACATCAAACTACAGAAATTTCCTCAGTTAGTAGAGACCTCTTCCCACCACACTTGTTGTATTTTGTCAGTAGTTTTAATGTGAATTTCATTGAATTCAATTTTATTGAAACATGTAGATAATCTATTAACATAAAAGGCTTATATCAAACAGAATTATCTTAACAGAGCTTTCTTTTTTTCTCATACTGTCATGTAGCAAACATGCAAATCCTACAATGGCAAAATATTATTTAGAAATACTTGTGGTTTTTAAATGAAGCTACTTTCTGGACTCAAGCAAAATAGTGAAGTTATGTATCCTCTTAGCTTGCTGGAAACTACCATCAGACATATAATAAGCCACATTTTGAGAGAAGCTACAGATTGAAGTTGTTCATGAAGTAAAATATTTAATATTGTCAAAGATTAATTTAAAAGTTCTTAATATTCCATATTAAATAAACCGAATATATGCAAGTCTTCATATACTACATTCCAAAAGAGTGTTGCTACCTTTCTTCAGATAAAATTGTCTGAAATATTGCTTCTGCTTTCCACCTTTTTTTGCCCGCTGCCTTGGATGTTTCTCTGCCTTTGTCAAATTTTTGTTCCTTTGTTTTGTTTGTCACATGTCTCTTAGTAGTCAGTATTTATTCTGACTGCTGAAGGTTCTCTTTCAGACTGATTTCTTGTGTCCACCACAAGCTGCCACATGACTCCTTCAGTTCTCTCTTGGCTTTGGGCATCTTTGATTAGAGTCCCTAGAAAAACTGGGGAGTGATAAACAAGTAAATACCCATGAGAAATTACCTATACTTCTCATTTTAGTAAGAAGCCAGTATGCATACTTAAGAGTGAGCTTTGACAAATTAGGAATTTTCCCTATTGTTTGGAAAACTCAGCAAGTTCTTGCTAATACACAGCAATATATCTTGAAGCGAGAGCCAGCCAAAATCTAAAAGGCCTGGTAAAGTGCTTATATTAATTTATTTGAGGAGTAAGTAAATATATATTATGTCTCTGTGTTGTATATTCAGCAAATATTTTTTCCAATAAAAGGAAACGTACAAATCACAGTAATCTTTCTCAGGTACATTGACCAAACAGTTGGCTGAGTCTGTGGCTTTTTTCCTTCCTGGAGGGTTAATCAATAAGAGTAACATATTATATCATTGATGTGTCCATTTCGATGTATTAGCCTAAGTGATGGGTAATAGCAGACAGCTTTGAAGAAAGGGTCCAAAGACCCTACAAAACCTCAATAAGCAATTTATATTACTTACTAGCTATATTTTTCCCAAACTGTTCAGTGATAATAGTTCTGAGGGATTAATCAAAACTAAGTCAGTGTTGATTACTACTCAGTGTTCCAAGGGGAACCAGGTGGCTGGAGATGAGGTTTTGTCTGGGGCATTTAGTGGTGGACTTGGCAGTGCTAGGTTAATGGTTGACCTTGATGATCTTAAAGGTCTTTTCCAACTGAAATGATGGATTTCATTTTCTATGATTCTATTAGATTAGCTGGAAATTCACATCCTACCTGGTGTGTGTTCTTGGCCTGTCTTTCCATATGCGTTTTTATTCATCCGATGTAATGCTTACTATCGCATTTAGTCACTTGATTTAAACGTGACTGCTCAGGCCCCATTAATGATCTGAGGACTCTTGTGTTATGATTAAATTCTTTCTACATGGAAGAGCAAATTCAAGTTAGCTACAATGGTTGAAGAGTAGCAGTCTTGTAAAATGGCTTAAAGCTAATTTAAACTGAAGTTTTAGCTGACCAAAGGTCAGTAAAACGCACTGCCTGTTGCAAAAACTTCTGTAAGCTTCTGAAAGAATTGTATTGATTGCTGTGGACTTCTTAATAGAAAGCTGTAAAACAGTCTCAAAAACTCATAGAAAATATTACGGTTTTGACCATAATATAGGTTAGCCTTAAAATACATTCATTAGATGTGCTCTTTTTGCTGGTATTTCACTTCTCTTCTTAATGCATTACTTATTTATTTAATATAAAACTGTGAAGTCAGGCTTATTTTCCACAATACCATTTGTTCTTGTCTGAATGATTTTGCTGTTGTGCTTATTAGAAAGCACAGGATACTCTTACTATTACTGCTGACACCACTTGCTGCTTTCCTCTTAAAATGATTTCTTAAAACATGGTGTATTCTTTTATTAAGTAAGCTAAAATTCTGCTACCGCATCACTTTACTTCTCGTTTGCTCCTTTCATTTCCCAAATTGTCAAACCTACTTTATCACCTTTTACAACATCAGATGGCATTTCTCCTTTTTATCCATCGAGTTTGATTTAATCTTTCAGAGACAATAAAGCAAAGGCAAAAATAAAATAAACAAGAAGAGTAAAGTTGGATGACAACCACATATATAAGTAATGCAATGCAAAATTGTACCTTAATGAGGGTTTTTTTTTGGTATCAGTATCATACTCCTACCTATTACCCTCATTGCTTGCTTTCTTTTTCTCACAGTATCGCTTTCTTTTTGAGTTTTCCAACCCTGTGCCTGATTTCAAGGGTTGTTTGAGTGCCGTTAGATATGCAATTATCTGAGGACTCTTTATGAAAAAAACAACACTCTTAAAACCCGTGATTTCTTTGAGATGATGTTTGCATATGCGAAAATAGATATGTTCTTTATAAGGCATGCAACTTGTAATTGTTTCATGACTGCTAGTGCAGAAGACTTTATATTCAGTATTTAAGTGGTTCAGAGGGAGTCATATGAGTTTGTGTGTATCTATCTTATCTGTGTGTTTTGGTACAATGCTTTTTGATTTTGTGTGTTTAAACTGACTAAACAGGAAGCTGTTAATAATGCATAAACTTAAAAAAAATCTGAGTTCCCCAGGTTCTGCCAAAATCTAAAGTGTCTACAGAGTGAGCTTCCAAGCACTTCTTATTTACTTTGGGGGGTGCTCTCAGGAAAAATCTGGTCCATTTTCCTTCTTTATAAATTTTTTTACTTATGTTATCCTCTGGACTTAGCTTGTTCATATTATTCTAAAAGGCTTTAGCTCCCTTAGCGTTATGTAGCTGAATTATTTTCAGAGATGGCTCACTGCCTTGTTGTTTTGATTTCTTCTGGGGTTTCAGTGAGCACGTTTATTGCTTGTGTCAAGGATTTTCTGTTTGACTACAAAAAGTTAGAGTGAAATGGAAGAAGAAAAACAATCTACCAGCAATGCTGTAGTTTTCCTGCTGACCCGAATTCAGAAGGAAATAAATTATTTTCTCTTGGCTAAGCTCTGTACTTGTCTGCAGAGATAACTGTAAGAATCTGACATAAACTTTCATTCAAAGTCTATTGATGTAAATAGAAAGAGCTCCATTGACTTATATGGGATTTGGATCAGGTACTTAAAACTGGTGTCATGAGAAAAAAGAAAATCGCTAGACATTTTGTGAACTTGTAGAAGCAGCTATAGTGAATTTATTTTACACAGAATTTAGTTACCTGATGCTGTGGAGCCAGAGATAAGATGTTGTTCTCCTCTTGGTTATTCATCTGAATTATTGCTGTGGCACCAGTACACCGTGAGTTGAGTACGGAATTAAATGTTATATGGTTTCACAGGTTTGATCTTCAGAATACTATTAATGATCTGAGGAGTCACCTGGAATTTAAAACAGCCTCTGTTTGTTCTTGGCGTTGACTCCAAGTTGTAAGAGATGAAAATGGAAAATACATCCTTCATAGTTGCTCCATGGTGCACTTACCAATCAAATCCAAGATTATGCGTTCATTAGTTTGTATTAATTTTTTTTAAAAACCTAAACTTTCTTTTGAATTCAGTACCCTTTCTTTGGCAGTGTTGGTATCACTTTGCCTCTGCTTAAGGCAGGGAGAAATTGAATAATCTGTAGGGACCAGCCAAACAATTGAATACAAAGACTTTACATACATGAAATGAACAAGTCCCTCAAACTCCGACAAAAAAATGAAAGAGGTAAGTTAAATAAAAAAAAAAGGCGGGGGCAAAAAAAAAGCATAAAGTCTGAGGAAAACCATTTTGTAATATACTACCTATCCTTTTGCCAAATACTTACTATTTAGTTTGTGGGCTTTTTTTGAATAGTGAATTTTCTTTTGATACGCTGTTATGGCACCTTTGGGTACAATTCAAGAAATACTTCTAAATTTCAGTAAATTACATTGAGGTTCTTGGCTGAAGAACAGCCAAGTTATAAATTTATTCATCTGTATTATACTAGGTGGTTATCTAGTAGTGTTTTTATAATTGAAGTGAAAGGTGCTTCTTTTCAGTGTTGGTTTTAATTTTCTTTACCACATCAACAGGTTTGAGTGTTGTACACTAAGGAGCCGCTCTCACTGGTACGATGTATTTCCAGTTCTTGTACGTCAGGCTGCCTAGCAGTAGGAAGAGTCCCAGGTCTCAGTGAGTGACAGAGATGCATCTCTGAGACCTTGCAAAGATGTTGCTACAACTCACCCTCAGTTATGGGACAGGCTGCTTGGGACTGGATTACCTCCGTTTTCTTGAATGGCCAGATATAAGCCACACCTTGTATTTCAGAAATAAAAAACTAACAATGAAAAAACCCCACCACCCAAAACTCGTATGCGTGTGTTATTAATGAATAAGAGAGGAGACTGGTGAAGGCTATGCCCTTTATTAAGAATTGAATTGCTATACAGAACTGGGTAAATAACTTCCATTTTTTTGGGAAGGGAGAAGGGAAAATTGAACTTAAATCCAGAAATGGGGAAAAAAGTTTGCTATTCATAGACAAGCCCTATTCATATCTGTGTGTTTTGCTGCTTGTACTTCCATTTACCACCTAGATGGAAAGTTCTGGAAAGCTCTATACTATATTTATAAAAGAATAAAATCCAAACTGCTGCCCAAGATTTTAAATTTTTATTTATTTATTTATTTATTTTTAGTCAGATCCTTGTTTGTTATGTTCTGGAAGGCAGGCAAAGCCAAAATATTTACCATGCAGCCTCACTGCCAAGCATTATTTACATTGCAACTATACTTATTTACACCAGCAGGTGCCCAAAACTCTGTGTTAGAAGTGAAAGAAATTTCACTTAGTCATTACTTCTGAAAAAAATTAATTATAACAGAAGCATATTAAAAAAGAAACCCTACTTGTCAAATTTAACTAAAATAAAAGATATTTATTTTTAAAATGAGAATAATGTTTTAAACTCTGCTTTGAGATGTGGTATAAAGTATTGGCCCTGAATAGGAGAAAGAAAGGAGCTCTTTTCACAGCTAGCAGGCTATGTGACAGTGACCTTTAAGTTTTGTTGCCCATTAGCGAGATACAGTCAATACCACAAAAGTAATCGTTGAAGGTTTTTGTGACTCTGACCACACATGGAGGATTACTGCTATGCAGAATGTGTCTCCATTGAAAGATTTTTTGCTTTGAGCTTAAGGAGTACACTGGGATAGGTTTAACACCCATGCACTCTTTCTGTAAGCAGCAAAGTTGATGGGGTTTTGTGGTGTTTGGTGGTTTGTGGGTTTGGGTTTTTTTTGCCTTTGTCATGCATGTATGCTTGCTTGGGTTGGCTATGAGACACAAGTTGTCTCTCTTCAGATGAGATTTCCAGAGAAGCTTACTTACACAGAAGGAAGCTGTGGCAGAGCAGAATGCTGAAGAGAGAAGGAATGACAGTAATAATGAAGTCTTTAATTTCATATTAAATTGCTCATCAGCTAAGAAGGAGAAAACATGCACAATCAAAATGCATCCTATCAACATGTTTGAATTAATAAGTGCTCAGTTTTTTAGAAGATAAAATTTTAATTAAAAATATTGATTCACTTGGCAGCATGCTTTAGTGATTTCTTTCCTCCTTGCTTGATAAAATATTTGTGAACAGAAGACTAAGCTTAAGGTTTTCAGAATTTAACTGTTAGTTTTTAAAAAAATTTAGATTCAATATTTTAAACAAAATATATGTTATCCTAGGATACGATATGGGGTTTTTTAATAGACTTTCTAGGGATAAATTGTTGTAGAATTAGCTAAAAAGTGGGGCGGGGGGTTGGATAAAGTATGTATATACACATAAGGAAGATGTAATAAGGAGGCTATATTTATTAAAACGTTTTTTTGCCAGGAGTTTGAATATTTAAATAAAGCTAGGCAAGAATTAAAGTTATAAACCCTCAAATGTTTATATATGCTGTTGTCTCTGTTAGATTTTATATTCTTTATTCAGTCCAGATAATATCCAAAATCAAAATTATCACCCTAGGAAATGCATACAACTGAAGTATCATAAGTTTCTGTTAGTTTGGTTCTGGCTAGGTTTTTTTGATGACATCGCCAGGATAGCTAAAGACATGGATCTACACCTGTCTTTGTTGCTCATTTGTATTGACTTTCAGTAAGTATAGCACTTATTACTAAATGCAGTAATTGCTTACATAATTTAAATGCTCATGGTTGGGAAGAATGCTTTAGTTTGAGAAGTCAGGTGTATCTTCTCTCTCCTCAATGACATATACACTGTTCTGGGATGCCTAAGTGTTGTGTTTGGTTTGTGTTTTGGTTTTGGTGTGGATCTTGCTTTTAAAATACTCCATTAGGAGTAGAGTACAAAATAAACCAGGAAAAAACAGCAATTGTGTCTACAGCAGGAAGAAAAGCAAACAGATTCATGGCTCTCCTTAGAAAAATGAAGAAGAAATTTGGATTTCAATTTCTCTTCCTCACTCCAGCCTTGACAGTCCTCCTTCTGTTGGCATAGATTTTGGTCAACGTATTGCAGAGCTTCTTAATTGCCAAAATTAGACTGCTCTTAGACAAACCCTTCAGGCACCACTTAGATATTTTCCAGGGCTAAAACCTTAGTGTTTTAAGTCCTATATCCCAATATATTTCTGAGAAATGATTTTTTGTATATTTCTGTGTCTGCAGAGGCATGTCTGAGAGTTTTATCTGAGCATCTATAGTCAGAATGCCTAAGTTCATTTATTTCTGTAAGTTTACAACAACAGGATAGATTAAATATTTAGGTTTTCTTCCATTTATAAGGGTTGTTGCTTATCAGCATGAGTTTCAGAATTGGACAAACTGATTTCACCATACTGTATGTTAACAACTCATTAAAAGCAATATATACTTAGTGCCAGTACAGTTTTCTTCAAGCACTTTGACACTTTCTTCAGACAATGAAGAAACATCAGTCATGTAAACTGTGCACAATTTTCTCAGATTCATTGCACCATTTCTTTGGATTTATGCAATTATGATACATGCTGTGTACTTATCTTTACAAATGTGCTTTTCTTTCTATTATGTTCTATTACTAGAGGAAGAATGATTATTTTCTAGCAAAAATGAAAAAGAGATATCTGAATGCCATGTTATGGAGGGAAATGAATGCTTTCTGCAAATATGTTTTCTTCTACTTTGATGAAAGGCAAATCTGTGCATCTGTGCCTATGTTTATTCACGCCCTAAGAGTTTAAATTTTTCAGCCAATCCATGCAATACAAGTTAAGAAATTTTTTTTTCCCTGTCCTGAGTCCTGATCTTTTAGTAGATTGTAGTATCCTGTTAAACTGTTGAATCTGAGTCTTACATGGACATAAATATAATTGTGGTGATGAATTTTGTTGCAGAAAGGACAATCAATGTTAGGTTGACCTAATCATTGTTATTCCCAAAATTTCATTGTGATCTTCTTACTTCAGGTAACTGGATATGAGTTGTTCACAAAAAGTTAGACTGTTACAGGTAATTTCCTGCCACTTTTTAATGAGAGAAGATATACATGTCTTTATAGGGTAAGGAGAAAACTAGAGCATAGAGTGTGGACTACATAGAGAGTGCCCCTTGCTGAATTCGTGCATCTACCTGTAGGGAAAATACTCTTATCTTTATGTATAAATTAATTTTAAAACTTCGAATTTGCTAGTTGTATCAAAATATATTTAGTATCTAACCGAAGTATAACCGAATTGCTAATCCATGTTCTGCTTGATCAATACATTATTTCTAACCAGTGTGCTTCTCTGGAGAATGAAGCTATTTCCTAAAGAACAAAACTTACTATTTTGACATTATTTTGAATTGACTGTGAGAGAGCAGAGATCATATGGAGTTACAGTATTGTCTGATACTAAAAAAATCCCTTAAAATATCTTTGTTAGTTGCCAATATGTTTCATTGACTATTTTCACTTTTGCTCTATTTACAATAAATAGATGTTCTTTCTATAAAAGCTTGATGCTGTAAGATGAAATTATGACCTTATTGGCTGATTTATTATCCCCAGTAGTGAGGATGTTATAGGCCAAAAAATACAATCAGCTTCACTGTCATATCTGTTTCTAGCCCTCGGGTGAAACTTTCTTCAAGTTGAACGGCAGAATGAGAAAGGTACCAAACTCCTCCTTGCATTACTTTCTTAACGTGAGTCCATAGATTTAATAAGTGCTGTTTTCACTTAATTTTCAATCAAATTAAAGGGTCAATGTAGAGAGATTCAATTATAACAAAGACTGCATTGTTGTGATAGTGTGTGACCACTAAAATGGGAGAAAATATGACTGTATTTTTAATATTAAAACTGTCATCTGTGCTTATTGTTTAGACCAGAATTTAAAGTTCTGACCAAGGCAGGATGAATTGAGGCTGTTGGCTATCCATGCACATTCTTCCTGTGTCTGAAAGTTTAATATTCTATTGTTTTGTTTACGCTGATTACATGACTTTTGATAAATTTATTTTTACAGTTCTGTTCAAGATGTATCTTTAAAAACAGATCTTTGAAAGCTTTACAGAATATAATTTTGACTGAGGTTTCACTGTGCCAACGTTGAATAGAGTAGGAAGCCATCAGTGTTCCTGCTGTTCACCTCATTATCCAATAGTGTCTAGTCACTGTTTTATCAAATTCAGCTTCTTGACCTGGCAGTATAATCTGCCATGACTGGTGCCTGATTTTGAAATCTATTTTTGCCAAAAACATGCGCGTGTTTTCTGTAAGAAACTGCCAATGAAATTCTCTGCAGCACTGTGAATATAGAGTTACAAATGCACTAAAATCTCAGCATCAAGAATGTAGCTCTGTTCCATGGAGGCCACAGATACACAGAGAACTGGAATGTGCTACTTCTCTTTACCAGAAACTTCCCTGTTCTCTCAGTGACCATAAACAGAGTAAAGAATTCCCCAACTATGAATGTGAGAAAGCAAATTATTCCAGTAATCTATCAATTGGTTCTTTCAAAGAAACATGCTCCTCATTTTTGTTACAAAACATGACTGTATTGGCAGCTACAGAATGGTGGCTTTTCTAGATAACATAGTTTTAAACCAAGCAAGGTGCGTATTATTTCAATAACATCTCAACCTTGCTCCATTATTGGAAATGTTTACTACTCTTCTGTTGCACTGTTTCCAAAATGTAATGTGTCCCTCCACAAGTAAACTCTTTTCAAAAGAAGCTTTGTTTCTCTTGCTTTCTGTAAGCCAAAGTTCTCGTGCCTCAAACAACTGAAATTTTATTTCTCTGTTGGCTGGATTAATTACTTACAAAATGGACTATGCTCCTCTGATTTCCACAACATCAGTAAGTTCTTGCCAAATTAATTTTCTGTTTGTAGATGGTCCATTAACTACAATATAAAGCCCTTGTCCCCCAGGCAAAAATACAAGCAGCACATATACTCTTGTTTCGCTGTGTTGGAACAAGCAAATAGAGAATAAATACATCTGCCATCAGGTTGGATCCAGGTAGTTTTCCAGTTTGTCCCTAAATGATCAACAGACTGAAAATACTTCACTTGTTCTGTTGGTCTTTTGAATTCACCTATTTAAAACAGATAATGGCAAATACAGATAGGATTGCACAAAACAACGTTACTGACAGTCCTTGCCCCAAATAAAATAAAGGGAGCCCAGGTGAAGGGATATAATAACTTCCTGAGGTGCCTTCTCTGAAAGAACTGCAACTTCCTGGAGCTTAGCTCTCACCATACAGTAGAGACAGTGGTGTTTTCTGAAATTGTATGAAGTGTATTTTAAGGCTTAAGTAACGTTAACTTTTAGTGGCAGGTAATTTACATGACTTTGTCAGCTTCTGCCTGCTTATGGACCGACGCAATAGCTTGCAGTCTATATTAATCTATTCAAATACTGGGGTGAATTTATGAGTGGAAAAAATTGTATAACCTCTTCATATTTCTGAACCTGTTTTACAATCTCTTTTAGTTTCTTTTACAATCTTTAACCTCTGCTAAGATTAGGCATGACAATATCTAATGCTAAAGCATCTTAGCAGCTGCAGTAAGTTTTAAGCTGTACAAGACATCTTCAGCGAGGCTGGTGCTGCTTTGTTATAAAATTTAGTGCAATTTATTTGAACCTGTGAAGAAAGCTGATTGCAAACAGCACGGAACAGCATTTTCTTAGAGACCAAGCAATGGTAACAGTTTCCTTGGAAATATTTTTTCTTCATGACCTGGCTGTAGCTGGAGAGATTAAAACAGAGGAAACTTGAGGCTGGCAACATCTTGATGACAACTTGGATTATAGAGTTGGTTTTTTTTGTTGTGTTTCTTCCCCCCATCTACCCAAAAATAAAAAACATTTCATCTCTTTGAGAAAAATTATTCCAATGCTGTGTAATAGAACCACAGCAATTTTGTATCCCAAGCAAGACAGGAGATGACAAAGCGTAGCCTGAGCTGTTGCACAGATTTGCCAGAAGGTTGCTTACAAGCAGATGTTTGCCGGGCTTTGTTTTCCAGACAATACACACACAAAATCCTGGGAAAGGCACTATGAAAATGCAATTGAAATTTTTGACTTTTCCCACCTGCAGGATGTAAAAGAAATAAAATTCTAATCAAAATCCCTTGGCATGTCCTCAGTATTGTCATTTCCTTTGGGCATGTTAAATGGTGAAATTAGTTAGTGGAGCTAACTAATGTGGAGTTAGTGACAATACAGCTGGTGTCACAAGTATGAGCAGTGTGTACACCATGTTTGCCTGTCAAGGTCTTAAACAGAATGAGGTGTTCACTGCCCTTGGAGGACATGCCAGACTTCTCCATTTTCATGCTGCCTTCTCGATTCACATTTTTGCCTGGCCACAGCCATTTGCTTGGCCATCAATATGGTCTATTTCTCCCATTAGGTCTTTGCTGAGTCTTGTGGCTCTCCTTTTATTACTGTTCTTATATTTAAATACAAAGTAAACTAAAATCACCCTGTTGACCAAAAAATAACTGAGGTCTCAATTAAGTAGAGATGTAAAGACTTGCAAATACTATTCACTGCAAACTAAGTTATCTCATTCACTTTGTATTTCCTTCTGTTGAAGGGCCTTCTCAATTCAGCATCAAGATAGGGTTACCAAATATTAACTTGCTTTCTATCTGCTCTTAACGTGTCTGAGCTAGACATGACTGAGTCCTATGGGTCACTAGTGTTTCAGATACATTGCATATGCTTGACAGAGTTGATGTACACATGCAACATACCTGGCTAGCTGTTCTAGGTGTAAAAATTATACTGTTCCAACTGGGATTCTGAATGTGTGAAAATCCTTTACAAATGTCTAGAGTGCTCATATTTATTCAGGACAAACTTTTCAAGTGTAAAGGAAAATACAAGGTTATTTCTTGGTATAATTTTTTCCTACCCACTGTTTCTAGCATATATTTTCATTGGTTATGTAGTTACTGGAAAGCACATACTTCCAGTGCCCTGTCCTTGTTTATGAGTGTGACTGTGATGCAACAGCTTCCTTAATGCTTACTGGTGTTAAAAGTACCATTGGAAAAGATTTCAAAGCTGCTCCCAGAAATGAGTATGCCATCAAAGTCCAATGTGAACAATATTGTCTTAGCAGAATGAATTTTTATGCTAAAAGTTTGCAAGTGGGACAAGATAATAATTTGTCCTTTTGTATCTTTTAACTCCTATGCTTACCAAAATGTTGCTGAAAAAAACACACTTAATGGTATAATTTGGCCATAAGATTCCAATTCATTAGTTTTCTGTTAATAGAACCGTGACTTATGTAATTGAATTTGTATTGTATTGTCCCATGAGGAAATAGCCATCATTATCATTTTTATGTATAGTGCAGAAGCCAAAGATGGTGAAATATCTTAAAAACTTAATTGTGCATATTTATTTCAACAAGATTTTGAAATAGTTACCAGTCTAAAGATCACATTTTGATGGTGTCTGAGTGTTTGTATGCATTATTTCGTGTGTGTACATATAAAAGCACATGTATACTATATTCCTTCTCATATGTGATTTTTCTCTATATTTAACTTATTATTGACAAAGATTTAAGGCCTAAATACTCTTTCACCTCTTTCTATGATATCGCTAGGCATAATGATATTTTTTACTTTTAATTAAGAGGTTTTTGCTATGTAAAAATATCCCTTGAATGCCATTAATATATTTTGGTTTTGGCAATATTTGGAATGTTGGGTAATACTTTTGGAAAAGTGCAGGGAGATTTAATCCATGCAGGATCCTAGGAAAGGATTTGTACCCTTATGAGAAATCCACTTGGTTCCAATGGTCTTTTCAAACTAAACTGAAAATATAATACACACATCCAAAACCCAACCAATGACAAATTATTTTTTTTTTCTCACTTACTTGCTATTTTATTTTATTACTACGTGGGGAATTCACAGCCTGAGAACACACCATAATTTAGCTACTTCATACACATCAATATTTCTGATTTTTCTGATTTTTTTTTTCCTATTTCACAAAAGTTCATCATAGTTTAGTGAGGAGTAGTATAATATTTAGCCAAAGTAGTTCAGATGAATAGTATGGTAGAACTGCGATATTTTAATACCTTTTAAAAATTATAAAGAATTGCTGCCTTTAGTTAAGTTCAACTTTAGCCATATGGACTAAGATTTGGGAATCAATTCTATTAATAATTATTCTTGGCAATCCAATGTACTCAAAAATTTTAATAGCAATGCTCCAAATACCCATAATGCTACTTCTTCATTGTGTGTTTCTTCCTGCCAAAAAAAAAAATAATCTAGTGTAAGTCTTTACTTTCAAAATGATCTGGAAACCTATAGCTATTTAAATAAATTGTAATTCATTATCTGTAAATATTTATAACTTGCTGGTTGACATGGCATATGTTATATTTTTAAGTGAAAACATAAGACACGAGATTCGTATCTATGAGAGTATGATGGGAAAACAGTAATATTTTCTTTCTTAACTGTGGTGAAGAATAAAACGATCCCAAAAGAAAAAGAAGGGACGTTAGTCTGTAACAGTTGAGCTTGTATATGTTTCCAATACTTGATGGTGCTTTTATTGCATACATTTGCAGATGTTGTAAATACTTTGTTTTATTTTTATGTTTTAAAGTTTTACAGAAGGCACTAGAATCACATAAGTTGAATATGAAAAATTGTTTATTAAAAAAATATTTAACAAAAAAGATAAGTATGCATATGTTCAAAAGGCTGAGTTTCTCTGGAGGTAAGAACCACAGCCACCTTAAACTTTCAATTCTGAAATTGTCGAGTTATACCACAGCCCTGTTAAAGCATGTTTTCCAGAAAACTTCAATTGTCTTTCAAATGCTGTTGAGAGTTTGGTATTCTTTTGCTTCTTGGTTGATACTCATGAAAGAGAAAAATAAGAGCTTTAAGATCAATGACACAATATGATTTAGTGATTTTAGTGGACTTAGGAAATTTGTGCTGATATAACCTATGAGAATGTAATCAGCAACTGATGAAGTGTAATTGTCTTGATTTTGGAGGTTTAAGTAGAAAAGAAGTAAATACTTAATTTTATCTTTAAAATCAGCACATTTGAGTTAGAATACATACTGAAGAAAGGACTAGAACTGAGCTGATGCCATGCCTTGAGTGGCTTCACTGATTAGTATTCCTTTTTCTAGATGAAGGGGTGCTACAAGATGGATTGTATGGTGCTTACTGGGAATTATTTAAGGAGTTGCTTGGTGACATCTCTCAGAGTAGTCTGCATTTTTGTTTCTAGCCACTGGGCTCTTATTGTAAGTTCTATATACGTACTACATATATTTGTTTTTCTCTATTATTGCAAAATACTGTGGACTGATAACTTGACATGATAATAAGATTTGACATACAGGGAAGGCTGGAGTCTCTTAAAGTAAAGTGATCTCAAGAAAACTATAAAGGTATCCTTTCAAGATCGGAAGTTACGTATATCTTGGAAACCAGAATATTTAGAGAATTGGCACCTATCTGACAGTATCTTAAAATAAAAAGCAAGAAGAAATGGGCCTTTTTTCAATATAAAAAAACCAACTTTGCGTTAAAGTATCTCCAAACAAGTTGAAGAGCGGGGGGGTTATTGGAAGTGGACAACATGGATTTATCAAGGGTAAATCATGTTTGAGCAATCTGTTAGCTTTCTACAACACTATAACTGGTTGGTTGGATGAAGGGAGGGCAGCAGATGTCATCTACCTTGACTTCAGCAAGGCTTTTGACAC
>JAOQGH010000077.1:23288271-23298503 GCA_025769975.1 Gallinago jamesoni | reverse complement strand
GCTCTGGGCAATCCTGCTTCAGCAGGGGAGTTGGACTAGATGATCTCTATGGTCCCTTCCAACTCTAAAAAAAAAAGTAAACACATTGTACTTCATTACTAATGAAGAACATTACTAATGGAAACGTGAATAAAACCAGAAATACTGCCTTCATAGTGGAAGAAAGTTCAAAGAACATAGTGCATGTATTTTGTGGAAACTGGACAAATCCCCTTTGGAATATCGAAAGAGGTAACACTAGGAGTAACAGGTCAAGGAACAAGTTGCTTTAAGTCTGACTGGCTATCCAGACGAGTAGAAAATAAAAAAATTGTGGTCTATATTAAAATCTATGTAATCCAGGCAAGACAGATCTGTTAATCTACAAACCAAAAATATATATAAGATGATAATAAAAGCATAAATGAAATGAAATGTGACACTTATGTATCCTAGAGAGGTTATGCTAAAGTAATCTGATAACTCTTTGGAGGGAATAACAGACCTTTATTTCTAGAGCTGGTTCTTTAAATTCCTTTCCCAGTGGATACAGTTTGAGAGGAAAGAGATTGTCTGGAGCAGTGATAGGAAGGTGACACACTAGAAGCCTCAGATGTCACCATGGCTCCAAGATTCTGTCCTGCAGTGGCAATTCTGGACTGAGCTTGCACAGTTTTTAGCGCCTTATGGTTGCAAATCTTCCAGTGCTTTTCAGGTTTACTGAGCAGCTGCAAACCCAGAAACTCTACCTTCCCACCCACCCCCTCAAAAAAACCCACCTGTATTTTAGTGTTTCTAAGAGACTGTGTCATCACAATTTTTATTTGTATGTCCTTAGGTCAAGTTAAAATGAAATGTGCTTCTGTTCTGATTTAAAAGAGGTGGTAAGAGTGTTACTGTTGGGTAATATTAATGAGCTGTTTTAGAGTTAGTCTTAACTCGGTTTCATTACTGACCTTAGACCATAAACCTAGTGTATGCTAATCAGTAAGTCACTAATTCATTAGCTGGAGATGGCTGAGGAGGACTGTGTGAGGATAACTTGTTTCAGAGTTGTGGTGAGGGAAGAAGTTATAGCTGGAATATGATGTACAAGCCTATATGTGTTTTCCAGGAAGGGGATCGCAAACTGGAATGAGGACAAAGAAAAAAAGATGTAGTGTCCCGGTGACTGTGATGGTCATTAATAATTACTTTTTAAAACACGGAAATATTCTACATCACTCTGTATTTATCAGTAAGTAACAAAGTAACAATACGTTTACATAGTGCTTAAGTTGTTTGCCTTCATTATTTATTAAAACATTTTAGGTTTTCTCAATATATTTTTCATGCAGGTGCAATGTAACTATAATAAATTACCATTTGAATGAATATTTATAATACAACAATACCCTCAGTGCTATAACACATTATATTAGTCATGCTGGTGGTTACAGCTTCTATGTGTATTTTACTAGTGTACAATGTTGTTATGCTTTGACTTACATTAAACAGTTCAAGATAAATGGAACTACATTTATTCTTTGATTTGAGGACAGTCGTCCTCTTCTGTAATTCAGAGGTAATAAGCATGCACTTTTCTAGACTGATGAGCAGAAATATCCTTTTTTTTTTTTTCCTCTAGTATTCTGAACTGATAGTTGATACTTTAGTTAGTTATCAACTTTATTTTTGCGTGTTCTCCTTATGCCAGGATCCAGTGTGCAGTAAAGTAAATGATGCATATTTGATCTCCTCCAGCTGCCCTCCAGCCTGCTCCATACTTCAAATCATCAGGTATATTTCTGCTCCCTTTTTTGTAGCTTAAAGGGTGTAATTCAATGTAGAGTCATGGCTTTTCTTTGTATGGCACAAGTAATGCTCATATTTGTAAATATACGTACAGAAATTAAGATACAGTGGAGAGATTCGTAGTGGCAAAGAAAAAACCTGAGAGGACTTATATGAGGAATGTTGCTTTTTATTTCATCTTAAGTGGCTATTTTTCAGTGACAATGGCAGGCTGAGGCATACGCACTTTGTGAACCAGCCTCGTGGCTGAGCTTTCTGACCTAGTCATTGACTATTTTACTGTGATATAGCACCAGTGTCTCTACAGAGAAAGGCTTCTTTTTAAAATGTTTTCATTGTACTTAGTCCTACTTCCTTTATTTATACTTTCATGTTTTATACCTGTATTCAAGACTGTGAGCCATGCAATTGCTAAAGGGCTGACCTTCTGCATTCACTTGTGTGGGGTTGTGCACTGCGGATGCCCTGGCTTGTTTAGGAATGAAGTTTATTGCAGAGATGAGGAAAAAATTTAATGTCTTTGGTAAAAAAAAAAAAAAAAAAAAAAAAAAAAAAAAAAAGATTCGCCAGGGGAGGTTCAGATTGGATTTTAGGAAAAATTTTTACACTTAAGGCATTATTAAGCATTGGAATGGGCTGCCCAGGGAAGTGGTTGAGTAACCATCCCTGGAGGTTTTTAAAAGATGGATTGACATAGTGCTTAGTGACATGGTTTAGTAATGTTTTTTTATCGGCGTTAGGTTGATGGTTGGACTAGATGATCTTAAAGGTCCCTTCCAACCTAGATAGTTCTATGATCTTATGATCTAATAAAATTCAACAGACCTGAAACAGTTATGTTTGCCACCATAGTCGAATCACAGGTAAACCATTTTAGACATTGAAAGGATACTTTCCCAGTTGCTGTACTGCTTAAAAATGACAAGTTGCAGAAGTGCCATATAGTCTAGGTAATGTGATGCCTGCGGAAATGAATGCCCTGTACTCACAATGTTAAGCAATATGATTAAAAAATATTGCTAAGTATGCTCTAATACATTTAATTATCATGCAGTTCATCTAAACATTGAAAGAACAAATGTGTAAATCGTCAGAAATAAACAGACCAATACATTATGTTTAAGGCTTTTCCTTGAAATTTAAAGCTAAAGATAAAACCACAATAAATATACTCCAAGTAACTACTTGTCTGTTTCCAAAGGTTAATTATTGGAAGAATGCAGCAGTTGAATTTCATAAAAGAATATGACTTATAACAAATAATCATGAGTCAAGTAAGATAATATTTTGCAATATTTAGCAAGGTTGTCTTTATATTTCGCTTCACAGCACCATGGGCACCACGTATGTTTGAATCCAAAGAAAAATTCAAATCAGTAGGTTGTCTAAAAGTTTTTTTTTCTTCTGTCCTTCTAAGCAAAGAGTATGTGGATGAGAAATGCAAACATATTAATGTGGATGCCCAGTTGTCTGTCTACATGTTACCTCATTACTTTTTGATCCCTTGTAACCACCCTGAATGATGACTCTAAATGTTCACAATTAGCATCACAGGTGGAAGCAAATTTGCCATAAATAATCTCCTAACAATATCAGAGACTGTAATTTTCTTGGCTATAAACAGAACTGCTCCCTTTTGGTGTGTGCTATGATGAAGAGGAGTGGGAGATAGGCATTTACTAGTTCGGTTGTTCACTCCCACTCACGGAGTACACTGGGAATGATTGATCACCTCATATGCTGTTAGCTCTGCCTGAAGTAGCAAGCTAATGCAATGTAAATTGCAGGGCCTGGGTTTGATCCAGAAATGGCATAAAGGCATAAGGTAGTATTTAGGAATCTTTGTGCTGGCTCGGCAGAAGACAGAACGCCACAGAATGTGGAGATGGAGCACCAGATCCCCAAACATACCTATTGGATGTTCAGTTTGCTTTTCTTAATAACCCAGAAATATTTTTATGTAAACAACAAAGCACTTAAAATGGAGGTTTAGTGTCCCAGAGAAATGAAATCTCTATTTATTGTTGCTTCTCAGTGTTCCTGGCATTTCAGAAGCCTTATAGTCAGTAATCAGTATGTATTATGTCTAAACACGATCCTTAAGATAACTATTAAGAGTCTGCTGCTACTAAAAGGTGGAATTGCTGTTGTGTCTTGGGGTTTTTTTGGTGGGGTTTTTGCGGGGTTGGGTGTTTTTTGGGTTTGGTTTCTTTTTTTTTTTTTTAGGATTAATAATACTTTTCTGTTTTCTGAGCCTTTCTTTCATACTTGGCACTACAGACCCCAAATTCTTCAAAGGCATCCTGCAAAATGCCTGCTGTGCAATTGCTCCAAGTTGGCAACATAAATCATTGTGTAAGGTTGAACTCTTTCACAATGTTCAGAAGCCTGTAAGATTAAGTCCATAGCTCTGCTCTTGCATTGCATGTAAGAAAATTGTGACTTGTACCTAACTTCAGATCCATTTCTGGTAAAAGTACAAGTATCTAGTTCAAACGCATGTCCTGGTATACATGCATTTAAAATTTGAAAGAAACTTGGTTCTCCTGTGACACATTTTTAATACAGACATATTTGTTATGTCTTGTTTTATCTTATTGTGCATGTCTGTACTTTGTTTTGGGTTGTTTTGCTGTTGTTCTTTATGTTTTCTTAGCTGCTTTAATTAACTGTGTTTTGTTTCTATTAAGTTTGAACTGA
This sequence comes from Gallinago jamesoni, assembly GCA_025769975.1. Classification (NCBI taxonomy): domain Eukaryota; kingdom Metazoa; phylum Chordata; class Aves; order Charadriiformes; family Scolopacidae; genus Gallinago; species Gallinago jamesoni. The sequence goes on along the minus strand of JAOQGH010000077.1, from coordinate 23,294,030 downwards.
AATGTTCAGACTATAAAACTTTAACATGTTATTTTTGACCAAATTACTGTTAAATTTATTCTTTCTTTCATTCTTAGTTCTTCTCTAGTATTTGTTTCCCTCTGCTTTTCTTGGGCTCTTTGCCACCAATCTTTTTAACTTCCCCTTTCCCCGTTCTGTCCCCCACATTGATTTCCTTCTTTTCTTCCTCCTATAGCCGTTCATGCAAACCATGTCAATCTCACACAAACATGCACACAAATATACTTGTGCTCCACTTGCTTTTTCCATTTGATTTGCTAGATCTTTCTAATATAATTAACAAGACGCCAAAGAGTCTGCCAATTTCCACAGAACAAAAAACATGAATTGATGTAATTAAACTATTAGGCAATAACTTTAGAAATATTTTTTCAAGATAAATGAGAGATCTTGGTTTATTTTGTGCCTAATTTTTTTATGGAAATGGTATTTGTGAAGCAGTAGTATTTGTGATAGAAAAGTGCTTTTGTAAATGACACTCACTTTTCCCCATAACTGTTGAGATGTCTGCCAAGAAAAGTGGGCAATACCTTTGGTTAAACATTGCAATCCAATTAATTTTTCTGCTTTCTCAGTTCTCTACTTGTTCAGTTTTGTCCTCTTCAGAATGACACTATCCTTCATAATGCTGCTCTAAGCACTTCTGAAGGATGGAAAAGAGATATAAATAATAATTCATTAACCTTTCCCCAGGTATTCTAAGCATACATCATAAACAGCATGGTAACTTAGCTTTGGGAAAGATACTAAATTGTGTAATCGCTTTTAAAGACTGTGCACTCAATAAGTAAATTCCTTAAAGCTTATGGGAGGAAATACCTCATGACAATGCAGACAGAACTCATCTCTGAGTATATATCTCAAGCATATCCACAAAGCATATCTTCCCTGCCCCATATCTTTCATAACCCAGTATCAAATCACACAGGCACTACTTAGTCTAAGAGATAAAGACTAAAATGGACTATGATTTTTACTTGTATGATCTTATAATAAACAAATTCAAAATCTGTTGTAAATTTGATTTTGATTTAATAGTGTTTGAAAACAGCTGGTGTTCCTGTACTTGGTCATTTCCATGGATGGATTTCACTCTTTTTCAATAATAAACCTTCTATGTGCTACAATTATGGAGTTGGGAAGCATATGGAAATAAAATGAATTGATATCAATAACTCAGGCTTTACTGAAGTTTGTTTCAGCACACCAAACAATTTCTGTTGGCCCTGTGCTAACAGCTGTTCTGTGGAAAAGGATTTCCAGAGTTTCCTTCAACTTCTCTGATCACCAGACGTGAATGGTGAGGAGATGACTGTATAGCTTTACAGAGAGTGAGAGCCTGCTGCTTGCATTGCTGCCACTTGAGTAACTGCAGTTGACTCCTTTGCCTCACCTGGTTTTCTGCCTCTCGGATATGTTGCTCTGGTTATTGATGCTTCTGCTTTCTGTTCTTCATGGTAGGACATGTGGGTATCCTTCTGAAGTCCATTTAAGCTGGTATCAAGTTCACTGGTATCCCACTAAAGTTGATACCAGCGTATTACAGAGCTCTCTTTTCATGCCACTTCATTCAGACTAGTAAAGTCCATTTATAGAGTGAGAGGAAGGGAAAAATGAAGTCCTGAGGAAAAGAAGAAAAGGATTAATTCTGGTAAGCGAAAGTTAGCATGATATTTTTCACTTAGCAGGAGGAAGGAGAAAAAAAAAAACCCCTATGTGATCCAAAATTTTACATCAGTATGTTCAGATCGTCCCTTCTCTCATGGTTCTTATTGCCCAGTAGTCTTCCAGGTTTTTTTTTTTTGGTCTGTTTTATTGGGGTTTCTTAGTGGGTTTGTTGGAGAATTTTTTTTTTTTCACTTTAGTGATTGTAAAAATATATGACTTTCTGCAAAAGGGAACTCATAGAAAAGTTAAAAGCTGTAACTCTTATTAGCTAGATGTGAGAGAACAGGTCTGGGAAGCCAAGATGTTTTGGGCCTTTTTCACAACTTTTCTGCTTGTATGAAGGCAGGAGCAGCAGCTTGCACGATACAGCCTTTCTCTGCCTCCATCACTTCAGTGACCCTCACCTCTGACTGTAATAGCCTTTCTGTTCCAGCCCTTTGCTCTGCCCTGCTGATACAGTCAGCCGTCCATAATTGCTATGCCGAGAACATACATTGTTTTTTGTGGATAAATGTGCCCTAGAATTAAACTGATAAAGTTAAATTTATTTTCTTGGTAGTGACAAGTAGGTGCATTCTTAACATGTCTGACCACCCCATGAAACAATACAAAATCATGTTTCTGAACATTGCCATGGAATTCTCAAGTTTTAGAGCTGCCAAAGTGAAACAACTGCCAGAGATAACTGAAATGAGCAAGAGTGTTTGGGGTTGATAAGGACTGAGATACATTGAAGTTGGGAAGGAGTCAAAATAGTAATAGCAAAGCCAAGACTAAATGGGACTGTGGAACAGAATAGGAGGAATGAAGATGAGCATCAAAAAAAGAACACCAAAATTAAATACATAGGACATTGGCCATATTGCCAGTTCTAGTCCATAGTCAGGCATAAATCAATTCTCTATTGAAGGTACTGGTGGTGGTGTTTCCTACCAAATATAGATGAAGACTTAGTTGCTTTTCTAATAGGATCGCTTTAAAATATTTCAGTGTTGAGTATACGTGAAAAACCTCCGACAATCCACTGTCTTGGTTTAAGACTGCATCTATGAAATAATTTGCTCTAAACGACATTAGTTTTTATTCAGTTCATCCGTCGTCCTCCAGGTAGGAGCTGGGTTACATCATCAACCTGTCACCTTGCTAATTGCTTTCAGCAGGCTTGAAAGAAATGGCAGGGTCTGGTTGTTAAGTGATATTGCCAAAGAATATTTGTGCTCCAGAAAATCCTACATGTGAGCAGCTATCATTCTCAAACTTACTGTAGGTAATTTATATGGTAACTGTCCCTTGTTCTGACATTTGCTGCAGAAGTTATTCAGGAATGGAATAGTGTTTCAAAATAAATTAATTTTAAGTGTTGATCAGTAGGAGAATAACAGGGACATAAGCTGCACATGTAATGCCAGCTACTTTCTACTGTGCTGTTATTTAACAGCCATGAAACATTGCTTGTGTCTGCAGTCTTCAAAGAAACAGAACAAATAAAAAATGATGTATGTCATGGTGATCTTAATAGCTAACCTATGCTTGGTCTGGAACTTCTGTGCCCATCAATTTGTTGTGTGCATCTCAGTTTTTATGGTAACAGTGGTGCTACTTGACAAAAGGGAGAGGGGATGCTGATTCTTGCTGTCTCTTCAGTTTGTATTTTCTCACTGCAGTGCAGTATTTCAAGTGATTGATTCATGCATAACACTGCTTATGTGCTCCAGCCAGTTCACTTCCTATTGCTTTTATATGGCAAAGTAGAGAAGCGATGGCTCCTAGGGGTTAATACTCGCCGCTTCATAGGAGGATGATACAACTCTATAGGCTTGCTATATATGCAGATGAACAAAATCAAATGCCCCTTTTCCTGTGTTGTATTTCCTCTCTCCCTCTCACCTTTGGAATTTATTGAGCTATTTCACTCTGTGCATAAAAAAAATCCTCCATAAATCCCACTGCTGTGTAGAGGTGTGTACAAAATAAAACTGAGTACCTGAAAAGCACTCAGTTTCCATGGGTGTAAGCAGTAGAATATATTAATGGATGTTTCTTTTAATAATAATAATTTGAGAAAGCTACACGTGACTTGGGCTGTGTTTATCTTATCTGCCACCTGTTTACTTGCAGAACTGTTGGAGCGTTCATGCTGCCCCATTGTGATGGGTGTAATTGATGGGGCAGCATAGCATGCAAGCTGGTGGGTGCAGAATCGCAGTTTTAATATGGCTTGTTGGGTTAATGTTGCCATATTAAGGAGAATAGGACTTTTCCTATGAACAATCCAACATTGAATAAAGCAGCTGTGTCTCCTGCTGGCATTCAGGAGCAAGTAACTGTTAGAACTCACGTTACACCCCTGGGGAAATAAGGAAACCTACTCATTCAGGGTAGATTTGTTATCTTATAGATTTTGGGCAATGCAACCTCTATGCTTAATGTTGCAATATTTGATAATAAACACTCTTGGCAAAATGAATTAGTTTCCACAAGGATGGCTGGAGGGCAGGGAGTGGTAGCAGGGCCTGAGGTAGATGTTTGCCTTGTTGCTGATGCCCTGAGATAAGTTTCAGAGTCTATCTTGCTGTACGGACGCAGATGGCTATTTTGGGCCATCAATTTTTGACCGGCTTCAATTCTGGGAATCATTTATCATTGTAAGTAGAATAAGGATGCAGGAGAGGTAGGACTGGCTTTTCCTGGTTCTGTTTTGCTTTTGAAACAATGGAACCAATAACTTGTAAAAAATAGAACAACTGTGCCCTTGTGCAAAAGTTTGCAGTGCAATATACTACTCCATTTTGTGAAACTGCAGTCAATATGTTCTTGTTCCCTTATCAAAATGCTATTAAATCAATACTTCCCCATCTATTGATTAATAAGCTAAAGGAGTAAAACTATATGGAATATATTGATTTTTTACCTTTACAATTTATTTCTGTGCTATTTCTTAAAATATACCACATGGCCTATGATGAAATGAGTGGTACTCCTGGAAATGTTTTCATCTCAATTCTGACCACTGAGAACCTGAACATTCTTATTATTGTGAGACCACGATGTATGTTCACATCAAAGATTTCAAGTAGCTATAAGAAGTTTTTGAGGGGTTTAGGAAGGGGGTGTTTGGTGTGTGGTATGTTGGTTTTTTGGTTTGGTTTTCAATCAGTATAAGGGGGGATTATTTCCACTATGTTGGATATTAAGACTTGCAACAGAATCGTGGGGAAAAAATGAAAAATAATCAAGAAGCACTTAGTGCTGTTTGTCACCTTTGTTATGCTTTGATAACACTTGACAAGTGTTTTGCTGGGAAGGGCAAAATCTTGAGTGGTCATAGGGGTGGGAGAAAGTGCCAGAGACTGAACATCAATAAATTCATACTCAAGAGGTATTCAAGGGACAAGTTGACATAGTGCTTGGGGATATGGATTAGTAGTGGATTGGTGTTGTTTTGGGGTGTGGTGGGCTGTGTGGTTTTTTGTGGTTTTTTTTGTTTGTTTGTTTGGTTTTTTGTTTGTTTTTCTCCACTGGTTGGACTAGATGATCTTAAAAGGTCCCTTCCAACCTAGGTGATTCTGTGATTCTGAGATAGAGGGCAAGTTTACAGTAAAAAAGGAATTAATAGTTGTAGTTAGCATGGAAGTTGATGCTTGCATTTTGGACATGAAAGAATACTTGTGTACCCAACAGTTTACTGGGTTTTTAAACTATTCTGTTGAGTCTGATATATGATTTTAATGTTCCTCATAAACTTTGCTTTCTTAAACCTCCTAAAGTAAAAAACACTGATGCTTCTCTGTTAAAGGCAGTTTTAAATAAAATATTCTGTATTTCTGTAAAAAAATAATGAAGAAGGCCTTACAACCCACAGTATTTGAAGATACATAGAAAAGTATTTTCAAATGTAGTAAGTGTCTCCAATTTCTTGCACTTAGTCACAGTTTGAGATGAATTTATTTAGAAGGTGGGAGAGAACTAGAAGGAAAAGGTCAATTTTTTCCATCACTGAATTTCACTGAATTTTCACTGAATTTTTTTTTGGAGTTGGAAGGGACCATAGAGATCATCTAGTCCAACTC
>JAOQGH010000077.1:23219826-23288171 GCA_025769975.1 Gallinago jamesoni | reverse complement strand
ACTTAGTCACAGTTTGAGATGAATTTATTTAGAAGGTGGGAGAGAACTAGAAGGAAAAGGTCAATTTTTTCCATCACATAAAGCTGGTGGCCATGACTTGGGGAAAAATGCAAAATAATAGATTCAATAGATCTAGATTCAAAGTTTGTAGGTTAATATCCTCTTTTTTAATTATTCAGGATGGTAAGATGATTCACATACTCATTAAAAGGTATGTGCAAGGGCAAATGGTCTATGTAAATGTGAATTAATATACAGAATAAAGACTGATAGGGGAAAAGGAGAATTCACTTGTCACTTTATTCTTTGAAAATTATTCTACAACTTGTTTGTGATAAAATAATATTAAATCACTGTTTTTGTTTTATAGTAGAGCTTCTTGTTTTCTTATTATTTCAATATATTTTTGTTTATTTCATTAGGTATTGATATGTCACTATTAGTCTTTAGATAATAAAACTTGAATAGCTTTCAGACTGCATCAGCAGGGGCCTGGTAAGAAGCCTTAAATAGCTTTATATATCTTCTCTCTAAGGGTAGACATCTGTATTAATAAGAATATCACCTGAAAATCCATAATCAAAATGGAAATGACTAAGGCATTAATAATTGTGTTCGAGGACGCATGTTTGTCTGCTACCCTCCTACCTACTGCAATTTGCTCTGCTGTGCATTTCTGTAATTAGATACATGAAATCTACCCAATAATCTGAAGTGTAATGAGTTAGTAGTCTTGTTACAGTCTGCCACAATTGTTATTGAACCTTTAGTGTTCTGTGCACTGAATAGATGGTCTAAAATGGCATATTCAATTTGTTCCTGGAAAAGATGTTCAGATATAAATAATTTAAAAAATCAGCAAAGATTAACCACCACTTTACTGTTCTTTCTCCGGACATCTCACCTAATTAACCTGAGTTTCCCCTCTACGTAGTTTAGCTTTGAGTCCCTGAGATTGTCTTCACATTATTTTTCTGTACTGCAAAATTTACATCATTTGCATACTCACTTCTTCAAAGAAGATCTCTCCAAGTCTTGTTTTTTGGTGCTTTGGAGAAACCTCACAAACAACTTTGCTCTCTTGCTTTATTCAAATTATACTATCCTACTGCATGGAGGTGCTCTGGGGGCTTATTCATATGTGGCTGTGCAATGTGACTACAAGCCCTGTGGTAAAATGAAGGAAGCCCAACTGTGTAGGACTGAGCACGTGAAGTATGGAAGTATTTGTTGAGATGGGGTATGTGTATGGTAACTTAAGATTAAAGCTGACTTTCCACTCGCTATTGAAAAATGTATTGAAAAGAGTTCAAAGAACATGAGAAACTCATTGCACCAGGAGAACAGTATGCATCTTCTTTAAAAAAAATAAAATTATTTACTACAGGTGGGAGAATGACTTTATTTGAGAATACCAGTGTGTGTTTGATTAGTTGATTCAAAAGAGAGTAACCAAATGAGCCAGTTAGTTCTGTTATTTGTGGGATCTATGAGGAATTACTGAGATGTGCTGGACGTTAAAACTGTTGCAGTCCCTAGAACTGCAGTATGGAAAATCCATGTCAGGTCAGATGAAAGGGACACATGGCTCTCTTGCCCTCCTGCTAAAAGAAGCAAAAAGTCTTCTGCTGTACCCACAGATACATCAGAATCTGCTCTGGTGTATCACAGAATGATAAAGAAATATTATGTCCTCTAGCATACATTTCAGAAGAGGCATCGTTTCCTGTATCCAGAAAAGGAGAAGAAATACTTGGCAATTGTGCAGTCTCTTGAAAAAACTGCAATCTTGTTTGTATGGGAAGCCACCTGTCATAGATACACTTCTAAAATTATAAGATACCATGAAGAAAGAGAATTCAAATTGTATGAGGTTAAATTTGTTCTTGCTGAACATATGGCATGCGAGTAGAAACACTGACAAGCAAAGGTATCGATGTTACTGACTATCCAGGGACATCCCCTTAGGGGACAAATGCTGCACTGTGTCATATCAGAAGAGAATCCTTCTTGGATTTCTGTAGGATGTGATGTATGACAAATGGCAGAACTAGACAGTTAATTTACTTTCAGCCCTGTATGTGCTAGTTTAAAAGCTTGACAGAGGGCGAAGAGGAGGACTGCTTGGCTGCCACGGTGTAGCTGTGGCAATGCTGGGCTTTGCGAAGCCATTGGCTATCTTAGATGGCCTTTGGGGAGAGGGGCAAGATGATAACTCGGAGACAGCTGGCCACACTCAGTGAGAAGAAAGTCAAAGCAGGAGACTTCTGAGAGGATCAGTGGGTGTTGCTAGCAGCTACGCTAGCCAAACCTCAGAAGCGAAGAAATCAAGTCTTTCCTTTACATCCACAGAAATGACTTTACAATCTTTAAGCTCAGAAAGTCTGAAAGTTGCTGAACTACAAAGGAAAATAAGGGAAAAGGTCCTACCCTTTATAGGTGCAGTGGGCATGAGGACATTTCTTTTCAAAACACTGAGAAAAGTGAATTTTCTCTGCTTAAAGTTACGTTGCTGTGGTTGGCTATTTTTGTGTTCTATAAAAATCTTGCTGTAGTAAATGAAGGCAGGGATTGCTTAAAAAAAAAACAACAAAAAAACCCAAGACAAAACCAAAAAAATCACAAACAGCTGGGAGGGGGTCAGCTACAGGCTTTGCCTGTAACATTGGACTCTTAGTTTTAAAATACTAACTTTGAATTCAACAGGCTTTATTGTTTTGCTTATTGTTGCAGAGTTATTCAGATTTAACGTTATGTCCTTGTCTTTCTCAGTAAGCAAAAACTGTAAAATTGTGGCTCTAGGGTTACATGCATATACTTGCAGAGCAAGCAGTATTTTAATATATATTTTTTGCAGTTAGGTTCTTAGCAAAGATTCAGTATTTTACAGAAGAAATTAAGACCTCGAGTTTACCTATAACCTTTCTAATACTTGACGTCTAATTTACTTAGTGAACTAAGATCATCAGAGTCTCAAAGTTGTCCAAGACGCACTTCTCGAGTATACTCAGACAAATGATCCTGTTGCTGCTAATCATTAGCAGGCAGATGGTAGGTGATCAAGATTTCATTATCAAACACCAATTTTCTTTTGAGGTGAAAAGATGACCATCTGTTCCTGACATTGTATCTAAGGGAGCCTACAACTGTGGTTTAGTTGATTACAAAATCTGATAAAAACCTTCTCTTAATTAATTTATATATTGCATTTAATATATATTGTTTAAATTCTGCTAGCGCTTCCAAAGAGTGAAGGTGAAACTGTCAAGTAGATTTTACCTTAAAGGTGACCATTTGGGGGTATATGAAGAAAATATTGCCTCAGAGTTTTTCCTGTTATACTTAAAAGGTTTCCTCTTTTCTGTGAGGTGAGTAGTACACACAAAATAAAAAGGCTGTTGAATTTTTTAGTTATTAGAATACTGGATATTTCAATTCTGAATTTTGAAACCTGTCCTTACCTTGGGAGAAAGTTTAATTTTATTGATGGCAAGTCCTGTCTGACAGTGAAAATTTGACTTAAATATATAACATACAAATTCTGCAGCTAAATGTGTTTTGTAGAAGTTGCAAGTTGGGAAAAGGAATGCAGGGGGTTTTTGCTTGTTTGGGTTGTGGGGTTTTTTTGGTTTTGTTTTTAAGAGCTGAAGATGAAGTGATTAAGTATGTCTGTGTTTCAATTATGACTTTTCAACGAACTGACCACTGTCAACCAAATCTATGTAGGGAGAAAGTTTCTGTGATATTGCTCCTTGCAAGTTTTGTGACCTTCAGCAGCTGTGCAGAGGATATGAGTGTTCCCACTGACGTCTAGGCAGGCAAGTATCAGCTGTTATGAATTCTGTTAAGCAGCAACCACTTAGATGATCAATATGCATATGCAGATGGGTTGTAACTTTGGCATTTCTTGAGTGGTAGAAGTGTCACGGGGATCATGGAGGGAGTTGGACTTACAGCAGTAACGGTGGTCTACTGGGGAAATTAAGACAGAAAACATCTGTAGAAACTTCATTAGCTCATATTCTCTCAGAACAGCAAAATGAAGATACAAGCAAATAATTGCTGAACAGAATAAAATAGGCTGTAATTTGTGACTTTTTTGTTTTTAAATTGAAAATGTTATTGAATTTATTGAAAGTTGAATTCAGGTTTCCTTCTCTAATTCTTGCAATTTGTATATGAAATAGATTCTCAGCGTCACGTGGCTTTGTTTCTTGTAATGTTTTTATTACTGACAGTTCAAATTTTTGGACTTGCCTCTTTTTGTATATCTAAACTACTTAAAAAAACCCACAAAACTCTCTAAACAACAATAACCCCCAGATGTTTTTGAAATAGTGACCAAATGTCTGTACAGATAAGCAATTCACTTTCTGCTTTTCCGACTATATACCCATCTGCGGGCTGGAGTAATGAAAAGACAATAATAGCAAACATACATAGCCTATCTCAAAATGTATTTCCAGGAGATTCTACAAATTCCTGTAAGAAGGAAACCTTAAGTAAAGAATTAGGAACCTGAAAATAAAACCATGAATATGTAGCTGTCTAGTTAACTGAATTTATAATATCCTTACAGAAATGTGCAAACCTTTAGGACTTGACAATAAATAATAGTTAAATGATTGTCTTGGTGATGAAACCAGTGTTTGTGTATCAAAATCTATTACAGCTATGGTATTTTAAGTGCTTGAGGGTGTGAAATGGGTATTTATTTCCTATAGAATACTTGAAAACCCTATCACCATGTTCTCAGAAGAATTGAGGATTTGTGGATAAAACAAATGTTTGTGGCAAAGCTATTTGATCGGTGTTCTTTCGATATGAATCCTAACTAATGGGTCAGAGCAAAATGAGAAGGCAATATAATTCAGGTTTGCCTACTCAATTTGCTTAGTCAGTCTGTATGATGCTGAGGAAGTGGCTGTGGCCATTAATTTTTGTTTATGATTTTCTCTTTTTTGATGTTCACACAAAGCTTTGTTGGTGATTGTTGCCTCAGGCAGTGCCCAGGGAGGTGGTACTTCAGTGAGATGCAGAAAACATATGCCAGACTGGTTTGTCTTTCTTCTGCATACCGTTATTCTCTCGGCATGTGACACATGTAAAACAACTAAGTACATTTTTGCATCACGTATAGCAATTGGAAGCTAAACACAAAGTGCTTTCAGTAAAGAAAACGTAAAATTTATTAATCTTATGCTTCAGTTACATGCAGCTTGCAAACTGAGTACCATTAATGGCTTCTAATCTACCTCTGAATATATTATTTACAGTGGTTATCAATTAAACCTTCCTTACAATATCAGATGAGATAGAAGTTGGCCTGAGCTATCACCCCTCCAAAGTTGTCTTCAACAGAAGGGTGTCAATGTTGATTTTGGGTTACTGATACCTGATTTTTTTTGTGTGTGTTTAAACTATTATTTGCAACCATATGTAATGTCAATACATAATACATCCATAGTCCCTGAAGGTACTCATCGTAAGCAAGTAACAAAACTCATTGAGCTGGGCAGAGAGGAAGAAACGAGAAACAATTGTATTTTCAGAAGATCCATTGGTAATTTTTTCCCTGTGTATCTTGGAGTGTGTTGACAGTAGAACTGACAAACAGCTTACCTGTAAGAGAGATTGTAATTGGCTTTGCCAAATGGACTGAACTAAAAATGACAGCTCACAGAACTGCCAGCTCCAAGTCTTGTTTCATATTAGAAAATTGGCTTAAAAATGAAGTTTAAATTCTCCCCTTTCCAGCTTTAAAATGTCATATATAATATCAATTCACAAGAGAAAGAAACAATTCATTTGGATTTCTGTATTGAACTTCATATGTATTCTTATGGTTGCCTCACTGTCTCATAGGCCAGCTAATTTTGGAAGAAAGAGCTTCAAGTGAATTATTATGATCGAGAGCTTTAAAGTTCTTGAAGACCTTAACATACAATGAGATTGTAGTAGAAAGTTTGAATAATACTCAAATTCTGGAACTTCAAAAATTCAGTGATGTGTTAGATAGCTTTAACGTAATATGTGCCATATACTTCATACACTAGGAATATTGTCCTCACGCCTGAGAGCATTGCAAACCTGGGATTTTTCTGTTTAGGTTTCAGAAATGAAAATCATGTTAGATTTCAATCTGATATATGTGGTAATTTTATTGTGGATAATGCTAATTGGCTAAGAAAGCATGTCGAGGTAACCTGGCTTAGTGAATGTGTTAAGTACTCAAAAGACTAAAGAAATAGAGAATTCAAGTGCTACCTCTAAATTAAATCATCACTAGATGTCACTCTGGGAAGTTGTTACAGACTATTGTGACAGGAAATATTAAAGAAAATTAAGGACATTATTTCTGTTTACTAGAACAGTAGCCAAATGATCTGGAAATCACAGAGGAAAACCTCTCTTATTTTAATGTTTTCCCAGGAAATTTTGGAGCATGAGATGTTGATCAAGCTAAGCTTTTTGCTCTACATCCCCTAAAAAAAACTCCAAAAGAACAAAAACCAACCAACCAAAAAAACCCAAACAAAAACCGACAAAAAAGGCACCTGACGAGAGGCCTGATTCTTGTCTGTTTGCCAAGATTCCTTTGCATCATTTTGGTCATAAGGAGAAACCTTTACATTAGATATATTTATTAACTTACACAGCCAAAATTTTTTCCTTCTAAGGTAAATCCTCCTTCATTTCAATCAAAAAAAAACCCTTTATTTTTGGCAGACTTGTGTATTTTCAAATACAGAGTTTTAAATTCTTTTAAATCTGCCACTATTTACAAACTGCACTTGCACTTTTCCTTCACAGCTTCTAGTGTCAGACAGATCGTATAGGAACTTCACTTGAGAATCTGTTTATTCTTTGTTTATGGTTTATTTTTACATTTCCTGTATCAATATGGAAAATACTTAAATTTATAACTTTTCTGTCTCTTATCATAACTCTGTTGCTATATAATCTTATTTTAGATTATTATATTCTGTGTATTAGGGATACTTTTAAACTTTACCTTATAAATAAAGAATGGATTCAAGCTGGGATAAGGCTACCTACTAAGCTACTAAAGATGTGAATATTTTATGCTGGAAGAGTTTACAACTTTACTTAATTAAACACATACCCATCATGACTGTGTTGGCTAGAATTAAGAGATAATGCTCTCTACAGGAATTACTCAAATGGGAGACTTAGCACCATTTAGAACTATCCTATATCACAAAGAAGCTTTTAGGAGTGATATAATAATTTTATGGGAGAGCAGGAGACGAAATGGCAAAAGATTTTCAGTGAAGTATTGGAGAAATTTTTTCATTCTATTTTACATTTTTAAGTTTCTTTGGCAAACATATAATCAAGTATTCTGGGACATTTATTCTTATTGAACTCAATGGTTCAGAATCATGAGTTGTTTTGAGAATCAGGACATTTGTCTACTTAAAAAGTTTAAGAGCACATAAGGAATTGGTACCTTGCTGACTTTATGCAAGACAGCAAAATAATAATAATAATAATGAGAGAAGCAAAAATCTTGTAGCTTGTTTACATCCCTGTCAAAAGGCTGATGTGCAGTGGCCATTCTCTTATGTAAATTTTCAGAGTTAATATTTAAAATATTACATATTTGAAATCCAGTGAAGAATTTAACTGATCAGCAATCAAAAGAAACTTAATGTACATTTTCTTTTGAAATTCAGACTTGTGTGATTTTGTGCAGAGAATCTTCAGTTCTTAGGAACCTGAACAGGTTAAAATGGGCTTGACATAGTTTCAGTCATTTCAATATCATTGACAAATGTTGCTTTTAAAGTCCCTTTTTTCCTTTTAAAAATATATTTTTTACTCTTCTTGTTATAAAAGTAATCAAGATATATCTCAAAGGAATCAACTGTTTAACAGTGGAATTAATAAGGTTCGCAGAATTAAAATGCAAATACATAAAAAGCTGAAGGAAAAACGTTCTTTGGTCTCAGTAAAAAAAGTTGCATTGTGGGTTGGACAGGGTGTTTGCATGCATGCATGACTTTTAAAGTCTTTATCTGCTAAAATAAACTGAAGTCTGAAAACTGACTAGATACTTTTGAATTGTTTATTAAGATTGAGCTTCTTATTTTTGATGAGGTTTCTGCTCACTGAAATGTATTCTTTCCTTGTATTTTCCAATGTCTTCATTTGCCAGATTTTATGAAAACTATCTTGAAATAAGCTGTCTAGCTTCTATATTGCTAAGGTAAAATTGCTATAGGTAGGGATGTTTTTTTGTGGGTGTGTTTTTATGTCTAGCACCTCAAAAAATAGAATGCAATTGGTCTTGCAACAGCATGCGGTCGACGTAGAAAATAAACCCCAGTGAAATTTTTACTATCTGAAAAGCAATGATGAACTTCTCAGTCCATGTAATGCGGTTTCTCCTGTATAATAGTGCATTGAAATCTGCTTCCTAGGGCTTCTCAGTTGATGATAATGTAATTTATTTTATTTTCTCTTCATTCCTTTTATTCCAAATAGACACTGATCAAGTATCCTAATGTTTGGGTCTGAAATAAGACATTTTACATAACGCTTCCATATAAAGATTTTAAAAGTTAAATGTGCAAAGATTCCTGAAGCATAATAGATCTTTTTAGGTCTTCTTTCTTAGTCTCTTTAAAAAAAAAAAAAAAAGTTTTATGTAGCTCTGATCTCTTTAATTTTTCTTGGGAAACATTTACAGCTATAAAGGAAATGAAAGCTGCTTATGCCCATACCCTGCAGAAACTGAGTGATGCACTTAATTAGATGTACTGAAAGTACTTAAATTAAGATGCTTGGGTCTTAAGATGCAAGGCATTCTAGTGCTGTGGCCCGGTGAATAGAAGGAAGGACTGTTCACATGGATAGCAGGATCACCTGTGTGGGAATGTCTTCACCAGAGCTGTGGCTGATGTTCACATCCTGATAGGTGCCTGCTGTGCCCCTGAGCTGGCAGCAGTAGTGCCGTGACTGCACTGAGCTCAGTGATGGTGGTGCCTCGGCCAGAGCAAAGACCCTCTCCAGGGGCAGCTTACCTACAGCTGAGCTTCTTCTGCTCCATTGCAGCTTAAAGGCAGAAATGTTATTAAGAAATTAAACCCCAATGGGAAAAAAAGAAAAAAAAAAAAAAAGCAGTGCCTCACCTCCCTCCTGTCTTTTGTTGTTTTGCTCCTTCTGTATTGCTTTATGTAGCACATACAAAACTGAAGCACACAAAGTACATTATCGGGCCAGGCATGATTGCACCAGGCAATGGTACGTGAATAGCAGTTGCTGTTGCAAAATTCAAACATCTGTTCCTGGTCCTACTAGAGATGATGCATCTCAGATGTACGTTGGTATAGTTTGCTTTGCTTTGCTGTTTTTTACTTTCTGAAGTCTGGATTAAGATTCTATTTTCTTTTATGATTTAAAAGCCAGTTAATATTTTAAAACATTATCTAGAGCTATTTTGATCTGTTTGCAAGTGGCAATATTTTTTCCATAAACATTTTATGGAATAGATTACTATGTTTTTACAGAATCCATGTGCGTAACTACTTATGTGCATTTCTTTCACAGGCAAAAGGATCCTTAGTGTAACTGATTTAAAAATCTCACTTCTATAGGTAACAGCTTGATGAAATGAACTAGCAGGTATAATCAGTAGTTTCTTCTCGGTGGGAACCAATAAAGGGTAAATTTGCGAAATCAAGAGTGAGATTTTGATGGGTGTATATATAATTCCGTAAGTATTCAGTATATATAATTCAGGTAATTTCAGTGATAAGAAAAAGATTCTGTCTGTGAGTATAAAGTAAAAACTGAATATCCAGGTGCAGAATTTTATTTCCATACCTTTCTCATAAGCCATTAAAACTTAAGATCAACCTCCAGAAAAAAGGTTGCATTCAATTTTGTTTTGAGTTTAGGTTTTTTTGGAAGGTGTTTTAAAGGTGTTATCAATGATAAATAAATTATTAACAGTCTCTTCCTATTCTCTTTGTTGAAATATTTATAGCTAATCTTACTTGGTGAATGGCAATGAAAATTTAATTATCATTGTGCAACCAAAGCAATCATATTGATTAATATAACAAACTGAAATGCTGGTATTTTACTGTAAGATAATCATCATCTTACTAAGGATGCACTTAGTATCCTATGTATTTTATTAATTAGTAAGATGTAAATATAAGGCTTGTTTAAGTGACAACACAGACTAGTTAGAAGTGAGCAACAAACCGATAGTAACAAAGTTCATTTCCAGCTGTTTGTGAAGATGACATCTGAAGCAATTTAGCAATTGTAATTCCCTTTGCTTCACAGCCTTGGACCCGTGGGGTTTGTGCATGTTACATCTGTAGATTATTCAACAGTTAAATAGTTGTGATGATTGTTAAAACTCATTCTAAATTGGATCCAAGGAACGTGTAAAGAAGCCTGCTTTGTGCAAGGTAGTGCTGGCTCAGCCTTTGGGTCTGCCAGTAACTACTAACTGTAGGTCATCAGTTACTGTGTAGTATAAATCTCCAGAGTCTAAGGATTCAAATAACTGATCTGGATCTTCAGATGCTGTATTTACATATGTAAGAGACTCCCCCTGCCTGCAGTGCAATGTGGAGCTCCTCTTACTAAGCACACCTGAAGCACTGCTCACTTTGACTTGAATTTGTCTGTCACTCCACATGTAAAAAGGGATTATACAGAGCCAGGTTAGGCTAGCTGTGTGGCAGCTGTCTTCTCTATACAATTCCTATTTTGTTGTTTGAATTGTGACAGGGGACCTAGCGCAGGAACAGAAAAGCTGTATTGGGATGTGGGGAGCAGTGAGAAAGGAGGAAGGAATAAAGAGGAAATTTAAATATGCGGTGCAAGCTTTGGATAGTGAAAACAGGCTGCACATTAGATGTGAATATCTGTCATTCTGGAGAACGGGGGAACCCCAGCTGTGAGGAAGTGGCTGGAGGCAAGTGAGTCTTGGGAGAGTCTGCTTCACTGCTTTGGTGATGTTGGAGTGTGCTAAACTCATATAATGGATATACCCTGAATGGGTGTATAGATGTATTGTGTGAAGAAACAGCTTAATTCACTCACAGCATTTTAATAAATTATTTCCTTCCTCCGTGAGTATGGATACGCGCATATATAGCATTGCCTGCATATTATTAGCTTTCTTCAGGTGCACACTGGGATAGCATGCCAGTTTGGCAAAGCCGTTAAAAACGTGCCTGCCTAACCACATGAGTTATCTCCATTAATATCACCAACTCTGCTTATAAAAATAAAGTTAGACAGGTGATTATGTACTTCTCAAAGCTGACTCCTAGCTTTGTGTAGTGTTATCTAGAATAAGAAGTCTAAATTTCTGAGAAGTCCTATGGTATGCTATAATTTCATTCATAGGAGATAACGTGCTGAAAGAATTGCAATAGCTACCATAATTGCTACTGGTGCCTGCAACATTATCACAGGACTGTAGCAGGTTGCATTGTGTATCATGCCAACAGTAAGTAATTTCTCTCTTGTTAATGGAGAAATGTCCCTGCTCCATGACTATTTGCATATTCATAATTACTTCTAATTTCTAGTTGGTAAAATGCAGTTAATGAATACTTTAACTTAAATCAAAGATAATCCACTTAAATTTGAAAGTCTTACTGGCATGCTAATCTACCATTTACCATATGTGAACAAATAAGGGTTTTTCATCTTATGAAAGCTTTATGAGAAAATACTGAGGGATTCAAACAAGAGGAGAAAAATGTCTTTGGCTTCACTGTAAAAGAGGCTTCAGTATTTTGTGTTGAGATCTTACAACTTCAGTTGTATAGCTTTGTGTGCAGCTGGTTCAGTACAATGGATTCGTTGGTACAGTATAACAGGGGTCAGAACTTTGCATGTTAGTAAGATAGAAGTTTTGAAGCCAAATTTTATTAAATGCAAAGTTTCTTTTCTAAAGTATTTTCTTCATGCATTGGCTGCTGGCGTAGTTGTGAACTGTCAGCATACCGTAAATTTTGGCCTATTTTGGCATTCTAATTTCTTGGGATAAAAGAAAAGAAAAGAAAAAAAAATCTTAAAGCTCCTCTCTTTTGTGGACTTCATCAACTAGGCTCAGAGGTAGGAGGTGCAAAGAGTTGGATCAAGCATCCCTAGACTTTGTTAGGTCACACAGTGTCTCTCTGTATTCGGCACTATTCACAATGAGCTCCACATACAAATGGGAGCTTTGGATATACTGCAGTATAAGTTAGTAACAATGGAAAATATTTTTAGCACAGAGCAAGTAAATAGCATTTTACTTTACATTTTCTGGAAAATGTGGAGCTAAATTACTTGCTGTTGCTTGGAATTCTTAACCAGTACTCAACAGTAACAAAAAACTTAATTCCTTCAAACCTTCTCAGAAAAACAAACCCTGAAACAGCAAAAAAACTGCATCTTTAATAAGTGTTATTTCTCATAGCATTTAATATATTTGTAATTATTTTTCTCTGGAAAAAATCACAAGGCGTTTTTTTAATCATATATAAGCAAAACTCACTATTTCATCTTTTAAATAAACCTGATGTACTATAAAATTGCATTGAATCACTTGAGAGCACATGTCATTGAAGGGTACTGCACCTAGCTTACTTGAAAGCTTGTCCTAGAAATAAAATGGTAGGTAGTATTGACTTGTATAAATTATAGGTCAAATAAAGCAACATTGAAAACTATAGCATTTTCTAGTTACATGGATAGAACCTTTGGAAATAGCTTTGGAGTCAGAAAGCAAAAGTAAGAGTTACAAATAAAACCCCTCACCAAAATATGCATCTTGCTTGTCAGATTTGGAGTGGCTGGTATGCAGTGTAACAGGGCACAGGATTCCTTGGAGTAAATAAACAACAGTTTGATTGCAATAAGTGATATAAAATAATGTTAAGTGGGATGACTCAGACCCAGGAACTTGCATGTACTTCTTAAACTTCAATTCCTTGTTGTTTTATTCATACATGTTTAATATCTCAGAATTAATCTTAATTTAATATTACTTCAGCTCAAATATTAACATGGAATTAAAGTTGAGTCCCCGTCTGCTCAGGGCAATGATCATTGTAAAGATCTTTGAGAGCCACTTTTCTCAGCAGGGAGAGATTTGTATGATTTTAAGCTGTCAGATGTGCTTTGGAGAAGTATCATCTTTTATGTTAAGATATAATCATTAAAAAATGCTTAAGTTCTACTCAGAAATGAATGTAGGAAAGGGAAGCAGAAGTTTGCAATTTTTCCGCAACAGATCTGAGCCAGGTTTAGAGGAAGGTCTGGAATTCCTGTACTAGACCCTCCTGTGTCCCTTCCGCCTGGGCTTCCCTGACACTGGAGACACATCAGCCTACATCTTTTTTTTAGAGAAATTTTTTCTCAAGCAATATGGGAGGGGGAAGACAACTGATTACTTTCTGAACAAATACTC
This sequence comes from Gallinago jamesoni, assembly GCA_025769975.1. Taxonomy (NCBI): domain Eukaryota; kingdom Metazoa; phylum Chordata; class Aves; order Charadriiformes; family Scolopacidae; genus Gallinago; species Gallinago jamesoni. The sequence goes on along the minus strand of JAOQGH010000077.1, from coordinate 23,274,715 downwards.
TTCAATTCATGTTAATACTTCTCTCTTCTTTCAATAGTGAGGTATCTCTTAATGCCTTACTCCTCCTCTCTCTATTGGGTAATCCCCTTAAAACATTTTTTAAAAAGTCAATTCAGTGTGTAACTCAACATTTAATTTCTCAGATCAAATGTTTAATTTCAGATCAATGTTTAATTTCTCAGATCAAATGAAATACGTAATCAAGCAATAGTTTTGTAACTGTAACATGGCTTCCTTAGAAGGACTGTTCAGAGGAGGGTGACTAACCAAATACTTGATAACCAGGTAATTCTGAATGTGCTTTCTGTAGCTGTCCTACTGTATTATTAAGCTGAAGTAGCTGCTTCTGGGGAAGAAAAAAGCTAAGGAAACTTTTCAGTCACACTAATGGAAAGTCATTGCTTAGTAGACAAGTCTTTGATTCTTCTACAACTGTCATTTTTGCCAGTGGAAGCTGACAGCGGCAGATACTCTTGGCAGAAATATAGTGCTTGTTCTACGTGGCTTAGTTAAACAGTTTGGACTTTGTGACTGCCACAATTTTCATAGGAATAAGTAATGATTATGGGATTACGTTTTTAGTATTAATAATATTTTAACCTGTGTTTTAATGATGTTTATGGAATGCATTTTGTTCAAAGACTGGAAATCAGAGGAAGTATTTTCAATCTTTAGCTTGTGCCTACAGAGGATGGACTCAGCAGTCCATCCTTGCAAGAAAGATTATGCTAAATAATTTTATTTTGCTTTGCAATAGATGACAAGTCTGCATGAAATCAGCTGTCAAGGGCAGTAACTTCCTAAAGCACTCTGAACCGATTGCCATTACCTGACCATTCTTTACTATTAATTACATTCTCTGGTCACTGTATCACAGAGGAAGGAAAATGAAAAAACAGAATGAAATATGAAGCATTCTTCTTTAATTTACCTTTTTTTTCCTCATTATATTTATATTGTTCTATGGAAATAATATTGAAATTAAACAGCCGGTTAATGAGAGCTATACTCATTAACTTGCTACACATAAGCATATGACTTGTGTTGAAACTCAAGAGGCTCAAGCTGTAAATGGTCAACAATAATAGGTGCTTTATAAAAATAATATTAATTTGTGTACTGAGAAGCTGGTGTTTATTCTCCCACCCCCCCTTTACGAGATAATTGCTATAGTATGCACTGAGCATATTTATGTGGCCAGTCAGTGTGACTGATTTCCAGAGTTTGCTTTGATTTCAACCTCTAGCAGCACAGTTGCTTCTCCACTAGTTCTCCACATAGAACAATTAAACACTTGCAAGTTGCAATGTTTACAATAGCTTAGCAAAACTTTCTGGAACAATTTAATAAAGAAATAAAGAGACAATATGCTTGTTATACTAGGAAACAAAAATTCAAAAATTTATTTAGGTTTTTCTTTCCCCTTCCTTAAGCAGTGGAAACCACATACAACCTTCACAGTTCCTTCCACCTTGATGGAGCATTTCAGAAAGCCAGTTGAATACTCATATCTACTGAAACTTGAAATGGTGCTGTGGTCTACTCAATTCCCTATAATCTAATTTAGAAGTCATTGAAAACATGCTGAGTTTCTCAGAGAGAAACTTTATAAGAAGATGTCACTGGGTTTCTGATGTGTCCAATAGATTTAAATCTGTATTTTCTCATGTAAATATTTCTTTCATTGTCCATATAAGAATTCAATATGACTTTCAAATAAAGATGAAAGAAGTTCTAATTTCTTTAAATAATTATAATTATTAATAAATTACAAATTTTAAGAATGGAGGTACTTGTACAAGAAATACAATTGTCACATTTTGTTTCTGTATATAAATCTTAAACAGCATCTATAAAAACTTGTTGCCATCTATAGTTCTTGTCAAGCAGGTTACTCTGCCTGTTATTAATGTTAACCTTATCAGAATTATTCTTTTCTTCCATGCTCTTTCTTCCCATTAAAAGTTTCTTTCTTATTATTTTTTCCTTTGCCTGTAGGTTAGGAAATCACTTTTTTGAATGCATATGAAATCCATTGACCGCAACAAAAATACTCCTGTTGATTTAAATGAGATTTTGATCAAGGTCCACAGGTCATTTATCCATTATTTCTTTTTCAGAGTTTCATTTGTATTTTTATCTTTTCACTGTTGCTTGAAACATTTTTTATATATCTTTTTGATCATTTTCACTGACTTCTTGCTTGTGCTGTCTTCTGAAATTCTAAGATTGAAGTAGTACTAAATACCTGATTTCATGGAAGCACCTAGTTATTTGCTTCAGAAATAATATTATTCTGAGACTACTTTTAAAGTTTTTGAAAGCTACCTGAATGTATTGCAAAGGAATTTTTTCCATGGTATTACATTTTTGTAATTCTATTCAAAAGGAAAAGTGAAATGTATATGGAAGGGCTTGCAGTAGAAACATGACCAAACTGCTATAACCTCTTTCACTAGATATTTGGTTCTCTATATTTGGCCACTTTTTAAGGAAGATCAAAGGAGATTCTGAGAATGATGAGATGATCACCTGCTGGTTTTAGTTAGTAATCCATTTGCTATTCTTTATTCTTGGCAGCTTCTTAAAATTTTCTTAGACTTCATATAGAATATATGGTGGAATTATTACTTTACTTACATTTGTGTTTTTTCCCCGATGTCTTCTAAGTCCTGTATGTTCAGCATTTCTAAGTATTCCCTTAGCAACTGCTATTATAAACACATGCAATATTGGAGGTTTTACTGTTGCTGTTATCATTGTCAGTTTAGATAATAACTCCTTCATTGCCTAATGCATGAAATAATTTTTCTGCCTACTTATATCTAAAACAAATTCCATAAACCAGATCTATTTTACCAATCTTTGACTCCTCACTTACACATCTTTATGTATTTTTCTGAGGGTGTTAATCTGCCAGTGCCATCTTTTCTGATCCATGTGCAGTACCTCTGAAGTCAGTGAGTCTGGCCCTTAGCAACAATTTTTTAGTTTTCAAATTCTGCTTTCCTCTTAACACCTAAAAACAATAATGATCTTTTTAGTCTCTCTAGCTTCTTTGGCTGTCACTAACGTTTCTTTTTTTTCCTATATCTTTTCTCTTCCCTTGAAAATCTAGAATGTTCTTGTTTGATTCTTTCTCTGCTCTGCCAAACATAGATTTTTTTTTTCTTTTGGCTTAGGTTTGTTTGATTTTTTTCTCAAATTGCATTGTTTGGTTTTCTTTCCCCTCACATTAATACAAAGGTGATGTGTGATTCTACTTAGAATATTGTTAGTGATTTTTTTAATGAATTCCACAATTCTCCTTTGATGTATTATTTCATTACATTCACAAACTAGTACGCTGTTCCATTAATTTGGGTTTTTTTGCATTCCAGTCCTTGCATTTCTGAAATTCTCTAAGGAAAGCGTGGATATCATTCCAGTTGTAAGTCACTTCTGCTTAATTTCCAATTGCAGACACCACTGTGAAGGAACAAATCTGTTTTTTCAGTTTTGGCTTTTTACCTGAAAAGTGTTCTCTGTGGAAGGCTTCTTTGAGGTAATCTATTTCTCACAGATTTTTTTCCTAAACGGTTTGTTTATGTATTCCACCTTTAAACATCTTTTACGTAGTCATTACTTTTGTTTCAAGTGTACTGGTGTTTTCCCCCGTTTCTTAAATACAGTTTTTCTTTAATCATGCAGTTTCAACTCTACTTTGATTGCCTTATCAAAATACTTATTAGCAGATCTGTTGTTCCATGTGCCAGTTATTTTTGTCATTTTATCCTGGAGATTATGTCGTTCTTTCCTGCTTGATCATTTATAGGTATATTTCTGATTTGAACATGTTATATGAAAATAAATAGGAAATAACTCCTTCATCCACCAAAATTCACAACTGTTCATTATTCCTCTGAGAGCCTTTAAATTGCTTTGTTCAATTTCCTTTGAAAATAAAATCACCTTAATAAAATTACTGTGTATACAAAAAAAAGGCATGAGAGTACACATTGCTTTCAGGCAAACAGAATATTTAAGCTCTGCAGAGAATACAAAGGTGATTTTGGTTTTGAAGTGATGGAGAGTTTAAGAAAACTACTGTGATTTATTTTCTATAGGACGTATTCTGGGTGCGAACTGGTACTTCACAACATAAAGGAATCTTGATGTGTTCTTCTTTAGACCAAATGGCAGAGAAGGACGGATTTTAACCTTCTGAGCATTCTACATTAAATTACACCATTTTTGATACAGAAGATTTGTACAAACCTCAAGTAACGTTTCCTAGTAGAGTTTGGGATTATATTCTGCACTATATGTTGAGATAAGTTATTTTTATTATTATTAAAGAAATATTTATATTTATTTTGGGACAAATGGCATATAACTTTTATGATCAAAGCTTGGACCAAAATTATCTTTCTCATATCTTCAAAAGTTTGAAAGAATATCAGTGGTCTTAGACTGCACTCTGGTGTAGGAAGGGGCATTGCTTTTCGTATGCCTTAATTTAAAAATTAATAAATATATATATAAAGTATAGTATAACAAGATTCCATGAGCCTAATGATGGATAAATGCAGCTCCACTGCAGAGTTTCACTTGTAGTGCATTTGGTTGCAATATGGGCCATATTACTCATTCTGGCTATAAAGAGCTTCCTAGCAAACTCTTTGTCAAGGGGTCTAAACCACTTTTGAACGGAGAGAAATATACCTGGCTCTGAGCATGAAATGGTATCTCTTACCTAAATGTGTAAGAATACTCTTTCATGGAAGCTTTGATTTCTACCTACAAACCTTACATACTTAGAAATACCTCCAGGATTTACATAATTAGGAGTATTTGTCTAGAGATTTAAGACAATATTACTCTACTATGTGAAAAACAGAAAGCTGACCCTAATAAACTGTATTGACTAACAACAAGGAGAATATAATTTTAGTGCAGGAGGCAGGCTTGAGGAAAAAAGATCACTTTTTGCTCTGGAAACTAGACTGGGAATTTTATGAAATTAGGATTTTGTCATATAATCTCCAGTACTTCTTGTTCCTTGAGTTTTTTTTTTATGTATTTTTTTATGTATTTTATTTTATTTTTTTATGTATTCTAATTTTTGCTTTACTTTTCCATATTTCTGACTAAAACCCAGAAAAAAAAGTGGGGAAAGAAATGAAAGGGAACAGCAATGGAAGGACTTGGATTGCTTCAGATGGATTTTTATATAGTCCAAATAATTGCAATCTGATAAGAAGCTATCAATCTGAATATAGGATAAATATTTTGAAGCTATCAATCTGAATATAGGATGAATTTAGGGCTCTTCAGTTAGAAATGTGTACTTTTTCTTGATTTCTAGGAACTCCTTGATGTGCTTTGTAACTCTTAGAGCATTCGTCTTTTATAACAAAACTCTAAAACTCAAGGCTCTGCTACTTTTTAAAGGTTACTGAGCAAGAGAAACAGCAGGGGTTTGGGGGAAGCTGTTAAAACGTATCCCTGAAATTCTCAGACTGAAGAATAATCAATTCTGTTTTTCAAGGATGAAGTTTTATAGCTTAATGATAACAGCTTTTCAGTGAAAATGAGGAAACAATGACTCATTAGGAGATTCACTATGGACTCATCTATTTGTAACCCATCATGGATATGGCCTAGCATGAGGATTTTAAGATAGACAATAAAAGATAATTCAGTATAATATGTGGTGGAAAAAGAAGGGACTCTTAATCTAAAAATCCACAAAGGTAAAATTTTAATTCAGAGGATTCTGATAAGACTTTTTGAGCTACATACTCAACTGTTTTAAAAAATCTGACATTACCGTCAAAAGGTCAGCAGGCAGAAATTTATTAAGCCCATATCTAAATAGAAATATGGGTAAGGCAATGTGGTTCTTGGAAAAAGCTTTTAAGATGGATGTTAGTTTTAGAAGTCCTTATTGGCTTTGCCATTCATTTCTTCTGAAAATAGTTTCCACTTACTCTTCTCTCTGGAGAGATTTGTGACCCAGTCACCAAGATGAATAATCAAACAAATCCAAATGACTCTAAAAAGACCTAGGCAATTAGCTGGAAGTTTATTTTGGAAGTGATCATGCAGTCTTCCTTGAAATTCTACACTCTTAACACACCAGATTATATCAGTTTATATTTGCCCAAACCCTTATATTTGTGCAGACCTCTCAAAAAGTATATAAACGAAGAAGCACGGACACACTTTGTATCTTCTATGGGCACAAGGGCACAGTCCATACATCTTCAAGAATCTAATAATTCATTAGCATATGCAGTTTCTACAAGTACAGTCATGTTAATAACTCATGTCAGTTATGCAATTTTTAAATTAACTTAATTAAGGGTCATTTCAGTGACGTCCAAAAAACGTCACTGTAGTAACTTGAGTAGTAAGTAACTTGACTAGTTACTTGCCAAGAAAGGAAAAAAATTGTAGTACCTATTCACATTCAAAGCAGAATCCCTGTCTATGTGGAAAGAGTCAGCTCAAAAGAAAGCTGAAGCTATCTGCTGCCTTTTCTGGTAATATTCAGAACGAAAGCAAGAGGAGCTCTTTCCCTTGTCTTCTAAAAAATAATACTCTACATAATTTCTGAATCAAATTGTATTCCAAATTTGAGAAGCCTGTATAAACACCTGAGAAAAAACAGCTTGTTTGGTTTTTTTTCTTAATCTCCCATGTAATGCAAGATCTTCAGTTTCCCATTCTTTCCTCTTTTGAAAAATATAGTTTTGGAATGTCATTTTCTATCCAGTAAGAGCAATTTTATTACCTTTAGTAAGAGCAACTTTATTACCTTGAACTTATTCAATGTCATTGGCAGTTTAGCAGAGTTTCACACCATGCTGTCTGTTTATGACCTGGAATTAGATAACAGGTATAGTATTTCTTTTTGTAATAGCAATTGTTTGTTATATCTAGTCACAGAAATGTGCCAGGAAAAGATCAATATACCATTTCATGTTTAGAATATTTATATAGAAACATCAAACTGTTTAATAGAAATTTCTGCAACTGTATACATAATTTAAAAGGAGAAATAGTCTTGGAAAGTAATCGCGATTCATACCTGAACTGAGCTACCTCTTTCTGACTCAAAAATGAAGATTAATTATTTAAGAAATGTAGCTACATCTAATGCACTCCTTGGAAGTAAGACCCTATAAATGTACTGCATAAAGAAAATATATTGAATTATTTCATTTGATATTTTTAAAGATAATTCAGTTCTCAAAAAGGAGTTAAGAAATAAAGGAGAATATATGGTTGCTGCAGTCATAGCAATGACCCATATATCTCATGCCAAATTATTAACTAGTTCTTGTCTGTTCTATATTTTTGACAACAGATTTTTTTTTTATTCAAGTTTGTGAACATTTTAAATGTTACAGAGAGACTGAATAAAAGTGTAAGATTCCCAAATGGATAATATACCATATGTCATGGTTTTGGAGTATCTATGTGTGTGTTCAGTTATCCCTCAATCATTCCAGCTGGTTACTGACACACACTTTAATGGATGAAGTTTCAGACATTATCTTTTCCCAAGTGAAGCCAATGATTAACAACTAGTATTAAGGAAAGATTTCTATTACAATGCTTAAAACTAGACTTCTACCTTAATCAATGAACAGTGCTGACACACAAAGGGGAGCGGCCAGCCACCAGAATTGTCGGGCAACATGTGATTTTAGACCTGGAGTGACTTGAATGAGTTCCTTCTGAAATTTATTATTCAGATTTCCATTGCACATGTTGCCAGTAGCAGTTTCAGGGTGCTGTTTCAGATTGATTGGTTAAGAATATTTTAAATTGAAACCAAGAAATTACAAGCTCTTTACACCATTCTGGAGATATGTTGATGATTTCCTTCTTATGATGACCAATTAAAAATGGTTTTCTGCTAGAAAGTAAAATACGTTTTTAGAAATAGAGTGAATCTGCATCTTATGACTTGGTCTAGTCCTGTTATAGCTGCTGATGGCTGAAAAGTTCATACAGTGGGAAAGCTAATTTATGTATGTTGTTGCTTCTCTTTGTACTTCAAATTTGCAACTTTTGTCCAATTATTTAGCTTATTCCAGCGACCTTTCCTGAAGTTAGAAGTGTCAGCCAAGTGACACCAAACTGCATGGTTTTACTCACCATTGTAATCGGTAACATCTGTTTTGACATCTTTTTAGTAAAGTACTTTTTGAAGCATTATGAATATTTCCCTATGAAATAGAGGTGGATGAAAGGACAGAAAACCTGGTCTTTTAGTTTACAGTTGGCAAAAGGACTGGTGAATTCCACATTCCAAATACAAACTGGATACCCCTCCACTTTTGACTATGGACATAAGAATGGTGGTCAGCAACTCCCGGTGCTGCTGGGACACATAAAGAGACAACATTTGTTACTACCAAGCTAATATCTGTGAGAGGTGTTCTGTACTTGATTTTTATGTCTCTAATCTATAATCTTGAGGAATAGAAAATTTTGTTGTCAATTCAGGATGAAGAAAGACTTGAAAGTATAGGTTTCAGTCCTGAATCACGATAATGGTGCTTAATTAGGATGCTCACAATTGAGTGAGGTAAGGAGTTTCTGGTGTAACCAGCTGTGTCCATTTCCATTTGGTTTTCACCAAGAGGTGTATCCTCTTGTATTATTAATGCAACTTTGTGCATTAAAAATTGGATAGAAGTAAATAATTTTTTTTGAAAGTTTTGTTTTGTCTTCTGTCTCAGTGACATTTATTACTGGGTGGAAAGTCTCTTTAAAAAGTGGGAATACATATTTTCTAAAAAGTGCAGGGCATATAATCAGCAAGCCTCATAATCCATTTCAGGCTTACAGATCGTCACGCTCCATTGTCTCTTCCGTATGGCTTACTGGGAGATGTATGTGCCATGGCTGAATAATGGCACAGTGAATGCTTCTCATGCTCACAGGAATCTTCCCAGCAGTGCTAATGATGAACTACAGACAATGCTCCCTCAACTTTTAAATCATAGCTCTTGTCTTTCTTGCTGATACTTTGAAGAATGTTTATTTCAAGGGCTTTTGGAGCATAGAGGTCTAATCTTCGATAGTTCCTCAAGTTCAATTTTTGTCCTTTATTGTAAGCAGAAAAAGCGTTAGCTCAATTGGTCGTGCTAAGCTGGGTAGTAGATTTTTTTGTGTGCAAGTTTTATGATTCAGGTTGCTGGTTTCAGCAGTACTAGAAAGGTCTCTGTTGGCTATTTCAGTTTTAGTGGCAATTTTGAGGCAAAGATGGACTCAGAATTGGGTTACAAACTACAAATAGAGAGTGATATTACAGCTCAATTCTGCTGAGTTAGCTGTGCTTCATGTCTTCTAGGTGCTGCTTCTTTCAAACTTGCTAATTCTGTTGACTCAAAAAAGAGCAATGTGAAATCTAGGGGTTCATTGTTTGGCCTTGCAGGAAGATTATGTGCCATATGGGACTAGGGCAATAATTTATAATCTGAAACCTGTTCTTACTGTTCCTGCAATCTAGGCAGTGCACCATGTCCGGTATCCTGATTCCAGCTTGAAAAAATTTTGACAGGCAGTTGACAGGGAAAATAAGTAGGAGTGATGGATAATTCTTATATTTATAACTAAGATTATTTATTCTTACATAAGCTCAAGTATCATACTCCTCCTCATCAATGCTTGTGAGGGAATGCAAATATATTGATTATATGAGACCTTTAGGTAAGAATTGGATTCAGGATTTGTCACTATAATTTCCATTAATCAGTGAAAATGACAAGCCACGTGAATTCTCAGGAGCAAACAGCACATGGCATACGCAGCTGTAGGGCAGCTTAAGGTCAAAGAAATTTGGCAATGACTCCCTTCTATAAATATGTAATCAATTCTTTTTTGTTACGTTATGTATTTTTCTATTTACTGTTATCTCTTGCTGTATGTTTTTAATTGGTGTGCTTTATTGATGTACTGAAAATGTACTCAAGCTATAACAATCATTGTTGCATATTCAGTGCATTTTTTAATAACCATCTGTCTATATTCACTGTGTACAGTACTGCATGTACCGCATAGATCACCTTTACCCTTTGATGGGCTGTTATTTATGCTTAACTTGTTACCAAACTCTTACCAATGCACGCCCAAATGTGTCATTACTGTAGTAAAAGTCTTGAGCTAAAAATATAGATTGGAAGGCTGCAAAATTGTTCTGAAAAATGCTGATTTTTTTTTTTTCTCTAAAGACATTGAAGTTGTATATTTATTGTATGTGAAGCATTCTTTTAATAAGAATTTTCATGACACTTTTTATGAATGCTGTACTGATTTCATGTTTCTTTTGGCCACATCTTAACTCCAACATACTGAGGAACTAGGATAGAGGAGATCACAGAGATGTGTCATCCACATCTGTTTGTATGTGGATGACAGCTGTTACCTCTGTCTTGATTAAATACAGTAGTAGGCACAAAATTCGCTCTCATGCTGATAATCTAGAGACAATTGTGATATGTAGATTGCATTACATTTTCCACATACCTGTTGTCTCAGGAAGTGCTGGTATGTTTGCTTTAGATTGATGCTTTTTATCTTATTCAGGCTGGTGCAAGTATCAGTGTGCCTGCACATGTTCCTGTGCAACCTGCTCTAGGTGGACCTGCTTTGGCAAGGGGGTTGGACTAGATGATCTCCAGAGGTCCCTTCCAACCCCATATCATTCTGTGATTCTGTGATTTGATCTGTTTACCTGTACTTCTGTTTGCATATGCATAAATATTTGAGAGCATGGAATTAGTCATAGTGACTTCAGGTATTTTACTTATGGATAAAATGTGTGTTTTCAAAATTAGGATTCATGTCACTGGTTGATCAATTCACACTGATTGAGAAGTTACTCATAAAAAATATTGCTGATAGAAAACTCATATGAAAAGCAGAAAATGCTTTTAAAATTCAGTTAAATATACTTTGCAGTATTTCCTGGACTTAATTTGAACTGACTCATATCATTCCAAATACACCTCCAACCAGAATAACTCTTTTCTCTGCAAAGTATCTTGGGTATTTCAGTAATTCTCTAGTACTCTGGTCTCATAAATTAGCATCTTTCTAGAACGAACTAGTTAATATTTTCCTAGATGTTTCAATTATATAAAGGGTGCCATCCATAATATAGATACATTAAACTAGTCATTCTTTCCCTATTCTGACATGAACTAGTGCCTTGTTTGCCTTTTTTTATTTTTACTCTGCACTGACCTGTTAACTTCAATGTTTTCACGTTTACTCCCAAATCAATTTCCTGAAGATTGTATTTAATTTGAAATGACTGTCATGCGCTTGCTTCATCTCAAAACAGTTGTTTTTTTGTTCCCTTCAGCTGGTACACCATCTTCCAAGCTGTATTTATCCAATCTCCGCTATGATTTAGCTAGGCAATTTAAAACCATTTACATTAATGCAAACGGGACTTAAAAAATGTTTCACATTATTAAATTCAGATAGCATGGATATAGGATGGCAGGATTAATTTAGCAGGTGAGCAGTAGTGGCGCAAGGGTGGAGATTTAGCACAGACGGATGGTTACAATAAGGTCAGACACCAAAGGAAAGCAGGGGAGAGAAGCTGATTTGGAACAAAAAACATACCATTGATTTACAAGGCAGACAATGCTGGCTGGAAAAAGAGGTCTGGAAGAGCTGGGAGCCTTGATTAGAAAGTTATAGACTTGTGTCAGATGAAAAGATGCTGGCAAAAGATGACCTTGAATTAAAATAGTCCAAGAGAAACAAGAGTGGATGCTTGTTAGATATAAACAGAGGGGGAAGGCAAATGACACACAACTTGCAATACCAAGGAATTCAGCTCCCTGACTGTGATGACTCCTGACACCAAGCACTTAGAGTTCAGCCTTATCAGATGACTGTGAGACTCTGACCACATTGAAGTCAATTTGGTCTGCATTGAGGTCAACAGAGCAGAGATTTCATATTTCACTGTGGTTGTTATTTTCTTCTTTTGTTAGCTTTCTCATCTAGCTTCTCTTGCGTTCTAATAAGAAAAAAAACCACCCCACTTGTGTAGCTCTTGCTGCAGAAGACAGAAGAGTTCTTGTGTGCTTTTTGTGTTAGGATGAACATTTTTCTGTAAATGGTTAAGAAACAGTGCTATTTCTTGAAAAGCAAAACTACAGTTCTTTCACACCACTTTCAATCAAAGGAGGCAGTCTTTAGAAGAAATAAAAATGTATGTCTTTAAAGGCATCTGAAAGACATTAACCAGTTTAAAAAAAAAAAAAGACAAAAGACAGTTAAAACTTGCTGTATGATAATTCATATTACTGAAAGAATAATAGTGATATTTTGAGCTTTTGAGCTTACCAGGTAAATCATTCACTATATTGCTGGAGCATCTCTGTTTGACATTTCCTTTTTTTCTTAATATATATGTACTTACAGAAACTAGTGCTTTGAGAGGAAAACATGATCTGACATAAGACTTATGCTAGTATTTAAGCTTCTGAAATATAGTAGAATCAATAAATATATAATTTAGAAACAGACAATTGGAGTTATGCATTTTTTTTTAGTGAATATGCAGATTCATATATCTGGTCCAATGGATACAATTGTTTGACCTTTAGAAGAAAATTAAATTTTCTCCAGCATTGTAATGTTTTTGTCAATAGGAGGACAGGCTATCTCTGTCAAACTTGAGACAACAGATTGGGTTTGCAAAATCAAATTTCTCATATTATCTCATATGTATACTGATTTTGTAGCTTCACAGAAACAAGCGAAGCAAGGGATCATCCCTTTCTTTCATGTGTCCTGCCATGCTGACATATTTCTTCCTCACCACTCATCTATTTTCTTAGTATTTTAGTCCTGTTCAACAGCTTATTGAATATGTCAAAATGTTATGGTATGTGTCTTCTCAAGTAGTGCAGCCACATACTCCCGTGTTATTTATACTGTATAGCAGAGGTGAAAAGCTGCTTGACATATATTTAAATGTGCTGCTTTCTGTACATGTTTCTGTTTCTCCAGCATTTATTGCTTCATTCAAATATTCATTCTTGCTTTCTCACCATTGCATTTAATTTTTGTCAGTTTGAAACATAGTGTAAAACATTAAAGTGTAAGATGCAACAGTGTATTGAATATGACAGTGGTAAACAGGAGCGCCTCTTCCCTGATAATTTGCAAATATCTCATTTATTATTCAAAGAAAGAGGAGACAAAAATAAGAGACTTTTTGCTATGAATATAAAAAAAACCAAAACCAAACAACAGAAATTAGGGAACAGACTGACAAATCAGACTGTTTTAGATCCACAAGTACTGTGGTGGGGACCATAAGCATTTTCTCAATGCTTTTTATAAGGGTAGGGTTTTTACTGTACTTGTCAGGCCAGATCTTGAGATGTTTTTATCTGTCCTTGCTCTACTGCCTTCAAATGAAACATGACAGTTAAAACAGTTAGGACTCGGCAAGTGCTATGCATTAGTTTAACATTCATACTGTTTGTTGGTTTTTATCACAAATAACTTTTCTGTGTACCATTCATATTTATAAATGTATCTTTTGTAATAGATTTTGAAAATATGAGCTCTCAGATACAAACAAATAACCCCAGGTTTATTTATTATGAACATATTAATGATGTATTTATGAATCAGTGTAGTTTTCTTGATGTCTAAATAACAGATTGAGAGACTCATAGAAAAAAAAAACCAACCAAACACAAACCACAAAACCTCTAGGACTACATATGTTAGCTATTTTGTTTACGAATTTTCTTCCACCGAGTACTTTCTTTATTAAATAAATATTAATAAATGTTAACACATAATAAAATGGTGAACAGAAAAAATATTCATAACCGAAAAAAGATTTTTATGGGCAGCATCATTAAATAATTCTATACTTCTCTAAAGATTTTCACGTAGCTTTCGAGTAGGGAAAAACCAACTGATATGAAGGATAAGTCTGAAGGCGGCTAAATGTCATGTAACATACCTAGAAGAATGCTTTTTGTAGAGATAGAATTCACTAATTAATCAAGATTTTCATTAATTTATGCATTTGAGGGTTTTTTAATTATTATGATTTAGAAAAGGAAGACTACAAAATTGAGAGAAAATATTACTTTCTTATTGTCATGCAACATTATGACCTCAATAATTTAGGTAAATAAAATTAATGTAGAAGGAATTTTTAGAACTATAAAAAAGGAAAAGAATAAATATATAACTAATTTATACTTAAATATATTATCAGAGATACAAATATGTTTAGGAAGCATTTAGAATGTAAATTATTAAAAATATTTTTATTATTAAATGCTTATATTTATACTTATGAAATATTTGTATATGTGTATATACTTATGAATATAAGTATACGTATGAAAATGCTTTAAAAAGCAACTGTGTGTTGAACCTAATACAAAACCTAAGATTTGTTCCTCTGCTGAAATAAATCTCTAAGGTAACTCATTCCAGTGAGTTGAACCCTATTTGCACTATTAAATGATACGTTATTTTCTTTTTCATGTTATGTCACCTGTGCTGCAGATACAGGCTTTAGAATGTATGAAAAGTAATAATTCTTTATACCTAATGACTAGAGGTTAACTACTTGCAGAAATTCGGTAATTTTTTAATGTATAAAGAAACAGAAATCACCTTTAATGCTAACAGGATCATTGCCTTATTAAAAATTAATTCATTACTGAATTCTAATCAAAGCATTTTTCATGAGATAGCCACTGTTCCTGGTGAGCATTTATAAACTGTGCTATTAATAATACTTATTCAAATTGCTCCTAAATGTTTAAAGTATTGTACCATTAAATTCTTAATTTCTCTGTTTTGTTTTTGTTCATTGCTCAGGAGCTCATCGTAGCAGGAGAAGTTAAAGTCAAGTAAAACAACGTCGTCGCGTGATATTCCGAGTGAGTACATAAATCACAAATTCATTACAATTCTCTATAATTTTAGATTAGAAAAGATAATTTGGTTTATTTCTCTTAGTCTAAATAAAAATTGATGGACTTTATCCTATAGTAGTATGTTGCAATTGTATTGCGACTGGCAGGAGTATTTATAGACTCACTTTCATGTCACTAGACCTGAAGATTTTTTATAATTTTGTTTTTTATTCCTCTTCCTCATGATTTTGTAACTTGAGTGTAAAATGGTACTTGATGGTGATTCCTGCAACATAACGTTTCTGCATCAGAACAGTTTCTGAGACGGTAATATGTGAAAAGGCATGGAAATTATTTTTTTCGTTTCCCTATAAAATGCTTGTTGACTACAGCTCAAGGATGTGAAAATGTGCTGAAATGTGCCTGTCTTTTCCTGTGGGTGCAGCACTTGTCACAGCACTAAGAATTGCACACAGATGTTTTTTCTTTGGCATTTCCAGTGACAACCTTGAGTTGTGCTATGGAGAGGCTTTCTTTACTCCCTGGAAGGAATCTGCTGTAGAGCAGTGGATGTGAAAGCATCCATGCTAAGGCAGGTCTAAAAATAGTCCCATCCATCAGTGTGGACTTTAGACAGAGTAAAAGAACATCATTAACTGGGCTTAGAAAAGACACTACTCAAGGAAAGAAATGTCATACTCTTACAATAGATTTATGAGGCTATATGTATGATTGTTAATGAATGTAATCTGCTTGAGCATATGTTGTTGGGAGACAATTACATGATTTTATTAACTTGCCTCTGCAGATTGTATGATGAATTTCAAAGGATCTTACCAGGACAGTAAGTCTCTGGGAGGTGTGATGCCTTTGGAGCTAAACTGAAAGGAAAGAAGCACATCTCAATACACATAAGGTCTTTTTCTCGTAGCTATCCTTATGTTCTCTAATGAAAGTTTAAATGCACATGGAGATTTGTGTGTGTCAGTTACATGGGAATTCATTCTATTAGATGGTGTAATTTTTAGTTAGATTAGGATATTTGTTTTGTTATTTCAGAAAAAAAAATATTCAGTTGAGTAGATTTTAAAAATAGTTTCCTTATTTTCAAGACATAAGTTTCACTTTCCTGCTATATACTTTGTTTGCTAAATAATAATAAATGTCGTGCATTTCAATTTCCTTTGAGTCTTATTTAGGATGGTCTCTCTGAGCATATCTTTCTAGATCTTGTGTGCAGTAGAAGTGAAATGATTCTGATAATGTTAGCCAAACATTGGAGGACTTTTGAGAAGCAAAAACTATTAATATTATGGATTGAGTAAATAGGGGCTCATCCAAGTCCAGGAGAACTGCCACCTCTGTAGGAGATGAAATGTTGACCACACTAAATTGTCAAAATGCTTATGGACTTCAAGATCCAGAGTTTGATTTAAGTAGAGTGTAATCTGTATTATAGCAAGGCTGTGAAGAGTTATTATGGAGATGAATTAAAAAAAATTACGTTCTATAGATTTGTAGGAAAAAAAGGTGTAATCAAGCAGCTCATGAGAGGTAAGCTAGAGAAAAGGGACCCTTGAAACTAACAAAATATTTATTTCTTACTTATGATTCATACTTCCTATTATACCTTTTGGTTTAAATAGGCATGATTTATATGTGATTTATTCCTGTCTTCATGACACAGCAGCTCTAATTTAACATAGATAATCAGGTATTTATAACAGTATATGGTTTTTTGGTCAGGGACTAAATCAACCAAAGTATTTTTTTAATTAAGTGAAACCATTCACATATCTGCCATCAGCTCCTGGGAATGGTTTGGTCTGGGAAAAGTGGGAGAAAAAAAAGTCATGTGTAATGTTTTTTAAAATTTCAAAATTTTTGAGTAGCCTAGTTGTCCCAAAGATTTGCATTTCAAATTAGTTCCAGGGTTATGTATTCCTTTGACATGTGCTTATGACGGACTTGTACCAGATTGCAGATGTTAATTAATCTGTAAATTTTATGATGTTTTTGTGCCCCAAAATACAATTTTCTGTACAAATGCAATGGAAAATACTTTGTTTTTTTTAACAAGAATTAGTAGTTGATAAGAACAAGTTGAATATCAGGATAATCTCAAACTATCTGTCAGAATATAAACTTTACATTACAGCAGGCTACTGGTCTACCTACTCTTGCCATTTGTCCAGTGTCAGATACCTCAGAGAGAAAACTATCATAAAAAATTGTAATTGATTAGATCAAATTACAATTTTATATCGAATCTGGAGTATGTTTGGATACTTTAAATACACAATGCTGTACATATGTATCAACATATGGTAGTTCTTAAAGTTATTTTATGCTTGGCCTTCTTAATATCCTTTAAACACTTAGGATGATAAATGATTTTTTTTTGTTGGTAATTGCATTTTATTTTTATTTTCTTTGTATTCTTGTTTTGTGAGAAAAGGTCAAGAAGACGCAGGCGACCTCTGGCTACAATGGTATAATTTCTACTGTCATATGCTGTATCTACCCTCCAAACAAGTAAATTCTTCACTTTTTCATTTCCCTTTTCTAAGCATTTTTGCCTTTTAATCCCTCTGCATCCTATTTGAGATGGGGAGATAAAATCAAGAAAATTTTCTTACTTTTCCAACTCTATTTTTGCCTATGTAAAATCTGGTTTCTTATTCTAAAACTGATAACCTTCTCTGAAAAGTGTATTGTAATTGCTATTATGATGATAATAGTGAGACTGAGAATTGTTTTCTAAATATGCATTTAATTGAAGATATCCAAGAATCTGAACCGTTTATATATTATAAGTGTGTATGGTACTGCAATTATCAATAGTGTCTTTTGTTTCATATTGCGTAGTTAAACAGATTTTTGTTGGACCTCACAATCCTATAGTTTGCCTTCTTTTTAGATCTTGTCTTATATTTCTGCTGGGGAAAAACCAGTACTAATTTCTTGCCTTGATATGGAATACATAAACATTTTATACCGCCCAGTCTTCTCAAAAGAATTACTGTACTGAGAGATTTACAATTAGTTCATGGTCTGCAATTTGAAAGCCAATTGAAATAAAAGGGAATATTGAAGCTCAAATGCACAAGTGCTTGTTTCTGAGACAACCAAGTCTATGCCTGCATGGGAATGTGCAGACACAGCAAATGGAGAGAAAAGGATTCCACTGATTGCATCTGGCTGATTATGTAGAAAACATTGTGTTTACAAATTTTTATTTTTTTTAAGGAGGGTTTTCTGTTTGTGGTTTTGTTTCATTATGGAAGAAGTGTTTTCTCCTCCTAATTAACCTCTAGACACCTAATTGCTAAAAAATTCCAGACTAGCTAGACCCTGGAGGACTAATATGAAGACTCACAGAAAAGTTAATTTTCTTGCCAGGCTTGAAATATGAATGTGAATGAGAGCGTTAAAATTACTTTTTAAAGTGCACATGCAGACAAAATTGTATGCATCATCATGACTCAAGACATGCAGACTTTTTCTACATCTCAACGGTAGGCTAATTAAGCAGTGTCTTGCACGTATTCATATGAAGCCTACAGAATTTGAAGGCTTCAGAAACAGGATAAAAGTTTGTCTTTTGATCATGTTTCTTTAATTCAGACTAATATCAAGGACTAAGGAGCTCAACATTTCCACTAGAAGTGTCTTTATGATAGACTTAGCCTTTCCCAAAAACTGCATTCAGTTTTCTGAAGTGGTTTTTAGTAGGGAAAATTCACAGGTATTCACTTGTATCTTTTTGATATTTTGGTTTTGTCACTGGCAATAAAACATAGGTAAGATATGGAAATACTATGAAGCAATTTGTTAACAATGTGCACATCTCAGATATGTTTCCTTAATGTCTCTCAAACACTGTTGTCTTATTGAGATGAAATGCATTTATTATGTAGTTATTTCTATAATATACACTGCATAAGTAGAGTTGTAGAGCGTACCATGCAAAAGGTTGAAAATTTTATCATGGAAATGCATATTTCCCTATATGGAAACTCTTCACAGAAACACATCAGTTTTGCTGGAAGTCCTTACTGGGTAGAATTTCAGCAGAGGAGTAAAGAAGGGTGGTCTGTCTCAATAATTAAGGGAGGTTTTATGGCAACTTATCAAGAATGTGTCTTAGAGCCCAGCTCTGTATAGTGCTAACAGAACTCTAGCTAAAACCTGGCATTTTATTAAACCACTGGATGCTAAACCAATCTCGGGCAAAGTCCTTCAGTCTTAGTACCTGTGGACACATTCCAGGGCCCAGATTGTTCAGTTAAGTGGTCTTCATAAATCCCACAAATGATTTAACAGAGTTTTTATAAAAGTTTCCTACAATTTTGCATAATAATTCTTCAGAGAGCACATGGGAAGAGGAGTGTGTAGGAAAAGATAAGCTTCATCCAAAATTATTAACACAGTGCTGTAACTGCAAAGACAGAGGACAAGATAAGAGAGCTTTCTAAAATAGTGATAGAGCATTCTCTGCATTTCACTCGGGAGTCCTGTCTATCTCCAGGAAAGCACCAATCCCACTCTGCCTCTGGATTCTGTCTGCACTTCTCACTCTGTTTATTACTGATAGCAGACAATTTAATAAATGTCTCATTCCTTGTCTTTGTATGAGTGAGCTCAGGAGCTGATCACAGATCTTTCCCAAATCACTTTGACAGTGTTAGTATTACCGGTTCAGTAAATTTAGTACAGTGATTAAGATGTTTACTTTTGCATATGCTCTGTTCCTCTTCAATTAGGTATTTTAAGGTTGCCTCACAACCTGGAGCTGAAAAGACAGGGTTAAAGCTAAAGTTGTACATCCAAAATATAGTTAGTATCTCGGTAAATGCACATCTACGGGATTCAGCCTTTTGGTACATTCTTAAAATGTGCATAAAGCTCCCATGGGAGTGAGAGGGTAAGTAAGGGTATAAAGGTAGGATGGTAAAGTTTTTTGTAAGCTTACTGGAATTGGAGAGTCACCCACTAAACTGCATGAAACTGGCAGAGAGAACAGAGAAAGTAGAGCAAAGATGTTGCTGTGGGACAAGTGGATGCGCAAGATGGGGAAATGTCTTTTCTACTGAAACCACTTTGAAACTCCCCTGACCCTTCTCAACTCTTACTTCTAGGAGCCTACTGATCCAGGTATTCTATTATTATTTTGGATGAGCTCTGCTATTTCTGCAAAATTGAATTTTTACCCTCTTCAAAGCTTGGTCAAAGTCCTGACAAAAGAAAAATTAAATTCTGCCTCCACTGCTGAGAAACCATGAGTTACGTCTACAAAGATCAGGGTCCTCACATATGAGGAGCAGAAAAATAGATCTCTTAAGTAGATCTCTTTCATACTATGTCACTGCATCAACCAGCAGCCTTTTTGTGTTTCCTTCTTTCTGGTTTATTGAAGGGAAAAAACAACCAGCTGAAACAATTCCAGTAAGATGGCTTTGGGATTTGTTTTAATGTGAAACAGGACCCTCCCTGAAATCTCTCTGAAGTTTTGTGGGATTAATGTATCAGTACACACTGAAAAGAGGGATATCTGTCTTCCTACTGATGCATAGATATCTCTTTCTTAGGTTAAAAAAAAAACCACTTGCTGAAGGTTTTATTGGTTTTATTGCTAGCCATCATTAATGTACTTTGCTCATTCTATTAAATCCCATTTGAACTTCTGCTGACTGGACTTTTCACATGGGTACAAAAGAAATTGTGCTTGACATAAAATTTATCTGGATGAAGTGTTTTAAATTATGTCAGTGAGTCTAATGAACAAAATTTAATGGGTCACTTGAGGCTCTATTAAGTTGAGTACATGCAAACAAATTTGCTTTTCAGGGTTCAGATGCCTTTTTATAAAACTGTTGACTCAAATTCACTAGGAAGTTTGGCAATTTTTATTAGAAGGGAGTCCAGCTTTTCAACTGCAGTATAAAACCTTGGCAGGTCTATTTAAAAGCAAGTTTTCTTTTCAGCTGATAGTGTGACACCAACATCTAAGACTTACAGTGTATGCAATAGGCACTGCAGTGTTTTCAGGTTCTGAACAGATCTTTTTTTCCTTTCTTACACCATTTTCCAGATGATAAAATGACATAGAAATGTAATGATTCATAATTCATGTAGGTTCTGAAAAATCAAAAAACATGTCCCAACTTGAATCACATCATAATTTTTTTTGGTTTGAAATTACATGACAGCGGGAGGCAGCCTGTTAAGTCTTTGCTTGAATATGCATCCTTGCACTACTCACTGAGTTGTCTTGTGACATTTTATGTCATATAAGCTATTATTACTTCTGCTCTGAGCTTTGGAAGCCTCTCTTCATACAAATCTTTTTTAAGTTTCCATCACAGGTAGCAAAAAAATATGGGCCAGCTCTAGAGCCATTGCCAGTTTAAACCAGTTCATAGTTTCTTATTCTATGTTTTGTTGTAACAATATGAAGTCTGCCTTAGTGTGAGAATTGGGAAGATAGTAAGATTTTTTTCACTTATAATAATAATAATAATAAAACAGTTGAATTCTGTGGCAATATATTGTCAGTATGGAGGCATCAGTTTTAAAAAACTATGTCACTGCAAAACAAATTCAGAAAGGTGGAGTCACTGCGGCTTGTCCCTGCTTGACTGACATCAGTTGTTGCAGAAAGGTTTTAATTAGGTTTATAACATTGCACTAACAACCCAATTAGACTAATGGTCTCCTTTGGTTGGTGTGAGATTTTTCCAGTGCTGCACACTGAACCTTTGCCAGAGAGCTTCTTGTCTGGCTCCACGTACATCTAATATCAAACCATAGTGAAATGCAATACCCCCAGCACCAGTGATAGTCTTCAGTTTAGTCTTCAAGCTTTCTGTAGTCTGACCTACTACAAACTGTGACGCTGTCTGACTTTGTAAGTTTTCTTCACTGAGTAAAATTGTTTATATAGATATTATATATATGTTATATAGCTGATTACAGTGAATAATAACAATATAATGATATAAAAAAAAAAAGACAAATATCATAATGAAACAACCTCTTTACCATGGCACAGCTTTCAGCCAGGTCATGGCAGTTAGGAAGTACTCCACAGAAAAGAAACAGAAACACTTTTACCTAGATAACCTTACTAAGAGTAGTAATTTTCTCTATTAAACTTAAATAAAATATCAAGAAGTATGTAGCAGTCTCAAGCGCATAACAGGCTGTTGTAAAGAAGAAAGGTGCAGTGTCTTACCTGTGGCCATGGAAGATGATTTTAATTTAGAATTTGCAAAAATGTTTTAATGGCATGGACAGTAGACAAACTGTTCAGAGATGCATTAAATCTTTCTTATTAGAGGCCATAGAACAGTGTTTGGACTGACTAGAATATTTGCCAGGAGTGGCATGAGACAGAACTTCTTCAGATTCTTTCTAGTCTTCTGAGTCATAGTATTGTTTGTCAAAGTATTGATAATAAACATTTACAAAATATATTACAGAATGCCATGAACTCACAGAAACTCATATGAATTACTAACAAGTATCAGGCAACAACAACAAAAACAAGAATAAATGTTTTATTGTGAAGGTACCATGTAATTATGCATAATTGGCTAATTAACTCACAACAGGAATAATTATCCAGGGCAAAAGTGATAAAACGGATGGATGTGTAAGGCTACTCTCAGGTAATACCAAATGATTCATTTCCAAGAATTACCATTAGTGCTGTGATTAAAAGAAACTATTTTGGAAGATGTCTTCTCACAGTTGGGATATTGGGAATTTGTACTGAAGTGCAGGTTCTTGGGAAAATAACTGTGTAGGGAATACCTTGGATCATGTGTATTGTGTGATTCCTACATATATCTGATGTTATTGAAAGTCAGCAGCAATAACAAACCTTCCTACAGGTCTGTTGTGACATACACCAATTTGTAGCTAATTCCAAAGGAATTTAGCTATTAGAATACCTAATTCTACTCATTCCAAAGGATCCTGGCTATGCAAAAAGTGGTATATTTTCATGTCACATATGTAAGATGTAATTCTTTTGAAAACTTAGTTCTGAATCCACTTTCTTTGAGATTAATTAAAAATCCTGTAAGTGATTCCAGTGGTAAAAGACTAACCACAGTTAAATAGTTTGGGAAATGTCTATGACATTTTTTCTCTTAAGACAGTTATACATGGCTGTACAAAGAGTACAGACAAAGTTAAAGCATAGTTTTATAATAAATTGCAATTTTATAATATCATGTAATTTCAGTACTGAGTTTTTACAATCTGAATGTGTTGTTCAGTATTAAACATTTAAATAGATTTGGACATAAGCTCATGTTTCAAATGTATTCTTATGATAAGTGCTTTTTATCAAGAAAAAGATTAAAGGAGAGGACAGAGCTTAGACTGATGCACAGTAATGGATTAGAGGAGACTCTTAGGAAGGAATTGTACCAAGAAAATGTATCATTGCACTCTTTTGTTTCCTTTTTCTTTTAAGAGGTGTAGTGTTTCAGGTTTTTCCCTCCTGTAGCAGGTAAAAGTTTAATACCATCAAAAAATTTTATGCTTCCTTGAAGCAGATACATTAAGGACAATATTTGATGGAGACACACTGAGCATGCTATTTTAGTCTCTCTGAATGCTTGGTTTTCGATAAATGGCCTCTGAAGACTGCTACAAATAAAAAATAAAAAAAAATAAATAAATTCATCCCACAAGAAGGTTAGTTACAATACCATGATGCTCTTTGCCCTGAGAAATGTGTTTGTAACTCTTCAGCCTTTGATGAATATGGTCTTTGGAGATGAATTTACACCAAAAGTTTTGTTTATTTACACACTATTGGTATATTTCCAAAAATCTCTTAAAGGATCATTAGTCTGACTTAAAAAAGCTGTTTCAAAGGTGAAAATTATTTTAGATTAACATGTGAAGGAAAGCACTATTTCTTAGCCCAAAATTAATTTTTCTTCTTTTTGCAATTCAGAGTATTATTGGGACACTTGCTGTCTTTCAATATTTTGAGATATTATTGGGGCTTGAACCCTCAAGTATTGAAGAAAATACTTCAAAAGAAAATGGACTTATAAGCATGAAAAAGGTGTTCAAATGACAAGAGGGAAATTTATGAAGAAGGAATTAACACTTCGGAATTAGACATGATGATGGGTGCAGATTAAATTAGAACAGATATTTTATTTCTCAAAACTTACTTTCGAAAAACAGTATATAAGATTTTAGATAATACTAATGTGGAAAGTATTTAATACTTTCTAAAGTACAGTTGTTACTTTCTGTAGTAATAATTATAACTCTCATTACATTTTGATTAAACATACATCTTTTTATTACTTCAGTGACTTACTGGTAAAATGTTGGAAAACAACTGCTTTTTCACACAGTAGATTTTTCATACAACATAGGCAGCAAATATATTTTTTTTCTGTCAGATATTTTGGGTGATACGTGCAAAGCATGATGTTTGTGGTGAAATTTATTTTCTGTTTTATTTTCATCGAAGTAAAATTGAAAGATACCCACTATATAATGCAGTGCCAAATAGTAAGGCACTGAAACTGACCCTAATCTCCTGCCTCTACAGGTGAGAAGTAACAGTTTTGGAAAGCTCATGCAATTGGAAATGGGTTTGGACCATTTTACTTTTCGGTCACCAATTCAGAGCTGATACAGCTGGGTAATAACTGAATTCTATCACCATGTTGAGGAAAGCTTCTGTCTTAAAAAAATACTATTACAGTGCTAGACCAGACAGCACGGGCAAGTAACTATATATTGCAAGCTGGACTTCAAATATGAATAAGTACAACATGCCTTCATGCAAAGGCTGGACGGGAGTGGGCCTAATGACCTTTACTTCTCAAAGGTTCTTCTAACAGAAATGGATTAAATGGTGGGAGTAAAGCACTGGGGAGGGTGGTAGGGGGAGTCTGTTTGGGGAAAGCAAGCCAATTGGACTGTAGACACTGCTTCAAGTCAAAAGTTATTTTTCCTCTCCTGAGAACACTTACAGATTTCCCCCTTAGGTCTGAATGATTTCCATTTACCTTGGATGAGAGTTAAGTGACTTCGTCTACAAAGAGTTGCCAATAAAATATTTGCAAAACAGCTAGCAATAAAAAGAACCAGTTATAAACATGCTGCGAGCATTTATTCCAGGTGGCAGACAGGCATGAACTATTATTCTGGATACCAGTCCTGTAACTTCACAAACCCCATCTTTGTGTGCTTGACTGAAAATTGTATTTAGAGTCACAAGAAATGGTTATTAACCTAGCTAGTGCATAGCTTTGTATCAAATGTTTTATGTTAAGATATTTTTAAAAACCCATGAAAAACAAATAAAAAGAACCTATCTTACGTATGAAGGGTGCTCTGGTTTCTTTAGTATTTGAAAAAAATCTCACATAAATACAATGAGGATGGCCTAGGAAGTTGATGATTTTTCTTATGGTTTTGGCTCCTGTGCTTTTTTTGTGGTGTAACAGCCTTAGGAAGGTTCCTGATCAAAGAAAGTGGGTCCAAATGGGGTTTAACTTTAGGGTTTTGTTTGTTTGTTTAACCTTTGTATACATACCATATTCTAATCTCTAGAAATCCTAGTGACTTTATTTCTATGCCTTTCTAAACATTTGATTCTAGTGATCTGTATATTATTAATCACCCTGGACCCCAAGTGTCCCTGGGGTATGTGAGCATGACCCAGCATGTCCTGGTTAATGCGCAGGTGGCAGGTGGCCGCTCTGGGCACTATGAGGCCGCTATTTTTCAGCACATCAGCTCTGGAGAGAGGCCTCTGTCTGCTTGGTGTCACTTGTGTCAAAACCAGTTACCCCTGGCACGCAGTTAACCCAACACAGAGATATCAGATTTGAAATGAACACACTCCACATACACGTATATATTTATTTATATATACATAGATATAAAACCAGAATTCAACATCTGTATAAATTTTGGCAGACTGCTATGCCAAATGTGGCTGCTATTCCACAGCATTTCCTGCCTTTTTGGAAGCTGAACTACAATTTTTTCTCTGTCATCTTTCAGTATAGCCCTGATTTATGCTCTTTGCTAGAAGGTGGCCTCATAGACAAAATTTCCTGGAAACTGGGGGGAAAAAAAAAAAAGTAAAAAATAACTGAGGATCATTACAATCTAAAGAATGAATGGCTTTATTGTTAGGAGTGATTGCAAATTTATTACTTGTCTTTAGTAGTTCTTTGGTAGATGTTATCTACACAACGATAAAAGGAAATTGACACGATGTAGTCAGGGTACATGGTTCATGGTGGGGCAAAAAAAATCCCCTGCTTTATACAGAATGAAAGGCATTAGAAAAATATTTTAATCTTTATGAATTATTCTCTTTTCTGAATGTATGTCTTTTTGGTTTTCTTTCATTCCTATTAATTTTTGGGCTTTGATGTTCTGCCTGGCCAAAACAACTGAAGTTGAATGTCTTGCACTTCTATGCTAGAATGAAATGATCTATTTCAGGCTCAGATTTGATTGTATAGCTGAACTATAGAGGTAAACCAAGTATACTAGTGGAATTTAGACAAATTTGTTTTCTAATTACCAGGAGAAGCAAGCTCCACGACTTTATTTGCACAATGAAGAAGTTACTTTCCTGTTCTGTATGCAGCCCCAAATACTTTACAAAGATATTTGGGTTTTTTATTTTATTT
This sequence comes from Gallinago jamesoni, assembly GCA_025769975.1. Classification (NCBI taxonomy): domain Eukaryota; kingdom Metazoa; phylum Chordata; class Aves; order Charadriiformes; family Scolopacidae; genus Gallinago; species Gallinago jamesoni. The sequence goes on along the minus strand of JAOQGH010000077.1, from coordinate 23,248,092 downwards.
TGAAAGTATAAATTTATAATGACTGCTGTGGTAGAAATTTACTTGTCTCTGGAGTTAAACAGAACTGTGGGGTAACAATGAGCTCCAGCAGAGAAGTAATTCAGAGTATAAACTGAATAGTGGTCTTAGTGAACACAAAGAGAAAGCATATGAAAATTAAAGCTTTGCCTGACTTCAAACATGTGCGAGCTGAAAGCATTTAAAAACCTACACAACTAATAGAACACCATCAGCTGGGTATAACCTCTCACACTACTTATAAATTAGTAGTTATAGTTAACTTCCCAAATGTTAGTTATTCTTCTAAAAGTGAACAATATTGAAGTTCATATAATTATGAAAATAAAAATTGCTTATTTTATCTAAAACAGTTTTGTTCATTTTACTAATTAATCTAGTGGTTAAGGTTCATGCCAATCCTGCTAAGCCTGAATTACCAACATTTTTTGTGAACCTATGATAGAGCACAGAAAAATTCATACTGGGACCACTTCTAATTAGTTTAAATCAAATTTCATGGTCTGTTGGTTTTTTTGGTTTTGTTTTTTAAAGGTGATTTTGAACTTCAAAATCAGAATAATTAGATCAGAACTGTGTTAGGAAACGCACCTGTAATCAAGATGACAATATTTTTTATTTAAAAATATTTCAAAGTGCTCAGGTATTTGGCTTTGTAAATAGTCTGCTGCTTAAATATTGCTGACAAGCAGGAATAAGGATTATTTATTGTATATGAATTATAAACAACAATTAACATAGTGGTACTTGCCAAAGAATTAAACATTAAAAGGATTAATTACCAATTAAACATTAAATTAAAAATTAAAATGAATAATAATCAAAAGGAAAGCGTCTGATGTGGAAGTAGTTGGAAAGCAGGTGTATGTGCAAGGGAAGCAGTCATATAAGTTTGCCTTGATTTTCCTTTATTCTAAGAACCTTTCAACTGTGCTGAAAATCAGAGTAGTGGAGCAGATGGACTATTGGTCAGGATGACTGTTATAATTCATGTGTTTTAAGGAAGAACATTTTTGCACCTTTTTTGTGTTCTTTTCTGCCCAGGACGCTTACACATTCCCAATGACTCTGACTGAATGAACCTGAATTTCCAGGTATATGGTCTGACATTATACGGGAGATGGAAAGTCCTGTTACTTCATTTTACAAATTCAGAACTGAGGTACAGAGGAGTGAATTATGTTGTCTTTGGGAGAGAGCTGAACATGCGTCTCTTTTCCTACTTAGTGGGCCAAGGAGTTCTACCTTCTTGCTTCTTTACTCGTACCTTTTTCATGGGTACACTATATATTTACGCAAAATGCCCACAAAGTGCTGTGATGAGGCTTGACTGAGATGAGGACCAGTGCTGGCACAGAGGATGTTCATTCAGAAAAAAAAAATATGATGCTCTTATACTTTTGATTTGAGCTTCATGTCTTTAGATGGCTGTGATACAGGGGAGATTATCCAGTGAAATAAAACCAGAGGTGGTAGACTTATATAGCACGCACCTCTTATCTCTTATTTTTTGAATCATGTTTATTGGTTTCTGCTGCATTAATATTCATAGCTAGTAAAGAAAGAAGTCTGTGAGTTATCAGTCAGAAAGGCATAAAAGCTCATTCAAATGAAAGTGGAGCTGTAGTCAAATAGCCAAATGATGTATAGGTACCAGAAGACTTCATACTGTACATCAACATTTGATTCTAAATGTTTATTTTAGTCAAATGGCATTGATGTGACAGCTAGAAAATGAAAAGATGCTCAGACTGACTGATAGATAATAACTGAGAAAGAAAATCACAGTTTTTCCAGGATGGATTTGTAAGCATTTAATGAATTTGCCTTCTCTTTAATCTTTTTCTCTGTATAGTACTAGAAGAGGAAATGTAACAAAATCAAATTCTTGATTCATAGTGCCTGGGAGAAAATATTGCATTGAAGACCATCAGTATGAATTGCTGTGAGAAAAACAAAACATTTTCTTTTCTAATATTTAATATCCAGTGAGCCTAATAATCACTAAATGGCATTAAAATGCAAAGACTACAAAAAACTTTTTAGTTTCTTGTTACACTTCACAAATTTCTTAAAGTAAACAATAAGTAAATGGTTATTCTTCTTCTCATGAATGAAACTTCTGCTTTCACTTAACACAAGAACAATTGCTTAGACATTTACCTGGAAAGTGAAGATGACAGACTGCTTCCTCCAGGTCTAGAACTGATCCCAAAATGCATATTTTTAAGCATCCCTTCAGAATGCTGTTACAGAGAAGGACTTGGGAAGATGTTACTTATGATTTTGCAGCTTGCTATGGTGAAAGCTTTCACTCACTCCTACGGCACAGGTTTTCAAAATCTTTACCAGTAAAGATAGAATGGATGTTTGTTTAGAAATGTGTTTCATCTACCTCTGCGTAGGATGAAACACAGAAACTAAAAGAATAGATTTTCTAGCTCTTAGCTTTAGACAGCTGTGCTGACTCATAACTCGCTCCACCAACTACAAAGGCATCCAGCAAAATTAACTGAGCCGCAAATCTTTACACAATTGAAAAGGTGAATCCTATCCAAGGAGCCCGAAGTTCCTTTTCTGCCGAAAAACCCCACTATCTATTCCAAGTACTCGCATGTGAAACTTCTCTAGAGCTGTCAAGTCCTCTCAATAAACCTGGCGAAGCATTAGTACAGTTCTCGCAGCCCCTGCCGTTGTTGGGTGATGCATGTTATAGCATGATCGTTGCACATAGTTCTGTTTTCTGCTGTACTGCAGTCAAGTCAGTGTGCTGGCAGCTCCCTGCTCTGAATTCACACCTTCATTTTTAGTTAATATTCAGTCTGCGTCCAAACTGGAAAGTGTTCAAATGTAGTATTCATCCTCATGGGATGAAAGGTACATTTCTGATAGATCTGACTGCTTTGGATATTGAAATATAAATGGCCATTTTCCACTTCAAGATTAAAAATGTTCTGTTTAGACAGGCTACATTTTTAGACCACTGAGAACTTGGAATTACTTTTAAAAGTTGTTACTTTCTTTGTTGTGCCTTACTTGGAATATTTACAGCTGTTGTAGAGCTATATGTGATAAAATTATTGTTTACAAATGAATGGTCTTAAATACTTTTGTTTGCTAATTTATTATGGACTTTTCTTTTTTACATAAGAATAGTACTTTTTCTACTTTGTACAAAGTCATACTTCTTTCTTCACTTTCATATGCTGCTTCCCACATGACATAATATTTTCTTGGTTGTTTTCTAAAAGTTTTATAAAACAAGTTTTAAATCAAACAAGAATTGTTGATCTCCTCGTTGTGACTGCTCTCACAGAAATGTAAGAGCCATGTTAACGAACTGGCAAAGAATCTGGCTTGCTTCATTAAGTGAAATAAGTAGTCTTGCAAAGTGCACTAAATTCAGCAGAGTATGAAATGTCAAAGTTGTTGGGAGCATGAATTCTGGATTCTTTTTCATTAGCATAAGTTTTTTATTCAGGAGCTTAACCTTGTATTGTAAGATTGAAATCCTTGAAAGTGTCACTACAGATACAAGTTTTGCCAGAAACTCCTGATGCTGTGACAAACTTTCCCTAAGTTCAAAAACCAACTAGGATCCTCAATTACATTTGATTTTTCTGTTGATTAGAGCAGAATTAGAGAACAATCAGAGTCTTTTTCTGAGTAACAGCTATGTCCGTTGTCACTCTGTATGGCTATAGCTTTCACTGGAGTACTTGAGAGGGAATGAAGTAGGAGGTGAGATCCTAATGACAGCAGCAGCAACCTGGCACTGGAAAAGTGAAATAAAAATGATATGTATCCAGTCTCAGCCCATCTTGTCTGAGCGTGTTAAAAATATTTCACTTGGGTTTGGTTGGAGTTTGGCATATTTGCAGTGTGTGCACATTTTGCCATGTGTTTTCAGTTATAATCACGATAGTGAAACTTTAGAAAAGGTTTCAAAAAATATATCTGCCTGTAGCAGAGAAAAAAGCAGATGTGAACTGAAGTGCAAATCTATTATTTTTTTGAAGAAGCAGTAGAAAATTTGATAGTAATTGTTGCAACAATGATTGAAAAGGCAGCATGAGAAGTGATCTATTTTATTACTCTGGAATGTAATTAAGAATTCTCTCCTGCTTCCTGCCTCCCAACCTATCACGAACTCAGTTGTAATTTGTGAAATTTCTATTGCCTGGTAGCACGCAATAGCAGCCTGTGCAAACCGGTCACAGTGTGCAAATGTTTAAATGTTTAGACATTGTACCCCCCTGTAGCAAGGTTTTCCCTCTTGTTTTTCTCCTCTGCATGGGTAGTGGATTTTAAACATGGGTAGTGTCAGTAACTCTTCCTGTTTTAAGAATATGAATCCGAGTAAGCTTTGAGGTTTTCGGAATTTCCCAAAACATTGTAAATTTTATGAGATAGAGGTCTGAAACAAAAATATTATCATATTCCTCTTGAAGTTATGACAGGAATTAATTTTCTCTATAAATAAAAGTATTTTAATTTTTCTTCAAATCTTGAGATATCTTCTTTGCAGAATTCCCCTGAATAAGATATTGATAAATGAGGAGTTGGGCTTATCTAATGACTGTGCTATTATCTGCCTAGAAAATATGATCAGTTCAAAATGCTAGTATAATTCACTAGTGCACTACTGTAATTCAGTGAAATAAATCCAGTGAGTCTTGCTGTCAGAAAATTGGAATGAAGGCGGATTAACATGTGCACCGAGGCTGAAGGTTTTTCAGGGGAAAAAACCTCCTTCCTGCTCCAATTAAATGCATCTGGCTCAGTAATGTTTCAATGAAGGGAGACAGAATAGAATGCTTACTGTGCTATTATGTACTTTAGGTGGAGAGTCATATTGGTATGTGTATTAAATTTTCTGTTAATTCTACGGAGCTCATGTTTGCTGATGAATTGTCTTTCCACAGGAAAGATAATATTGCATTCATTTTCTCTTCAGACCTCAAATGCTGAAAAGATGCCTTAAGTAAAACAAATTTATTTGAATGCATATATATAGCAGCAGTCATCCAACAGAAAGCAAAGCCAGATGTGACACATATTTTATGTAGTGATGTTGTTGTAGCTATGATGGTCTTAAGGACAATAAGCTGACTAGTGTACTTCGAAAATGTAAGTATTTCTTCAGCTTTACTGTAGACTGTTAGCAGTGAAAAAATGATAAAATAGCCGACTTGAGAGAGATTTCAGTGCTTTGGTGGCAAGGGCTCCGTAGGATGACCATAGTCAATTCGCGAAGCAGATCACATTCTTAATTAAATGTTCAAAGTAAATGTCAAACCCAAGCATATCAGAGTCATCATCCACTAAAACAATACACAGAGCTCTTTCATCCTCTTCATTCTCAAGGACCAAAGGTAAGTCTTTATCCACATATCAGGGATATATGCTGATGTTGGCAGTAAGACTGGTAGTATTCACGCTGTGCTACTGCCTCCGCCTCCCTTCAAGCTTGTGTGATTTTCACTGCACTAATTGGCTAGAAATAAACACCAATAATGAGCCATAAAGTGAGAAACAGTCAAAATGGAGCAGAAAATTTCTTCAGACTCTGGCTCTTGCTAAGCTTCTCTTTCCAGTCAGTTTTCCTTAAACTGCTATATCCTGTTTTAAGGTAGTATTTTAGGATGGAGAAGAGTTTTATTAGTCCTGCATGGCACTGTCCAAAAAGATGCGGGCAAACAATGATTATAATTAAAAATAAAATATTCTTGTCTTGAAATATAAGATTCTGTGTGATAGCTCAATTGCAATAAGGAATTGCTAGAAGCAGTTAAGACAAGAAAGGCACAAACTGAATTTTGTGCTGAATAAATTAACTTTTTTTCTCTTTTCTAGATACAGCAAAATTTTGTTGTATCTTTTCAGTATGTAAAGTATTTAGAAACTAAAATAATGTAGATGATATAAGAATGTAAATGGAAAAAGCAACTGTACTATGTGCATAAGCTCCATAAATGCTATTTTGTGAGAAAGTCAAAGGACATCAAATGTTTCTAATACAACTAAAACTCTTGTTGAATGTAGTAATAAAAGGTAATAGTCCCACTTTCACCTAATGTTCTTGCAAGAATTCAGAGGGAAGAAATGTTTTAGATTAAATACTTCTTTTCAAAATAATAAAGAGTTGTGAGAACAGTGTCTGAGAGTTAGGTGTTTCAAAGCAAGTGTTTTGAAAAGTTATCTGCCTACTCAGGTCATGGTCTTATGTGCTGTTGTTCTAAATGGAAAAATCAATCAAGGAAGGTTTTGAAACCAGTGTGTTGAATGGATGTCAAAGCAGTAGAGCGATATCAAGGACCTGGAAAATACAAATGGAGTTCATGAGGCTTTCTGACTCCTTTTTGTAACAATCCCTTTTCTTTCCTTACAATTATATTTGGACTGTGTTTTCTTGGGCTTTTTCTTTATTACAGACAAGTGCTTAAGTTCAACCTATTATTGCTTCTTATGGTGATGCTGGTGGAATTTCCAGTTAACAGTCAGTCAAGGCTATTTCTGACATTGAAACTCAAGAGTCCCAAGAAAAAAAGTTGTCAATATTATAGAAAAAAAGGAAAATACACCCCAAAAAACATGTGAACTACATTTTCAAGCAGTATTAGGGAAGCTGAGCTGTTGGAAAAAATGACTGTTAATGTGATATTGTAGCTGCTGGCTTCATGGAAAATACAGCTTCCTTTGTGCATTTTAGCAGTTGCAGGTAGAGCCTGGAGTACTTGCCTTTATATAAATCTGAAAGGACAAACATATAGTCTGTTTTCATTTCTGCTTGGATGAATTTAGGATACTTACAATAAAATCAAAGTGTATTACCAAGACATGAAAATAGCTACAAACCAGCTACATTTATCAAGTCATTATACATAAATTCATTTCCAGTGCAAACCTGCTTTATTTTGTCTAAGTCCCTTACATGTAATATAAGTGGTTGGTCGTGTTTTCAGCAGCAACTGCTTCAATGGCTTGCAAGAGATGGGCTAAATGGGGATGAATTCTTACACGTACTTTGAAACAGAGGTTTTTGAAAATATCACACATGCCAAGCTGCTGAATTATTGAACAGCTTAGAAAAATTAAAGGTGTAATTGGCTGTATCTTTTATCCTGTTTTCTTTGATCCAATCTCACTGGAGTGAATGACTGCTTGCCATTTTCAAACAAGATGGAGTCCCTGAAGTTGCACAACCAAGGCTTCTATTCAAGTTCAGTATGAATTTAAGCTGAGGGAGGAGTGCTTAATGGAACATTGTCCATTTGGGATTGCCAGGAAAACTGGCAGTCTGCCCTGCTTTTGATTATGTTAAAGCTTCCTTTTAAAGAGCAATACCTGATTGCTCTTCAAAGCTGTGTCAGTTAGAAATCCCCTTTGGGACTCTGAGAGGATCACAAGTACTTCTCATGAAGGACAGAAATGATAAAAATGTAAAAAGGTATTTCCTTCGATTACAGCATTTGGCTTGTTATAATGTTTCATTTAACCGATGTCAGGGTGAAATATGAAGAATGAAATTGTGAACTTGCTGAAAATTGATTCTGATTAATCTTTCCGTACTTGACCATGTTTGTTATACATTTACTTTTTGCTAAGAGGCGGTGACTGTAAGTTAAAAAAAAAGAAGTGAGGGATACACTTTTTAAATAACAAGTACATCATACTTTTAGAAATGTTTTATACCCATTCTTATTTTTATGAATGTATATGGATTTGGGGATTCCCAAGAGAAAAGATTTAAAAGCTTAAAAGTGAATTCCAAACCACCAGGGAAAAGCAGCAACTTCTTCAGAGGTTGTAAAATTATTTATGTTCCCTAGAAAAGGAATTTTAAATTAATTAAATGTTTATTTATGGTAAATCTGCCATTGATATAACACTTAATACTTTCTCCTAACTTTTGATAGCTTTAGGTTTTCTTTGGTTTGTTTGGGTTTGGTTTATGTTTTGTATTCTTTTTGTGGTTTGGATGAGTGTAGAGAATGTTAGAAAAAGAACACTGTGAAAGGTAAAAGTCAAATGTGTCTCTGACTTGCTGATTTTAGAAAATGGGCACTGTTTAAAGTTGCTCAGAGATCTGGCAAGTTACAATAAATTCTGGAGCCACTGGATTAACAGGTGATAAAACCAAATGTGGATGGTCAATTTGTTTCAGACAGGACTTTGCAATTTATTGCTTGGACATAAGGCTCAAAAAAAGTGGTTTTTTGCATAACAGAATATAGACTCGTCAATAGAACAAACTGCATGAATATTGAGCATATAAAATGCTGTTCTTGGAATTATAATTTTTAAAATATATTTCGTTGCTGCTAAGCACTAAAGCAGTGTATTTGGAATTTTGGGATTGATTCTTGCCCTTTTCCTCCCCTAAAATCACTAATTATTGAAGATATGTGTTTTGCATATATAATAAGGAGAATATACAAGCAGTAAGTTTGATTGGATTAAATCAGACAATTTTACAGACTAGAATGATGCAGAAAAATTTTCTAAACACAGACTGCTAATACAGTTATAATTACTGTGCACTACAGTATGCTTAACTATACAATAGAACAGATAGTTTGCTGTCCTCATCACTGCCTTACAGAGTTTCCAAATATGGGGTTTTTTTCAAATTACATAATCTTGGAGCTTTTTTTCATGTTAGATAACCCCTTGAAAATCATATTGTTGATCTGTTCTAATATGTCTGACTTTGGTAGGATAAAGTGAATACACATATGTTTGGGGTTTTTTGCAGGGAAGTGTAGATATACAAAAAACACCTATTAGTAAAGAATAAAATTGAAAGTTCTGTTGATGCAACTAAATAGATTCATACTAAGACCTCGTAATAAATTTAAGCTACTGATAAAATGGTAAATTTTGTGGTGGTTTCATAGCAATACAAGTATCTTTTAGGACTGATTTTTTTTTTTTTTTTCATGGGAGACAATACAATTAGAATCGTATTTTCTACATTGCTAGTTTACTAATTTCTAATTAATTTTGTTAGTTAGATTAATGAATACCCTGAGACATTATTTTATCCTATGTCATCTTATATTGTGCTGTTGCAGATGAGATTAATAAATATGCAGCAGCATACATCAGTATTATAATAGGCATTTTATTAATTTTAGTATGGGTTGTGGCATTCTAATTTTCCAGGGTAGAACTACTAGTGAACAATCACAACGGAAGTTTTGTCTCTGAAATACAATGTATTCAATGTCCTTGAATGCCATTGAAATTGCTATCTTCAACATTCAGAAAACTGAGGAATGAAGAGAATAAAATAGTAGTTTCATCACTAATAAAAGAGAGGCCACATTTGGGATGTTCAGTGGTGCAGGAAACAAGGGCATTTCATTTCAGCACACCTTAATAATTCAAATCTCAGCTGTCAATAGGTGTACAGTTCTCCTTGTAAGTCTCTCTATGAACTGCTAAAGTATAAAGGAGTCAAAGTCAATGAGGAAAGAGGGGTTTGAAAGCTCCTTTCATCTGACACGTTATTTGGGCATTGAACTGTGTAAACTAATTATTTTGCCTTTCTATCACCTCCAAACTTTCCATCCCTTGACAACTTACAGAGTCATGGCTGTGACTCCTAACCCATCCTTTTTTCTTTACATGTTCCAAAAGAAATCTCTTGGCACAAAACTTAGAGCATTGTGTATGTAGGGTCAGAAGGGACCTCAGGAGAGTGTCTGGAGCATTTGTTCTTCTTCAAAACTAGGATCTTGTACATTTTCAATGTATTTGAAATTTAGACCTCAGTTCTGTGCCATTCCTCTCTTTAATTGGGACAATGTGAAAAAACTCCTCCTCTGGTTAAATGACTGTTTCATGGTGCAACTTTGAAAAAGTACATCTACTTACAGTTACACCTCCTTCAGCCCTAGACCGTAATTGATACTTGGAGAGGGAAAATAATATCAGAGCAAGTATCAGAATGACATCTTAGCTGCTATATCCTCTCATCTGGGATTTCTTGCACTACTTTGTGTATTCTAGTAGCCCCTGATGGATTTTCTTTCATTTATACTTCTGCCATCCATAACAACTTATGGCAGCAAATTCCACTATTTAATAAACAAGATAAGCAAAACAAATAATTGCTATTTAACTGCTAAATTGTTTATTCATATATATAGAGAAGCATTTTTTGTCTCTTAAAAAAAAGTTGTATTTTCATACTCCATATAGTTTGGTATATATTTAATATTCAAACATATTAATCATAAAAATAAAGTTAGGATGTCAAGAAATTGAGTTTCCAAGTAATAAAATGCATTATTTGTTGTTTTTACAGCCATATAACAAATTACAAAAAAAGTTCTCCCCAGACACTGAAATCTGATTCAAACGTTGCTTTGTTCCACTTCAATTCTCAGAGACAATACTAAGTAGTGTTTATATAAATAGCCTCTCTAGAATTTTTAGTTTATTTTATTACAGTGACTATACTTGCAATCAGTGTATAGCCCTGCAAAAATATCCATATTTAAGGAGATCAAATTATATTTTTTCCATCTATTAAATTTATTAAACTATTAGCAACCATATCAACTAATATGAGAGCTATATTACTCATCATCACTGTAGGCAGTGACATATGGTGTAACACAAGGAAAAACATGCAAATATGCATTTTATCAGAACCAGGGCATTGTCTAAGTTTCAATAAATCCTTTGTTAGCACAGCTGTACTGGAACAGCAGCACGTTAACCTCAATATTTATCTGCCAGAATTTTTTCTTAACTGAACAAATAAAAGTTCTTAAAGCGAGTAAAATGGTTAGCAAACTGTAAAATATGATTGCTGGGAATGAATAAGGGCTTCACTGACCTCAGCAAAGATGGTGGTATTTCAATAATGTGTTGAAGAGTTGGCCGCAATCAAGTTTTGTGGGGGAGAGAGACAGAGGGAAGGAAAGAGCAGGAGGTTAAGTACATTGCATTTGTACAGTTTCCGAGTACATCTTCCATTTTATCAATAAGCCACTGAGAAGTTATAGTACCCTAGAGGAAAGATTAGCTTTCAGCTGAGACAGAATCTAGTATTGGTTGCATCATATTTTTTATGGGAAGACAGAGAGGGGAAAATATCACAATATTAAAGAACATGATCCTTAATCTGTTTTAAAAGAGGGAAAAATGTTTCAAAGTTGTTTCCATTTTTTAATTTGAAAAAATAATATAAATGAAATGTGGGTTTTGAAGCTTGATATTTTCAAATGAAGAATACATGTAGATATTTAAATAACTGCTGCAGTAAGGGGAATCAATACACTTCTAAAATGGCTTTTCAGAAAAGGCCATGTTTTATTTCAAACCACCTTGATGTTTGAAAAATTTTGGCAAACACTGTTTGACTGTTAAAGGAACGTACAGTAAAGTATATTTTCCTTGACAGAATATACTTCAGGGCTTTAACTGAAGGTAATTCTTTTTTATTAAGAATGAGAGAAGAGATTCCTGACTTAAACAGTTTATAACCTTACCAGTGTTTCTTCTTGGGAGCTACCAGCGATAATTCATCTTGGTGTCCTGCCTCAGTGTCTACATCAAAGCAGAGAGCTAATCCTGTGCTGGCCATGGGGCTTCCCAAGCAGAATCGCTTTGTGTTTGTTACCCAGAGGGTGCAGGGCTAAACTTCTCCTGAATTCCAGCAGGCCCAGAACACTCCCTCATTCAGATGCATCTCCCCTATTTCCTGCTCACTCCTTTACCTTTCTTTCCTGAATAAGGTGGCCTCTAAGCACAGGATGAAAGTGCAAAATGGTTCCCACACTTTTGAGATATCAATTTTACACATAACTTTGCATGAAAGTGAGTTCAGTGACACGGGAGGAATTACAAAAGGGTAGGAATAGCCATGCCATTATCTTTCTCTCCTCAGGCCTTTTTTTTCTGAAGGAGAAACAATAGTTACTCTGTTGTTGTTCTGAGTATTTCTCTAGCCCTGAAAAATTTGGCTTTCTGTCTGCTTTCTGCTATCATACCAGAGCAAAACAACTGAACAGGGAATGCAGCCTCGTCCCAAAACTCTGTCAAGTTCTCAGTCTGTGTACTACTTGAGATAACACAAAAGTCCTCATAAATCTATCAGCAAAACATATTTACTGGTCTGTAGCTCCTTAACCGACTGAACAAGATGATTTGAGCTTGTGCTCCATTCTTTTTCTTCTTCCTTATCAAATAAAGATCATATGGTTTGAAAAGGGGGGGTTGCTTCAGAGCATTTCAGACCAATAACGAAGTAATTCAATATTGGTATCTAAATCCCCACAGAAGCACAAGTCAAGCTGAAGTATTATGCATGAGTTGGTAGATCCTCCATATGTTGTTTGTACTTGCTCCATGAGGCATTCTGCTATAAATAACAGAAACTGAAATGCAACATCAGAGACAATAAAAGTAATGATTCAGAGATTCATTCATAAATACTATGGCTGGGGGGGACCCATTAGGTTTATGGAGTTTGATCTTTTCCAGGAGACAAACTTCCCTTGTATTAATCCCTATTGAAAGTAGGTACATCTTTTTATTTATCCAAATACTATAGATTTGGGGATTTATTTTAAGAAAGAACTTTGCCTTTGAAAAACATGGTAGTCACTTAGTAGCTAAGAGAATTGAGGTAAGATGATTTAACTGAAAAACTAATAGGTTAGTATCCAATATAGAAGACTTTGAGGCAAACTCAAACTCCATTGGAGTATAAACTCCATTAGTTTAAATACCGGGATTTCTTTTAGTACAAGAAAGCAACATTGACATAATAAAAAAATGCAAAAATTCTCTCTTAAATAAATATGTGTTTGGAAAAAATATGCATTAGCCTAAATTAACCTTAGATTTTTTGTATGACTATATACAATATAGAGAAGAAAAATTGCCTTTCCTCTTGTCTGTGTAGGACATTTATATGACAAACTACGTCAAGGTATGCAGATACTCAAGCATCCAGCAGTTGGATATTTCCAGCAGTCTCTAGATCTAGCCTGCACCCTGATTGTGTCCTGCCTGTGTTCTGGTGCATAGCCTGGGTGAGTCTCCTGGAACTCTGGAAAGAGACCTGCCCCGGCAAATGTGCCAGAATGGTTGGTCTGGGGATGGGAGGGAACACCGTGAGTCCAAGTATCCTGCACAGCTTTAAATAACTGTACTTAGGCAATGCACATACCCAGTTCTGCATCTGTCTCCCAGATTTGTTACACATTTGCACTGGAGCAATGTACTTAAAGTTGTAAAGATAGCAGGAATTGTAACAAACAGTCGTAGAAAAATTTCTCAGAGGTGCTCTGTACTGTTGGCTTTTTACTGCTCTTTCTTACTGCTTTTTTTTTACATCTGTTCTATTTATGGCACTGTCCAGTACAACGTGTGAGCTAATTGCTTGATTCAAGCCTGTGATTTTTTCAGACTAGCCTCTTGACTTTGTTTTGTCCAGTCTAAAATATTAGTTTTTTAAAAAAATCGGTATTTTTGCATTTTGAAGGAATGATTACATCTGCTGTAGATCTTGGATTCATTTTATGGATTCTATTAAAGCAGAGTTACAACTTAGATTCTAAGTTACATTTTATTCAGGAAAAAAATTACAAAGGTATTTATTGGCACTTTCTTTTTCAGCAGCTTACCCTTTAAGGCCTACCTAATGAATAAATGGGATCTTTCATTGGGTGGTCTCTAGGCTCTTTGTATGATCAAACAGAAATTAGAAAATACTTAGGTCTTTATAATTTAGGCTACTGTGTATTAACTTGAGAGACTTAAAGGGCTATAAAATGGTAAATATTTATGCTGGTGTATTAGAAGAGTATACATCAAAGTTATAGATTATTATATGATATAGCTAATTATTAAAATCTCTGTCAGACTTCCAAATTCCTAGGAATATTTCTTCCTACTATATGAGATCATAATTTATAGCCTATATATCAGCATCTTTGATATGAGACCATTTTTGTGTAGGTTTCAAGTAATTATGGTAGCGCTGGTTTTAGGTGTCTACAAGACATTTTATAGCACTCCTACATGCTGTTGCAGGTTTTGGAAGGATTTTAAGGGCTTTCATGGATTGTGTAAAGAACCTGTAACATGATTTCCACTTATCCTGTGAAAAGCTGCTATACGAATGGGGCTGCAAAACATCATGATTCTCTGACACTAATATTCTCTTTCTAGATTCTTTTAGAATCATCTTTTGTACACAGAAAAAAGTAGGTGCTATAGTAATGAAGGTTTCTAAAATTAGAAGAAAATATATTCTGTAATACAGACTACTATTTGCAAAATTTTCATTTGCTATGTCTTTATTCTTCATTTAATACTTGCATGTAAATAGATGCACTAATAGCAGCTGATTAAAATGCATTTATTTTATATCACTAAATAATCATCATTAATTTAATTCCAGTACACCATAAAATGGCTAATTACTCTTCAGCCAGTTCGCATTTAGATTGAGAAAGGAGATGGAAATAATTTAGAAAATATCATTAAGTATGCAAAGATATAGTCTGACTTTTTGTGTGTGAAGTTTATTTCTTTAATCAATTAAAATATAATAAACACTATGGTAAGACAATGCCGAAACTACACAGGCAAACACAAATTATAAAATGCAAAGCGACGCATCCCCTAGTCACAGTAATTCTCTCAGTTTGCATGGAGCAGGTTTGTTCACTAGAGGCTACACTTTAATCCTCTGTGCCTAAGCACTGGTATTAAGTCCTGAGCAGAGCTAGTGATATACCTGTAGCTTTAATTTATGGGTGCTGTATTTTACAGCCTGTACAAACTAGATAGTGTTCCTTATTTACTAAATTATCATATACACTTTTTAGGTAATCAGATTACCTATTTTTTTCACTAGTTCATGCTAATTTTCTGTCACACCAATTTCTGAAAGTCCTTCCTGAGACTTTCAAGTAATACTATCTAGCTTGATAATTGCTCCAAAAAAATCTCTGCTATTCTAATAATCATTATTTATCCACTAGTTCCTACCTTCCGTTCTGTTAGAACACCCAACATTTGCTCAAGGAATAGGGAGTTAATTGACTTAATGAGTCATTCTAAATGGCTTCCATAGATCTACTATATTAATAATTCAGAGGACTACTCAAATGGCTGCCATTAGTTTGTGATCTTTTTTCCTATCCTCTGTGTTGGATACATTAGCTACTGTGTAGTGAAAATACCACTTGAGGGCATGGATAGAAATCTGCAATTGTTTTTAAAAATATTTTGCTGTTAGCCTTTCAGGGGGTAAAAGGAATATATAGCATTATGCATATAGAGATTTATAAACTCAAAAGGAGGTGGTGTGAATTCAGTATTCAGAAGATATATAAGGGTCTTTAGAATTATTAATTTCTTGTTCATGTATATCAGCTATATGCATGTAGTAGTAAGCATTCTCACTTTTATTTTTGAGTGCAACCCAGTACATCTGATGAGTGACATCTGTGCCCATGAGATAACTCGGACACAGACTATTTTCTTGGCAGACGAGAGTTAGAAGTATGCTGTGTTCTGAAAATATAGATGTTTCGTTTGGGTGGAATTTGAGAAATTAAATTCTGTAGCAAACAAAGAATATATTGTAATTCAAAACCAGATGGAATCTTCAGCATTTGCTTTATGAATTTGCAAATAGTTTCGGGAGCATTCAGATAGGCTGCTGATTTCAGTAACATTTGAAATCTATCAAATGAACAAAGTTTTTTTTAAATCCTTGTAAACTAGAATATTTTAATTCTAGTAAAAGAGATGAAAATGGGCAAGGAGGGGTAGAAGGTAAAGGATAAGGTTTTAAAAGAATTCAGTTACAAAAGAAACCATACCAGAACCTTGGTACCTAGATCTCCATTGCTATATTTTGAAATACAATCCTAATGTCAATTTATTTTATTATTTGTTTATATGTTTGCTCATTTATTTATGTATTTGTTTGTTTGTTTATTTTAGCCTGTTCAGTATTCCTATTTTAAGAACTGTCATCTGTCTTCTTGCATCATGTAGGTGTTCTACTTTTTTCAAAAAGGAGATTGCACTAAGTCAAAAGAAGTGTTTTTATCCATTATTGTATCAAAATAGAATGCTTTTCTTTTTATTCAACCATGTTTCTATAACCACGCATAAAATAGTGACAAAGTGAGAACAAATTGTACCTAGCCAGAGGTTTGTATAAATTCCCTTCTTCTGATTCATCTGCTTCTCTGTGTATCAGGATTATATATTACTGCAAGAAGTAAAGATTTTTACAATGCTTCAAATAAAAGGCTTTGAATTAGGGCAACTTACTGAAAGAATCTTATGCAACATAGAAAATTTATCTAAAGTAATAGGAAAGGCAGTATCTTATAATGAAGGAAACAGTTGTATTACTATCAAATATGAAAATATATAAGTACATGAAATTGGGATAATGTCACCCAAAATCTCGTTAAGAATTCCCATTTTATCTTCATAACATCTGTCATTATCAAAACAAAATTCAACAATCATTATTGTAGTCCCTGTTGTTACAAAAAAAATTACTTTGTACATCTTAGTACAGCAGTTAAAAATCCCTGTGGGGAATTTAATTTGGAACCTTTATAGCAGCAGCATAAACTAATATATTGCAAGAAAGTTAAATTGTCTGTGACTGTTCCAACAGTATGTTAGATAAATCCCAAAGCGTCACTTCTAAAAAAAGGCAAATGTCATGGGTTGCAAAGCTGGAGTAAGAACTGCATTTTAATCTGTCTCTAACATTTTAAGCAATAAAGCACGTTACAAGTTGGCATCACATTGTCTGTGTTTATATATGCCACTAGATTGTATACAAGGCATTTAAGTTAATTCTGTGGCTACACAAAGGCTGGAGCCAGGTATGTTAAAAGGATTAAAAGCTAGTTGTTTTGGATTGACTAGTTGTGGATTGGCTCCACGTGTGCATGCACATATGAGCATCCCAATCTCCTCAACTCTAGTCATCAGAGCTCTGGTTTGCTTATTGGCCTGAGATTTTCCTGATGGCATGATTCCTATTCAAGGTTTTGCTCACAGCAGCCACTGATGTATATGCAGGTATTTGGTTATATGCCCATTAATGAGCATGGAGATCACTTTCTACAAGGTCTGATCTCCTTCTGTAAGAAATTCATACACAACAGTCTGTGTAATTATTTTTCTGCCTTGCAGTTCTCTCTTGTTGGATTCCCTAAGCTTTTTCCAGTTCCTTGTGTTGATGCAATTGATGGCTGGATTTCAAATGTCAGTGGTAATTATACAAATGTTTTGTCCCAATCAAAAGTTCCAGTTTGGCACATCTCAGTGTGTCTATTGAAGACTGAAAAGTCCAAAGCCATTATGCCTGAGAAAAAGTGGGAAATTTAAGCTTTTTTTTTTTTTAATGAATATACTGAAAAGATATGTTCCAAACCATTTTTTTATTATTTAAATGTTAGCAAATTTAATTTTGTTTGTAGTCTGCATTTTGAAAATTATTTTTAGTGCTATCTTGAACTGTATTAATCTACAACAACACATTTACAGCATTTCATTATGTCTATAAATTCTAGAATAGTTTTGAAAAGTAAAGTTAAAAGAAAACTTTCTGACAATGAGCCAGGATGTCAGATTTAGAAACTCAACATGAGCCGACAATGTGCACTTGCAGCCCAGAGAGCCAACCATAGCCTGAGCTAGATCAAAAGAAGCATAGCTAGCAGGTCAAGGGAGGTGAGACCCTAGCTGGAGTACTGTGTCCAGCTTTGGACTCCTCAGCCCAAGAAGAATACGGACCTGTTGGAACGGGTCCAACAGAAGGCCATAAAAATGATCAGAGGACTGGAGCACCTATGAAGACAGGCTGAGAGAGTTGGGGTTGTTCAGCCTGGAGAAGAGAAAGCTCTGGAGATACCTTATAGCAGCCTTCCACCCAAAGGGGTCCTACAGGAGAGATGGGGAGGGACTTTTTATCAGGGAATGTAGCGATAGGATGAGAGGTAATGGTTTTAAACTGAAAAAGGGGAGATTTAGGTTACCTATAGGAAGAAATTCTTTACTGTGAGGTGGTGAGACACTGGAACAAGTTACCAAGGGAAGTTGTGGATGCCCCATCCCTGGAGGGGTTCAAAGCCAGGCTGGATGGGGCTTGGAGCAACCTGGTCTAGTAGGAGGTGTCCCTGCCCATGTCAGGGGGGTTGGAACTCAATGATGTTTAAGGTCCCTTCCAATCCAAACCATTGTATGATTTAACTGAAAGCCTTAGCAAAAAAAGATCATCAGGTATCAGGACTCTTCAATAACACAGAGTAGAATCCAGTGAAAGATCATTAATCTCTGTCTTCCAAATATAAGAATTTGTATATTACGTCAGTTTATTCACAGGGAACATTTATTGACAAACGAGAAATGTTGCAATGCTTTTTTCAATATTCTTTCATGGTATATTACAATTAGATATGTTGAATCATGGATGTCCAAAGAAGGAAATGAGAAATAGCCACTTAACACAATTAGAAGCCTTTCTAGAACACAACTATACATGTGGTTTTATTGATATAGCTGAGGAAATGTATTTACAAGAACCATTACTTGCCATAGAAATCCTATTTCATAGTAATGGGCAGCACAATAAGTTTTCTTGACTGCCAAAGTTCCAGATGCAGTCCCTCTTTCTATACTTAGGAAAACAGGTGGCCGTATCTTCTAGGTTTTGAATGTAGTTATAGGAATTCTCAAAATAGATTTGTGATCCGAAGACATGATATAGTCAGTTACAATAGTGGCTGTTTCTTTCCATCCTCTCTTTTCCCTGTCCTGTCTTTGAAAGATGTCTGTGGTTTTGGTTTTTTTGTTTGTTTGGTTTTTTAGCTTTTTTTTTACAGTGATATTTTGTGTTTTAATCAACATTGATTTAGTTTGTCTGAGGGGAAAAAAGAAAAAAAAACAGAACAACAAAGAAAGCATTACTAATATTACATCTTGCTATTAAGGGTATTGTTTTAGAAATGCATTATTTTAGAAACCCTGGCCGGGGGTGGGAGAGGGAGGGCGGAGAGGAGGGAACAGATGTTATGAGTATGTTTTATGAACATTGGGCTTTGCTTGCTGATTACAATTCCTAAAGTGCTGGAGCCTTGCTAACAAGAACTTTCCTGCAGGTATTGGTAGTTATGACACTTCAGTAGCAGAACCAGATTTTAGCAAACAATTCAAAGATCAGCACACGGGTACCTGACTCCAGCAATCTGAAAATTTTCTCCTCATGTTTTAGAATATGAGTTCAAAGCCTCACTGTCTGCTAAAACACAGAGCTGGCAGTGGCTGGGTCTACTGGTAGTCCATCAGAAATCTGAAAGTTCCTTTCACTGTAAACTAACTAACTAAATAGGTTGGAAAAGCAAAAAGCAATTCCTAACAAAATGGCCTCTTCAATTATTAACTGGCAAAACTCCCAAAGGCATTAAAATAAATGAACCATAGCTTGAATTGAAAAGGCAAAAATTATAACTTGGGGCTTATACTTTATAAGTTTAATTAAATATAAATGGATTGCTGAAACAGCATATGACTTTCTATACTATTATTGCTAGAAATATATTTAGTGATTTACAGATAGAAATTGAGTGAGAGTTTTGACTATCTAATTTAATTCCATTATTCACTGCTACTTTCCTGTTTTCCCTGAATAGTGTGAGTTGTCACTTCAGTCCCACATGCAATTCTCAGTTTAGCCCATTTTCCAGCTGTTTGTTTATAAAAACCCTGTGTGGGTTTTAGAAGCATTTTACTGCTGTTGCTTTGTGTAGAGCCTTTCACCAGCATGGAATGAATAAGGAAATAAATTTTGAAACAATTAGAAGAAACAGAATAAGCGTCTTTAAAATTAACATTGAGCAACTTGGAAGGTGCATTTAACTGCGGCTGGATAGAGGTACATCGTGCTATTTTCTTAGCCAAATCTCAAACTTCTAAGTCATACTGAGAAGTTCTGTGTCTGACCTTTCACCATCTGAACTTCATACTTTCTTGAGTCCTTGAGTGGAATGCTTCAGCTAATAAAATGGATCAAAGAGAGTGACATAATAGGCTTTCCTATTTTATTTTATTTTTAATAAAAAAGTCCCACTTTGAATTGTTTTCTAAGAAAGAGCATAATTCTTAAGGTTTTGTGATTAAAATCTTCTTGTCTGTTTCTGAGGCCTTTGCTGTTATACTACAAAGTGGTATCAATGGAATTCTGTAGAAAAAAAGAAAACAGAATCTGGCTCTAAGACAAAAGGAGAAAGTAGATCTGTTGTATAAATGTTTGTGGAATTTCTACCTCAAAGCTGAATTCTGCTCAGAATGATGATACTCATAGCAAACTGGAATTTTAAATCTTCTCTAGGAGTGAGGAATACAACCTAATTAGTTGAAGGCATTATGTACTTTAGCTGTTTGGATGCCTAGAGAAGGCCAATAGTATTCATAAACACCTCATCTGTGATTGCATAGCAAATGCCATTCACTATCTCTCTAGATCAGAAAGTGGAGAAGTAATTCAGTTTAACTGAAATCAGCATATACTGTCACGCAAACTCTTTTGTAGAAACTTAACTTGCTTTCATTTAACCTTTTATGTACTCAGAATGGCATCCTCACACTTTATGTGAACAGTAATTTAATTAGAATACAAAATAGCAAAAGAATGGGGATGTAAACTGTTAGTGCTCTCTTTTGGATACAGGGCTTTCAGTATGCAAAGAAATAGAAAAATACCCATAAATTTAGAAGATAGTATTTTATTTGGTTTAAAATTATTTTTAAAAATTAGTTCTTATGCCAGACTATTTTAAGTCTTTTCCTGTATGACTATCCTTAGAAGCATAAATGTGAGAGTTCTTACATACATATACTATTATCCCCCAAACTGATGATGTCCACTGGAGGAGAAAATGTCTTTGTAAGTATCCCCTTACCTAGGAACTTATGCTGTTGAGGGGAATCAAGTTGGATTTAAGATGAATTGTTATCTGACAAAGTTGGAAACCTGATTAAAGCTTAATACTCACCATTCCCTCTCCGTTCCCATTTATATATATACTTCATAGTAGCAGGCAAAACCTCTGTGAAATCTTGTACTGAAATCAGGTAACTAAATATTTGGCATGCTGGCTGGATAAGATGGATGAAGAGACCTCTGTATTCCCTCCTCTTCCCCTTGCATGCCTAAACCTGCCCACACAAATCTAAAACCTCTAGAGAGCGCAGGTGACAAGGAGAGATTTCAGATCAGAAAAATATCAGAGAAAGAAAGTCTAAAGTGTTCCTATGAGATCTCAATTATTCCATTTATTTTTATGTGAATTTTTGGTATTTAAAATTGTTTTTGTCTTTAATTCTGTTGTTTATGGTTGGGTTGGGAATGACTACATGTAGTCTATCTTAAAAGAAATTAAGCTCCATTGAATTCAAGGCTGAGTGATGGAGGCCTTGGAGGAGTCCACATGGAGCCTACATACAAACCCAAGTCAAATCTATATAAATTAAGACATTTTTCTCAGAAGTACCCAGATAGAACCAAGAGATGTCATAAATTGAAAAGTATAACAAAACATATCATTCTTCTAAACAGTTGTGCAAAAAGGTACAACAGGAAATGTAATCCTTTATGCTTCCCAAGAAACAAGTATTTTTGTATCATATTCCCTAAAACAGTTAATGAAACCATTCAAGTGCAAGATTACACTTAACAGAACCTAAGTGAGCAGGTTAGAAATAATCATGTCCATCAATCTATTATGTCAGAATTGGATGAAAATACAAGTGCCCAGTAATAGAGCTGTAATATTTTTCTTCATGTTTGTTATGAATGTGTTCTATTTTTGCATGTACATGCAAATTCCCACTGAAGCCAATAGTATTTCTAGGTGAAGAATATATCTGAATCGACCCCATAATTTAATCAAAATGTTGAATTGTGAGCATTTTCTGAAGTAAACTGTAAATCAGTGTGACACAAGAAAAAGAATGTACTAAAGCAGAGTGGTGTGGTAGAGAATATGGATGGGCAATCAGAGCAGAAATAGCATAACTTTAGTTACAGAGAAGAAATGTGAAACATAACTTGAATTGTACTAAATTAAACCTAAATCAACATTATCAACTAACTTGAAAACTGAAATATGTTTTTAGAAGCATTTTACAATTAATTATTTTGTCCTGACTACTGAGAATGACAAATATATTTAAAAATAAAATGGACAGTCACACAGACATGTTTCTTGTATGTAGAGAACAGGATAAAGGGCTTCAGCTTGAGCAAAACCATTATCAAGTATATTTGATACAAAATGTTGGTAGGAAGGAGACAAAAAATTCAGGGTATTCTGCTCCTATACTTTGTATTTAACAGACTGTGATCAGTTCAGCTCTGTAATGAAGCACTGTGAACTAGCATCATACTTGTGGAATTGATGCTTTCTGCACTGAGTTATGATGAATGAAATCTTTGTTATTTCCCTCAGTGGACACAAATATTTACCACCGGTGGCCTGTCAGTAAGTATGCAGTTCATATTTACCTCTGTATAGCTGAAGTTTAATGAAAAAAATTTCAGTTTGGATGGATTAGCATGCAGCTTGCAAGTCTAGATTTGAGTTTTGGCAGATGTGCTTTTCAAGATATAATGAGACAATAATGCAGGTATTCAACACTAATATTGATACAAGCAGATTTTGAAGTGATGGCTCCTGCCTCTAGAAGTTCTCTGGGACACAGACTGAACTATAAGCCTCACCCAGTCTGTGAAGGTAGGCTGGGAAATGTGTGTAACTCCAGACATCCGTGTATGGGTGAGTCTCCCTAAAATTGTTCTTACTCTTTAAAACACAATAAGCAGCACAAGGGATTTGAATGAGGCCAAGAAAGGGCTGTTTGAGTCTGTGGCATCCCTCTATGTTCCTTTTCTAGAGATCTCCTACAGTGAAAGATTAAAAGGTACCCCTGACACACATGTACATCATGTTGTGTTTTAACTTATTCTTTTGGGCTTGCAGGGTTTTTTGTTACTGTCCCCATTTGAAATGTACTTTCAATCTTTCACATCCCTTATGTCTCCAAATTTTTGCAAGCTTCTTTATTAAAGAGCCCCAAATCTTACTGGCCCGCCCATGGAGTTTCCTATTCTACCAATGCTCTAATTTACACTTAAAAATCAAGATAAAAACTTGCTGCTTTTGCTAATCAGTGTAAAACAAAAAGCTGTAAAAAAGGCTCTAGATATCAAAATGCATTTCTTTTGCTTAGATAGTTTGCAACCTTGATAAGATCACAGAAATAAGCGTGGGAAGCAGTTGTCTGCGATACAGAACCATTAAACTGTTCTCCTTGAAGAAAAAACAGTGATCACAGCATCTCACATCTGTTCTTGTTCAACCTTAGAGCATAAAAGGAAATGAGATATTACAGGGGGGGAAAAAACCCAACAGCTCAGTTCACGGCTGCATCCGAATGCAGATTCTACAGTTTCCTCCCTGCTGTGAAATCACTTTCCATACTGGCTTAGAGATTATAACAAATGTAGCACTGTCCTAAGCGTGTATTTAAGTGTAAGGCAGAAGTGGAGCAAACTGCTGTGAGATTGTCTGACAAAAGGCTTCCAGAACGCTTCTCCGAAGAAGTCAAAGCTTGTCTATGGCCTGGTTACCCCTGGTTATACTAATGAGTACTGCTGACAAACGTTGCTTAGAAAGGAAAAGACTTTCATATCCCCTTCATTTACAGATTAATTCCATGTAAAATCAACCTGCTTTCCTTGCTCTTTGCTCTGTCAGCATTTGTCATTTATCTACCTAGAACGTGCTCCAGGGCTTACAAAAAAAGTTCATTAATCTTGCTTGATTTCTAGGGCACAAGAAGGAGCCAGTAGTGTTCTCTGATATGTTTTTTAATTTAATATGTGGCCTACATTAAGGTCTCAAGAGAGAGTCAGGACTGCCTTGCTGTTGAACAGTTAGGCTCCAGATAGCAAATATCTTGACTTTTGCTCCTGAAGTTACTTGGATGTGTAAGTCTAATTTACTCCCCAAAATTGCAAAAATTTGCTGGACATACGGTCAACTTCTTTGTAGAGCATACAAATAATCACCAGTCATCTCGAAAGAATAGAATGATAAGAACCTAACTGATTTTCAGCATATCTGAGATTATTTTTCACAATGTAAAACATACTTTGCAACCTTTGTAAGACAAGTTTATTAGACTAAAGTTGGTAGCACGTGGAGGGTAGTTTTTTTGGATCTGTTCCTGTTAAGTAGCTTATTCTTATCTTTAACCCCAAAGTAGAGATATACTATATTAACACAACATGGAACTGCCAAAAACCAAATTTTGGATGTTATTGTATGTCAGAAAATTCATGGACATCATTTTGTTTTCTAATTGTTTCATCCACACTGTAGTCTGCTGCTTAGTCTTCCAGATCTTTCTCTCTAACATGTTTTAAGATCTCCCATTTTCTGTTTAGGTGGAATGTTTTATCAGCTATGTCTTCATTCGCAAGTCATGGGGTGCAACAGCTGAACTTTGCGGAGTAAAACCGTGGGTGGTGAAGAGATCCATGGTGTATGTTTCAGAGCTTTTGCTTTGGACTATTCTCCTCTGGTTTTGTATGAACTCTGATCTGTGTAGGTGCCAGCTGCTAAACATTGTCAATTAAACCTTGCCCCATAAAATTTTCACGAGCTCTGTAGGCATGATAATTGTCTAAGAAATAGATACAAAGACAAAAAGAAACATCGGTTCCGTACACAGCTCCTTTATGTGTGTAATGGTTCAGGCTGTTGGATACTTTAATTTTCAAAGGTGCTTAGCAGCATCTTCTACAATCAATATAATTTAACATAGGGCACTGAAAATCTCTACCTCTCCTTGCAAGTTTGAAAAATAGCAGTGCATTTTGACTAAATTACTTCAATTTTTTGAAGTATGCTATTAAATCTAAATGAACATTTATCATAAAAATGTTTAAAAACTGTTATTTTGATGCAATGGTTATTGTTAATTGAGGGCATTTTTTACTTCTCAGATTAGAGGAAGTTAAATGTAAAGTGCAGCAATTGGCTTCTTGAGAACGAAGACATATTCCAGTAAACTACATTTAAAAGCTTTGCTTTCCTTTTAGACATTTATAATTAAGTTATCATTTAAAATATGACAGGCAAAATTATGCAACAGCAAGTCCATTGTGTTCCTATCGCTCCCAGCAGAGAGGATATGATTTTAGAGTAAAATACAGTTATATATTTTTGTCATGGAAAAATCTAAGTTTCAAGTTACACTATGGTGTAGCTTTCAAACTCCACTGTGGTACAGCTTTCAGCTCCCTTGTTCCAGAGTGCTGAGGGAAAGAAACGGGAGCCCCAGATGATCAAGAAAACATAAGTGGAATTTAAGAAAAACATTGAATATCTTTGGACATATAATGTCATAAAAAGAGAATCAATTAAGATCAGAAGAGAGGGGTTTATATTTATGTACTCTGATAGGAAGATCTGTGAGTAAAACAGAGGAGCTAGACAATGCATCAGGTTAATATTAAGAAACTGGTTTCGTAAGCAGTGGGAAAGGAGAGGGAATGAAAAAAGGAAGGAAGAAGTCTTAGCTTATTTTCATAGAAACACAAACTTAATACATATTGCCTGTCTGGGTTGCAACAGATAAAAGCTGAAGAGAGATGCCAGTTATCTCAATTGATACATGCTTAGTTTGAATAAAGAAGAGTTCTGTAATTTATTTTGTTGAGCGCTTTTTCAGTTGTTTGTGACTGCCACATCTAATTGTGCTTGTGTAGTCCTTTAATTTGCATGAAAGAAGATAATATAATTGAAAAACTCAGGAGTAAGACAAGTTCAGATTACTAGCAGAGGCAAGTTAATTTGTTATTCATTAAATGCTAATGAACCTGACACCTACGTTTTATTTGTTTCACTCTGAAATTGGAAAGGTCTTGTAACACAGCTAAGTCTATGATAAACAGAGATGTTAAATTAAACTGTTGTTTTCTCCGATGTTCCACTAGAATAAGCAAATTTGTAAAACTAGGTAACTATAAATATACATGTGTGGTGAAGCATCCTCAAAAAGCAACCTAAAACAGTCAGTAAGTGATTTGCATATTCAGAGTCCTTTGAGAACTGTGGCTGAACTTTTTGACCCTGACGAGTTTTGGTATGGTTTCCATTCAGAATGGGTAAAGTGTTACTGTACAAAAGCTTATGCAGGGATTTTGGCTTAAAATCTAGGGGCAGAGTCTGGCTTCTGCATTTGCTTGCAATTGTGTCACCAATGTGAGTACATGGAAGTAGATGAAGTAGGCTTTTATTATCACTGATTTTCCTGATAATACTGCATAAATGGCTAAAAGTAAATCTACAGTTGTACATAAAATTGAGAATGGTGTGCAGAAATCTAAGGCTTATTTTCCCTTTGACTACTAAAATAAGTTTTGAAGAAACTATTTGTGTTGATACAAGTTATATATAATTTTGGCCTTAGTGTCTTTGTTGCTTAACTCACTTTAACATGGGAATAATGATACTTAGTCTTAGGGTATAAATCATGAGCGTTACATGGCTAATTTATGTTATTGATGGTATATTACTATACTGAAGAAGAAAATTAAACTCTGGTTTTAAAAAAATTCCAAGGACAGTTTGATGTCTTCCTCTTCTGAAGAGGAAAAAGGCTTTCCTTTTTGTCTAATCTTCATTTAGTGTACCTTTAGAGTGTGTACAGCCTGGAGAGCAAGTAGAGCAACATAGCAATTGCTCTATATTACTAACTGAACATAGTAATGTTCAATTAGAACATTAAGTCTAACATTTTCTTAAGGAGCCTGAAGGTGCATAAGTCCATGGGACCTGACAAAATCTATCCACGGGTCCTAAGGGAGCTGGTGGATGAAGTTGCTAAGCTCTCCATCATATCTGAGAAATCATGGCAGACTGCCGAAGTTCCTGCAGACTGGAAGAAGGGGAACATAACGCTGATATTCAAAAAAGGGAAAAAAGAAGACCAGTCTCACCTCTGTGAGACTGCAAGATTATGGAGCAGATCCTCCTGGAATCTCTGCTAAGGCACATGGAAAATAAGGAGGTGATTGGAGACAGCAAACACAGCTTCACCAAGGGCAAATCATGCCTGACAAATTTAGTGTCCTTTTATGATACTGCCACACACTTGGTGGACAAGGGCAGAGCAACAGATCTCATCTACCTGGACTTGTGCAAAGAGTTGCACACTGTTCCGCATGACATCCCGGTCTCAAAATTGGAAAGTCATGGATTCGATGGATGGACCACTCAGTGGATAAGGAGCTGGCTGGACGGCCGCACTCAAAGGATGGTCAATGGCTCCATGTCCAATTGGCAGTCAGTGACGAATGGTCTTCCTCAGGTGTCTGTACTGGGACCAGTGCTGTTCAACATCTTTGTTGGAGACATGGACAGTGAGGTAGAGTGTACCCTCAGCAAGTTTGCCATCGACACCAAACTCAGTGGTGTGGTCGACACGCTGGAGGGAAGAGATGCCATCCAGAGGGACCTGGACAGGCTTGAGAGGTGGGCTCGTGCAAATCACATGAAATTTAACCAAGCAAAGTGCAGGGTCCTGCACCTGGGATGTGGCAATCCCAGGGACAAATACAGGTTGGGCTAGAAAGCAGCCCTGAGGAGAAGGACTTCGGGGTGTTGGTGGATGAGAAGCTCAACATGAGCCAGCATTGTGCACTGGCAGCCCAGAAAGCCAACCGCGTCCTGGGCTGCATCAAGAGAAGTGTGGCCAGCAGGTCACGGGAGGTGATTCTGCCCTCTGCACTCGTGAGACTCTACCTGGAGTACTGTGTCCAACTTTGGAGTCCTCAACACAGGAAGGACATGGATCCATTGGAACGGGTCCAGCGGAGGGCCACAAAGATGATCAGAGGGATGGAGCACCTGTCCTATGAGGACAGGCTGAGAGAGCTTGGGTGGTTCAGTCTGGAGAAGAGAAGGCTCTGGGGCGACCTTATAACAGCCTTTCAATATCTGAAGGGAGCCTATAGGAGAGCCGAAGAAGGATTCTTTGTCAGGAAGTATAGTGAAAGGACAAGGGGCAAAGGTTTTAAATTGGAAGAGGTGAGATTTAGATTAGATACCAGAAAGAAATTCTTTCCTGTGAGGGTGGTGAGGCACTGGAACAGGTTGCCCAGAGAAG
>JAOQGH010000077.1:23200685-23219726 GCA_025769975.1 Gallinago jamesoni | reverse complement strand
AGGTGTCCCTGCCCATGGCAGGGGGGTTGGAACTAGATGATCTTTAAGGTCCCTTCCAATCCAAACCATTCTATGATAGTACTTAAAAAATATCTTTAACTAAAAATATTGAAAAATGTCCATAGATATAGGTCCACAAGTCATCTTGCCCATTGACAGCACTGCCTTTACGGCTTTGTCCTGGTTTCAGGTAGAGCAGAACCCATTTTCTCTTCAGTAATTTTACTTTTCAGAAAAGCCTGTTCTAACAAATGGCACACTCTGAAATTAATGGCATATTTTTCAGATTGTATCCTTTTCTAGCAGATAAGGTCTGATATTTATGAATACCAAGGAATAGTATGCAGAGAGGCTCGTGCTTATGCTTATTGCTATAACAACCAAGGTCAGCAAACTTTGTTATGTACCAAGTTGGAGGGTTGGAAGTGGCAGAGCATAGAAGGGTCACACCTGCAAGGAGAAGCAGACAGGACAGGTGACCCAAAACTGACCAACCAGGGTATTCTAACCCATCTGCATCATGCTCAGTATAAAAGCTGAGGGATCAAAGGGGTCAGGCTCTTTCTTCAGTGGCTGATGTCCAAGAGGGACTCTGTTCATCTGCCTTTGATGCCAATCCATGTGTTCCTGAATCCAGATCTGGAATCCAGTTCCTGTCTCTTGGGGAGTCTGGTCTGGGACTTTCCCGGTGCCTGATGTGATTGTCATCCTGGGAGCTCGATACTGGTTTTGTATATATTGATATAATTCATTATTTTCTTATTGATATAATTTTTAAATAAATATTTCATTAAAGTAGTTTTAGTTTTCTTTTCAACCTATAATTCTCTTTCCTTTATTTGCTCTCCCTTCTCTTCTGGGAAGGGAGAGAGAGGTTAAAGAGAGCATCTGTCATTCATTTAGTGCCCAGCCCAGCCCAAACCATGACACACCTGTTTGAAGGACAATTCTTGTTTCTGAATGTGAAATAAAATACAGAATGAAGACGTTGATTTTGACAACATACTAGTTTGATTCAAGATTAACAGTGTGCATACACTAAAAATATTCATATGTTTGGCTTTGCTTATAAGGAAATGATTGCATATTGACTAAAAGTTGAGCAGAAATTTGGTTTATTCTATTTGTGTTGTTCAGTAAAGATAGTATGAAAAGCTAGTTTATGAGCTCAATTCAATGTGAAGGTGTTCCTGTCTGAAGCAACACAGTTTAAAAATCTATGAAAGTGAAAATCCTGTGATGTAGGTACTATACTTTAGGGTTGTTATTTTTGTTTGCAGCAATGTCTTGTAAACAACATGAACATTTCACTCCTGAAATTTGAGAATACATCTCCAGATAACCCATAACCTCATATACTTGCTTAAAAACTATGGTGGTCTGAGGCTGCAAGTATTCTGATGGGGAGAGGGTTCAAGTGAGATTTCCTTCCATATTGCATTTCGGAGCATGTTACTTGCTGCTGAATCACAGGTTTTGACCAAGTAATGTGCAAGTTATGTATGTGAAAAATACAGTAGCCAAATTGCTTTCCGAATTAATGCTCTGCTCTTGGATAAGGATATAAGCATGCTGTGTTACAGAAGGCTAACTGGTACCTTTCAAGTGAGCATCAAAAATTTAGTTATTATCTAAGTTTATTCCTATGATATCATTCTGTGGGATATGCACAAATGAATGAAAAAAATTACAGAATCAGATTCCTAACTTTCAGCCAGGAATTTTTGATACATTTTAGCACCTCCTCACTGTGTTTCTTCTCCAACCTATATTGCTACAGATGTAAAAATTAAAATGGTCAAAGCTAAGATGCAAATATATATTTTCAATTTATAAGCGGCCATAAAGATATAATAAAAAATATAATAAACTGTATAATTTGCTTCTCATTCATTCACCTCTGCTGTAAAGCAAGTGATCTTGATAGTTACTTTGAAAACTAAGCTTTATCTCTAGGCCAACCTGCCAAGATGATATGGGAAAAAATTGCATAGATTAAATTGAATTATTATTCAAGAATTAATTTTAATTATTATTCAAAAATTGATTAATGTTGTGTTAAGAAGAAAACAAACAAACAAACAAACAAAACCAAACCACAAAAACTTTGCTCTAATAAGTTATAGTATTTGGTTCTTTAAGAGGCTGAAATTCTCCAGACGTGGTTCTCTAACACAGGGAAGTCAGTTTCGAAAAGTGAATCTCTATGCTTTGAAGTGTGTTCTTCATATTGTGTGTCTCTTAAATTATCTAAACTCTAAAAGCATCATTTTTATTTTCTTCCACTTCAGCCCATGACTGGTGAACTGCTACTTTGTGTACGCTTCCTTGCTACATGTTTTTATCTCTGAAGAGAGATAATGGCTCTGCTAGTGACTCCATGGAAAAAAGAGAATGCATTTGTAAGATGAAATGTAGAAACGGCCATGTTATTGTGCTAAATCAAAGAAATTACTGTTATCTTTGCCCTTTCTTGTAGTGTGGAGCAAGATTTGCACAAAAGCTTTTGTCAGGAGAAGACCTCGGCTCTGCATCACGAATCTTCTTGGATTTAACACTTAGTTTTCTCTGACAGTATGTATATGTTGATTTTTTATTCTTATTCTTTGCTCATTTTCTGACGCATTCTGGAGTAATGTCACTTTCCTCTAAGACTGAGTAGAGATCCTCAGACAGTTTTATAAGGGCAAGTGAAGACATTTAACCTTAAAAAGGCATCAATCTGATACTTTCTGCACACTGAATGAATGGAAAAACTTTATGTTCATTTTCCACAAGACTTCTGTTGCTATCTCTTTCGGGTGATAATTTTGGGCTCCTAAAAGCAGCAGATCATGATTTTGTGTAGTTGGGATTGCTAGGTTGAAGACTGCTACACTTCTACCCATCAACCACCATCCTTTCGATGCTGGCCCACCTATCATACACAGACAGTTGATACCATGGCTGTCTTCACTGGGGAAAATTTCAAGGAGCCCTAAACAAGCATCTTCCACTATATCCCATTATGACTTTGTTATTGGGCTTAATCATATTCCTAGTAAACAATAAAATGTATGATCATATTAACATCTTTTAGATCATATCAGTAAACATATCTGCTAATATGGAAAAGTAATACCCAAAGCTTTCAAATGAAACTAATGTGTTATTTCTGCCAGTTGGCATATGTTTAGTTCTGCTTTAGTGTTAAAATTAGCCTTCAAAATTTGTCCTGGCTGTAATGAAATGGGTGCAATAAAATCTTTTTTAGAGTTTTATAATGCATCTCAAGAAAAAAAGATAATTGCACTAAATGCTAAAGGCCCAAATCAATTGTCTTTAGTAGAATATTTGACTTTTTAATCATTAACATAAGAGTCAGAAATGTAACAAAGTAAAGGAGATCACTTTTTCAGAGGCAGAAAAAAGAAAAATAAATAAATATTCTTCTCAAATAGTGAACTCTACAATAAGATATTTTCAGCTAAAAGATAAGACACATTAGTCTTCAAATTGTGTCCTGGTTTTGAATGTCTCCAGAGAAGGAGACTCCACCACCTCTCTGGACAGTCTGTTCCAGGTGCTCTGCCACCCTCAAAGTGAAGAAGTTCCTCCTTACGTTTAGGTGTAACTTCTTATATGCAAGTTTTTTCCCATTTCCTCTTGTCCTGTCACTGGACACCACTGAAAAAAGGCTGGCCCCATACTCCTGACAGTCACTCTTTAAGAATTTATATGTGTTGATCAGATACCCCCTCAGCATTCTCTTCTCCAAACTAAAAAGACCCAAGTCCCTCAGCCTTTCCTTGCAAGAGAAATGCTCCAGGGCCCAAATCATCTTTGTGGTCATTTGCTGTATACTCTCCAGCAGTTCCCTGTCTTTCTTGAACGGGGGAGCCCAGAACGGACACAGTACTCCAGATGGGGTCTCACCAGGGCAGGATGACCTCCCTTGGCCTGCTGGTCACACTCGTCCTGATGCACCCCAGGATGCCATTGGCCTTCTTGGCCACAAGGGCACATTGCTGGCTCATGGTCTCCCTGTTGTCCACTAACACTCCCAGGACTTTTTCGCCAGGGCTGCCCTCCAGCAGGTCAGCCCCCAACCTGTACTGTTGTATCAGGTTATTCCTGCCCAGGTGCAGCATTCTACGCTTCCCCTTGTTGAATTTCACCAGGTTCCTCTCTGCCCAACTCTCCACCCTGGCCAAGTCTCACTGTATGGTGGCACAGCCTTCTGGTGTGTCAGCTACACCTCCCAGTTTTGCATCGTCAGCAAACTTGCCGAGGGGACATTCCATCCCTTCGTCCAGGTCATTGATAAAAGTATTGAAGAGGACCGGACCAAGTACTGATCCCTGGGGAACACTATTTGATACAGACCTCCAACTAGATTCTCTGTCACTAATCACGACCTTCTGAGCTCTGTCTTTGAGCCAGTTTTCAGTCCACCTCACTTAGGAAGTCCACACTTCCGAAGCTTACCTATGAGGATGCTGTGGGATACTGTATCAAAAGCCTTGCTGAAGTCAAGGTAGACAACATCCACAGAATCATACAGTAGTGCAACTATTGCAGAATAAAAATAGAGGGGAGGAAAAGTAATGTAGTGAGAATACTTGCTGCCTGTCTCAATTTGGTGGAATGTGTTTTCTGATTATTAATTTTTAAACAATTTTTCTTGTTTTCTGTTGATTTTTCATTTTCGCTTGACAGCTGTCTGTCATCCGACAAGGACTCCCTGCTATACATTGGCCCTGTGCTAAAGAAAGAAGCTGCCTTTCTCCTCGGTCTGATCAGAGTGTTTGAAATCTCTATTCAGAGTTTACCAGGCAGAAGTAGAGCTCAAAAAGCATAACACGCTCCGTACCAGAAATCCATTGAACATCAAGTCTCCTGTGTACAAGGAACTGAAGGTGAGAGCAACCAAGTGCATGGGGATAATGCCATAAATGTGCTATCAACATGGTCATGGGTTGGTGATCTGCAGGTGTGACACTGGGGTTAAGCAGGACTGCTAAATATTGCTGAGAAATGAAAACCAGAGTCTCTCACCACTGGTAACAACTCCAGAGTTATTTGAACATTTGAGAAAAAAAAAAGGATAAATTATTTTAAAGAATGTTGGAGTTGCTGTCTGTTCAGGAAAAAAGTAGTATTCATCTCAAAATCAGACACATCTCTTTGTTACCAACGTACAGCTTAGAAAGGCTTTGTATCTTTTCATTATCTAATGTGATCCCACAACCTGTCCAATTAGTCTGTGTCTATGTAGGCCGACAAAGACCTGATATCTGAATGAATTCCAGGAGATATAAATGTAAGGAAGAGAATTTAAGATTCTATATCAAAATGGAGCAATGAACACAACTACTAGCTATCGTCCTCAGTAAGATCTATTATATATAGCTCTCATATCAGCTTTTTTGTCCAATAAACCAAATTTTTAACAAGTTTATTACAGCTCTGGTATCAAATGTTTAATCATATCTGCACAGGTGAGCTACTGGATCCAGAGAGAGGCACTGCACCCCTTGGGCTAGCTCAGACTGACTATTGAATTAAATGGGTAATTTCAAACATCTCTGGTGTCCTTCCTCTCCTAAGACAAAAGTGGCATTCAACATTATACACCTGTTTTTGAAAGTGCCAATAGGATTGTGTTTGCCCAATGTCACTGCAACTTTTTATGTATCATCTAAAAGTAAGATCAGATATAGTGGGTGTAAAACATAAATAGGCTTTGCCTTAGTGTAGCTATCTAAAGGTAATGCTAAGTCCCAATTCAGTACTCACCTGATCATATGTCACTTACAAAAGCCCTATAGTTTTCACCCGTTACACTGGAAAGGTCTTAATTGTGATGCTTTGTCACACGGGTTTTGATGCTGAACTTCTGCAAACAAACCTGGGTAAATAATGGCTAGGGTTTAATTCTCTCCCTTATTTTCTCTACAACAATAAGCCTCAAGAGGTCTTTGCTGATTCAGCTCCACATGATTTTAAGATGAAATTTCCCCCAGCAAAGCAGGGAATATACAGTTATTTGGAAAGCACGTCTGCTGAATTGCTTACATTCATCTCTTGTGACTGGGAGGGTTTCCAGCTCTGTTGGTACTCCTGGATTTATGCCATGGAAGGAAAATTACTCATACACATGCCCTTTACTCTTGTCTACAGTATATGTAACGGGACTGCAAACAAAGAACTTTGTCACAATGTCCCACATTCTTCTATTTCTCTTCAGAAGATCTGTTAATTTTCTCTCAAGCCCAAATACATGTACTATATTCTCATGTGCATCCTTCTTAAAGGAGGCTTTGCTTTTATTGACAAGACAAGGATGCCACGAGAAATAACTATTTTATTTTGTTACTGTGGTGGCTGAGATTGTGGCCCCCTGACTCTGTGTAGCTTAACATAAAATAAAACTCCGCATTTTAACATTGGATGAATGAGAAGCTTCTGTTCCATCTGTGAAGAAGTAAATGCATAAATCTTCTGAACTCCTGCAGTAGTAACTAAACCAAGCTATGATGGAGTGGCAGTTCTGATGCTTTGTAATGGTGTATACTATGACCTCTGTGTTATTTAAATGTACTTGCTATGATTCCTGTATTTTTCTAGCAGCTTTTAGGTCTGTGGTGGCAGCTTCTTGAACGACCTTGCTTGCTCTTTTGGCTGCCTACGCTGCTGACTGCTGTGCTGTTTGTAGCAAAGCCTGCAGTCCTAGTGACAGATTTCTAGCACAGATTTCTGATTTACTCGTTTGCCCTTCTGGGTATCTCTGTCTTTCATTCTCTCTGATTCAGAAAGGTTGAGGGGGGAGTACTGAATACATGATTTTGACTAACTTCAGCTCTGCTAATGCTTCACAAAACAAAAATATGGAGTTATTTTTATAATGCAGGAATATAGAACATTTTCTCCTTGTAGCTAAGGAGATTTCATATGGTGTTTTGAAATAAAAGGCTTTTCTTAACCTGCCAGAACTTAGTAATTAAACACAACCAAGGTCATATTCCCAGAATGTAAAAAATGAACATTTTAATAAAATATGTACTGAGGGAAAAAAACAAACCAGCAATAGCTTTATTGCAGTATGAACTAAAGTTCTGATGAAACTGGTATGTATATATGTAACAGAATAATATATAAAATCCTCAGATATACTTTTTCCATATGCACATCTTTTTATTTATATGTGCATATAAAGCAAGAGTTTAACATCAGGATAGGTTATGCATGTGCTATTATCACTAACTTTAACATTGTGCATTTGTAGGCAGAGATATATTGTAGGGGTATATTACAGTGGGGTTTTACTCAGAACTAGCATTTAACTAAGAGTCGATTGTCTCTGTTAATACAGGATGGGTTGCAGTACAGCTGAATAGGCACCAAAAAATCCAGGATTTCTCTGAGTTACCAGCAGGCATAACATGAAAGAAAAAGCACGTTAAGAACAGGACTGAGTCCTCTTTCCTCCCTCAGTACAGATGATGTAGATTCTAGGGTCAGCTGAGTGACACGGTTGTAAGTTAGATGGGTTTTTAGTTTTACTTCTGGAAAGATTTTGAATCTCTTCCTGTTATGTATAACCCCAAAGTAGGAATTGTCTTAGAATGGCCACTAGTTAACAGGCTTAGATTTAACAGTGTGTTAAGGCAGGTCTTCATATGTGCACACATGAACTGACATAGCATATATAGGAAGAGATCTTTGTGTATATGTGTTTGTAGATATGTATGATGCATTGTGTGCTCAGCTTGTCGTTCAGAACTAGTCAAAGGGAGAAATTAATTTTATTCGTTTCCTCCCACCCCAAAAAATGGCTGCCAAGAATCTAAGAATGTAGTGATGAAATATGATATAGAAAATTAAGTTCTCTGGCATAAACTTCACCCTGGGTGTAGGCTTCAATATCAGATACACAACAGCACTCTGGATTATAAAATTGTAATCACCCTTACTTCAGTTACCATTTATTATTTTAATTTTATGGCAATCCTTTAATGGGGAAAAAAATAAGAAACTCATATGTCAAATCATTCAATTACTTTTATGTACTTCTATTTCTAAGGAGAATTCCCTTAAATGTCCATTTTTTGCTTATTTATATTTTGCAAAAGAATGCACAAACTCTAGATAATTATGTAGAATCCTTCATTAGCTCTAGAAGTTCCAGAGTCTGGTGCCAAAAAGCTGGAATTTCCTCCAAGATTGGGGCTTTTTTAACATAATGATTTCGCTACCTAACAAACCTTGAACCATTTAGCATGGGAAGCATTCTTGTTTTTTCAGATAATGAAAATTCATCTGTAGTATTTTTTCCATAGCTCTGTAATGAGACTTGCAGAAACAGGACTCAAAGAAATAGAATGAATAAATCAAATTGTATGGAAAAAACCTCAAGGGTCTGACGGTAGAAATGACAAACAACAGGGAGCTCTGCAGTTTTTCTCATTGTCAGTTGAAACCCATGTCTTTCTGTGCTACTTAGGCGAGTATTTTTGGACAATATCTTCTCATCATTGTATTGCCAGTGCAGACTGGGAACCCTAAGAGGAGATGTTTAAAAGCCTCCAAGGTTTGCTTTGAGGAGTGTACTGGAAAAGTTGTGAATGAAGAAAGAGATTGCATTCACTGAGGCTCCTATGAGGTATTTACGTTATAGGTCATAGTTTTGCACCTTGCAAAATGATTTATAAATGCAAAAATGCTTGTAACAGACTTGTCAGATAGAGGATCAATGTCTTCAGGCTTGTGAATGCTGGAGGACTCCTCCCTAGGAAGGGAGCAGAGCTAATGCAGCTTAATCAGGTCTGGTGGCTGGTACTTATCTGTGGTTTATCTTCAGTGCAGAGACAGTTTGCCAGGACAAATGCCAATGAAGAAGCATAAGCTTTTGTTTCCTGCAGCTCTGCACAATCACTCTCTGCTTTAATGAGTCTGAGCTGAAATATAACTGAATCTTAATGTCAAGCAATTTCTTCACTCGATCAGAAAGGTTGGGAAAAGTGGGGGGTAGAATGATGCTTCCATATGTTCATGGCGTGTAACAGAATTGTTCAACTGTGTTTTAGGGGAGGTGACTAGGGTGAAAATTAGAATGAAATGACCCAGAGCTATAGAAGAATGAGCTCCGAGCACTTTGAAGATGGCAGGTCTGGCCACGCTTCCCACACCTTGCCCCGTGCTCGGGATGCACAGGGCTGTCTCTCCTCCAGGGAAAGGGAGATGACGGGCTGCTGGCAGCTGGAGTTGCTGTGTCTGGCTGTGTCTGGCTGGCTGCTCCACAGGTCACCAACATCAGGGGCATCTGGGAGTATTTTGATCTATAGACTATTTTTATAAGACATAGCCGAGCAGTTTTTACATGTATTTGTATAAGTATATGCAAAAATGAGGGTGTTCTATTACTGCACCAGTTATTTTGCTGCTTGGGCTATAAGCCATCTTAGGTAGCTGCACGGTAACAATTATCATTTATGCTTAATATTCAATATTGCTACTGAAAACTTTCTTTTCAGCAGCATTTAACTTTTTATGTGAGGTCAAATTCCATGAGGGGATACAAGAAAATTTGCCTCTGTTAAAACCAGTAGGAACAAAGAAAATCAACCAAAGGCTTGAGTTTTGCATGTCAATAGAGATGTGTTGGTTTGCACGGGGATTTTATCTGAATTCATGCCACTAGAAATCCAATTCAATTTTTTTTTGTAGTTTTGATGCTCAAATAAAGTGAAGTTGCATATACAGTTGTATTTATACTAGAATATATATAATTTTTC
Organism: Gallinago jamesoni; assembly: GCA_025769975.1. Taxonomy (NCBI): domain Eukaryota; kingdom Metazoa; phylum Chordata; class Aves; order Charadriiformes; family Scolopacidae; genus Gallinago; species Gallinago jamesoni. Next base: position 23,209,950 of record JAOQGH010000077.1, on the reverse strand, counting down.
ACAAGTTAACATTTTGGTGATATTTCATTTAGTTCTTTGCTTTTAAGTCGGGTCTGAACTCCACTTGAAAAAACGCAGTTTTATGCATCTGCCACTATCTTTATTTTCATGTATTCAATATTCTGAGTAGTAAAACAGACGTTTCATATCCATAGTGCTGCAGTTTAGCCAGAAATTTTAAACTTAAAAATCCCAATACTTCCTATTAATCTTTAGTTAACAAAAAGTAAAAATTGAAAGTTGCTGTTTTAGTTGTGTCCATTGCTGGAAACTGCTTTATGCATGCAGCAAGATTTCTTATCGAAAAACACTTCAAGTGACTAATCAGCTTACCTACATTATAGATACATGTAACTTATTCTGAGTTAGTTAATCAAACTAATGATTTTATAATATTTATTTAAAATTGAAATTTTTATAGCATTCTTAAAGATGCAGAGGTTTGTATCATCTGTAACACCATTCATGACTAGAAAATGAGGCAAACTTTCTGTAAGTAGTTTGATAGATCTGTAAATAGAGTATTTTTCTTAGAGTCAGAACAGAATTCACAACAGAATCACCTCGAGTACTGTGTCCAGTTTTGGGCCCCCTACCACAAGAAGGACATTGAGGTGCTGGAGCAGGTCCAGAGAAGGGCAACGAAGCTGGTGAGGGGTCTGGAGCACAAGTCTTATGAGGAGAGGTTGAGGGAGCTGGGGTTGTTCAGTCTGGGGAAGAGGAGACTGAGGGGAGACCTCATCGCTCTCTACAACTCCCTGAAAGGAGGCTGTAGAGAGGCGGGGGTCGGTCTCTTCTCCCAGGTCACAGATGATGGGACAAGGGGTAATGGCTTCAAGTTACGCCAGGGGAGGTTCAGGTTAGATATCAGGAAATATTTCTTTCCTGAAAGGGTTGTCAGGCATTGGAATGGGCTGCCCAGGGAGGTGGTTGAGGCACCCTCCCTGGAGGTATTCAAGAGACGAGTTGACATGGTGCTCGGGGATGTGGATTAGTGTTGGGTGGTGTTTTGTGTGGTGTGGGTGGTTTTTTTTTTGTGGTGGGTTGGTTTTTTTTTATTAGTTGCACTAGATGATCTTAAAAGGTCCCTTCCAACCTAGGTGATTCTGTGATTCTGTGATTCTGTAATTGTATATGATATTTCATATACTGCCTGAAAGCCAAGCCAATCAATGCAAATACAGAAGCCTGGTTAAGGATGGAAGAGTATTTCTGTGTTTGTTCGGTTGATTGTACACTGAGATTAGTTTTAACATTTTTTTTAAATTGGAAAACAGGGTTTGGGTGGGTTTTTTTTTCTGTTTGGTTGTTGATTTTGTTCTGTTGTTGTTTTGGTTTGGATCAAGAAATGCAAGTTTGATACTTAAGATTATGTGTGTTTACTACTGGCTTAAAAAACTTACATACTTATGCTTTTCAGTATTCATTTGTTTTGTTCAGCAGAAACACATAGATTGTCCCTAGTAGGTGTGTACATAGAAAGTTTCTTTTCCTTTCTCCTTCTCCTTTCTTCCTTTTTCCCCTCTTCTAAACCACTTCATCCTGCTGTTCTCACTCCTTGCTTTTCATTTCAGTTTAAACCAAAGTGCCCCAAAGTAGTGGAACAGCCTCTCTGGGTAGCGTTGCCAGACACACAAGCAAAAGGAAAACCTGTGATTGTGACCACTTTGTGACTTGATAATATTAAAGGCTTTGGGATTTTAGATTAAAAAAAATCTCCAAACTATTCAGAATGCACAATTCGGGCTTTAAAGCTTAACATGAATATGTACATATTCTTACTGCAGCTGGAGCAGAAAATATCACTTGTCTTTTTGTTTTTCTTCTTTTTGCAAGCAAAAGAATTTAAAATAATAATGTCATAGAGGAGCAGCCGGCCTTTTTTTAAAAATTAACTTGGACACTGAGAAGTTCCAAGATATGTCTCTAATATTCCTCCTATAAAGCAGTTTAATAAGATGTCATAATTAACATGTAAAATTAGATTTATTGTATCAAGAGGCAAAATAACCTTATTACACACAAAACTTCAGCTTCCCTAATATATAATCCAGTAGTTTAATTTGTAAACCTGATTATTGCTCTTAAAAGAGTTCATTAGTACCTCAGAGCCCTATAAGATGTTTGAATGATACTTGTTATAATTAATACTTAGTCTTTAATACTGTTTAGAGTTTCCCAAACTTTCAAAATGGTTCTTGTAATTGCTTTTTTAAAATTTGCCAACTGTGCGAACTTCAACACTACAAGGACAGTGGGACTTCACAGATGCAATATGTCACTGCATTGACTAACTATTTGTATTCTCCCATAACAAAAGGTTTGAATACCCTTTCTGAACAGCATTGCTTCCTCCCATTCACAGGTATTATTCCTGTATCCATACTTATGTCATTTAATGAAACTATGGGCATGGACTCGTTTCCTGATCTCCAGGAAACAACATGGGAGCATAAATTATGATTCTTCACTGAATTTCAGGGAGTGTAAAAAAATCTACAGAAAGCACGGTCCAAAATATTAAGTGATAGGGGAAGGAATGTAGCAACTATGTCTTACCAAGATTAACAGTTCAAGTGTGCTTCGCATCGGTAGTATTAGTACACTCCAGTTTTAAAATTCCAGAATGCACTGACTCTAGCTATGAATACTTGTTGTATGCTCAGCATGAAAGTCTGAGTTTAAGAGTTGCCAGATCTTAACTACCAGCTCTAGTGAATAGGGAACAAACAAACTCCTATTAGTGAGTCTGCTGCTCTGCTCCTGCAGCTTCAAAGTGTTGTGGGGTTTTGTTTTTTTTTGTGGCTCCCTGCCTTTCTGCTTGCTCTGCTCATTAAGAACTGCACATCAGCAAATCGTTATGCCTTTGCCTCCACTGTCTTCCAGGCTGGAGTTATCATGCCCTCCAACTGCTGAGAGTCTTACTGCTTCTGGATTGGATTGATTAGTATGGAACAGCAGTGCTTCCCTGCAGTGCTCGTGTTTCATGGCATCATTGGAACAACTGACAAAATGATCAAAATGATATGGCCGAACAACATGCAAATACTTTAAGGAATATTGATCACTTGATGCTAGATGCAATTGATGCCCTTGTGATACATATTAAATCTCATATGGAAGGTGTGTGTAGAGACAATGGAGTTGTCTCCTCCGAGGCAAGATGAAGGGGCAAAGTCTGAGGGGATGCCATGGTTCCTGCCAGAACAAAGGATATGGTCTGACCATGTATATTTTGGATGCTGATCATGTATATTTTGGATGAGTATTCAAAAAGTCCTGGTCTCGATCATAAAGGTGAAGTTTCCCCATTAGCACAGTGAAGAAGTATAGAAAGTCTTTTTCACAACTAGATGACTTAGGGACTGAATTTCCACTTGAGATGATGTGAAATTGGGAGGGAAAAATAGGTGCCAAATCCTTGCTATTCCAGTGGGGGTTCTCATCCTGTAGGTTTGGCATTAGGAATTAAACACTGTGGAATTGTTATCTTTTGTTGCTGCACAAAGCACATGAAAAATGGACATAATTTAAAAGAAAATTAAATTTTGAATTATTTTTATTTTAACAATAAAGGATTAATTAATACAATTTGAAATTTATACAACAGTGGCCAAAGTGTATTTTCAAATTTCACAGTTAAATGCTTTACTTGTGCATCAACATAAGACCACAAAGCTTGCCTCACAATTTGGGTATTGTGGGGCTTTTATCTGAAACCTCCAAGCTTTCTGAGGTTCAGTCTTCACTGGTTTTGATAGCAGAAGACCAAATAACTCTTTCAGTATGGCTTGAAATAGCCACAACTGATTAGAAAATGCTCATAGGTTCTAAATATTGTTAGATCTTTACAGTAGATTATCCCAAATTATAGCTAACTCAGTGGTTTTATTCAGCACCTGACAGAAACACTTTACTTTCAGGTTTAGCATAAGACCTTAGGTATCTTTTTGCCTGCTGCTTTTGTTTTCCTTTGCTTGGATAGAGGCATTCTGAGAGGTCAATGTAGCAGTCAACATCATCTCTGCTTAGCAGGGAACTGGACTTGGAGATCAACTCTTGTTCAGTGTCTTGGAAGTGATCCTGTAGAATATATAGTTATTCTTCCTGTTATTCTATTAAGTAAATTCTCATTAAGATATGCATTCTATTTTCATTATGGTGTACAGGAAGTCTGATAGAAGCAGGAATGCACCCTAGGTGTTTTATATGATTTTATATAGAGATGTTCATAAGGTCTGCATCAAATAAGCCACAGGACTATTGACTATCTCACCACTATGGTGGTGAGAATCAGTGTACTTGAATTGATAGTAGTAACACCTTTCCATAGTGTATGCTGTCAGTACAGCACTGCCATTATGCCAGCTTGAGTGCTCACTGCCGCTGTATCTTTTTTCCTCTAACTCTCTTATTCCCAAGATGATAGAAGCAGCCACATTCAAAAGCTCTTATCTCCAGTCTGCAGATGGAGAAGAGAAGCGTGAGGTAGGCTAAGGGTGACATTTTCAACAGAGATGGGTAAGTTACTTAGGTGCCTAACTCCTATTTCAGAAGTGATACAAGGCCTTTTTAAAGCAGCTGTTCTGTTCACAAGAAACTAATCTACTTAGTTACTGCAGGAAACATGCAGCTTAATATTAATCATACAACAAAGAGGATGAAGGAGAAAGTTCCACAGAATAGACAGGAAACAAGAGACAGGGAAGAACTTAGCTCTATCCCTTATCTCTTTGGGCAACTGGCTGACTCTGTGTCGACCTGTTTCTTATTCCCAGTTTAGAAATGAAAAGATACATTTTTAAAGCTACAAGGATGTCTTTTTTTTTTTTTTTATCTCAGTTGGGAAGAGTTGCTCTCTCTTACCTTACCTTTCACTCTCTCAGTCCCTCAGCTCCCAGTGTCTGGTGTTCCCAGAAGGATGAAATCCTCCTGACTTCTCTTCCTTCAGAAAATATTTAGGAAAAGAAAGGGACTCTTGCACTCCATGTCACTTCAGAAGCAAACCATGTCCTGATGTTTTCTTATAGTTCAGACATTGGTGTTATCATCTTTCAATAGCAAGGATCCAGTTTGCTCCAGAATGGTACATGGTCTACTGGAGGGCAGAGAGGTCTTGAAACATACAATATATGTCAGGTTCTTTTGTCTTAACTCTTTCTTTGGAGTGATCTATACAGACTGATTTTGAAAAGCTTGTTTTACAGCTCTTTTATCATCCTTGCTTAGATTAAAACTGAACAAGTTCTTGTCTTCCTTTCCATCCAAAGCTGAAGGTTTGGTCTAGTCAGAGCTTATAGAGTTAGACAGCAACTAAAATGATTGCTTTGTCAAGTTGCTTTTAATAATTTCTTCACCACCCTCTTAAAAAAAATATCTAGGATCTGGGTCTTTTGATGGAATCAAGATGTTAGATAACGTTTTTTTCCATTCTTGTTTCAGAGGATCTTTGAAATCTGGAGTAGTGCCTGTGACTGGATCTGCAGAAGAGCCTGTTTAAGAGTCTGAGCTCTTTGTTGGAGGGAGCATTGCTTGTCAAGATCTTTCTGTGCCCTTCTAACCCCTTTGAACGTGCACCTGCTCTAATAAGAACATTTGCCATTTAAACAGACATACAGAGACTATCTCGTGGCAGAATTCAGGCATTCACAAGCAGGAAGGGTCACCAGGCTTATAAGCTTTTTCTGCCATATGTAACACTGCTCATATCTCTTTGCTGCTTTTTCCAGGTCTGCTCTGTATATTTATTGACTATGGAATTCACACAAAAAACTGCTGGGTAGCTGAAGTGCAGATAGCTCAGCCTGTTTTGTGAGTGAAAGCTGACTTCTGTGCCCCACAGTCTACATTCATTTTCTAAATCTATTTCTGTACTCCTGACCTTGCCCTAGCATCATACAGTGCATGTTGCTGCCTTTGAGACATGTTAGGATCCCATCTAGCTGTAACAGAGGAAATGTAATTACAAGTGCCTAGTTATGATCTTCTGTGAATAATACAATCTCTCTAAGACGAGCACAGAACTACATTAGTTTAGGTGAAAGGAGTGAATCTGTACTGCCATAGTGCTGCCTAGTCTTACTGTGGCTTAATCGTTTGAGTTTTAGGTAAAAGCTGAGTACTGCGCACAGCCAGCTGCTTTGGCTGACTTCATAGCTCAGTCTTACCAGTCATATAAGACATGTCAAGCTGGTAAAAGGGATTTCAGGGAAGTCTCAAAATGATTGGTTTGTGCTTGATTTTTACTTTTTATTTTTTAGGTTTGCTGCAGCTAGGAAAAGCACTAGCTAGAAAGATGAAAATATACCTAACTAAACACTTTTTGCTATTTTTCTTATTACACTCCAAAACTGCCTCAGCTTTATGGGATGAACAACACAATATTCATTCTTTGCCCAGATTTGTATATGCCAAGTTGTGCTCTACACAACTGACATTCATTCAGATGTCACATGCTTGTCTTTCATAGAAATAATTTTCATCTTTTCTTTGGTCCGATAGCCTAAGTCTATGCTTTAGTTTCAAAGAAGCACCCAAATTTTTTGACACTGAGTCCTAGCTACCTTCAGTTTTTGCAGTCATTCTCTAATAACAGCAGATACTCAGTGTCACTTTTGGTTGAGATGAGAGTATTGTCAGTCCCCACTTAGGAGGCTGGATAGGCCTTATCTTTTCCATGTGACTCCTTATAAAAAGGGAGTCTCCATTTTCTTTATAGCCACCCTTTAAATACTGGAATGTGGTGATGAGGTCTCCTCTAAGCCTTCTTTTCTCAAGGCTGAACAAACCCAGTTCTCTCAGCCTTTCCTCATATGGCAAGCTTCATCATCTTGGTGGCCCTTCTCTGGACCCTCTCCAGCCTCCTGAGTGGGGACCAAAACTGAAGACAGTATTCCAGGTGTTGACTGAGAAGCACTGAGCAGAGTAGGATAATCGCTGCTTTATCTCTGCTGATGATGCCCTTGTTGATGCAACTCAGCACCCTGTTGGCTTTCTTTGCTGCAGCAGCACACTCTTCACTCATAGTGAGCTTGTTGTCCACCAGAACCCCAGGTCAGTCCCTTTCCACAGAGCTGATCCCCAACTGGGTATATCCCAGTCTGTGCTGCACAACCAGGCTGTGCTGCTATGCCTCCAACCCTTCTTTAGAGCTGAATATACATCCAGGAATCCTTGAATGCTGGTACTTTCGTAGGGTCTAAGGTAAAAATTTCCTATTGATTTTGTTTCTCATAATAATTTTGCTTAATAGCACAATATTTTTGCTTTCGGTGTGTCTGTTTTACAAGAATCAAGAGGACCTGCTCGGTGAGTCATTACTCTATTCACAAATGCTTCCTGCTTTGTCCACATATTGCTTCCTGCTTCTAGCCTAATTGCAAATAGCAGAAGCTCTTGTACCTGTATCCATCATTCCTCTGGTATCAGTAAGAGCCTACCTTATACCCCTTTAACATCTGGAATATATCAACTCCTTCATCTTTCAGCTTTGAGAGGTAAAATACTGAGAGCTTTTTTTTCACTTTTAAACCCTTGCATTCATACCTTCAGCTAGAAATATTCTTTGATGTGTATTTTAGCATTTTCCAGCTAAATGCCCTTGCTTAAGGCATTTAGTTATTTTTGATGTTTAGACATTTTAATTTAAATAACTTATTGGATGTTAACTCTTCTGTGACAGAAACACACATTAGGATCCAGGGCCCTTTTTATTATACTTTTGCCTTTTCATTTCTTCGAATGAGCTGTTCTTGGTGCGTGGGTGCAAATCTTGTTATTCAGTGCCTACAGTGTTGCTTTTAATCATTCTGCTTTAAACCGTCTGCAGCACTCCCATTTTTGTTTACAGATGCAAAGAGGTGCCTGAGCTCTTAACTTCTGCTGCATGAGAGCCTAAGGAGGTCGTAAAACTCAAACATGTACTGTGCCTTCAAAAATCTGACCACAAGTGCCTGTGGCCCACTGAACAGCAACCCTATGCTTCTGAAAAAAGTGACAGTGTATCTACATTTTATGTTAATAAAACATGAGCACTTTACCTAGGATCATTTGGCCATGACAGAAGGAATATTCCTTTAATGCTGGTGCTGATATGCATGTGACTGTCTGTCAGAAGGCCATGATCACTCTAGGTAACTGCAGGGTATTTGTAAAGAATAATAGGTGCTTTCAGAGATGACTGAACCCTCTTAGCGTCTCAATTGCCTTCTGGGTATTGGCTCTGCACGTTGACTAGGGAGGAACCAATGCTCCTGTATTTTGAAATCTCAGTCACATGCTTAGACTTAGCTGGGATAAAGTCAGACCTAACAAATTTATCCAAGTTTGGAAATCCAAATGTGATGTTTGGAGATTAATTTGGAGGGAAATAAATACCCATTCAGGAATGTGTTCACCACCATATTGTAAATATTAAGCTTTTGTATGATAAATCCTGAATCTGAAGTAGTTTTTTTAATGTTCCTTGTTAATAAGTTATTGCACACTACTACAGCAGTATGTAATGCAGTTAATAGTTTTGTTTTGTTTTTCCAGATATAAATAACTGCCTCCATTAAATTGCATACATGGTTCTGATACAATTCACTGCAAAAAAATCCCTGAGAAAATACTTGACTGACCAGACAGATTGCTTTCCAGTGATATGATGTCAGTCTCCCGAGGAACAAGACTTTTGACTGATAGCTAGGGAACATTCCCATACTATCAAATAGTTGACACATTGTCACATGAAAAAGAATAAGGAAAAAAGTTGCAAAAATTATCCTAAGTAGATTTTAAGAACAAGCATCAAGTTTGGGAGGGGATAGAAGCAGAGCAAACAATAAATAAATCTAAGTGCTGAACAACATGGTTAGGTTTCTCTACTGATAAAGTACTGTAGAAAGGATTTTGTTGTGCATTAATTTTCTTTCAATTGTCAGGATTTTTATAAAGAGACAAAAATGTGATAAAAGTGGTAGTTTCAGAAGTTTACTGTCTAGTTTTTCATCCAAGATTATGTTTAAAAAAGATATTTACATGTATATAAAATATGCAAAATACTTTAAAAATGCAAAGGGTGTGTATTCCAGATGTTGCAATATTACAGTAATTTGTAGACAGCCTTGCCAATTACTTGTGTCTTCTTTCCCCTTTCAGAAGAGAAATATAAAAGAGAGAAAACAGCTGAGAATCATAGAATCATTGAATCATCTGGGCCGGAAGGGACCTTCAAAGGTCATCTAGTCCAGCCCCCCTGCAGTCACAGGGACACCCCCAACTA
>JAOQGH010000077.1:23172715-23191039 GCA_025769975.1 Gallinago jamesoni | reverse complement strand
TTTGTTTTGTTGTTGTTGGTTTTTTTTTTTTTTATATGGTTGAACTCGATGATCTCAAAGGTCCCTTCCAACCACTAAGATTCTGTGATTCTGTGACTTTAATGACTACATGTTGTCATAACTGAATTTGAGACTTTAAGCACTAGATTAGCATTAGTGCTTTTAAAAATAATTTCAGGAGTACTGAGAAACCAGAGCAGAGAAAAGTTCAGGTTTTTTAGAGGCGAATCCTTTGCTCCTCCTATTATACCCATCATGGCAGTACGCCAAGGCACGGTAAGCTGGAGACAGTGGCTTAGTGATTGAGGGTCAAAACTGCAGCAAGCTGACAGGCAGCCTCTGACGGATGCTGTCAGGGATGACAACACACAGTGGATTTTCAGCTTTGGCTGTAACAGTCAGTGGGGAGCTGCACCGGGCTGGCAGCGGCTCATGGCTGCCAGCTCGTCACTGCCAGGGGAAGCAAGATTTTGCCTAATCACATCAATGTGATAGACAGCCGTGATACTGCAGGGTTCCTTCCCTCAGTGTGTGCTGGGAAGAGCTAATGTGGAGATATGTTAAATTTATCTGACCTGCAAATAGACAGTGAGGCTGAGGAGGGAAATCAGTGGTGAAGTAAAATGCTGTGTCTGCTGTGTTGTGTTGAAAATGTTTAAATATTCATTATGTGTGGCTAGTATTTGATGTTACTAATTGAGACCTTCGCGATTTTTACCTATTTTTCTCCTGTAAATTCTTTGTGCTCAATATAGATGGAATATACCATATATTATGGAAAGAAAAGGCTTTCTAATACCCAGTCTGGCTTTTTAACTACAGTAGGGAAGTCGATGAGTGGAAACACTTGAGTTTTTGACTGATTCTTAACTGTTTTCAGAAGTCAAAATAAGGAATCATAAAATATGGGGGAAGGAAAATGCCATCCCAGTGCAAGGAACACAAGAAGATTATCAAGAATGACTGCACCTCTCTCACTATTCTGATCCCAAGGGACTCATCAAGCAATGAACCCACAGCCTTGTAAGTGATAGTATACACATACTTATGGTATCACAATCACAACCTACCATATTCCCCTTGCCTGATCTTAGGAATTGATTAAATAACACTATCTGTTCGGAGCTTTCTGTCCTAACATCCAAGCAGGGGTCCTACAGATGTTGTCTGTCTTTGAATGTCAGTTCCTTGGCTCTCTTCTCCCAAGGAACAAGCAATAAGACAAGAGGTAATGGCCTCAGATTGCACCGGGGGAGGTTTAGACTGGCTATTAGGAAAAATTTCTTCACTGAAAAGGTTGTCAAACATAGGAACAGGCTGCCCAGGGAAGTGGTGGAGTTGCCATCTCTGGAGGTATTTAAAAGATGGGTAAATGTGGTGCTTAGGGACATGGTTTAATGGACTTGATAGTGCTAGGTTAACAGTTGGACTTGATGATCTTAAAGGTCCATTCCAACCTAAATGATTCTATGATTTCCTTGTACCTCTTCCCAGAAAGGACAGTGATGCTTTTGAAATTCCAAATGCAGAAAGAATCTGGATGTTAGTTTTAATACTGTCAGAAATGATATCTTGTGAGATTCTTCATGTGGTCACAGAAGAGGAGTTCATTTCCAGTTGGCTGTTTTCTGATATCCCAGCTCTGCAGTTCTCTGCTGCATTATATTCTTGAAGCACTATAGGGTTGTCTTGCCATCTGGTTTCCAAGGATCTGAATAAGTAATCATTCACTAAAAGTTCATATTGTACAAAGCATTGCCTGAAGTAATCCTTGACTCTAAGCATTAAATCATTCCCTCCAAAAGGAGTACATACACACACATTGAACAATACAGATGTAGAGAACTCTAATAGAAAGACTGAGATCGGTGTGAATAGGGAATTGATGGGAATCTCTGGGTGTAGAAGCAACCAAAGGGGCAAACAGTAGGAAAGAGGCTCTCAGAATGGCTCTTGTTAACCCACCAGCGTTGGCACACCTTCAAGACCCCAGTGCATCTAACCTGCAGTTTCATCAGGCACATAGCTTTGGAGACCAAAGGCAGTGACGACTCCTTATGAGACTAGAAGTGGAGACAGCCCTCATTGTTAGCTCCAGAAGGTCCCAGAAGCACATATCCAAAACCCGAATATTGTCATCAATCTGCAAAAAACCCGCAGAGATGTGGCAAGAACTCGACAGCTGCCATCCCTTGTCCTCCCTGTCATCACAGTGGATCCTGGACCTCCTGGACAGGAGCACTGGGCTGCCTAGTCCACCTGAGCACCCCTGGACAGACTTCTTGGACATCACAGATGCTGGTGAGTAAAGGACTCCGAGAGCCTGAGTGAAACGTGTTTTTTTTCAGATTTTTAGTTTTAAGATCATCTTTCTCTCCTGTAAAATCTTAGGTGGACGTTTGCTATATTGCTGATACAGTGTTGCAACAGTATTTCCTGTCCAGACATATAAAAAAATAATCTGGAAACTGTCTTACATGTGTTTATTTTACATGTGAAGAATCCATACCAGATCCCCAAAGATCTGATTTAAAGCTCTTCCTTGGGGCCATTAATTCAAGACTTCCCTCTAAGACCCCCTCCTAGCAATTTATTGAATACTTTAAAGTTACATGGTCCAAAAACTTACAGTGGCACATGCACATATAGGTTTATTAAAATGTATATATTCAGTTAGTTCGCTCCAACTTCTGCCTTATTAGCAAAACCCAATTCCCCAAATGCTGAAACAATGACCTTTATATTATAAATTCAAGGATTCATGAAACAGATGGTGGAGACATAAAAAAAAGAAAAAAGAGAAAAAAAAAACAAACCAAACAAAAAACCCCAGCTTGTCCGGCTGCAAGGACCAAAGTATGCATATTAAAATAATCTTGGAAAGCTGGTTGTGTTAGCTAAACCATATGGGTTTAGCTACGTTATTCAGTATCCTTGAGTTGAAATTTATTAACATCTTCTCTTCTGCTATTGACGAATAATATGTAAAAAGCTATCTGATGCTGCCAATGAGACATTTAACATTAGTGAGTATCAGGATGCATAGGATTTGTGCTATTTGTAGGAATTCAGGATTCATACTGGTTTTGAATAGAGATTGTGATACAAAGGGAAAAAAAGTGGTACCAATGTGGCTGAAACTATGGTGCTTAATTGAAGGCAAAAACAGGGGCTATGAGAATGAAGAACTGCCCACTGTAGGAGATGACCAGGTTTGAGACCATTTAAGGAACCTGAAGGTACATAAGTCCATGGGACCTGATGAAATCCATCCACAGGTCCTGAGGGAGCTGATGGATGAAGTTGCTAAGTCGCTTTCCATTATATTTGAGAAGTTGTGGCAGTCTGGTGAAGTTCCTATTGACTGGAAAAGGGGAAACATAACCCTCATTTTCAAAAACAGAAAAAAGGAAGACTCAGATTACTGCAGGCAGTCTCACCTCTGTGCCCAGCAAGACCATGGAGCAGACCCTCCTGGAATCTCTGCTAAGCCACATGAAAAATAAGGTGACTGGCGACAGCCAAAATGGCTTTACCAAGGGCAAGTACATGCCTGATAAATTTGGTGGCCTTCTACGATGTTGCTACAGCACTGGTAGATAAGTGGAGAGCAACTGACATCATCTACTTGGGCTTAAGCGAAGATTTTGACACTGTCCTGCATGACATCCTAGTCTCTAAGCTAGAGAGACATGGATTTGATGGATGGACCACTCAGTGGATAAGGAACTGTCTGGATGGCTGTACTCAAAGGGTGTGTGGCATGGTTGGCATTCTGGAGGGAAGGGATGCCATCCAGATGGACCTGAACGGGCTTGAGAGGTGGGCCCGTGTGAACCACGTGAAGTTCAACCAAGCCAAGTGCAAGGTCCTGCATGTGGGTCAGGGCAATCCCAGGCACAAATACAGGTTGGGCAGAGAATGGATGGAGAAGCAGCTCTGAGGAGAAGGACTTAGCGGGGCTGGTGGATGAGAAGCTCAATATGAACCAACAATGTGCACTGGCAGCCCAGAAAGCCAACTGCATCTTGGGCTGCAGCAGGTTGAAGGAGGTGATTCTAGCCCTCTACTCCACTCTGGTAAGACCCCACCTGGAGTACTGTGTCCAGCTCTGGAGTCCTAAGCCCAGGAAGGACATAGACTGTTGGAACGGGTCCAGTAGAGGGCTACAAAGGTAATCAGAGGGCTGGACCACCTCTCCTATGCAGACAGGGTAAGAGAGTTGGGGTTGCTCAGCCTGGAGAAGAGAAGGCTCTGGGGAGACCTTACAGCAGCCTCCCTGTATCTGAAGGGGGCCTACAGGAGAGATGGGGAGGAATTCACTATCAGAGAGTGGAGTGATAGGAGGAGAGGTAATGGTTTTAAACTGAAAGAGGGGAGATTGATATTAGATATTATAATAGATATTAGAAGAAATTATTATATTAGATATTAGAAGAAATTCTTTACTGTGATGGTGGTGAGACACTGGAACAGGCTGCCTAGAGAAGTTGTGGATGCCCCTTCCCTGGAAGTGTTCAAGACCAGGCTGGATGGGGCTTTGAGAAACTAGACACTTGGTCTAGTGGGAGGTGTCCTTGTCCATGGCAGAGGGTTTGACTTGGTGATCTTTAATGTCCCTTCCAACCTGAACCATTCTATGACTCTACGTAAACAAAAAATCTGTAGACTTGAAGAGACCTGAAGAAAGTTTCAAATGACAGAAAGTTCGTATGTTTTTCCAACCCCATCAGTTGCTCCTGCTAAAAAGTCATGCATTTTTATTAAACTTTGGAAGGAATTAAAAGGGCAAAAATGCCTTAACTGTCATTAATCCATGAGATTCTTTTTCCAAGTCTTGTGGAAGGCTTTTGAACTGCTTTCAGAAAGGATTTCTACTTTATTTTGTCCTTAATCCTGAGTCCAAGGATTTGATTTCGGGTTCTCTTCATTGTCTTTTACCAAAGGTGAGATCTGTGTCCCTGTCCCAATCTCTCCCACCCCCAATGCTTATTTCGCTCATTTTCAGGCCATCTGAACAGAAGTCAGCTCTAGTGTGGTACCTGTCTATTTTTGTTCATATGTTGCTGTGGTAAGCTAGTAATTTCTGCAGAAAAGAGATTGTTTTGGTTTTTGAGTATGGCAGTTTCTAGTCTGTAATATGCAGATATTCAGACTGTGGACCTTGTGCACAAATTTCATGGTCATGCCTGTAGCCATCACAGTTCCCAGATGCTGAGACAGATTCTCGGAAGGAGGATTTACATGTATGTACTTGAGATATGCTAATATGTGGCTATTGCACAATAACAGAATCTAATGCATTGAAAGCCTTAAAAAGTTTAAGTAATACTGGCAATAATATGTAAGACTCCAGACCAGTAGTTTTCTGGGTCTTATTTATCAAGAATTAGAGGATATATTATAGATATTTTATATATAGATTTATTATACACTCCAAATTTGTCTATAGGTTTCTGCTCCTAGGATTTACAACTGAGCACTTCATAAATGATCCCATGCAAATAAATGCAATTAACTGACAGAATTAAGATACTATACAAAAGAATGGAAACCTGGACTGAAATAAAATAGGTGATGGAAAACAGACAGGAGGAATGTGGTAGAAAAAATTCTTAAACTTTTTTCACCTTTTGTTCCTCCCAGCTGGCCTTATCTTCAGGCGTGTTTTTGTCCTGTGTTTGTTTCCTGTTTTCTAAATCCTGGCCTTGAGCATGACAGAATGAGATGGAGATTTAAACTCAAAACTGTTTGCTAGAAAGTACAGTACTTGTGGGCTGGGAGACAACTTACCGATTGATAGTGTAACTTTGACTTTCTCCTGCTATAGTTTTCATGTGTGTTATAACTAAGTGGATTTACTGTGCATTCTGTACAGTGTCAGAGATAGCAGAATTTATCTGGCCTATCGCATTACGTTAGTATGTAGCTGACAGTGTCTTCCTTGCACAAATAAAACATAAATGATGATTTTAATTACTTTTCTGCCATGCCATCCAACATTAAAAATAGTCATCCTCAGATGCATTTGTCACCTTGGCATTTTTCTGTGGAGGCAATGGTCAATAGCCCTGCAAGTTTCAGTTACATTCCAGAGATCATTTCTTACATTCCGAAAGAAGGCGTAAATCAATTGTTCTTCAGAATGGTGGAAGGAAAAAGACTTGGTATTTGTCCAAGGGTGAAACTAAGATATAACATATTTGAGTTAGGACATACTGGACTCTTGACTGATAGGAGCAAAGTAAGAGCAGACCTCCTCTGTAAGGTTCAAGGCTTCCCTTTTGACTGCTGTAAAAGTCTTTCCAATGAGAGCAGAAATTTTTTTCTGTTTTGATAGACAGAAATACTCTCCCTGTGCTGCTCCTAGTTAGTACTTTGTTTGCATGGTTGTAATTTTTTATTATTGGTATATATACCTTTCACTGGCATTTAGTTTTTGCATCTTAATTCATTTTATACTCTAGTGATATTTCTTCTTTTGCTTTAAATGCTGCAAAACTTAAATCATCCAAGCAAAAATTTACATTTGACTTGTCAGAGGAGATAACTGACATCTGTCATCCCTGCTCATTGTTTTGAGGCTTAGCAAGTTTTCTAATTGAAAAATTCAAATGTAATGAATGTTATTCAGGGCTGCCAGATGTAGCATCAACAGGTATGATGGATCTTAGAATAGCAGATGATATGCACAGCAACTTGCTGAAGTGAATTGTTTAGTTTTATTCTGACGCTGCTAAAGTATAAAAAAAATGTACAAAATATGTTTTATGATTTGCAAATGTAAAATTCAGATGGCTTTAAATTTAGTGAGAGTACTTTTAAAAGAATTGACTATTAATTTTGGAAAAACACCTTAATTCTGTACACTTATCTCCCAACTTCTGTTTCCATGAGAAACAAGTATTTTCCATCAAGTTCTGGTATTTTCTGCGGCTGGTAGAATAACAATCTCTCCAGCCCCAGGCATTGATGATACGCCTTTTGCTCTCCTCATGGTCTTTTTGATGATACTTGGCCAAACCATGTTGTAGTGTTTGGATGCTAAGGCATTGGCTTTGAAAGATACTACACATTTAGCCTGGAAATACTTCCTGCAGGCAGCTGGGCATTGGCAAAGGACGGAGCCCTGAGGTGACGGGCTGCTGGTGCATCCCATGAAGTGTGCCACTGCACAGGGCTGGGGACAGAGTAAAGAGAGTGATGCCAACTTGTGGGCAAGTACATATTAAGGGAAAAAAAAAAAAGGTGGCAGAAGAGAAATGTTTCATCAGAAATACAGCAAGAATTACCCCTCTCCCCCCAAAAAAAACAACCCCGAAACCCTAAACAAACAACAACCCCACAACACAAACTAAATAACTGATAGAGAGTCAGAAAGGACCAGAAAAAGGCTGCCATAGCAGAAGTAAATGAAATCTGTGCATCTTCTCCCTCATGTATTTACAGCTCTGAGTCTCACATTTCTTCTTCAGTCACATCTGCCTATATCAGAAATGAAAAATAAAATGATGGGCCAGAAGACTAGTTTCATTTTTCAATAATGAAACCAGTCATTCCCAATAACATTCCCTGTGTAAACTTGGACAAATCATGTAGGGGAAAAAAACTCAGCCAGTTTAAATCATCTTAGTTCCAGTTGCCTTACTGGAGAGTCAGCAAGATAATAGAGCTTTGACAATTTATGCCAACTGAGGATCTTCCCTACAGTCTCAAGGTTTTAGTTTCCCAGGAGTACGATGATGATAACAATCCTTTCGTGCCTCACAGGACTGTTTTGAGAATAAACACATTAAAAGAGCGTAAGGCTTTTAGATACTATGCAGAAGGGAGCTATAAAAGTCCCTCAGATAGAAAAACCTGAACTGTAGCTATTCTGTGACCTAGATGAAGCAGCTCAGTTCCTGTCACCAGCCCTGCCTGGGCTTAGCTCCCTCAACTGTGCAATTAGCTTGTCTCAAATAACCCTAAAAAATTCGAGAAGCTTTTGCAGCTCTACCCTTTCCCATAAGGTCTGGCTGTGCCGCTTTTCCAGTGATCTACAGCTTTTAGGTTATTTCCCATCAAACATACTTCAAGGCTAGTTTCTACCTGGGGTGTTTTTTTGGTGTTTTATTTTTTTCTCTCAGCTACTCTGCTGACACTGTAGCATTCAAACATTAAACACAATTTTCATATAATAGTTTTTCTCTTCTGTAATGCAGAATTAGAGCTTCTCTAGAGGCATCTCATCTCAATTGCAAAGTCTCTTGGGATATGGAGGATTTTAGCTGGGGAATAAATTATTTCATCCAGCTCTTGATATAGATACTGGAAACTAAGTCATGATCACAGAACTCTTTTATGCAATAAAAACTCGTTTGTTCTGTAATTTGTTCTAAATATAGAAATGAATAATGTCTATTGTGTGATAAGGCACTGGAACAGGCTGCCCAGGGAAGCTGTGGATGCCCCATCCCTGGAGGGGTTCAAGGCCAGGCTGGATGGGGCTTTGAGTAACCTGGTCTGGTGGGAGGTGTCCCTGCCCAGGGCAGGGGGGTTGGAACTGGATGATCTTTAAGGTCCCTTCCAAGCCAAAGCGTTCTATGATTCTATTGTGTGTAGGCTATCCCATTATCAAAAAATGGCATGTAGGCTTTGGGATGGTTGGTAAGGGAATCTGGAGCACAGGTAATTTTTTCCTCTCTCCTCCCAGTTGCGGGCAGCGACATTGGAAGAAACACACAAGCCCAGACTATTAATACGTGGCTCTGTGGCTTGTGTTACCACCACAAATTTGGGTATTTCAATGACGGGATGGCCTACAAGCAGCAGGCCTGCTGATGTCAGAAGAGGTTCACCTTTCTGAAAAGAAGAGGGTCTTTGCTCACAACCTAGTGGGACTCATTGACAGAACTTTGAACTAGGCTTGATGTGGGAGAGAGGCAGTATCAGGCTAGGCCGTGACAAGCTGTGAGATAACATGAAATGGTTAGAGGGATGGGGTGCTAGCAAGGGGCCTGCAGCCCTTTGCTCTGAGATGTGCTGACTACGCTGCAGCACATTTGAAATCATGTGGAGATGAGCCATTTCTATGGGCAGAAGCTTCAGAGACTACTGACTTGATATGGATCAGGTAGAAGGAAATTTCTCTTTTAGCCAGTTGATGCTAGTACTTTTCTTCGAAGAGTTATGGTTTGCCACCATCAGACTTGGGAGATACAGTTCAGGAGTTGTGTCCCACCAGCAAACGATAACTCAGAAATTTATTATGAAAAGAGTATAAAACAAATCTACATCCCACTGCAAGATGGAAGCTTGCATTGGGGTCAAAGAGTGACCAAGAGATGAAAGATCTTTCCGATTCTGGTCATATCCTTCTGGTTCAAGAAAGAGAGAAATAATAGAGAAATATGGTAAAATTTGCCCTAATTTCTTCACCAGATGAAAATTTTCTGGGAAGTGTAACTGATTCCAACCCAATGTATGTCCCATAAGGGCCCTTCATTAATATTATACTTTCACAGAATTAAAAAAAAAAAAAAAAAAAAAATCAATCGGAGATCTGGAATTGAATAAGCCTCCTTTCACAAACTTTCTATTTTTTTTCTGTGTTCAATTAAGTTGTTCTTTTGACACTCCATTGAAATGGGAAACTCAGAATATTCAGACTGAAAGAAGAAAAGGCACAGACCTGTACCAAATCTGTTGTGATAATTAATAAATAAGAGTAAAACAAAGGAAGGATATGGGGTTGCAAAATAAAGATTTAGTGGCATCCTTTGTTCATAGTGAGAAATGGACTTCTAAAATTTTTTCTGTTTCTCACTTTTAGAAAGGATTAGTTACCATAGCAACTGATACATAATTTAACATCTTTCGCTACAGATCTACAGAGCAGTTTTTAAGAGAAAAAAATGTTAATTAGTATCTAAAAAGTAGAATACACAAGGTCTTTCTGCACTACAAGAAAACTGTATTGATACTTGGTTTTCTTTTGCAGGTATTGTGTGAGCTGTATGAGGGAACTGTACTTCCATTAATGATATGCAGAAGAAGGGAAAGACTGTTTTGGTTCTGTTCAGAGGTCAGTGAAACAAACCATGAAATTTTTTCTGAATTAGAGAGAAGTCAAATTAGTTGCAATGAGAATCTCACATTTTATGTGAGAAAGCACTATAGCATCCCAGTAAATTCTGTTCTCAACACTGCTGTATGTTTAGTGCATGATCACAAACAAGACACACTCACCTTCACAGCACTTTAAATACTTGAGTTGTGGAAAAAACCGCTGAGACCTAGCTACCAAGTATACGGGTCTTAATTTTTCTGCTACCAGTGTTATATCAGCATAGGAAAATAATACTTTCATGTAAACTCTCCAGTGCTCCCTTGGCTCCCATCCCCTGGCTATCTAGCTGTTCCTGTCTCTTGAGAATAGAGTGTGATCCTACCTGGGCTGGGACATTTGGGCTCCCTTCAAGGGGAAGGGAGCAGGCTGGAAAACCTGAGATGAACAAGGACTTTACTTGGGCATGGGACAAGGCTGGCAAGATCCCACAACCTCAGCATCACCTCAGCATCCCCCAGTTTAGGATATGGTTACTTGAGAGAAATATGATATTTCTCATATCCTTTAACCCCTTAAATTCCAAATATTTATCTGATACAATGTGTGCAGATAGCTCTTATTCTCAAATCCTGGTGGAAGGATCGTGCGTACAAGTGGTGCAACCATTGTTCTTTGCATGTAGTGTGAGAAAGGCACCAGTTTATATAGCTGGGTTTCTAGCTGAGAATAACTGATTTTTGCAGTGGCTCTTACAGTGTATATAGTACAAGTATGCCTGAACAAAATATAACATACCATCCCAAAAACTTGTTTTGAAGGAGATATTGAATGGGGAGCTGTGATTTTCCACATCCTTATTATCTCAAATGTGCCAGCTGATACTGTCAAGAAAGCTGTTAACTCGTGATATATCACAGGATAACAGTCAGTACCTTCCTGAAAGGCATGTGCTGCTCCTGATGGAGAGTCTAATATGCAAGGTTGACTTGCCTAGGCAGGTGGCAGGAATAATTACATAGAGGAAGAAAACTGTTTATCTAGAATACCTTATGGTAATAGTCTACTCAAAAGACAAACTGTAGGAAAAGCACCGGATGGATAATGTATCTCATTCCTTCTCCAGATAAATAACATGCAGAAAGAAATGCATTCCTCCTGCTTAAAGCCTGTAGAGCATGGGAAAAAAAGTCTCTTGCTATGCCTGCTAGAATATTTTTCTGGGTAATGAAAAACTAGTAATTGGATATTTTACTGCTCTTAGGGATAATTTTCAGATGCTATTTACCTATTTATGGAATTCATACTAATTTTCTGTTTTAAATTACCTATGTTTTTTTTACATCCCAGGAAACTGAAATCAAAATGAATGACAAACTCTTGCTTTGTCCTTGATTTTGAAGAAATAACTCAGTTTTTCTCTATAACATCCATTATCAGTTCTCTGAGCCTGTCCAACCCCATAGTAAGTCACATTAAAAAAAATCACAGTACATTTACTTACAATTGGAATTAGGCTATCTTAGCTATTTTGAAAAATAAATAAAAAAAAGATGCTTTTGGAAGATGGACAAATAGAAAGGCTTTTGGGCTAAATTTTCTAATGTATATGGTTTTGGTTTTCTGCACTGATGATCCCACTGTTTGTGTGTCACTTACATGACCCCTGAACAGATATAAATAGCATAAAATCTTTTATATTCACTGTTTCTTCAACTAAGAACTAGGATTTCCTTTTGTGCTTAATATTGCAGAGAAAATAAAATAGATTGTCTTACTTTTTACTGTGAAAACTGAATTTGAATGAAGAATCATTAAAAGGTTAATACCTTTTTTAACACTTCAGCTACATAAAATTCACTGCTCCTATCACCTTCACCTTCACATCCTGAGTTCCAGCTGATGAATAAACAGACTGGAGATTATCACACAGGCTACATTTATATGTAAAATGAAATTCCTATTAAAGTTCATTGCTTCAAATGAAATATGTTTTGTAGGTCTTCCTGTAGAGATTCCTGCTGAGCTCTGTCATGATATGCTGAAATCCAGCCTTTCTTCTCTTATCCTTCTGCTTAGCCCTGGAAGAAAGTGATCTTTTTGATGAGGCTTTGTAAAGTTTTTGACAGAATATGCCAACAATTATTCAATTCCTTGATTGTAGACCTACAGAAAGTGGTCTCGAGCCATCAGTGATATGCTCATTTAAATTTATTTTTTTTTAACCAAATGTTCAGGTACTTTCACCTAAGATTTGTAAGTTATTTTGAGTGTGTGCACATTAAATCAAAACCTTCAGTCTCATGTATGACAAGACTGCATGAAGATGGTTTGCACCATCTTCCATAGTCCTCCAAAGCTATCCCAGATTATCTGGCTATCTCAGATAAATCCGCATGCTTCTGTGCCCCATGTGTGTAACATTTCAAAGGACCAGGAAATAATGCAATGTATCTCTCTTAAATACCCTTTGTCCTGGCTTCTGACGCCAGGACTGCAGCACAGTTAGAGCTGTGCTTGCCTCTTCAGTGACGTGCTCAGCACCATTCTGAAGAAACAAGATTATATTTGTTTTGCTTTCCCTTTATCTACCTGTAAATAACCAACAACTCTGACATCGGTTTCTTATAATCCAGGCATCCTTCTTTCTAATTTTCTGGTGAAAAAAATTGAGTTTTTTCCAAAGTAATTTTGCAGTTTAAGTACTATATTCATTTGTCTATTGCTGTCATGGGGGAACTGAGAATAATGAGGACTTGCACTATTATTAACTCATGATATTAAACGTTCCTTAAATCTATTGCCTTTAACTTGTGGTCTATTGCCAGAGCTGTTCATTTCAGATACAGTATGCTTTGTGCAAACAAATGTATATAATTGCTTGCTTAGCCAAGTATCCTTTAGAAAAGTTTCTTAGGAAAGTGAGATAGAGAATTGAGATCTGCAGAACTGGCTTTGTTTGTTTCAAACCTACAGAAACAAATCTCTTCTAACTTGGCATTACATGTTAATTTTTCTAGTGCTACCATTAGCGCTTCCCCTTAGCATGTATTTTTTTGGCTTATACAATGAGTCACCACTTTCCTGAGTCACTTCAAATTGTTAAAACAAACTGGAAATGGGCTGTCTGAGATACTCTTTTAATAACTATAATTAATTTCTTTAGCAGTATTCATGAAAATCATAATCTATACATTGTATTTCATGTGAGACTGGGCAGTTATGTTGTCTTTAAATCAGGTGGGGATGCATATGGTGCAGCCCTGGATTTAATTTCATCTATTTCAATGGTCTGGAGGGTGTACCTGCAAGCTCCAAATCTCTCCCAAGTATATCTTCCGTTTACAAAACACATCCTTTTTATAGCTAATTATAATTATGCCTATTTTAGCTGTATGCCTGTGTTACTGTCAGACCCCACTGAGTTATTGTGTTAGATTTTTTATTTTTCAGTAATGCCAGCTCTGAGGGGTGATTTTACTTGCATGTTCCTATTATACCCTAAGTTCTGCTAAGAGGTGGCTGGGGCACATAAGCCCCATGGGGAAGTGCAAAGGAGGGTATTTTTCCTTCCCTCAGGGATCCACTGTCAGGGAAAGACCCTTCTGGAGCCCATGAGGCATTTGAGTGATTTTCAACAGCAAGCTGGGATTCTGCAGCAAGGAGGGACATCAGAGTCTCCCAGGGACAGAATTTACTTTAACAGCAGAGTGGACAGGCAGATTTTTTTATGGAGCCTTATTTCTATTTCATCTTGCCCAGTTGTTTTTTCAGACTTAAAATGTTAAATATGTTGGCCTATATTCCAGTATATAGGAAAGCCCTTTTTACTCAAACACAGCTCTTTCTAGTTTAAAAATCTTTTGATCTCTCTGGGAGGAGATAAAGGGTATTCGCCAAAAGAAAAATGTCTACACAGACCCACCCTTAATCTCAGGGCAATTTATGGTCCTGTACCACTGGACTTTTATAATAGCAATGTGATACTTTTTATCTCTACATATGAAAGTCAAAGCCATCTCTCCCATTCAACTATGGAGCTCAATTTTTGTCCCACAATAAAATTATAGAAAACTTCTAGGCTCCAACTTCATGTAACCTGGACT
Organism: Gallinago jamesoni; assembly: GCA_025769975.1. Taxonomy (NCBI): domain Eukaryota; kingdom Metazoa; phylum Chordata; class Aves; order Charadriiformes; family Scolopacidae; genus Gallinago; species Gallinago jamesoni. The sequence goes on along the minus strand of JAOQGH010000077.1, from coordinate 23,176,885 downwards.
TCCGTACTGCTGTCACTGCAGCTGCCTAGATTGACTCAGGTGTATTAAAAGTGGGGCTTTCTCCACTCAACTCTGCCAAGTTTCAAAGCTTGTTTCATATGTATGTGGACATATTTCAGAATATCCTTTAGATTAAGTTATTCTTTTAAAAGTATGGTTTACTCTCAAATTATAATATTTATAATTACGGCAAGTTTAGGAAGGTAGATTACCTAAACATTTACTTACATCCTGCACTATTTTGAAGGTTCTTTGTTTCTAATTCCTTATGTATTGGAACAAAAATACCAATGATATCTTCAGACTTGTGCTCTTTAAACTGGATGCACTGTTGTATTAACCTTTTTCTAGTTACATTATTTCTCAAGAACAGAATTTTCATGTGTGTTTCTCTTTAGCCACTACACTGGTTTATCTGGTTCTGCTGCATCATTTTTAACTCTGAAAAATGCTAGAAGCAAACCTGTATGGCATGTATCTTTTTGCATGAAATGCAATTCCTGAATTCCTGAAGCTTCAGTACTCCTCCAAAAGTACTCCTCACAGGCAAGTTGCTTTCCCTGATTAACTGGTGAATGAACTAACTGCGATCTTCCAAAATAGCAAATGCTTTGCAATTTGTTAGTTTCTGAATTTAAGTATTTTCCAAGTATCTTATTTTGTAAAGGGAATCCCATAATTCCAGCTAACCTTCTTTAGGTGCTTTCCTTGTTTTCTGAGAATTTTGACTTCCACCCTAAGGGGTCTTTTGCTGATAATATGCAGTGTTCAGGAATCATTCTGAGTCTAAAAGCCTAGCATGAGACAGTGTCATTTATTGTCTGACTTCCAGCTGATTAGCGTTATCAAATACAATTTATATAAGGCTTATTTGATATATTTAACTGCCTTGGTTGAAGCCTCTTAACAGAGGAGTTTCTCCAGAAAAAAAATGCATTTCTATAAAGGGTGTCAGTGTGACTTAGTATGTTCCTTTCCTATTAAAAAGAAGCCCACGATTTTTCTTACCCTTTGTCTTATTATCTCTTTCTGTGGGCCTTTAGACCTGTTCTTTAATGACTTTAAGACACCAGAAATTAATTTCCTTCATTATTTCTGATTGTATGTAAATAAATACAACTCTGTTATGAACATATACTAGTAAGCTCGAGTTGATTTCAGTTAGCACTGTTTGTTAGTATCTCTTTCCCAAATTCTGATTACCTTCAAAGCAAAGCTTATATTCCTTGGAAATTTACATCATTATTTGCAAACAGAGTAACTTGCGACAGTCAATGGTATTGTTTTCAGTGACAAAGATGAAACATCTGCAGATTTTTTTTTTGTGGCTGCTGACCAGACTCTTCTGTTTATTCTATCTGCAGCATTAGGATATAGGCTGAGAAGTGGGGAGGGGCTCTCAATAACTGAAATGTTGAGGGTAAAGAAAGTTAAAGCTTGCCTCCTAGCTTCATTAAAACATAGTTTACTTATTTCCCGTTATCTGGCCTGGAACAAGTAATCAGGTTAGTATATTCATGTTTTGCTTTTTAATCTATTTAATGAGTTTATGCACTATTTTATTAGCATTAGACTATAGCCTGAAAGGGAAGTCACTTCGCTCCCCTTTTTTATTGGTAAACATTTTTTAACCTCCCTGTGAAGACAACAGCTCTAAATATGCCTACTACAGCAAAATGCAACCCTGTGAGGCAGAGGGTTGTATGATCCTAAAGAAAGTAAGTTTATAGGTGTGCTGGCCCTTTCACAGTTGCTAAGGGAAGAATAATGGCAGTGGTTCATCAGCAGGTAGGTGCAAGATGGCAGTGGTAGAGGGGGTGTTTTTTGGGGGAGAGCAAGCAAAATGGCCAGCGTTATTTCTGCTTTAGCATTTCTTTGCCTCTCTTTTGGCACGTTGTCACGGATAGAAATGTTTAACACTGTTATGATTTAGCAGCAATTCAAAATTAATTAATGATTTCAGGTAGATCAAGAGGTTGAATTTTAGCAGCACTTAATCATTAACTGATTTAAGGATTTACAAGCTAATTTAGCAAAATCATTAAACAGTGACTTAATTACAGATTTGAAAGTGACAAGATTCACACTAACTTACTATAAGCTATCCCCAATCAATACATACGCATATGAACACAAGCAGACGGACACACACCACTTAAGGGGTTGCACACCCACCCACCCCCATTTTTTTCACTGCTAGGACCAAAGATCCCTCCACAGCAGGCGTCTCCAGTGAGCCAAAGGGTCCCCTTGTTCAGGGCCTCACGCACGCACAGACAAACGGACAGAAAGTATTTGGATCCAATAAAATATAAAACCACCCATACTCATAAGAGCTGATGTGTCTATTAGAGATATGCGGTTCTAGAGACAGGTGAAAGAGAGGTTAGCCTGCAGTTAAAATCTCCTTCTTCTTGAGTTTGGAGAAATAGACACAATGCACTGGCACTCTTCAGTGGGCAATAGCTGAGGCTTGAGGGGGTTGATTCGCCCTGGACTTTTAATCCTTGAGGTTTCTGCCTCAGCAGGGTCCTAATTTAGGGGACATGCTGGTCACGGCCTGCTCCAATCCAGGAGAGCTCAAACGGTCTCCCTAGAATTGCTACTTATAGGGTCCCAGGTTAATTGACTTTTGTCAGGTACTTTTCCACTCCAGCCCAACTCAGACGATGGAATATTCTAGTGCTTTCCACCAGTTGCACCAGCCCAGAACCTGCTAGACCTTGAAGTTCTGGTATCACCCCCACTTTGGGCCGTGATCTATACATTGTCAGGAGTGATTGACTATTGCTATTGTTCCTAAACGATGGGAGTCAGGTACACTAAGGGGTTGCCATAATGTTCTGGTCTGGTACTGTCTACTCTTTTATGTGTTTTTATGTTGGATTTTTATGTGTCTTTTGTAACGTTCTCTGATCTAATGTTATGTGGCTCAGGGAGGGGAGAAATTGCACCAAGCGGCCTAAAGGGAGAGGGAGGTTACACCACACACGTCTTTGTTTTATACTCAAATCCACATGGGAGGGACCATACTAACACCAGATTTTAAGCTGCTGAGTCTTCATTGCTTCATAAAAATTCAGAAAGCAAAACAGCTGGGCAAATGGATTGCCCTTTGTTCCACGGCAACAAAACCAAACCACCCCCTCCCCCCTGTGCGAGGCAAGCCGAATCTGTAGGGAGGGGAGTCAGACGGGTGTCAGTGCACACCTGCTGGCAGAGTTCAGTGATTTACCACACCTGAGGTTACTTGGGGAAGCTCTGTCCTGCCTGCTACCTGGTGGCCATTTGCAGCAGAACCACCAACAGCTTGAGTGGCTTTTGGCCCAACTCCTTTTTCTCTCACTAAGGAAAGAGTAGGTTCAAGGCTAGGAAGGATTGTGGTGGGTCTGTGAAAAAGAAAGGTTTGTAAAATTTTTGAAGGCAGCCAGGTAAGGGTTTAGCGGGTTTCCTGAAGACAAGCTTGCTCCTGGGTGTGAAGAGAAGCTGAGGTGGTAAGTATGGTGTGTGCTTGTTTATTGTTTAGCAGCTTGCTGACTCTAGCTTTAAAAGAAAATGACGGTTTGGAATATGTGCTGTAAAGCGAGGCTTGAGCTTTCTTTTCCTGCTTTCCTCGTTCTTTGATCTGCTATTGTCTAGTTCTTGCAGAAGTGTGCGTACGTTTGTTTTTAGGCAAGGGAGGGGAGCATCTGAGAAACAGGAGGTGGAGAGTCTGCTGAAACGGCTGGAACATTCTTGGTCTCTCTTTCTGCTGTACTCTACTGGCTGCAGTTTCCTTCCTTCCCCCTCCCCCCCTTTTTTTTTAGTTACTTTTTTTTTTTTTTTTAAATGCTTGTGTCTTATGCATTCTTAAATTTCAGAATATGGAAGTTTTATTCATCTTTGGAAGAAATTGCATGAAATAGAGGTAGATCTAACAAGTTTGTGTGTGTTGCATTGGGTGACTGGGACAAAGGTGTGGAAGATAGTAGCATACTCTTGCAGGAATGAATAGTGTGTGAAAAGAGGTCGTTTGAGCAGTAATTAGCTATCTGGATGGTGTTGGTTGCATTTAGTGAACTGCTGGTTTAGCAGTTCAGACGTTTGGATGTTTAGACGTTTGGATGTTTAGACGTTTGGATGTTTAGACGTTTGGATGTTTAGACGTTTGGATGTTTAGACGTTTGGATG
>JAOQGH010000077.1:23158491-23172615 GCA_025769975.1 Gallinago jamesoni | reverse complement strand
TTTGAAATATACATGTCTGGAAGCTTGTTTTTTGTTTTGTTGTTTTTTTTTTTTTTTAAATGAGTGGATGTGGATCTCCAACTACTTCTCAGTGATTAATGGAGTTAGTGACATATTTCTGCACATGCCTCATATTTCCTGGTATTTTAGGAGTATGTACTCATGTGCAACAGGTTTACTGTCCTTTGTGGACTGTAATGATCCAGCAGACTCTTGTGGAGGCTGTGGGTCTCTAGGTAGGTAGGTGATGCCTCTTTGTGTTAACACAGCTGGTAATGTGCCAGCCCAGTAATGCTTAATCAGTGGCTTATGTTTTTATTATGGAAAAAATCAGTTAATTGAATTGTGAAGCTTCTTTGAAACAGCCTTATTTTGGGGATCTCTGGGGCTTTTTTCCCCACTGGAAATTCCTTTTCAAAAATGAACAGAAGAACTACTTAAATAAAGTCTTGCAATGCCTCTTTCCTAGAAGTTAAAACTGGCACTGTATTTTATTTTTTTTTTTATTTCAGTGAGACATATTTTGTTCCCACAGAAGGGCTGCTTTTTTTTTTTTTTTAGTTTGGGAAAACAAAACCTCCTAGTTGCAATTTCTCTGCAACTACTTTCTTCAGTGTGTGTGTGTAACTGTTGCCGCTCTGTCTGCGGTAGATGGGTGCCCCTGCCCTGCAACCAGGTGTGTCACATCTCTGTGCCTCTGAAGGTGTAGAACAGGCAAGTTTCATAGTCAGGGGCTGCATGATCTGTGAGATGTTTTCTTAATAGTCATAGAGATAATCATGCAACTTAAGAAGAGTAACCAGTAATACTCAAGAACTTCTTACAGCAAAGCAAAAATGTTTCTTTCTGTATTTATTTGGTTTATATTTAATGGTGTTCTGGCTGTGCCCTTCAGTATATCCTTTGGAAAAGCTAATACACACTTGGTTTATTTGTATGGCCTACTGCTTCAACATAATGAAAAAGTTTAAAAGAAAATTCTGTTAGGAGTTTGAAGGTAGATATTTGATTATACGTGAAGCCTGCCAGCATTCTTGGAGGAGCAGATTGAAACATTGTTGTCTCTTGATATTTGTTTTTTTTTCCCTAGCACCATGTTTTCATGTAATTATGTTATTTTACTCTAACTTAATCTTATGTTGTGACTGTTTCCTTCTGTATTGGTGAATTTATGATGTGATAATGTAATTTCTGTTTTGGAAGAAGTTGTACAGGACAGATGTAGATCTAGTAAGTTTGGTGTGTTGGATAAGTGAGGCAAAGAGGTCTGGAATTTAACAGTCAGTGTAGGGGTTTCATCAATCACAACACTGCAGTTTTCTGTTCATAGTCTTTGCCATGAAAAAGCCTGTTACACATACATGTATCTGAGACAGAGTTGTGCGATTCAGGATGGTTTTTTAAAAACAAAAAACAAACAAACAAAAAAAAACCCAACAAAAACCCAAACAAAAAAACAGGAGAAATGCAGGAAGTCCAATACATGATTAAATGCTTCCTAAATTAAATTTTGGCTTCCTGTCAAGATTAATTTGGAAAATCTTTCTTTGAGCAATTTATTTTCCTTGTACTATACATTTACAATCTTTAAAGAGGATTGACTTATTGTGTATTTTCTTCATGTATTTTCAATCATTTACATATTTTGCTTATACACAGTTAGGGGCTCTGAGCTCAAAGTACATGTTCCATGCATTTTGTGTTCTTTAAATAGAATTTATCCAGACCAATCACCTACCAGCATTTGCAAGAGGAATTTTTACAGTGAAACTGGTTTCTCTTCCTTGATTTTGTTCCTTTTTCTGCATTTCACAAGATATTTTATGTAGTATTATTTACTGAAAAGATATTCTGTTTTGAGAAACAAATGCTTTGAGACTGTTAATATACACATGCATATACCATATTCAGCTTTATATCCAATTTAGATTTATCTGAACTAACCTACCTCTGATACATTGTTGCTGATACTGACTGCTGGTCGTATTTTTTTTTTTTTTTTTTAGTTATGCTATCAAGACTGTGAATTAGGACAGGACACAAACAGGGAATTTCCAGCTGTAGGATTGGAAATGAGATTTATTTTAAATTATCTGCTTATCTCTCTGGGCTGGGATTAAGAATGTCTTTTTTTGCTTCTCACTCCTCTTCCCCCCCCATAGTATTTATTTTTTTATCTTCTACACTTTAATTACATCTTTTTAAAAGCTTTATTGATTGGTATAGTTAACCAAAAACTCCAGAAAATGAATCATAATGAGGACAGAATTCCTAAAGCTCAGGAGCTTGATACATATAGAGGCAAAAAGTTCATATCCTCCTTTGTCTGCTTAACCACATTTAGTCTCCCTGCCTGAGACACAACTGTCTTCCCCTCCTCTTTCCTTGGTTTCAATGGAAATTTCTGGAAACAAACAGAAAACACTTTTACAAGGTATTTCTTTTTTTTCACAGTGACAGATACATGTACTGCAGCAAAACTTTTCCATGGCATTGTATAGAAAATACAGGATCACTTGCCACAAGCACTTTCCTTGGCTACCTGATTCAAAGGGCTTTTGATAATTTGTGTTAAACTTTGCCTGTAACTAAAGAGCATTTTTTCGTAGGTACCTCCAATAATGGAACACTGTTAATGGCAGAGTGATGCTCAACACATATATGAATTTACTTGGTTTAAAAAGTAGGGTTTAGAGCAGGTAGAAACCTCATGTGTATCTTTGCCTTTTGAAGGCAAGCAGTTTGGGGAATATGTCAAACTATAATTTTTCTCTGAAGTGTCTCAGCATGTTCAGGCAGATAACAGCACTGCACAACTTCAAGTGCAGTTTGACTTTTTGACAGAAAAATCAAACTCGCTGCTGAAGCTCATTTCTTTCTTCAAATATTGCATACATGAATCATTAGTACCTTTAACAAACTGGAAGATCTCCAAGTCTATTTGGTCAATAGCACTCTGCTTCAAGCACAAAACTGCAGTAATTTCTTTCAAGGTCTTGGCGATGTCTCTCATAGAACTGATGAGCATGTTCACAGAATCTTCTGCTTTACAATGAGACATATGGTATGTTTTGTGTTTGTGAGTTTCTTTGATATTAGCTCTCTGGCACAACATAACATTTTTTCAGCGTAATATTTTGTTTGGAAAAGTAGAGAATTTCTTAGTTTAAGTGCAGCAAGTATGTTTTTTGCAAATTTCGTTTACGAAGGCAATAAAGGAGATGACACGGTACAGTATTTGTTTTTACTCTGTTGATGGATAGTACTTCTTTTGGGGTACCTCCAGTGAAAAACCTAGGCAGCAAATGTATGTATCAAAACATAAACACCCATTATATGCATGGTATGCTACAGAATACTTGTGGGAGATGTTTCAGTTTGGCAGAGGGCTTAGCCCTGGCAATAGCCTTAATCAAATCTTGAAATGCATAGATGCGTATCAAGGAAGCAGCCTGTTACTACATTTATCATAACCCTGTGGTCCAGGTCTAAAACTGCAGTCAGCAGGTAACACCTCATGTGATAGTAGAGTTGTTTTTCTTTTTTCTCTGTATTATGATACCTTTTGTATATATTAATTTTCAACTGCCCCCCCCCTTTTTTTTTTTTATTCTGCTCGCTCCATGATGGAAGATGGCTTTGGATGGGGGTGGGCAGAATTACATGTTTTGAGAAATGGTTAGTGATGAAACATTCACTTGCGATGTGGAAACTAGACCAGCAGTCCAAGGGATCTAACGTTTCTGAAAAAATGCTCTTTTGAAAACTATAATCAAGAATCTTGTCAAAGAGGGAAGGACAAAAATATGAAAAAAAAAAAGAGGAAAAGAAAAAAAAGGAAAAGAAAAAAATTAGATGTAATCAAATCAGTGGAGGAATAGCCGCCTCATAACAAGTCCCAACTACTTCCGAGAATGACACAAACTACAATGCTGTTTTCAATAAGTGTCAAATAAACATGAATTGAATAATGACATAATTGTGTTACTAAGGCTTATGTTAAGATCTGTTTGTGGCTGCTGTATTTCCAGGGCTATTTTTCCTGAAAGTACCTGTAATGAGTTACATTTGTTCTCATTGAAGATGATAGGCTACTACCATCAAATGCATCCATAATGTGCACTTCATAAAACTTAAGCACAAATATACTTGAAGGGTCTTGGGGCTTGAGCTGGAGTGTGTGTATGAGAATGCAGTTTCTCTGATCGTGATAGAGCTGTGTTGATTTAGTCTACCTAGGGACTTTTTAGTTGGCTTATAGTGTCAACACCACTTTATTAAATACTGTTGGTATAGTTACACAAGTGAGGGAGAACTTGTGATTTTTCCCTTGGTTATATTTTCTCTTTGCCTATCTATAAATACATTAGCAACAAAAGGAGGGCTAAGGGGAATCCTCATTCTCAATTATATCAGTGGGGAAACAGTGACAAAGGATGAAGAAAAGGTTGAGTTACTTAATGACTTCTTTGCCTTGGTCTTTAATACTAAGACCAGTTGTTCTCCAGATACCCAGCCCCCTGAGCTGGAAGACAGGGACGAGGAGCAGCATGAAGCCCCCATAATTCAAGGGGAAATGGTTAGTGGCCTGCTACAGCACTTAGACGCACATAAGTCTGTGGGGCCAGATGGGATCTACCCAAGGGTACTGAGGGAGCTGGCAGAAGCGCTCATCAAACCACTTTCCATCACTTATCAGCAGTCCTAGTTAACCTGGAAGGTCCCAGTTGACTGGCATCTAGCAAATGTGACACCTGTCCACAAGAAGGGCTGGAAAGGGGATCCTAGGAACTACAGGCCTGTCAGTCTGATTTCAGTCCTTGTGAAGGTCATGGAACAGATCACATCCCAAGTGCCATTATGTGGCACATGCAGTACAATCAGGTGATCAGGCCCAGTCAGCACAGGTTTGTGAAAGGCAGATCATGTTTGACAAACCTGATCTTCTATGACAAGGTGGTCTGCTTAGTGGATGAGGGAAAGGTTGTGGATGTTTTCTGCCTAGACTTCAGTAATGCCTTTGACGCCATTTCCTACACCATTCTCCTGGAGAAGCTGGCTGCATGTGGCTTGGGCAGGCGCGCACTTTGCTGAGTAAAAACCTGGCTGGATGGCCAGGCCTAAAGAGCTGTTGTGAATGGAGTTGAATCCAGCTGGTGGCTGGTCACAAGTGGGTAGTACCCCAGGGCTCAGTATTGGGGGCCAGTTGTTTTTGACATCTTTATCAATGATCTGGATGAAGGGATCAACTTGCCTCCTCAGTAAGTTTGCAGATGGTTCCAAGTTGGGTGGGAGTGTTGATCTGCTGTAGTGTAGGAAGGCGCTACTGTAGGATCTGGATGGATGTGCCAAGGGCAGTGGGATGAGGTTCAACAAGGCCAAGTGCCAGGTCCTGCACCTGGTTCACAACAACTCCCTGCAGCGCTACAGGCTGGGGGCAGAGTGGCTGGAGCTGCCTGACAGAAAAGGACCTGGGGGTGTTGGTCGACTGTCGGCTGACCATGAGCCAGCAGTGTGCCCAGGTGGCCAAGAAGGCCAACAACCTCCTGGCCTGGATCAGGACCAGTGTGGCCCAAGCAGAACTAGGGAAGTGGTTCTCTTCCTGTACACAGCACTGGTGAGGCCACACCTAGAATTCTGTTTTCAGTTTTGGACCTCTCACTACAAGGAAGATACTGAGGTGCTGGAGTGTGTCCTGAGAAGGGCAACGAAGCTGCTGAGGGGTGTAGAGAATGAGTCTTGTAAGGAGTAGCTGAGGGAGCTGTGGTTGTTTAGTCTGGAGAAAAGGAGGCTGCGGGGAGACCTTGTCGCTCTCTGCAACTCCCTGAAAGGAGTTTGTACTGATGTTGGGTTCAGTTTCTTCTCCCAAGTAACAAGCAATTGGACAGGAGGAAATGTTCTCAAGTTGTGCTAGGGAGGTTTAGGGTAGATATTAGGAGAAATTTCTTCACTGGAAAGGTTGTCAAGCATTGGAACAGGCCGCCCAGGGAAATGGTGGAGTCACCATCCCTGGAGGAACTTTAAAGACTTGTAGATGCGTTACTTAGGGACATGGTTTAATGGTGCACTTGACAGTGCTAGGTTAATGGTTGGACTTGAGGATCTTAAAGGTCTTTTCCAATCTAAATGATTTAAAAGTGTGTGGTTATTCTTCCTGTGAAAAACCTCCTTGAAAAAAAAAAAGCAAGGGACAATTTTCTTGCTTCATTGCTGTCATTTCAATGATCAGGCAGCAATAAAATTTTTCTTTTTTAATCTTTGTTGTCATTCGGGATGGAAGCCTTCTGTTGCTAGAAACTTCTAAACCTCCCTTTTAATAACAGCCTACAGCCTTTTAGGCCCAAGTTATGGGCTGCATACTAAAGAAAAGAATCTTTCAAGGGAGAGTAATGGAAAACTGGCCACCTTGGGGCCTTACTACCTCTTTCATAAAGTTTTCTGCCTTTTTTTTGAGACAGAACTACGTTATTTTTATTTTTTTTTATTTTAACATCTTAGCAAATGTTAAAGAAAACTACAATTCATAGAAAAGACGATCCTTAGGGGCAAAAAAATACAACGTTTTGATAAAAATATTGTTTGAAAGCTGTTGACTTTCACTTTATGAAATCACATTAGCTGTATTCCCTTTGTATTATTGTGAATACAAAGTGTGTAGCAGGAGATTATATATGCAGGTCATGACACAACTGGTGTGTGTACGGTCAGTTCTGTGATTCATAAAGAACTTTGCCTGTTTAGACAATCTTGTGAATCTTTCTTGTGTCCTGTAGTATAAAAACCACATATAGCTTCCCCCACCCCCCTGGAATTGGACTCATTTGACTTAGAGGCTCTAGGTGAAACTCAGAAGTTCTGAAATAAGTAAGACTGGACTGAGGACAATGAACTGAACAGCCTGCAAAAGGATGGAAGCAGTGTGTTCAGGTTTTTTTTTTTGTATGGTATGGGGATAGAGAAGGCTGATGGTCTTTTTGTAGCTCGGATTGCTTGAAAACTGAGGCTCTCGCATGCTTTGTTCCTAGTCATGTCTTGGAAATTTTGAGTGAAGGCATGCGGTAGAAGGTGGCAGTGGTGGTTCACTTCTCTAATGCTTGCAGTTGACTCAAAGCTATGTATCACAGAAGGATCAATAGTGCCTGTTCTGGTGGATCATAATTGTCAATCCAGTGTCTGCTTCTGTGCATTTCTGAGTACTGTTTGCGCTCTAGGTTTCAGAGGTTACTAATGTGTTAAATGGTTTCTCTAGGTTATGGACAGAGATGGCCAAAAACTGATGAAAAATGCAGAAATGAGTAGCGAAGACAGCTCTTGTGTGCCTTTACCGCTGTAAAAATTGATGAAAATGAAACTGTCACTTCCATCTAGTTTGAAAAATCTGTACTTACTGGGCCATCAGCCAGGGATTCTTGGATCTCCGGATAATTTTGCAACTTGATGTACAGTGGACACTATGTTAATGCATGCTGCTAGACTGCTTCTGTAATGGAAAGAGTGTATTTTTCAACCCGTTACCTCAGCTATTCCGTACCTCAATCTGGTAATGGAAGACTGGCAAGATCAGCATTATTCAACCACAGTTACCCTGACAAGATTTCAGGTGTATGTTTTGCTGTGAAGATAATTCTCTTGCTAGAAATAGATAGTTCAGGATTGGGATCATTTTATTTTCCTTTAAATACTTTCCTTTAAGTTCTTTAATTCTTGATTGAGATAGGCTTTTATTTTCATTTACACAAAGGAGGCCCATCTGATAGGAGAAAATATTCCTTACAAAATAGAAAATAAACTTTAAATGATTCTTTTGACTTCAGTGGATCACCTCCCATAGATGATCTTTTTTTCCTGTTAGAAGGTGTTTTCTCCCCCACGCCCAATCTTTAAGTGTCTTTAGTTTCATATAAAGATACTGTTGTAAAGTGCAACTAAAGTAATTTATAATGAATTAACTCAAGTCAGGTGTTCTCCATAACTGGGAAATTGGTACCTTTTTAAATGTAGTCAGATATGTTAAGGGAGGAGTTTCCTTAGGAACCAGGTTGTGGTGAACAAGCTTCACAAACTTGACATAAAGTCTTGTTTGCTTTTGTCGTTGGTAGGTGTAGTAAAGGGGAGATAACAATGCCTCAAATGAGACCATGGTACATAGTCGTTAGCCATGCCAGTGTAAATTCTTGCCCCAACATTGTTAACGCAGTGCTATGAGATCTGCTTAGCTTCATTTTTTTTGAAAATAAGAAATACTTAAAGTTTTGCCTAAATATGACAAAATGCTTCCTTTTAAATGCCGAACAGCTGCATCTACCTAAAAATCATTGTGTGGTCATTAATTGTGTGGTTTTTAGTTATCTTGTTTGTTTGCTTTATTCTATTTAATGTACATTAAAGGATATTTTCTTTGACTGTTAAATAACATTAGTATTAAAACAGCTTGCCTTATTAAAATGAGCAAATATATTTGTGTGACTAAAGCTTCATAAAAATCATACTGTGAACAAAAAGGTTTATGAAGGTAGGAGCGTAGTTCTCTTTCAGATTTGCTAAACAAAGAACTAGCTGGTTCAATGGGTGACAGGTGTTATATGGAAAGATTTTAACTGTATGACTCAGAAGCTGTGCATATTCTTCTTAGGACCTATCTCTGTATATATGAATATTTGAATTTAAGCAAAATTTCATTACCAGATTTGACAGTGGAAAATATGGAAAACCATTAGGTTCACTGTGGAGCTTGGGACCCTGAGGTTTCAAGTGGAGGTGAGATCATGGGAAGATATTTGCAAATGTCTACTTCCTACTTGCTATATAAAAGCTATTTTTATGGATTGGGTGCTACTTTGGATACATTTAGCAGTTACAGTGTTAGTCTTAAACTCTAGAAATTGCTGTAATAAAGAAGAAATTGTAGCCTACACCTGGAGGGTGTGTTGTTATCTGTATGATACACAGCCAGATGGCAACATACCTGGCGGCTCAGTTGGAAAGTAGCTGAGTGTAAACAGAATACGCTCTTTCAGTATTGTAGAACTTATGTTTCATCTTTATATTTTTTGGATTCTTCTTTCTGAATGACGTTTTTGAGGTGATGACTTAGTCTTGAAAACATGTTAATGGAGTAAGCATTAAGGAAAGTAGTTTATTAATATAAAGTAAGGAATTAAATTAGCCTACGAGGTCAATCTTGGCCTCTGGGTTTGATCTAGAGCAGTGTAAATGGTTGATTAGTTATGTTGTGGGAGGGAAGGGGAAAGGTCTCTTCTAAACAAGTTTATACTGCTTAACCTGTAACAAACGATCTCTTCCTAGATATGCCCTGGGAAGCATTTGAAATGTTATAAATCGACTATCTAATTTGTGCTTGTTTTGAACAATGGATTAACTGTAACTATCATTATAGCACGATGTATGGCAAGATAGTTGTCATCCTCAGTGGCTCAGCATATTAAAAAGACTTGCTTTGCTCCTTCCTTGTCTCTCAAACTTTCAAAATTGTTTCATTTACATCCTGTAAAGAGAAAGCTCTTCAAAATATAATGGGAATGTCTGGAGAAATCCTTTTCTTTTTTACTTTTGATAGTGAAATGTAAAATGTTAATTACAAACTCTTGAACAGGTATGGGTTTTTCTTTTTGTGGGGTTTTTTGTGTTGGCTTTTTTTTTTTTCCTTTGAGTGGTCATCACACCAGATAGTTAAGATGTAACAGTGCCTCTCGTGGTTATTTTGGGTTTTTTTGGTTGGTTTTTTTTTTTTCCCAACAAGACTTCAGGAAGCAAGAGTGAAATCGTATAAACACTTGATTTTCAGTATCGCAAAGCACTCTTGGGTACATTGCCAGAAGTTTTGAGGTTGTTCTTGGCCTTACCACTTAATACTGTTGAATATTCCCTTTTGTACTGCTGGAATGATTGGACTTGTGCTAAGTATCTGTCATGTTTTCAAATGATATTCCATAGTGCCCAATGTGTGTGTTTCTGCTGGAACAGCTAGATATTCCTTGAATTGAATTTACTGTAGTGGTTTCTATTTTTAAAAATACTTGGATACGTTAATGAAATGTGACTCCTTGGTTTCCCCTGGGCTGTAAAAAGAAAAGAAAAAATTGGAAAAGCACTTATTAAAACTTTGATTTCTCTTTTTTTAAAAACAAAACAAACAACTTTAAATGTCCTGCATTTATCAGGGTTGGAAAATACAGTCAGGAAAAGCAGAAACACTTGACCACTTCTGTCTTTAAATCTATGAATAAAACTTGCAGGTTAAGTCCATGACAAGTCAACAAAACATCCAAATATATTTCTAGTTGAGTTTCGTGAGCAAAAACTCTTCAAAAGTTAGATGAGTGAGAAATTTACATGACCTCAGTGAGTGATAACACTTTTAACGTGATCCTGCAAAGTAAACTTAAAACTTGGCATGGATAAACTGACCAGACCTATTGATCTGTTTGATTTTTGGGAAGTTGCCCTATATGAAATGTGTTATCTAGACACACATGATTATAAAATCACATTTTTCTATCAGTCAGAGGAGCAAGCTAAATAACTGTTTAGCTTGGTTGACTGATCCTGTTGGTTATGATTAGACTGGAAAATGTGTTGAAGGGTATTGGTGAGGTAAGTGAGGCTTGGTAGATCCATGTCTGCATCATCACTTTTGCATTTGTTGATAAGTTGTATAAGTTGTATTTATTGAAATTTGGAGGGTGCTTGGATATAAAGCTGCTCATCTGTGAATACAATTTGCTTCCTATGGCTTTTACAGTATTTTAATGAACTCAACCCTTATCACTTAAAGTTTTGGTACAGGTGTTTATATACTTTTCCTCTGTATGCTTGTGTAGACAATGCACTCTTTGGCTTTGCATGATCATTTGCAGAAACAAAGCTATTTGCGGAGCGTGAACAAATGTTAGATGTCATGAAGATGAATAGAATTGGGTAAACATTGTGCTTCTAATTTACAGGACATGAAATAAATGATGTCTTGCTGAGCAAAATGAAAAAATATTCAAGATTCAATAAACACTTCAAAATTTTCTTTCTTTCTAGCTTACTACTTAAAAAACTACTAAATTAGGTATTTCATACAAAAAGAATTTGCTTGAGAAATGTCTTAATAAAGAATGTATTGAGCAAAACATGCAAATTGCTTGCCAGAGTAATTGTGTAGAAGAGAAGTTGTCTTTTGGGATAGAAAATATTTGTCATAATCTGAAACTGGTACTTACGAAGACCTTTGAACATAGTGTGTGTGCCACTGTCATAAGCCACTAGTATGGTGAAGGAAGAAAAAAAAAAATTATCTTTGAAGTGCGAGTTTTCCTATTGCCCTGGCAAATTGTGTCTGAAGGGAAGTCCAAAATCTCACTTCTAAATGATCATGCATCTCTTTGTAGGGATTCTGGGACAAGATCTGGCTTTATATAAATCAGCAGTGCTAAAGCTAATTAATGTTATTGAAGATATGTAGCCAGTAGTCACAGTCATTAGATTAAGTTCCTCAGGAAGAACATTAATAGCTTTCAGTAAAACAAAAGTATACAAGAAAACTTGACCTGTTTTAAAAGCAGATACTGGCTAGGATTTAGAAAAAATGGTGTTGGAATATGCCATTGTAGTACTCAGGAAAAAAAAAAGTTACATTAAGGCTCCTGTTAGAGTTAACTGAATTTATAATCTTTTTCCAATCATTATACAGTGATTGTATAATGAGTTGCAGGTTTGGTTGTTGTTTTACACCATGCTTTTTTGTGAAAGCAGTTTGGCTGTGTTGAACTGGAGAAGTCTTCCTGCTGTGCCACTGAATGCACTGAGCTGGGAGGCCAGAGGGACACTAATGTTCTTTTCCTGCATTTTTTGAAAAATGTGATGGGGTGTTACATTTCTGCTAGCCTCCAGGAAAATAATTTAGTAGTTAACTATCCTGAGCCCAGCTAACTTACATTATGAAATTTATTTGAGGACTTATTTTTCTTGACCTCACTGGGATCAGCAGGCACCAGGATAGTCCATAGCAGTGCTGTGTGCCACTAAGCACTTAGACATATATTTACAAAACTTTCTGTGATCTTGTACTTATACAATCTTCCATAAATTATTCTGTATCTTATTTCACTTCTAAAAACTGCACAGCAAGTATCAGAATTAATTTAAATCAAAATGCATCTAAATTAAATTTAGGAAAAAACCAAAGCAGCCCAAATGCACAGTATATTTTAAAATGCGGGAGCTGTGCACTGTTATGACAGATTATATTTTTTTACTTGTGAGCAATGAACTTTTTGCATGTTGCAATATTCAGAGATGAATAGATCTTTCTTGCACAGTAAACTTTGTTCTGATCTGCAGCAACCTCAGAATCCTTGAGTGTATGAATAAATGTGCATCTTTACTGTACTTCTGCAATCGATGCTGCCATCAGAGAAGCTTTCAGATTACCTGTGATGGTGGTGGTTAATCAAATTGATGTGACTTTGGGTAACTGGTGTATTAACAGAGCCAAAGTTGCAGTGTAAAAAAGTGTACAATAAAACATTTAACACTATTGGATTGAAACCCCACTTAATATGGGAAGGAAAAGGAAGCAATTAAGTTTGTTTGACTTTTTTTTTTTAATATTCCTCCTCCTCTCATTTCTTTTCTTTATTGTGAGGATGAGGGGAAGAAGGAATATGAAAGTAGAGGCAGTATAACAGCCAGGAGCATGTCTCAAAGTCAACAACCCTTAAGAGCTGCTAAGCAATAATCCTTGCTTTGCTTGGCTATGAAGAATAAAAATGTTGCATAATTTATTAGATAAAAATATGGTGATTCTGTACACTTCTTTTGCTACATATAAGGAATTAGCTTTGGAATGTTGTTCACAATGGCATGTCTAGATTGTCAAGGCTAAGGGAAATTCTGTCCAAATCAAATTTTTGGACTAAGGTTTTTAATTGATGTGTGTGATGCTTATATGCTTAGAGTAAAAACTATCAGTGAAACAATAGGATTCATCTCCACCTGGTTTTGTTGCAACTTTATTATAATAGTATATGTAACGACATCTTTGTTCCTTGGTACAAGCTCTTCATGTTCTCCCTAAGTAGTCTGACTAGTTTTGTTGTCCCAAAGTGGGGTCGTTTACCCAGTGGGCAGATGCCAATATGTACACACAGTAGAGGTATTATCTATTTTTTTTAATTTCTGTGGAATGGGTGCTAGGTGGTGGTCCCCAAAGCTAGCACACTGCTCTGAAAACTCTTAGGAATATTTATACAGTTCAAAACACAGAAATACCTGCCCTTAATTATTGGTTAGTACCTTGTTTTAACAATTTCTATTGGTTAGTACAGTCTCTCGTTTTCATTTAAAGTGACGATATCCTCTAATTGATGTATGCATACTCCAGTACACTGGGGGGAAGAGGGGGATGGTCAAATTCTGTCTCCAATTGAGTTGGTGGTTGTGATCTCCCACTGCCACCTTTTATGTTTCCCTCAGTTACTGCAAATTTTTTTGACTTCATGCCTTATCCAGCAGCTGTCTAGTTTTCAGCTGGTTTTGGCAGCTCCTGTTGTGGAATGTTCCATACTATCAGCTTTCTGTTCTTCTTCAAGGGTATATTCGTTAGCAAGGTGTTTATTGCTTATACCAAACATCTGGTTTCACAGGGCTTTGTGACCTTTTTACAGCTCTTTATTCTTCTTAATGGGAAACTCTACCTCCTAAATATTTTTTACCCCTTTAAAAGTATATTCAATCTTCTTAAGCTGCATCAGTTTGGAAATACATGTTCTACCAACTTATTCTCTTTCTTTACGATTTGGAACATGTAGCTACTCTACAGTATGATGTCTTGTGTTCTATACCAGTGCCTAATTTAAGCTTTTCAAATCAAAAATGAGTGTGTGCATGTAATGGCAGTGAAAAGGTTAATGCTGCACAATGATTTTTACAACGAGTTGAATTATCAATATGTAACAAGTGGGTCACAGTTGATAAGTAATTGTTGAGACTGGTTCTGCAGAGAATGAGGATGAGCAAAATCTCACTGAACAACAAACTAGAGCGTTGATCTGCTTGAGGGTCGGAAGGCTTTACAGAGGGATCTAGACAGGTTGGATCAATGGGCCAAGGCCAATG
>JAOQGH010000077.1:23144457-23158391 GCA_025769975.1 Gallinago jamesoni | reverse complement strand
TGTTTGTTTTTGTGGTTTGTTTTTGTTGTGTTTTTTTTTAATGTGGTTGGACTTGATGATCTCAAAGGTCCCTTCCAACCACTAAGATTCTGTGATTCTGTAATATAGTTCAAAAAAACCCAACAACAAAAAACAAAACAAAAAAGACTTTTGTATACCCATAACAGAATAAAGGATGATTTGTTAATGAGGAAAAACAGAACAAGGAAGATGGAGAGGTTTTCAAGAGTATGAAAACCCATAATGGCAACTTGTATAAACTGTGGTAGAATGCCTGTCTCACCACTAACTCCTCCTGTGTCACGCTTCTGAAGCAAAAACAAACGAGACACTCCCACCCGTATATGCTGAGCAGCTATGCACAAATTGCAGTCAGAGCACTCAGGGCCTTTTCCTGAAGAATGTAAACAACAATGCGAGTTTGTTTTTGTCTGTTATCTTGAATTTAAAAAGATAAATAAACCTTACCTGCATTCTTTTTTAACAAAAGAAAAACTAACCTTGTGCACTGCAAATTGTGAGTCTGCAGACAGGCTTGATTTTATTTTGCTCTAAATTTTTGTCTTTCACTAATCTTAACTTCCATGTTTTAAGAACAGAATCAAATTTACATTTATCAGCAATAGTACAGCATTAACAGGTCCCAGAGCTCATAGTAGCAAATTGGTCTGCCTTGTATATATATTTTTTTCCTGAGAATTTACTTTCTTCAACTAGAACCTAGAACTCTTCATTTGTCAGTATGATCTTATATATAACTCTGTTAATGAAAATATGAAAACTGAATATATGTAAATTATGGAGGCTACTCTGCATGTTACAAACTGTATTTTGCTTAGTTAAGCTTAATGAATGTTCCTTAAAACTATTACTTTCTTGGCTCTCCATGTGTCTCATTTGTCTTAAGCTAGCTAAATCAATTATGCATGTCTTAATCTTTGACATAATCTATGAAGATACAGTTTCCCCAGGTATAGCATATTTATCTTCGTTTTTTGAAATGGTACCTAGATTTTCAATTATCATGGTTTCTCAAAATTTACATGTTTAACTGTTTTCCTACCTCTCTGTGTTTTCATCTGACCTCAGCTTAAATGGAATATAAGTCTATCATTTTTTCTAATTGCAGACTGAGGAGTAGAAGTGTAAATGTATTTGAATTTTCATCCAATATGCCTGCCTGGTCATCTGTTTACTGTGTCCTAAATCTGTAAGGATACCTGTATGAAAGTTTTAGCAAAGTGAAGACAATGCATTAGACCTGGTTTCCCTCTTAAAAATGTGAGAGATGTTTTGTAGGTCCTTATCTTGCAGTTACTGAAATATGACACATCTTTTACCTTTTTACTATTGGAAGACTAATTTCTTGTTCCTTGCTATCTTTTTTCCTGTCTTCCTTTCCCTGCTACTGGCAGTTTTGCTGTTAGTGACAAGACCAGGCACCTATGCATGAATATTGGAATAAAAATAGTACTAGAGTGGTTACCCGAAGAACAAGCATATTTGCTATCATTAAAGAATATCAAAGAGCTGATAATTAAAATGCTCATGTTAGTGATACCATCCTCATCGAATTTAACTTAAGAGTCTGGATTCCAGCACTGGAAAAAAAAGTGTCTGGTGAAAGAAATGCAATTCCTCATCTGAATTCTGAGCGTTGGGTGTTTATCACAGCATATCTGGCTTCAAAGATAGCCTAGGCTAGGCAAAGACCTACTGCGCCACCTG
Organism: Gallinago jamesoni; assembly: GCA_025769975.1. Classification (NCBI taxonomy): domain Eukaryota; kingdom Metazoa; phylum Chordata; class Aves; order Charadriiformes; family Scolopacidae; genus Gallinago; species Gallinago jamesoni. Next base: position 23,156,663 of record JAOQGH010000077.1, on the reverse strand, counting down.
TTTTACAGCTTATTTTGTATAGCTGGCCATGCCCAACAGCCAGGGAACCAAAGCTGGTAGCCTGGTGATTAAACCCTGCTGAAGCTGTATGGGCAGAACAGAGCATGCATCTCATCACTGTGCTGACCTTTGTTTCTTCCCGGCTGCCTGCTCCCCCTCTAGCCCCCTTCCCTGTGTGCAGGGGAATGGACATACCTATTACCTGGCTCCAACTCTGCTGATCAGAGGAAAACATGTCACATTTGATGGGAGATAAAAGTCCCATAGAACAGGGATCCTAAGTGGTACTGTCCCAAGAGTGAAGTTCGTAAGGAGGACAAGATGTTATGCTCTTGGGTTAGTGTGGGTAGGAGTTAGGGCATGGAAATTTCCACCTGGATCATGCAGCTCATGTTGGGCCTCTGGTTGTTGTTACAAATAGGTGAAGTGCTCAAAGAACAAATCCTGAGCCAAATTCAGTTCATTTTGGAGAGGTGAAGATCTTAATCCATAGCCCTTCTCTGAGTATTCCCAACACTGCTTGCTGAAACACTGTTGACCTCTGTCAGCCACGCCTCTGAGATCTCCTCAGATGCTATATGGCTGTGGTATGAAGCTGAGCTTCTGTGCAAAAGTGAATTTTAATACAGATGATGTTGGGGACAATATAGCTGTTTCATCCATTTGGGGACTGGGGGGGGAAGGATGTTTTAATTTGATGCTTGAACTCAGTCTGATTTGGGCCAAAAATGCCTCAGTTTATAGCTTGAATAGACTAGCTGAGATTTTCTGTCCTGCCCCAGAGCTCTCTAATACCTGAGAGAGATAATGCCTGTTTTGCTTTTATTGGAAATGGAAATCAGCATGGACACATTTTGAGAAGGGATGCTAATTTTATTGTAAAAAAATATTTTATTGTATCTAAATCTGTTAATAGCTTAATTCCAAAGTTGCTACAAAGATTTTGCTCAATTTTATCCCCGTTGTGATAGTAACAATGCTAAATATTTCTTCACATGAAGTGATGCGTTTGGATTTGCAGCATTATATATGGTGGTTTTTGGTAACAGCAGCCTGGTTTGCTACAAAATGCAGTCTGATCTCTTGCTATGAGGCTGCTGGAAATGTGTGTTTGTCAGTTTGGCTGGTTTGGAGTCATTATGGTTGTCCTGCTATTTGTATGCAAAACCATTAGGCCAAACTGCTCAATGACATACTTGATTAATGATGAGTGAACCCTCCTTAAACTGAAGCTGAAATTACTTTAATGGAACCTTAATGGTGTTTGAGAAGTTTTGATTAACTTCTTTTGGGGCAAGTTTAGAAGAATACTTGTCAGTATTTTTGACTGAAAGAGAAACTGGAAGATATCACTTAAACAAAACAGTTGTTGTGGATTTTTACTTGGCTTATATTCAACAGAGTAGTTCTTAGAATGACTTTGTTGTTGTTGTTGCCTAGGACTTTGAGGTACAACAGAAGAACACGTCAACCTTTGCCGTTTGTTTTGACTGTTTTGTGCAGAATTTATAGTAAAATATTGAACTTAAAATGAGAAACTGTAGAAAACAGAGTTGAAACAGTCTCAAATGACAAATTTCAAGTTTCTTAGCCGTTGATGAAGTGATGGTGTGTAAATTACTTGGTCCACATCCTAAGAGATGTTAATGATCTGCTGAGCATCTTCAGTTCCTGTGGCTACAGTCATAGCTGAAGGTGTTGGGGATGGCTTGGACCAGATTGATCCACTTGAAAAGTAACTAGTCATTTCAGGTGAAAGTCCTTCAGTATCGCTTTCTTCTGTCCTTCTAACTAGTGTAGCTTGGTCCCTTTCTTTGCAACCCCTTGGAATCCATATCTGATCCTAGGACTACTAGTTGTAAATTACAAACTGTGTCTGTAGCCCAGAATTTATTTTTTTCATTCTTAGATTCTTAACTTGAATATGGAGTACATGTCGAGAACGTTGGCACGGTAAAACTAGTCCCACTGAACTGAGCAGTGAAGTTCCCCGCTACATCGTTGGGTGCTGGCTTTCAGGTGAGCTCTGAAATAATCCACCCGTGTTGCCTTTGGATTAGTGCTGCTCTGTATGAGAAATCCTTACAAAGGTACCAGAAAGGCATACAGTGGAGAGGAGGTAAGCCTGGAAGCTGCATTTTGTTTCCTGTAATGCCAGGCAATCAGGGCAGTGTTAACAACGCATTGGGGATCCTTTCATTGGAGTAATTAGTAGGAAATGGGGCCTGGCTGAGTGACCCAACCTGTATGAGAGAGTGAGCTGAAAAGCCAGGGGTCTCTCTCACCTGTGTACCTCCAAGCCTTTATTGCCTAAAACTAATTAGCATCAAACAAATCTGCCCTAAACATGCCTAAACATATTTTATACAATCTTACTGAAAGCTTTATTAATAGTTCTGAATGGCAGAGTTCAGTTACTTTATTTGGAACTCAGACTGATGGGGCAGAGGTTGCCAGTCATCTCGCTTACTGGTTTTAAATATAGCCACAGCTTTTGGAGTCCCTCCAGACTTACAGAAATTATTGAAAATCAATTCTCTATCTTCAGATGGCTCTCTTAATTTGTACTCCAAAGATTTTGTTTTAATCAAGAGCTTTCTAAGTCATGATGGGAGAGGGAAAGGATTGCATCAGTCTTGCGGTCTGGTTAGTCTAGTCTTTTTTGGTTATTTCTCCAAAAGTAAGCTAAGAGGATCTGTTGCTGTTACATCCTCATAATAATACAGTTGATACTACAGCTGACACTAATATTCTCTTACCAGTATTATTCTTAATGTTGTTTGACAGACTCTTATAGCAGAGTTGAGTATGGGGAGTCTTCTTGTATCTCATATTTCTGACTCTCATCTGACTTAGATTTTAATTTTTTTCCCTAGTTTGATAAAAATTTGTTTTTAAGTCAAAGCCAAACACACTGTAAAAATTAAGTGCTTCAATTTTCTAAGTTCAAAATCTCAACTCCTTTTTCTATAAGGAAACTGTTCTTAAATAAAACAAATCATATCCAAAATTATCTCCTTGAGATTATCTACTTCCGGAGAGTCCTGGAAGCTGTGGCTGCACTGGGGGTCTCTGCTTGGTAAAGATTTCCAGGGTGGACCCAAACCATGAGTTCTGACAATATTGCACATCCTGGAAGTCAGAAGCTTTTGAACAACTTAGTAGGCAAGCAGCAAATTTTGTCTTCTCAGGCTTGCTTGCTATTAGTTAGTATATCATCAAAACCGACTTTTTACATAAACTGCTGTCACAGTCTGTTTCGATCTCCCAAAATTTACAGAACAATTTAGTCCATAAACTTCATTTCATGAGTTCATTGGGTTTAAAAAAATCCCACACCAAAACCATACAAATCAAACAGGGACTCAGTTCCTTTCGTACAGGCTAGTCTAACATGTGAGTTCTTCAGTTCGTTACTTGATTAATTCACAAATTCACTACATGTTCTCAAGTAGCTCCTGTGCCTAAGAGCAAAATGGTTCCTTAGTTGAGGGGGGAGTGTGCTCACCCTTCCTCCTTTGCTGTGGAGTGGGCATCCCCTGCACTGTGCAGGGGGCACCAAGAGCTTCAGCAGCCTTGCTGCTGCTGGACCTACTTCAGATGCTTTTTGGGTCAGCTGGTGTGGTTATATCTTCCAGCTGGAAGTTTGGTTGATACCATTTCTGCAAGTTAGTGGATGGCAGTTACTTTGTGAAGATGCAGGGCACAGCAAGCTGCAGAAAGGCCCTTCCTCTTCATGTCCCCTGCATCTCGTGCGTGTGTTGCTCTGACACAAGGGCACATTTGAAAATCAAATTATACAAGTATTTTCCAACTGATAGAAATAAAGGAGCAGATGTTGTAGAATACTAGGGTTTAATGAATGTAGTTATTCTAAGAGAGGATTTTATTTAATTTCAAGAATAAAAAAATTATCAGAGCAAAACAATGCTCCATTTTTAATTTTAATATTAGTGACATGACTTTGCAGTCTCACAACTGCATTTTTTAATAAAATTGCATTAATCTAGAAGTGTATAACAGATGGTGATAGTGGCAAAATAGGAATAAAATAACAAAATTGGAGTCATTGTGATGGGCAGTATATATACTAAATTATCTTTTTGTCCCTCATGTTGGTTTACTTAGTCAAGAGCTCTTGCAAGTACTGCTGTGCAACAGTGAATGAGCTATTTAAAAAAAACACCACAAGCAACAAAACGAAATAAAACAACGTAACAGATTTAACCTTGTCTTGCTCTGAGGACTAATTGTCTTTTAAAGTAGCTGGTAGTCTCTATGTGTTATTTGTATGGCAGTAAAATCAAACAAATAATTTCAAATATGCAATTAATTCTTTTAACTAAAGAAGACTTCAAGGTAGATACCTGTATTGAAATTTTTAAGATTACTCTGTTACAAATTTAATTCTCTGATAATGTTAACTTTTCTGATGGGGGGGGCGGAGTGGGAAGTAATCTACAGTGCTTCATTTGCTCTTTATTGACAGAGTTAAATGGCCTTTGTGTACCTCAAACTTAGCACCACTTTTACTCCTCCATGTGCATTTTTTAATGAAGCATCACAAATTGTGGAACCATGTTCAGTAGTTTCAAATTGTCATTCCTTGAGAGTCAGTGCAAAACTTGGTCCTGCACTGAAACAATATAGAATTTCAAATACTTGAAGTGAAATTGTACAACTTGTGTCAGAGTAGTCCAAGAACTGTAGAACCCTTAGCTGAATTACACCTGAATCTTTCAATCAGGAATATTTGCTTTGGTATTCCTGTACAAAACAGACACGTAATGGCATAGATGCCCTGAAGATTTCTATAGGTAAGATAAAACAGTCTGTCATTGTGGTTTTTTTCCCCCAGAAAGGCGATAAAGGTTTTTCTCTGTGTGTGAAGGAATTGATGGAATTAACCTCATCTACAAAACCATCTGAATTGATCTGACAGTATATTTCAGGTAACATATGATCTTTACAGTAGAACATCCATTGATATTGATAGTGTAGGATTTATTTTCACAGGCAGTCGAGGACTACTAGTCTCTTTTGCAATGTTTATATTGCTAAGAATTCTACTGTATTTTCTAAAACTTCACTAAAATTGAAGCTTCTAATGGTGTAATGTAAGCTAATAGTTACCGATTTTTTTTTTCTTTAAATGTGAAAAACAGAGAATTTGACTACATAATAGGTAGGTAGGATTTTCGTAGAACACAGATGACACTGAAAAGGATCATACAAATGGACTGAATTTGAGTGGGATATAATGGATGAATTTAAAAACAAAACAATACTTTGACACCCTAAAGCAAGAAATATTTGAGACAAAATTTTTTACTTTCATACTGTGTTTGTTTTTTGTCCATTGTATTTAATGAGAAACAGATGATGATTTGGTTTAAAGGCGGGAAGATAGGACTTGAAACAGAATATCTGCCTTTTTCTGTTGTCTGCAAGCACAGTTGTTGCACAACTGAAATTGTAATGTGATATTTAATTTTATATTATATAATTGAGTTTAATAATTTAATTATATGTGATATAATTAACTTGATATAGATAACTTTGAATGTTCTGATTCTCTGCAGTTTGAAAATAAGTAAATTAAATACCGTAATCACTAAATAACTTTAAGGCTTTATTTAACTCCAATTTAGATTCCTTTATGTTGGGATTATAGCCTGTCATTTCTTTCAGAGTATCAGCAAAAGAACATTTTATTAATTTTTTCTTTAGGATAGTCATCTTCTCAAAAGTACTTTCTTCTGTTCAGTGAAATACTGGGGGGTGGGGGAAGCATGCATTAGAATAAATTACCAGGAAATGGAGCTTTTGTGGGATTGCCAGTCACACAGTTGTCATCATCCTGTTCTTAAGGACCTAGTAGATTAATAGGAGTTTAATCGACACATTATTTTTACTTTATTTGAAGAAAAAAAAATTAATCAAAAACCCCAGCCCAAAACCCCAAACCCAAACATAGCCTTTCAGGAGAAGGATGAGGTGTCAGGAGTCAGGCTATGCTGATTCCTTATCTTTTAGTGTCAGCTTCTCTTCTCCGTGTGCATGGGCACTCACTGCACAAGCAGGAAACTATTTACCTTTTTTGTGTTCTGGCTCATTGCAGGAAGCTTAATGATGTCAGTAAACACCACGGAACAACGGAGGAAACAGCAAGACTGGGAATGAAGCTGAGGTAGGAGGGATGGCCTTTTTTTTTCATTGCTTAACTGTGCTTCTTTCATAGAAGTGCTCTATTTCTCCCTGGTACTGAGTATTTAGGTGGCATATCTACCTAGTTCATGACTGTATAGCCAATATGCTGCTGATCCTGCAGCCCTTTATTCTATGCAACCTGCACCAAATATATGTATGTAGTGGCCAGCCTCCAATTTGGCTTTGACTGCTGACCTAGAAGAGCCTGTAAGACCTGCAAGTTCATGTCACTCATAACAATGAGAACATTAAGCTGGATATACTTAAACAGACTGTGTCCTCAATTGTGGCCTTGGTGGAATAGCCAGCAGTGTTTCAGTTTAATCTGGTAATTTACTTGCCATTAATCTTGGCTCCCTGATAATTAAACAAAAAAATTGAGGAAAAGTAAAGTGTGGTTTCTTGCTTGTTTGTTTTGTTTTTTTCCTTTACTCTCACATTTCTTGCTTCTCATCAGCTCTTTGCTTGCACCCCAACTTTCCCTATAACAGTAACGGCTACAGCACACGCAATTTTATGGTTGTCTTGTTATCCCTGAACTGAAACGCTGCTTTTGCCTAAATTCTAAGCTAACCTTAACTAAGTGTGCTGTGTAGTACTTTAAAACTCATGAATTTGGGAATTCAAAGAAAATGTAATTTTTTGGGGGTGCTGTGCTGTCTTTTATTGCTTAATCAGCTGTGATCACCAACTGATGCTTTTTTAGCAAGACAGAGGAAAATCTATTCTAACGGCTTTTGCTGCACTGATTGTGCTGACTCAGTCATTCAATCTGCAAAGTTAATTGGAGAGAGACATCAAATTGGGTAGAATTTGAAGGATTTTAGTGTTCTAAGCCTTAGCCCCTCAGGCTTCACGTAGAATGAAACACATAATCAGCTTTCAGTAAGCACTAGTTTTCATTAATCATAAACTGTAGGCAAAGTTGGAGCTTGCAAATTTAGGTCTTTTATTGTTGTTTCATGTTAATGACTATTATCTCTTTTTCCTATTGTATATAACACTCTCAGCAACTGTGTTAGCACAGATGGCTAAAATCCCTAGCAGAAAAGTAATCAGCGTTTGTGAACATGATGCATTCAAAATAAATGACAGAGCAGGAAAAATGCATGGCTTTAGAAATTAGGAAGCAGATTAAACTATAATAACGCATGTAAACACATCCAGGAAAGCAGGCTGAAGCTTTGTTATCAACACAACTCTAATTTTGATTTATGTAACTTTCTGTTGAATATATTGACAGGATGGGAAGCAAGTTAAATTCAAATTGGAGAGAAACTGGCCTAATATCAGTAGTTTGGAATATTCTTTTTTTAAAGCCTAACAATGTGATATAATTGGCAGAGATTAGACAGTACAGTGAAAAAGGAGGAAGGAAACACTTTCCTACAGATCCTAATTATCACATTTTACCTGAAGTGTGACTAAATGTTACAGATGTTCACAAGCATTTCCCTTTGATCAACATGTGTAATATATTAACTGGAGTTACTAGCAGCCTTAAATTTAAACTCACCATGTGCTGTTGGCCTAATGTGGAATCAATAACCGAAGAATTACTCGTAAACCCAAAATGGGGGTTATGGAAGTACAGCACAGCAGCTCTCACCCTTCTTATGAAGAACTAAGTGAGCTGTGGCTAATTTCTTCAAATTGTACGACCTATATTTGCAAAGATAATTCCTGAATGAGCAAGTTAAATTATTAAAACCTCTCACTTCTTTAACTTTGTTAGCCGTGGCCTAAGTTAAATGCTAGGACTGAATTCATGTTATAAACTGCAGGCTCAATCTAAATGTCATTAAAGCCTAAAGCTAAAACATATTTTTCTTAAAAGTCAGTGGCTTTTTTCCTATGTATTTCCCATGATGGAACTCCTCCCCCTCTGCCCTGCAGTCTTCAAGATATGCTTATTGCCTAAGTGTTGGTTGGTGTTAGGTGTGGAAATTGTATTTATGGTTGTGGGCTTGTTGAAAGCAGACAGCAAGTAAGCAAAGAGAAGCAAAGCAAGAAGAGTGGTGGGAAAGCCAGACACTTCCCGAGGGGTGGGAATGAAACCTAGGAGTTCAGATTTGTAGTAACGAAAGGTGTAAGAAGCATCAACTTATCTTTCTTCTAATATATATTACCACTTGTCTGTCATGGTAACAGATAGAAGGTATTGCACAGGTATGTTATAGTTGTATAGAATGATAGAATGACATGGATTGGAAGGGACCTTAAAGATCATTTAGTTCTAGCCACCCTGCTATGCGCCAGGACACCTCCCAATAGACCAGCTTACTCAAAGCCTTGTCCACCTGCAGGGATGGGACATCCACAGCTTCTCTGGGCAACCTGTTCCAGTCTCACTATCCTCACAGGAAATAATTCCCTCCTAAAATTTAATCTAAATCTTCCCTCTTTCAGTTTAAAACCATTACACCTTGTCCTATCACTATACTCCCGGATGAAGAGTCCATTCCCATCTCTCCTGTAGGTCCCCTTTAAGTACTGGAAGGCTGCTATATAAGATTTTCCCAGAGTCTGCTCTTCTCCACGCTGAACAACCCCAACTCTCTTAGCCTGTCTTCATAGGAGAGGTGCTTCAGCCCCCTCATCATCTTTGTGGCCCTCCTCTGGACGACTCTTAAAGGTCTATGTTGTTCTTTTATTGGCGGCTCCAGAGCTGGATGTGGTACTCCAGGTAAGGCCTCATGAGAGCAGAGTAGAAGGGGAGAATCTTCTCCCTAGACCTGACTATCCAGCCAGTTGCTTATCCACTAAGTGGTCTGTTCCTCAAATGCATGTGTCTCCAGGTTAAGGACAAGGATGTCATGTAGGACAGTGTCGAATACTCTGCGCAAATCCAGGTTGATTACATCCATTGCTCTTTCCTTTTCCACCAAAGCTGTAACCTTGTTGAAGAAGGTCAAAAATTTGTCAGGCATGATTTTCCCTTAATGAAGCCATGCTGCCATATTGATCTTGGGCTGTTGAAATACTCTTCTGGATATACTAAAATAGATGTGAAGTGCACTTGAATGTAGGCTTGAGCTTCTTAGAGATTCGTGTAAAAATTACTTGATAGTCCTGGCTTTTACTTCTGCCTGTAAATGGGACATGGTATCATGTCTTTATAAGTGAATAGGTCTAGAAGGTGTTCTTTCCACCAGGAGCACTATCACTGCTGCTGTTTTGAGTTTTGTCCCAATGTTTTATGTATTTATTTACCCCATCACCCTAACTATGGGGAATCATACTTGAGATGCTTGTACTGTTTTGTACCATTTAGACTATTTTATGTCCAATAATGTCTGGTCTAGAGGAGATAACTGATCTTATTCTTGCGGATTTCTGCAAATGCAGTTTAAGAGTGCTTTATCAGTGACAAGAAAATTACTAACTTTTTAAATGACCTTGAAAAACAAAAGTTTCTAAAGCATGATTTCTATTCAGTATTCATCAACGTATTTCCTGACCTGTTTTCCTCAGTAACCCCCAAAGTTATTTTATGTTAGATGCATGGTCTTTTCTACAGGAACTCCTGAGATTTTTCTCAGGACTGTCTTTCCAATCTCCTTGGAGCTTTCATACCTCTGAACTACTTAAATGTTGTATGTCACTATGCAGGAGTTTATGGGCATACAAATGATAGAACTAGTATGCTTCTTGGGATTTTGGTAACATACAGAGTTTTATAGCAGAGACCATTTTTTTGACCATTTTATTATTATGTCAGTACTTGAATACTTCTACTAATTTAGTATTGTTTTCAAAGAAACTAAAGAAAAAGAAAATTATTAATACAATTTTCCTAAATGATATCTTATAAAAAAACTGGTTATAAGTAGTCATCTTGTATAACAGAAATTAGATGGATATTTGTCTTTTTGCTCTAATAGATGTTACGCTGTAATCCTACAATATTACTTTTAAATAATGGCATCAAATTTTGTTTGTAATTCAAAACTGGCACACTCTTGTCAGCTCACCACCAGAAATTTTATTTCCAAAATATGTGTGATATGGTGTAATCCTGGATACAGAGAGGACGTTTCCAGGATGTGGGGCTGTTGCAGCAGTGTCATACATAACGTACATGAGAGCAGCAGCTGTAGTTGTTTTCTTGTTGCTATTCTTTTTTTCTTTCTAAAAAGCTTTCAAGAAAAGCTTTTTCTTGTGTCATGCCCACAGTGTGCCCTTTCTCTATGGGGTCACTTTCCTCAAGCAGCTTCTACTCTATGTATAGAAGTTCTGCAAAGAGCATATGTTTGTGCGCCTAAAGCAATTATTTATTGGCTAAACATGCAGTAGATGGCTAGAACTAACCATCCTAACCATGGCTATGCTAACCATCCCAATGAAACTCTTGGTGAGCTTTTTCCAGACAACCTATCATCACTCAGATGGAGAAGTTAGACTCAATATTTCTTGAAACAGGCTGGATGTCGTCGTTGATTGCTGTCTTCCAATTTGATGGGTTCACCCCTCATCTGGTTTTATACTGTGTCATGCTGGTGTTTTTCCTCTTACATTCAGGAAGTACTATCACTGCCTCAGCAGCCTCAGCTCTGTCTGTGATTTTTTTACCTTGCGAACTTGCTTAGTTCTCTATAGTTTTTCACAGATCTTTGTTACAACTTAACAGCCTTCTTGGCCATCTGAGACAGGATTGCACTGCTGAGCTGTATCAAAACGAACCTTTGGTTCACAGACACCTTTGTCCCTGAGAGAAGGTTTACATAAAGGCTCTGATAGAGATATTAGGTAGGGTGGGCTGGATTGGTTGTTTTAAAATATGGAAGACTCTAACTGCTGCTCCTCTTCCCAATGTAGGAATTCTCTGTTGGTGAGTACTTTTGAGAGTCTTCTGGTTAAAACCAATAGCTCTGAACAAATTTGGCTGCCTAAGACGCTTGGGCTGTGATAACTATTTTGGTTGAGAAGTTTTAAGTCAGGGCTTCCTCTGAAGTTTTTCCTGTATTGCATGTCATGGAAGAATTCTTAAAAAATAGGAATGGCTAATAAACCAGAACTCATTTGGATCAGTTGGGCACTTTGCTCAATCTTTATTTCCAGTGGTTTGTTCTCTGCCAATATTTCTATGACTCTTCCATGCTTCCCACTCTGTAGAAATTCTTTCTTGAAAATGCAAGGTTAAAAAAAAAACCAGTAGGTATCAAGGTGAACTATGTAGGTATTATAGAAGCTATGATTTGCCTATAACTTTTTTTTTTAAACCCATACTATACTGAGGTAAAATATCTTATGAATCTGAAGATTCATAATTTCAGTTCCTCTAAATTTATCTGGATGTTCTGTTTAACACATCATGAATTGATGTGTCATATCTGATTATTTTGTACCTGTGTATAATACATTGCTGCGTGTGACATTAATACTTCCCTCTATAACACTGGAGTTTTGTCTTCTGATAATTTTCATTATCTATTACAACCTCTCTGAATTCAGTTATCAAGCAAATCTTTTCAGTTTGTTTGTGTTGATTGCATACAGCACACATGTAGACATAGAAAGATGAATATATAATCTATGCATGATAGAGCCATTTTTGAGTTCCAGTGTCAAACTGGATTACAGATTACTTGAGGGGAAAAATAGCTGACTGCTTTTATTTTTAATTTTTTCTTAATTAATTTTATAGAAAGTCTGACCAGACTCGGAACACTTCTCTTTTCTTAATATTGTAGCTTCTTCTTATGTAAATCTTATCAGGCCCTTTAAGTTGCTCCTTAGATTTTAAACCCTTCGGAATAGGATACCTGCTATTCGGTATTAACACAGAAATCTTGTATTAGGAGCCTACAGATGCTCTTACAGTAAAGCAATGCTTATTCAATTAAAATAATTATATAGTCTGATCTTGAGAGCCAATATGTATGTCCTGGTTTGAGGTAAAACAGAACTAATTTTCTATTCAGTGATTTTACTTTTCCAGCTGGGCCTCTTCTAACTAACGAAACTCTGAAATTAACAGCATATTGTTCAGAAAC
>JAOQGH010000077.1:23110188-23144357 GCA_025769975.1 Gallinago jamesoni | reverse complement strand
CTTTTCCTTAGGGTAGAGAGGGGAGGGAGAGGCCATCTGTCGTTCTGGTTGGTCAATTTGGTCAAAACCACGACAATGTATAATAAATAAAAAAAAATATTCAGCAATATTTCAAGGCAGGGATCAAGGATGCAACCTTGACTTGTACTTGGGCATTCTAGATTGGTCACAGTTATTGTAGCAGTGAAATTCTCCAGATGCTTTTAATGAGGGCTATTAATTCTATGTTCTCTAATGACATTAATTGTCCAGTACAGGACACAAATAATTTGCCCTCTGAGAGAAGCTTCATGGCTTGTTACGATCTGTGTGAAAAATTTTGTCAGTTACACAAGTGTGGTTTTATTTTTTTACTTGTTTCTTGCTGATAATGGTGTATAGCTATAGGCAAACACAGCAGGTCATGTTAGTATCTTGAATATTGTGTGTTATGGGTAATGGGGTTTAGTCTTTGTCCTAGAACTCTCTCTTAATGGTTTGATTGCAACAGTGAGATGACGAATCTCGCTTGTAGAACTAATCCCTGATGATTAGGGATGATATGGAAACTTCAGGTTACTATAGGTACATCCATTTAACGGCTGTGTTTTCTACAACAGATAATCCTTTTTTCTTTCCTCATAAAATTCAAGACTTCCTGTGTATTCTTCACATGAGTGGGAGATTTAAGCTTAAGAGGCTACTAGACTGACATACTGCTGACAGAAATAATTTGAGGGTGATCTAGTAGAGCGAAATAGCCTAAACTGACAACATATGAGGATAAAGTATTTTGAATTGGCAAGCTACTCAGGAAATTTTAGTTCAGAGGAGGCTAAACAGTCTATTAGAATACAGCTGCCTAATTAAGCCTCTCAAGTAGCGAATCTTTGAAATCGGCATCCGTGTGAAACTGACTGTTCAAGATGCTTTACAGTGCTTTTTAGGTAAAATACCATGTATCTGGTCTCACTGTGTAATCTTAATAAGATCTTGTTTTAAACACTTGGATTTAGTCGTGTCATGTGGTGGATGTGAAAGGCTGACTTCAAAAATTATGTGGCCTCCTCTAAATGATATGACATAAGATATTATTAAGATTTTCCTGAAATGGTGTTAAATATGTATTGGCTCCTGTGATGGGCTTAACCACATGAAGGTGAGATGACAAATCAGCTGGGTAATTCCAAGTACATATTAACTTTTACTTGCTGAGAAGCTCCCTGAGAAGCTGTTAACAAATTCAGAAGATATGCCTAAGCGCTATTTAATCACAAATGTATTAGAGCAAGAAAACACTCTTGTATATATTACTTCAGAAATTCAGCCAATATATTTTAGCCTAGAATCCACTCCTTTTTTCACTGCTGACATCTTATATTGGATTAGTATTATGTAACTACCTGTAGGTGTACAGGTCTTTTGGTTTTTTAATGTTTGTCTTAGGTTTTTTTTGGTTCTCCCCCCCTCATTAGTGATGTATGTTCTGCTTTATATGGTTCATGTAGCTTACTGAATAGATGGCACTCAGCTTAATAGATGTGTGTGGATGTGTGTTTCTCTTGGATGCGACATAGCCAGTGGCTTGCTTTCTTAAACATATCACCAGAAGAGACCATCTTTACAGACGTTAAGCTTCTTAGATATTAGAAAGAAATTCTTTCCTGTGAGGGTGGTGAGGCCACTGGAACAGGTTGCTCAGAGAAGCTGTGGATGCCCCATCCCTGGAGGGGTTCAAGGCCAGGCTGGATGGGGCTTTGAGCAACCTGCTCTAGTGGGAGGTGTCCCTGCCCATGGCAGGGGGGTTGGAACTAGGTGATCTTTAAGGTCCCTTCCAACCCAAACCATTCTGTGATTCTATGAATTTGAGAATTCAGTTCTCAGTTCTTGTGAGCTCAAGGCAGTCATGGAGTAATGTAGACATCCGTCAGATAAGGTACAGTTTGTGCAATTTCTAGCAGTTGCAGAAGGGCAATTAGGCCCTTCATGTTAGACATTAATAATGAAAAAGTCGCCACTGCAGCAAGGGCAGAAGATGTTCAACAAGAGGGACAAAACAAAATTAATCATATGCTTTGTTTGGAAAAGGTTATTTAAAATTTTTTATTAGTTTTGTTGTGTGTCTCTTTTTTTTAAAAAAAAAAAAAATCTAGTGTTTTAATGTTTTTAACTCATGCTTCTTTTATTTTGTGCATACCTCTTTGGCATAAAGCACACTATGAGAATTTTTCTGATCTTGACCTGACCTCAGTGTCAGAAGCATTTTCAGAGGTGTTAAAAGTGCTTGTCCTCTTACTATTAATTTGTACAAGAATTTCCGGAAAGCTTGAATGTCTGGATAAAGAGGATGAAGAAAGATTCTTAGCTGAAAGGCAAAACAACTATTTTCAATAGAAGCAAAAATAGACTAATCTCATTTTCTCTTTCTCCTCTTCTTCATTGTAATAGACACACAGGGCAAGAGAAATTTAGCTTCATTGTGTATGTACCTATCTAGCGTCTTAGCAACTAATTGTCACACTTAACAACAGGATAAAATTTAAAAATCACAGTGTCATGATGAAAAATTTCCAGTGTTCTTCTTGAAGTGGTGCTTATAAAATGTTATGTAAAACAATACAGAAGAGTATTGTTCATACAATACAAAATGAATTCATCTACTTCAGAGAATTAATATGTTAAAAAGTGTTTGTGGAGTGGGTTGGTTTTGGCTTTTTTTGTTGTTTGCTGAGCATATGCCATGTATGGTTGATTTCTTGAGGTGTTGAAACTACTGCATAAAAACAATTTTGAGTGAGTTAATGATGGAGAGAAAATTTTGCCAGAATTGGGATAGCTGTTTCTTTCTCAAATCACTTATTTTGCAGATTTCTGCTGTCATGTGGCAAGTAATCAGTCGTGCTGAATCTACATGGGCATAAATAATTCTCTGTGCCAAGACATCTTGTTTCCATACAAGCCAGCTGTTTGAAAATTGAAAACCATAAAGATCCCCTTAGCTTATTAGTTACAACTTCCAAATACAGACTCTGTGGCTACCCTTTAATTAAGGGAGGGAATTGGATCAGCCATATGCATTATGCTACGTTCACTGTAGCTAATAGTTCACAAATATCTTCTGTTCCAAGATTACAACCAGAATTCTTACTTAGTCTGAAGCACACTATGTACAGAATTTAAAAAAGCAGGAAGGAAACAGTGCAACCTTGTAATATTATGTTAGCTGTCCTCCAGGCATAACCTTTGTATTTGAAATAAATTCATGTTTTGAACGGGTTAGTAGTTCATAGGGATGTATATCATTCACCCATCTGTTTCCTAAATACAACAACTAGGATGGAGCTGAAGTGGACCAAGAAAGCTCTTCAGCAAGATAATTGTCAGCAATCTAAATTAGCTTTCAGTCCAAATTTCCTCATAATAGGTTTTTTGAGTATACGTCATAACTTGAAACTGGTGGCAGCACCAAAATTACTACCTTGAAATTGGGTAAAAATGAAGAACTTTTTGTTTAGACCTTAGGGCATGGCTTCACAATCTCCTCTGAGAAGTCTTCATCAAGTATGTAAAGTAAATATTCAGATAAAGAAATGATTTAATCCTTCCTAGCAGCTACCCATTTTTATGTTCCCCAACTGTGTTCTGCAGCCAGAGGTCGCTGTCTGATTGTTTGGGGTTTTTCTTTCCTAAAATGGTATGAGTATAAACAGATATAAAATATCTAGAGTTACGGTTTAAAGGCAGCTGAGACTTAAAATATAAATTGTATGTAGCGGAGAATACATCATTCAATACACCAAGAATAGGAGAAAATTTTCCTACTACTGTGGTGACACAGATTCCTTTAAAAGGTCTGGATGTACCAAAAAATACCCTGGTGCATTTGGTTTTTTGTTTGCAATTTATGCAGTCAACTGAAACACAACTTCTAAAAATCATAAAAATCTGTGTGCAACTCTGTGCTTTAGGAGAGAAAATTAGTTTACATAATGGAAAAAAGAAAAATTTGTAATTAAGCAAGCATCCGACTTGAACTTTCCCCAAGAGGGATGTGGCTGCTAGTTCAGTGGTTTGATCTGTCCTCTAGTCCTTAGACCAAGATAAATTTTAAATCTGCATCATAATTCTTCAGGTTAGTTGCCATGGTGATTTCGATCACTGTTTTATGGGACAAGATTTCTATGGAAACAATTTTTATGTATTCTTTTGTCCCATGTGTTATTTGTCATCCTCTTCCTAAATAACATTTCAGTCCATTGGCTAGATTTGACCAAGGTTATCTCAGAGATAATTGGTTTCTAGTAACTTGTTGTATTGTATCTCATACTTTGTTGTTTGTTTTGAAGGCACAACTTGTTTTAGGAGGTGGCGAGAGTAAAGACTAAAGAGAATGCACAAGTTCACACCTTTTTCAAAAGTTTCTCCATTTGAAGGTGGTGATCTGCTTATATCGTTCAATGAAGGACAGATGTAAATCGGATAGAAGTAAAAATGCTCTGCAGTGACTTGATATTTGAGCTGCTATGCTTGTGTGGAGAGTAATTTAGTGCTTAAATGGGCACATTTATAATAGTTTCTGGAAGGCAATAATAATGCAGATAACAGGGCAGCTCATGATGCCATTTAAAGCCTTCCCCCCCCCCCCCCCAGAAGTGGAATCGGTCTCTTTCCAGAAATGAAGTGATTAAAAGAAGAAAAAAATGATGTGATGGTTGAGAGCAGGATGGCACAGGGTGGATAACAAGAGTGAGAATAGCAAGTTGACTAATCAATTCAGTTCCCATTCACGTCAATGAAGTCTACTCTGAATGATCAACAGTACTGAACAAGTGTTAGGAGAGCTCTGGAGGCTCTGCAGGAGCAATCATTTACGTTTTTAGCTTGCTTTCTAAATTGACAACAACTAAATCTACTGATAGGTTAGGATATAATTGGACTATAACAGGGTACGTGAAAACAGTCTTGAAAAAAAAAATTTTAAAGATTTATATTAGGGATGACACTATAATGCAGTAATTTCTAGCAGTTCTAGTGATTCTGTTGGCTGATACTGTTTTCCGATTATGGAGTTCATTAGCCTTGTGGAATTTAAGTATAACTTGTTTTTAAAGAATTATATTGCCTAGCACAGAAAGTCTAGAATAGCTTTTCCTTCTTGTATTTTCACTGTGTATTTTTTCAAAATTTTGCAAGTTTGGGACTAAGCTTGGTCAAGCAACAACATATAGCAATACTGTTGTTCATTTGAAATTACTAAATGAAAAAATCCACATTTGTTCTCTAAGAATGTGTGAAAAACTGGCAGAGTGGTTGAATTGTATTAGCTCTATGCTATTTGACTTAATAAAAAAGATGTTTCTTTGGCTATAGAGGCCAAATTTTTCTAGGTCAGTATTAATACCAGGTTTCCCATTGAATTTAATATATGCAATTTGAAAATAGTGTGTCTGTCTCAATTTTAGATTTTGATGGCCTGATGTGGCCCAATTTTCCTTAATGTATTTTTAACAGAATTGTTCTGTTTCTTAGATAAGTTGTTTTGTGGAAACAAAACTGCAAGTACAAGCTATTTCTAACCCATATTTTTGATCAACTTTCCCTAAAGTCAAAGAGATTGTCACAACTCAGTAATGGTGATGCTGTTCTATGTAGAATTTTGGGAAATACTTTTTCCAGGAAAATAGAGGTAAATCAATTCGTTGTAGGAGTTGCTTTGTTCTCTTAACTTGTGACACACAAATTCAAAGTGAAATGTTTTATTTGGAATCAGGCAAGGCTCACAGAATGGTGAGGAACAATTGAAAATCCTACTAATCAGAAGTCTAGAATAAAGGCATGTAAGAAGCTTCATAAGCAGGTCTGGAGCTTTTTTTTTTTTCTCTCTATTTCAAGGTCACCAGGGTGAACAGCATACATAATCTCAATTTGACCTACTCAACAATGGAAGTGATTGAACTGCTTTCAGGGTGGCCACACTCTTGCTGCTTTTGGCAGTTTTATCCAACAGTCATCCTTAAAGAGCTCTGCCTGGCTGATGTGCTTGCAGGAGGCGGCCTACAAAACATGGGCCTGATAATAAGTCCATCTGGGTTTCATATTTCATACAATTTGATTAGGAATTGGTCATTTCCTGCAAGTCTCTTTGTCCAGTGATGTTCCCTTTTATTTGATTCAATGATGATTCTAGTCTTCATGCTTACTTTCTCATCAGAAATAATTATTTGTCATTAAAATGGTAAGTTGAAAGTTGAGTTTATCAGACCATTCTTAAAACAGTCACATACCATTTTGCCGTATAACTTGTAATACAACATAGCGAAGCTTTACACTCATGGCATGAGGTTATCTTTAAAGGTCTCGTGAATACATTCTCATCTATGTCAACATCTCTTTCGTATCTGTTTCATAAGAAAATTGTATGAAATGGCTCTTAATTTTTTTTTTTCCAAGTGGCTTGCAGGTTTTTCTCACCAGTGATTGGATTCTGTGAGAGACTTGCAATGTGTGAAGTGCAAGGTGATTGCTCTTCAGCTGTTTTTTTTCCACAGATTTTAACAGTAAAAACCTTGATAAGTTTATTACAGGTTCTGCCGAGTGAGATGTACAGTATAGATTAAATTGTGATGGTGTTGTCTAAAGAACTTCCTTCCTCAACCCTTCTTCCACTTAAAAGCTAAGGTGGGGAGACTGGGAGGGGGCCGAGAAATTATACTGCAGGCTTGGTTGTTGCTGACCTCTGAAAATGATAGTCAGCATTAGTGGGATATTCCATATATAAACAAAAAGCAGTTTCCCATGTAAACACCTGTGTCTGGGGTCTGCCTGCCAAACACTTCAAGCCTTTCAACTTTTGAATTTGTTGTTCCATTCAGACAAGATTGACAGAGAATTAAAACTCTGAAAAGGAGAATTTGGTGGGCAAATAAAAGCTGCATGTATCCTGTCTCTGACAGACTGCGTGAGCTCAAACTTTCAGACTATGGTGGAGGGTAGCAAGAGAGACCACAGAGCTGCTGTGGTCTCCAGATGAGCTTGATGTGGAGAGGTTGCATGAGTCTTCAAGCTACAAAACAGAAACTCAGTAGGAAATCCCTATGCTTCTGCTATTGCTTTGGTAGACGGCATTGGGGAGGTTGTAGTCGAAATAGGAGGCTTAGGGTACATGAACTACCATGTGCCAGTGAAATGCTCCCCTTCACTCAAGCAAGATGCAGTCTCACTGAGCAGTATAGTCAGCTTTTGTGTGTCTGCCAGGCTCATTAGCTGTCCTTGTTATTCAAGGTGTCTTTTAGGTTGCATATCACGGAATCACAGAATTGTTAGAGTTGGAAGGGACCTCTAGAGATCATCTAGTCCAACTCCCCTGCCAAAGCAGGAACGCCTAGAGCATATCACTCAGGACTGCATCCAGGCAGGTCTTGAAGATCTCCAGAGAAGGGGACTCCACAACCTCCCTGGGCAGCCTGTTCCAGTGCTCCGTTACCCTCACCATAAAGAAGTTTTCACTCATATTTGAGTGAAAAATATCACCCTGGCAAATGCAGATAGCACTGGAGAGTCAAAGACCTTGCAGTCTTTCCTGTTCAGAACATTGCACTGTACTCTAGCTGTACTACTGTACCACTACTGACTTGACCAAGATACCATGTTTATGTTGCCACTGGCCTTTTAAGCATTTTTTTTTTCATAATGTTTGGGCACCATTGCAGAGCATAGTTCAAATGGCATGCTCACAAGGGTGATAAAAAGGCAGTATTTTAAGGAACTGTGGATGAAGTAAATTTAGTCACCAAACAAGCTACTGTTGGGGTAAGTTCTTTGCAACTTACACCCTTTCTTTTATCTTGAAGTAGTAGCTACTTATGGATAAAATCAGTAGCTCCCACGAAAGTTGGAAAGCTAACTGTGTCAAAAAATTAATGCATAGCTTGCAATTTTTTGGCAGGGACAATTAAAAAAACAAACAACAACAAAAAAAACCAACAAAAAAAAAAACCAACAAAAAAATCCCACCCCCCCCAAGTTTCTTATCCTGTTCACCTGAGAGGAACTGGAATTCCCACAACATTTACTGGGACTGTCGGTAATAGTCAGGGAGAAATATGACTGCCTTATTGCCCTTGGCAGCTTGGAGTGTCCTAGTGTCCTTCTGGCTTTTTGTTCACTCCCACTGATAAAATTTCGTTTTTGGTTTTTCTTTTCCTTAAACTTATGTTTACTGTAAGGGTTTCGGTTATGTTTGTTGGTCTTTTCTTGAACTGGTTGTGCTGTTCACTCTTCTTTCCTGTTTAATTTCTGTCTTTTGAGAGATTATTGCCACAGGTATTCAGCATTGACCAGAGTTAATTGTATGTGTTTTTCATGACTCAATTTTACTTGGAAATAATGTGATTAATTTACAGAAGTAGTGTTGGAGTTCTGTATTGTTATCTGGCATATATGGCAAAACTGAGGAGAAGGTTTGGGTGCCTAGACATGAAGATGAAGCCCTGTCTCGGGCATCTTAATTTTCTAAAGGTACCTGTGATTTGGCCATTTGGAGGACAGTTTCATGTATTTATGTTACTTCAGTGTTGCCGGGTACAAGATACAAGAGTTTCTGAGTTTTGTCTCTGTCTAGAAGCGTAAGTGGTCCTGCAACCAGGAAGTTGTTCTGTTGTACTTTTCTCCTGCTTTCTTTCTGTACATCCAGACATAAACTGACAGTCTAGATGCTGAATATATTTGGAAAATATAACAAAATACACACACTTCCTTGTAAAAGTAGTTTTTTGTTCCTTTGTGCTAACAGGCAGCATATTATTCATAACGAGTAAATTCATTGCAAAATGTCATCTTTTCAGAATGTAAAATGAGGAGACTGTCTCAGGAGTTAGTGTAGCACTATAACTGTCAACAAACTCAACAGGGGTGCCAACCAGTGTCAGTATAGGTTGTTTTAGATGTAAGCAGTGTGAGGGAAAAATGCATTCTGAATTTTCATTGTCTTCTTTCTGCCTTATAATTTGATCATAAACAAAAGAACCAGAAATGGGAAAAGTAAAAAAATAAGATAATTCCTTTTTATCTTAACAACTACCTGACACGTCATTCGTTTGAAAGAGCAATACTATTAATTCATATACAGCCTCACTAAGATGGGGTAAGAAGTCTTTTTTGTTCTGTCAGAGGTGCTGTACCCCCCACCTCCCACACCCAAAAAAACCCCAAAACCGAAGCAATCAAAATTCTGCGGTTCATCATGGTTTGTTTCTGTAATCTAAAATTCTATTCAATCAGCCCTTGTATCAGGTAATAGCCAGATCATCTAATGGAAGCTGAAAAGTTTGTCTTCAGTCAGACAGACTGTTTGTATTTGGTAACTATTACTTTGATAACCAGGAAGATCAGATTGGTTTCTTAATGCGGTCTGAAGATTTCTTCACAAAAAGGAACTGATCTATTAATTGTCTTATAAACATAATCTTATTAACATCTTGCACAGTGTTTATTTTCATGTGGGTCCTAAATGTTTGTTTTAAATTTGATTAAGAGATTATCACATTTCTTGCAGAGAAACAGGAAAGAATTTGAATTGGGGTGGCATAGAGAAAATTTTCTTTAAAAAAAAAAAAATCACTTATTTACTTTCTACAAACTTCATGGGTTTTTTGGGTAATAATATTTTATTTAACAAAGTTTGTTATATAATTGAGTGTATTTACTTATCTCATTGTTATAATCTCCAAAAATATTTTTTCTTCTTTTATAATAATTTTTTAAGGCAGATTTCAGTAAAGGTAATGCTCTGATGAGGAAAGGAACATATAGAAAATATTTCTAAATTTTTAATAGCACTATGGTCTTAGCACATCTAAGATTACTGGAGGAAGGTTAGGGGTGTGATGTAGCATTAGCTGTTTTCAACTGTTAGAAAAGTGAATTTAATGAAGATATACTGAATTTAACTTTGAAGCATTTTAACTGGGAGTTTCAGCTGGAAACACTGACCCTATAGGTTGGTTTTGAAAAATCTCAAGGTGAAAAAAAACTCCAAATCCAAAACTCTTCTTCAAAGGTAGTTGAAACAGTTCTCAAAGGCTTACTATTCAGGCTGTGGCCAGAACTGCAGATTAATACCAGGTATCACCAAAGTTTGGATCCTACGCAGAGGCTTTCGTTCCATTGAAATAATAGGACAGTATTGCCAAAAGTACAAGGCAAGCTGTAGTTGTTTTACTGCACTCGAGTAACCTGCCTTTTTACAGCTACTTTACTTTTTAAATACTTTATTTCTGAAAATGGTGTCTCAATTTAGACACTGTTCTACAAGTCAGGAGTTGTATATAAATGAAAGAGACCATAAGGAATATAGTAACTGCTGTATCGTGGTATGGTCCTTGATGAAAAATAATGAAGACTTGATTTGCCAATTATTAATAGATGTTTCAGATGGGACATAATTATTTTTATACAGTGGTCATATTGGTAATAAGATACTTTTTCATTCGGGCAAAGCCATATCATAACAATTCTGAAATGTTAATTCAGATGAAACTCTGTATTTGGGTACAAAGAAAGGTATGCCTGATCTCAATACTGAAAAACATGCGTGTCCTGTGAGGAAGAAAGTTTTTGAGGTACATGAGTCACAACGAGGAATTTTTAGGATTCCTAATGCTGATGTGTTTGATCCCTTCACTGATTTTCAACATAAATGCTTGTAAAACATATTAGTTTCCATGACAGCATGCAGAGTAAATCCTGGGAGGGATGTTTGCTAAGTCTGAAACTTTCAGTGGTTTAGTAAAGAAAAAGTATTCCTAAATCTTCCTGTATTCAGTGTGTGGATTTTATCTTTGAGTCCCCTCTTCTGTTCTCCTCTGGGGTGCTTCTGTTTTATTTTTTAAAAAACTCCTCAGGCCCACCCATCCCGTTAAGAAGAAATGACGACGGAGATGGTGGTTGTTGGGGTGACAGTGAGCTTTGTACTCTGTTCTGTCTGAGTGTTTGTCTGCTGTTCTCGGATCTGCTGGAGAAATTGATTATGTAAAGGCTCAGAGCTGTTCAGTGGACAGCCATCGGGGGCTGTGTAGGCAGGACAGAAATAAAGCTCAGAGGCTGTGGAAAACGGTTACTAAATATGGCAAAGAGTTAATCAATCACCTTGATAGAAGGTGTTAGCCTGTTGTCACCAACACTGTAGGGTTTTGGCTACGTTCCCAACTGCTATTAGAGGATCAAGTAACAGCAAGAGTCCAAAATAACCTTTTACCACCTTCCCTGGAATACGAATTTCTGACTCTGGGTCTACCTGGCTGCTGTGGTTTGTGCTTTTGTCACCTGAGTATTGAATTCTCACAAATTAAGCCACAGTATCATTTATATAGATTCAGAAACAGAAGCTAGTTCAGAAAAGATCTGCCTGCTAATATTTCAGTTATCCTGCTATAAAAGCAAGACTTTAAAGGTCTGCTTGTATTTTCTGTGTATATACGAGGTAAAAGTGGATACTTATACATTTGTGTGAACCACTCTGAATAATCTGAGTGAATTCCACCTTTAAAATGAAACTATAGGGTATTCATACCCATTTGCTTAGTCCCAAATAGGAAGACTCATGTGCTGCATTATCTCTTTAACACTTCTGGATAGATTGTATCCTGATATATCAATAAGCGTAAGAAAGCAAGTCTGGAAGAGACAAGAACTCAATTAAAAGAATTATCTTGACTTGCCATCTTCAGTAACAGTTATATCACATAACACTAGATGATTTGTCTTGCCTTTCCAATTCAGAGGCTATTGCAGGATTTCAGTACTCTGACTGGCAGCCTTACAATTTACAGCCTAAATGTATTGATGCCCCTCTAATAGTCTTTTGTTCTTGTCTTGATGTTGCCTTTTCCACTCCCTGATGTTTAGCTTCCTGAAGCATTTGTAGTCAGTGACCACCTTTATTCTCTTTTTCATCTTGAGAAGCCAAAACTCTTCTGTTTCTGCAATATTTTCTCATTTTTCACTTCCATTCTTAGGTACTGTGGGTACTGTTAGGACATAAATACTACGGGCAGATTGCAGTGTTTAGTGTTTGTTTTCGGTTTTGTTTTGTTTTTTAAATGATAGTAGTGAAATCTAGCCTGCAGTGAGGGCAGAAATATTAAGATTTCTTTTATGAGGTTACTTCTTTTTCCTCTCCATCAAAATTAGAAGTCCAAATGAATTGAGAAAGAACATATGAAATGAGATTACTATAATGTAATCATTATCTCCTTGAATGTGCTGGTAGCCAACAGTTCCAGTAATGGAAACACGGGACTAGAAGAAAGTTGATACATATGGTATTTGTTGAAATGTGTCTGAAAAAGCTATAGAAAGTCCTGAATAGAAGCCTGTTTTATTTCTGCACCTCTGTGCCCTCTGTACCCTGAATCTCTCTAATTCGGGGCTCATGTTAGGATGAACAGTGGTCACCAGCTGAGGTGTGCTCTGGGTTTGCTCCGCACAGAAACTGCAGGCAGGGGAAGAGGGCATGTGCCAAGTAAGGTCTCCATGGATGGAACAGGAAAGTGCTCTGGGTTGTGGATACAACAGCTGATCTGTGTGAATCAAATTCAGAATGAATGCTGAAGACAAAACTGAAAAAACAATGAAGCAAATAAGGAACAGAAATTACTATTAATCATTTTAGAACTTGGGTCTTTTGGGAAGAATGGGCAATCTCAGTTGTGTGATGAGTGGTGTAACTGACTCCAGGAATACTTCTGGTGTGGCTGAGGCATGGTAAAGTATGAGATGCCCTTTGAAGGTCCTTTCAGTCCTGAGATTTTCCTGAGTTTAATAATTGCCAAAGTCATCGAGGGTAAAGTTATAGATGACTTCTTGGTTATGCTTTTATGAAAAAAATGTAGATGTTATTTTCCAAAATAAACTTGGGTAAGTATTACAGCACTGACTGATGGAATAGTATCCTCCAGGAATTAAGTACCTTGTCCCACATGTGATGATTTCTTCTTTGATTGAATTAATTCTGTTATTCATTCTGGCTGGAAGATACTAAGTGGCTGTTGGGGGCATCCAATTATGTTAGAAATGTCATAACCTACATACCCATTATGAAAAGCTTGGTAGTCAGAATACTTTTTCTCTCAATTATTCATTCCTCTTAGTTATTCACTACTTGAAACTTTATTCCCGATGGAGAACAGTATCAGTACATTGGAAAAGAACCTTTAACTCAAAAAGAAAATTGTCATCTCTTCTTAATGTAAATTTTTCTCTAATCTGTTATATAAGAGTTGATTTGTCACCTGTATTTTAAGGATGGACAAAATGTGGAAAACACTTGAGGAGGGGAAGTAAATTCATTTGGCAATGGAAAAACTGCTTGTAAAAAATGCTTGCTGAAGTTCTTTGTGACAGATGGACAAGCATCATCAGAGTAGGTTCCTGCTGACTCTGTCATGTAGCACATGGCTGCATTGCATCGGCTTTACCTCTTTAAAGCAATTACAAGAACTAACAGGAGAGATATACAAGTGCACTTTCATATAGGTATTTAGACATGTTGAAGTCACCTAGTTAGCAGGTACCCTTTTATTAATTAACCCCGTGAAAAGCATCTGGCATTTGAGCTTACAGTACAGCAGAAGGACCTTGCTGTTTGTGATACAATCATTGAGAAGACATTCTGGAAAGGTTATGAATAAAGATTCACTGCAAGTGGACAGTTTATACATTGATGGCTTGTGGCAAGCCATAATCTGCTATCCTTAGCCTGTCAGGCACTTCACTGTTCCTTGTGGTTAGCCATGCATCCCACAGACAACAACTACCTTGTCCAAATAAGAACGTCATACATTTTTTTTCCACCAACTGTCATCTTGGTCTGGTGGCTAACAGGAAAATAAGAAGTCAAATTTCCATTGACTTGAACAAGTTTTATTTTAGAGCATTTTGGAAAATCCGATTAATAAGACTTCCTCCCTTTTCCACCCTTCTTAATTCTTTCCCTTTCTCGTATTCCTCTTGAGAGGAGGAAACACATTAGGACGTCAGCATACATATAGAAAAACATCTATGATAATGTGACCCTGTGGTCATCAGTATACAAAGACTTGTTTATGATGTTTTGTTCTTTTTATTCTCTATCACTGAAACTGTTTTTGTTCAGAATTTCTCATTAACATGTTTTGTTAGTGTTAGAAATAAACGAATATTCATTCTGAAGCCCCTACACCATCACCATAGGTTCTTCTGCCATGTCGATGTCATCTTCTGAGAGGCAGTGGGAGAACCAGATTCTCCACTTTGGTCCACGTTGTGGAGAGCCCTGTTGTTTACAGCTGGGTTGCACACTCTGGGTATGCACAATAAGCCTTCATGGGTATCTGTAGGTGTGTTCCATGCAAACTAAATGTAGAAACACGTCACAGTATCTGTGATTAGTTTTGGTCTCGGAAGGATATATGGGGCAAAGTGGTGAAAGAGTAAAGGCTGTACCTTCTCATACTGAAGTCCCAAGGAATCTTCATGTTACTTCTTCCCTATACTTTATTTCCACTTAATTATTTGTCACTGCATTTCTTTTATTTAAGAATGTAATGTATAGAGAAATAAAGCATCAAAAGAGTTGTCAGGAAATGGAAGTGTGGAACAAAAAGTTGAATATAAGAAGCTATTCTCTACTTCAGTTTTCCAAAGTTCTGATCTTGAAATCTTCACATCTGTAGGCATCATTACCTTCCCTTAAGAATGTTAACAGATTATTCACAGGTTTAATAAAATTTTATTAAATCTTTGTAACAGAACAACAGGTCGGTTCAGGATGTAGGGGTGAGTGCATGCGTTTTTGGACATGCTTGCATGCAGATGGTTTTACCGAAGCTGTTTTGTACCTAAAACAAAGTAAAGTTTAACAAATTCATACTGATAAGTACTGCTTTTCTCTATTAAAGAGGATCAGGATTCATTGAAAAAAATGCACAATATCTCATTGTTTAGAGTGACTGAAAATGGCAATAGGTATAAGCAAGCACATTTATGTGATGTTAAATCAAAGCAAATGGTGAGTGCACAAACCACATTGCCTGTATTTTTTAATTAGCAACTCTTATGCCAAGATCCTTTGTGTGTTTGAGTATGGTGTATTTGAGTGGTTGAAAATATTAATTTGATAATAATTTCAGCTAATTGACATGCAATAGATTTTGTTTTTAACTAAATATGGAAGTGTACCATTATTTCTAAAAAATTTTACCCTTCACTTATAACAAGCTAGAGACATACCATATTTCATATAGAGTTGGCTAAATTTTACTTAGTAAAGTGTAACTGGAATAATTATGATGGCAGTCACCACGGGGATTATTTGTTGTGTAAATCAAACCCATAAAATGAAGAAAACAACTTTTTATGTCATCAAAGCCCCCAGACAGGTTTCTTTTCTCAGCTGGTGATACTGTATTGTTCTGACAGACTGTATTTGGAACATACTTGAGGAACCCTTGAGAAGCACTTAAAAATGGTTTGCATAAACTAGTTGATATTTCTTCAGAATTTCATACAAAGTCGTCAAATTTACAAGGATACTTTGTAAGAAAGTTTTGCA
Source organism: Gallinago jamesoni (assembly GCA_025769975.1). Lineage (NCBI taxonomy): Eukaryota > Metazoa > Chordata > Aves > Charadriiformes > Scolopacidae > Gallinago > Gallinago jamesoni. Next base: position 23,128,789 of record JAOQGH010000077.1, on the reverse strand, counting down.
AGCTTATTCCTAATATTTGTGAAATATTTTGAAATTTGGAAGACAAATACCGAATGTGATAAAAGTCCAGCATGAGGTAGATACAGATTTATTTTCTTATACACTAGTGTCAATTTTTCATCACTTTACCTGTATCTCATTAACTGTAGTAAAAGCAGAAGTGTGCGTAACCACATGGAATTCTTTTCTTGTTCTGTTTCTGGACGCTTGCCTGCCTCCCACACACATGTATTCCAAAATGTTGGAGAACACCTTCCAATCACTCATTCTGTAAATTCTTTTTAGTTATGGTCTTTGCAAGAAAGCCTGCTGAGACCTGTTGTCTTTTCAGAGAGAGACAGTTTTGCCTGCTCATCTGTTTATTAGCCTGCTATTCTAAACTCATGCCAAATCTGTTATTGCTGGATAAATTAATGAGAACATGTTGGTCTTTCAGCTTCTCAAATCTACATAATTGCAAATGCTAGACATTTAATTGAAACACTTCAAAAAGAAAAAAAAAAACAAACTAGTTGCCTTCCCAAATCTTTTTCATGACAGTGCCATTCAGAACAATTTCTGAAAATACCAAGAGCTTAACTTTGTGCAGCTTTTGCTTAGCTGATAGAATTAACCTAGATTATTATTTTTTTTTCAGTAGGAGGAAAGTACAAGCTTTTCCCCAGCTGTGCAGGTTAACAGGTTAATAGAGGCACTGCTGAAGTTTTTTGAAAACACTGGAAATACCTCTGTCATATAGAAGAAGATTATCAAGAATATCAGATGCCCTATAGTTTTGTGGGGATTGTGTGCAGGTCTCTTTCCTGGAGCATACTGAAAGAATGGAGTTTCATGCTTCATACTTCTTGCTTTTCTCATCAAGTCCCCCCACTTGCATCTGTATAAGTTGGCTTCTAATTTGTTGCTACCAGCTTCTTTGTGACAGTGACCAGGACAGTTTAAATAGGGCTCCTGAGCTTTGCAAAAAAAAAAAAAAAAAAGCCTTCTGTAAAAACTTCTGTTCTCAGCTCTGGCCTTGCAGATGCTTTTCATACGCTTGCAACGTGCAGATAACCAAGTAGTCATAGAACAGGTCAAATATTGCCAAATTTAAATGATCATGTGAAAGTCTTTTTATAGTACTGGGCACTTGATGGTCAATGTTGAAGATCAGAATGGAACCACTTCATGTTTTTCAGTAGTATGCAATCCATATCCCATTGCAGAAATCAATACTGAAGTCAATTTGCTCTGAATAAAAGAACAGGTCCAAAAAAACCAAAATAATAATCAGGCAACAGTCTGGCCCAAATCAAAATGGGGCTACTGGCTATTTAACTATTTTACTTCACTGTAGATAAGAAAGCAGATACACGAATCACTGCTTAACATGACTTGTGGTTTGTTTTTGTTTGGTCTTTTGGTGTTTTTTTTTTTGTGTATGTGGCGTGGTTTATTTATGTGCTTTAGTATGGCAAAAGAAATAACAAAGTTACAGGATACAGTACTACTAGCTTTTGTTTGATTATATTAAACTGGCATGTGAACAATGGTAGTGTCCAGCTTCTATCGTTCTTATTTGGGCTATAGTTACGTAGAATTCAGTAGAAATATACTGAGCTTTTCTTTCTTTTTCAACCATGGAATTTTTTCACTAGAAAGCCAACTTGGAAGGGTGGGAATGCTAAAGTATGCATCCAGAATGTGGCTGAGGTGACAGAACCCTGTGGGGTTTGCACTCCCAAATGTTACAAAGGCATTGGTACAAAGCATGGTCTGTATATTGTATTTACCAATACTAATCAGAAACCAAAGAGAAACTGCAAAAATAGCACAGCTTTAGGGTATTTTCCCCTCTCTGAGAGGAAAGACGGAGAAAATATATGTCAGTATTGCCCCAAGCCTGAAAAATACATTATGATTATACTTTATCATTTTTCCCTTTTTTCTTGTCCCTTGATGAGACTGATCCTTCCCACCAACTATTGGGGTGTTTTGTTACACTCATTCTGCCCACAGGCCTGTTTACCCTCTTGATGTTTTCTGGCCAACAAAACAATTCAAGATCAATTTTAATGACTTCAGAACACTTTTGCCTAGAAAATTTTTTCTTGACACTTGACAGATGTAACAGGACCACATCAAATATCCAGCACTTAAGATAGCTGGCAGGATTGGAAACGATAGAGTTGCGGTAGGGATGGTCTCATCTTTATGGGGGCATTCCGATTATGTTTTGCCGTGAACTGAGAGACTGGATAGGGTAACACTACACAGGGACTGGGAAGCTGCCGAAAAGAAATCTCCTTAAGCCTGAATCCAACCTGTGGCATAACTTTAGGCAGTAGTCTTGTTTTCCTCTTTGCTGCTTTTATATATGCTTTGTGAAAGAAGTTACATTAATAACAAGTTTTGGCAAAGCAATCACTATTGTTTTACTTGCGTCATGGAATGGTAGAGAGAGGGGTACATACGTAGTCACAAGTATAGAATCAAAAAATTGTTTAGTCTGGAAAAGACCTTTAAGATCATCAAGTCCAACCATTAGCCTAGCACTGCTAAGTCCACCACTAAACCATGCCCCTAAGCACCACGTATACATGTCTTTTAAATACCTCCAGGGATGGTGACTCAATCACTAGTCTGGGCAGCCTCTTCCAATGCTTGACGGCCCTTTTGATGAAGAAATTTCTCCTAATATCCATCCTAAATCTCCCCTGGTGCAAGTTGAGCCCATGTCCTCTTGTCCTATCATTTGTTCCTTGGGAGAAGAGACTGACCCCCCACCTCACTACACCCTCCTTTCAGGTAGTTGTGGAGAGTGATAAGGTCTCCCCTCAGCCTCCTCTTCTTCAGGCTGAACAACCACAGTTCCCTCAGCTGCACCTTGTAAGACTTGTGCTTTTGTGAACTAATGAGTGATTACCTCAGAAATGATCTGCATTTTGAAAGGATTAACTAAAAAAAAATTTATTTGAAATTAACCTGACAAAGAGGTATCGACAATTTAAGTTTCCTGAAGGCATAAAGGCCTCCATGCCAAAATGTATTTCTGTAGTAATTGGCTGAAAAGTAAGGAGTTTGTGTCCCCTCACTCCCTAACTGTAAGTTTTCTGAAGGAGATGATATGCTACCTTTTAAGTCAGTAGTTCAGTAAATCTATTTCCACATGAAAATCATTGTACAATAGTAAGAGAAAAATATGTTGCTGTTTGGTAACAGTTGTATAATAGATTTTTTTTTTGTTTTTGCTTTTCTCCTCATCTCTTAAATGGTGCATGGCAATTTATGAAATTTGCTGCCAGGAACAATCATGAAAACTGAGCATTAGGTTGTATAGAATGACACGTACAAATATTAAAAAAAGTAGAGAGAAGATCTAACTAATGTATGAATTAATAATCTAAATTTAAGAATACCTTTTTTTTGCATGGTTCTTAGTGGCACAGTCTCTGTTTTTTATCTGGATACTAAAAAAATGCAAGGAAAGTGAAATTTAAAAAATATAAGTTGCCCAAAACGACACAGTGAAACGTTTAAAGACATCTCCACCTAGATTCAATAACCCAGCACCCCTGTTCTCTAACAATAAAACAATCAAAGCTGTACTTTCCTTTTAAAACTAAATGTCCTTGTTTTTGCTTATGATACTACTTTAAATCATTAATGTGACTGATACAACCTTTTCCATAGCTATCTCAGGCTTTTTTAATATGTTGCTAGGATGTGGTTTTTTTGCACAATAATATCCTTTTAAAATCAAGACTTAAGAACCAAATTCCCAGGCATGATCGTGGAACTATTTTAGTCTGAGGAGTGGGATTTCATTTGAAATACTCCTTGAAAAAGTAATAATTCTTGGATAGTTAGATAAGAGATTTAAGTATAATCTGTCTACAGTTACGAAAAAGATCTGAAAGTGTTTATGCAAATACAGGCCATAATACACTTTACTTGTGGAGCTCTTCACTGCTGGCCATGGTAGGGTTGCTAACCACTGCATTAGAATTCAGTGTATACAGTTGTTTTTAGCAGTAATGAATGCCAACCGTACTTAATATATTATATTCATTTATGAGCTCTATTAATATACTGAAGAGCTGACTGTTAAAACCAGCATTATACTGTCAGTAAAATTTAGAGGAAGCATTTAAGCAAGGCAGGAAACTAGAGTATTCTACTAATTTGATTGATGGAATTGTATTTACTGCCTTTCGTTCATTGTTTTTTTTTGTCCAATTAATGTAAGTCTATATAGATGCACTAGCAGTCATGTGTCACGTTTTTATTTTAATTTTTAATAATGCATAATTAATACTGGAACCACCATCAAATAACAAATCACTGGAAGAGAACAATGTTGTCAACACATTCTTATATAATTTAAACAATGGCATAGGAAAAGTAATTAGCTCGACAGTAAACCAAGCTAAGTCTTCTCAATATTTGCTCTTAGGATGATAATGAAATAATCAGTAAATGAATACTTGGGAATCAGTGGTGAGCATGTGTGGTTTTTTAAATCAGAAGACCTTAAAATGAGAAGAATGATTTGTGACTAGACAAATAAACCTCTTTCCTCAAGAGACATATGATGAGAAATGGGTCATTGGTGAAAACCTTATACAGTTGGAATGATCTTTAAAGTTTGGAGAAGTATTTGAAGCTGTATAGGCAGAAAAGGGCAACATCACCATGAGGGCATAGAGGAAAAACTTCACTATTATCTGGGAATATGCAACAGTGTTAAGTTTAGGAGAACCCCTAAAATATTGTGGTAGCAATCTTGGTGGCTGAATGCAATCAGATTAGTATTAAAATATCCCCTTTTTCACCTTTCAACTCCTAACTTCTCTATAAGAAATTATTTCTACCTATGTTCAGTAAATTCTAACTATATCCAATGTATAAGAGTATTCTAGCAGGGCTTTTAAAATGTGCAGGTAAAGGGACACGTATGCTGACAGACACTAGAGGTTTTTTGATCTTATTGAATGTCAGGTATTGGTATGTGAGGGCAATAATGAAATATGAATGTTGCTGTATGTATTTTAGGAGGAATTAGGGCTAGGCTCCTATATTTTAATCTCACTTTATGTACTTAATGTATATTTTAATAGATTTATTATTTATGCTATTCAGAGTCACAGTCAATTTATACATTTCTCCCTGTGACATCAGCATGATGGACCTTAAATGCCAAGGATCATTACTTACTCAGTGCTGTGGCTTTGCACGTTAGGTATGGTTTAGATGTGAAGACACTTGCACAGTTTAAAAAGATGGTTACATACACAGGAGACTCATGAAAATGGGTTATACAAATTATTCTTATGATAAGTCACGATTGTAACATTTGACATAAATCAGTGGGGTTTTTTCTCTTGCATAAGCATATCTGATACTGCTCACACAACAACCTAGTGAGCAAGCTGTATAATTTTCAGTCCTCAATTTGCATCATTGCTGGTAGACTTCTACCTGACTTGTTACTGAAAAATCTAATCAGACTTCCTTTGTTGTTCTGGTCTTGCAAAACGAGTGATTCTGAGGTTTTCCATTATATTTGCAAAAACTTGTCCTTTTCCACAAATCAACCTTGATTTCCCATGGCTAATCGTATTTCATTGAAACTGCAAATGAATACATTTCAGTTGTGAAAAGCAGTCTATTCTATATCCCCTTAGAGCATTAAGTAAGCCTATCTCAAGTCCCTCTGGCGCCTTTTTACTGTTTTTGCTGAACTCTGGCAAATTATCTATTCCTGCTGCTCTGAAAATCTCAAGTTGTGTAACTCAAATAATTTTCTGGCAACTAGGTGATTTGGAGACATTTAATTTCTTTGGAGAAAGCAGCTATATTTCAGCTCTGTTCCTGACTAGAGTTTCATTGCTGAGATTGTCACATGCAGGCAATGTGAGCATTAAACACAACGGCCCCATACCTGATGCTGACAGCTGTGCGTATCAGTGCGGCATTCAGTGACATCTGCACAATTGCTGTCTTGCCTAGTTCTCAATTAATCTAATGAGCAAGATGTACCATTCCTAATGTACAAATCATCTAGAAATGGTCCCGTTGTTTCCCAATTGTACCAGAATGCCATGCTTTTTATATATGCAAATATTTGCATACCTGATAGTGAGAGACATTTTCATGCATTGGGTGCCCTAAGAACTTACCTGCAGCACACCCGCTGCATTTTTTGTAATCATTACAGTTAACTACCTCTGTGTAATAGGAAATGTCTCTCTCTAGGCCATTATGTCTCCCCATGCTCTCTTCCTGCAGCTACTGATTTGGATGCAGTTAGAGGATTCCTTTATAGCAGAGAACAGCCCTGATCTGGAAGAGGAAATAAGAATACCAGTAAAAAGAATTTTTATAGTTATATGATGGCACCTATTGGAGGATTCTGTATCTTAGAGGTTAAGTGTCAAGGTTAAAAAAAAAAAAGAAAAAGGCAGAACCAGTACATTCAATGTTATGTGAGTTTTGTCATTTTTTTAGGACAGCAAAGAAAACAATTGAGCTGTTTTGCTTTTTTTTAAAAAGCATTTCTCTGTTGTGAATAATGACATTTTCTTTAGAAAAATTATTTTAAAATCTTGCCAAACTTACTGGAATGAGGAAAAATAATTTCATCTGACTTAATTACTTGCCTAGTTCTTGTATTCAAAGTACTCAGTTTTATATGATACTTTTGTGGATCATTTTTCTTTTAAAAACTTCACAGGAACCAGCAATGAATAATCAGTGATTCTGTTAGTGGCTGAAAGAGGATAAACAAAATATTCCAGCAAGGAAAAAAACAACTTACTGATTTATTTTGTGATTACATAGCTTGACATATTCTGTAACAGTATAGCACCAGATGAGCCACATCCTTATTTGCACTGGTACTTGTGTAGTTTTTGAAGGTTTGAAAAATAAGCCCTTATAGTTTACGCATTTTGGGAATTCTTAAATTGGGACTGTTATATTGCATGCTTTTCATGCATTCAGAAGTAAAGATTGGATACTTTTAAAGAAAGGTTGAGTTTCAAAAGTAGAAGATCAGCCTTGTGACACACGGCACCTCAACTTTTAGATAAATGCCTGTTCACACAACGGCATAGGATCGAGCTGCGTGGTGTCAGGCTTGTGTAAATCTTCTAGTGAACTTCTAGTTGTTCCTCCCAGACTTGTCAAATATTTGGGTTCTCTCTGCTTGTCTTTACATTGTGTGACTTAATGCTATTCTTCAGTTGACTGCCACCACTGTTAGACCAGAACCAGTGATGTACTCTTTTTCTTGGAGTGGTGAGCATGAGCGATGGGACCCAAGGTACTTGGAAGGGAGAGGAAGTGCAATGTGCTCCAGAGGCCGCTTAAGGTTTGTTAGGAGAAGCCAGACTGCAAGGCGTATCACAAAGCACAGCTGCCCTGTTAAATGATTGCAATAATTGCTTCAAAATTTGGGGTGGAATTTTGCTTTCTGAAACTGAATAACTTTATTTTTGAAATCTGTCTATAGTCATCTTTGAAAACTTGCGTCCACTTTGATTGCTAATTGCTCAGATGTGAAGACTTAGTTGATATGGAAGCAATTGCTGTGCTCCACATGTCTGGTTTTACTTTGTTATTCTTAATGATGTACAGTTAGGAGACAGATAAACAAAAGGCATTTAGTTCAAAACATGTCTCACATTAGCTTTTTATTATTAGAAAGATCATTCAAGATATTTGCTGAAGTCTTTTAAAAGCATAAAGGAAACTTCTGGGTGTTTTTCCTAATGGGATGTCACAATTTACCTGCCTGCAGAGATTTTTATAAAACGTTCATTACTTTATTTTAGGACTACTATGTTTCTGTGTTCTTAGAAAACATTTTTGTCCTTTCAGAATAATTGTGACATGACAAAACTGGATCGTGGGGATACTGATAACTGGTAACTTCCTATTATACCAATGCTTGCCCAGTTAAGACATATTCTAAGAATTCTGTGCTCCTTATGATATCCCAGGTAGTCAGCTTGAAAATTGGGAAGGTGATTCTGAGCTAAATAATAAGGAGGGAATGTGCATTAAATGATATCCATTTATATGGATGGAGAGAAACTTACTTGGGGGATTCCTTGTCTTTGAGGAATCACATTCTGTGCATCACCACAATAGAACCATTAATTCAATGGCACTGGTTTAAGTCTTACCTATTTCAAATATTTCTGGATTTATTTTTTCATATGGAGCAGTCGTCCATACTAAGACTTATCTACTATTCTCATATCATTTAGGAAGAAAGAAGGATTTTTTGATAGTTGCACCTGTTTCTGAATTGTTATTATTAGATTTCATTAGGCTTTTTCCTCTTTGTATTATATAGAAGGCCTGGTTGCAAGATCCAGTTCTACAAACCTTTTTACTTACTTTCCATTATTCATGGAAATTTTTTGGATATCCCAGGCACTTACTGACATCTTCAGAGTTTGCAGCAGAAAGTACAGCTTTCAGATATGCCAGGAAATATGCATGTAACTTGAAGTAGGCTTGTACAGGAGCATAATCTCAATTAGAAACACTGTGGATGTTAAAGTTCTCCATTCTGTTTCGTTCCTCAAATTACTCTTAGAATGGTACTCATTTAAAATCAGGCTTTGTATCCCTGTACTGTCACTGAGCCTGCGAGCCAACCTGTTTAATAACATTATTTAATGAAACACAGACATTCCACGTCTTGCTGCATTATCACAATGTGTAAAAGCTTATCTTCACACAGCAAGAAAGGAAAACCACATTCCCCCAATCCCTCTTCAGTTGCAATGCATCAGTCTCTGTAGTATCAATAACTGTCTGAACATCACCTGCAGCCACTGGGAAGATTGACATGAGCTCCACGGAGGTCTCTGTGGGTCTTGAGGAATCCTCTTTGGGATCATGTACCTTTGCTACATTCGCAGATGTCAGCAGCCCCTGAACCAGCTGCTCCCCTCCATCACTCTGACCCAGATGCTCCAGCGCATCCTTTGGGATGCCTTGAGGTGGAAGGCTTTTCTCTTTTTAACCTCTTGGCTAACAGCCCTAAATTGGATAATTTTTTACTCTGGCCTATTTGCTGTCTGGATTTAAAAGGGCAAATGCTTTTCCTAGGAACCAATGGGAGAAGAAATGAGTGAGAAGTTTAAAGGCTGTAAACACCTAGCTGTGATAATGACCGGCTTAATTAGTGCTGAGCCAGCCTGTTGCTACTCAGCAGCAAAACAGACTACTAATGGTTGAATTGAAGAAAGATAAATGTGCTTGTCTAATATTAAGCGTTACTTTATTCATTAATTTTGTCTAATTTAGCCAACTGTTCCCTTTTCCATAGAGTTCAGCCTGAAAAAAAAATAAGTAATCTTTTCACTGTGTGTAATTAGTGTACTTCTATACTGGCACGTCTAATTGTGAAGTTTGGTGGTCTGCCCACTGATACCCACTTATTTGTCAGCGCCTCAAATGAAAATGTTGAGTTTTAAATAAAAAGCTTGGTGATTTAGGATTTGCCAGCATTGTCTCCTCCTGTGTTTCAGCAATCTGCAGCAGTATCTGATAAGAAAAACACTGGAAGACAGCTTTCCTGAGGGAACCCCAACCCAAGTGCCAAAACTGAGGGACGTTAATGTGCCACTGTGCTAAATGAAACGAAACCAGGGCTTGTTGGCAGAACTCTATACAACTGGTGATTCTGCAGCTCTTTCTCAGAAACCCTTTCCCTGTTGCCTTCGTAATTTGCTGCTGGCGAGGAGCACTGATGTAGCTGTTCACAAATTATTTTAGATACATTTCACACACAAACTAATATCTTTAGTACAATGAATTTTCATATATTGTGAAATAAGTAGTTGTCTTATATTTACATAAGTGATTATATTTCAGTGGTTTAGAAAAGCCTGGATATTTTTAAGAGTTTAGATATGATTCATAAGCACATTGAGTGGCTGCTTTAAGGCACTTTTGAAAGCAAAGTATGTTGCTCTGTGAGCCTTACAACATAAACTTGCCAAAAAAGATGTATGTTAAGGGAATTTACTAACCTTAGTTAATACCGTGACTAGCTGTATAGCTATAAAATGTGCAGAAACCACTTCTCCAGTTCTCTCTTGATCAGTTTTGCAAATGTTAAATGGCCTGAGTACACAAAATATTGTTATTTTCTAAATGGCGATAAATTGTAGCTCTTATTCTTTTATCAGTCTTGCTTTTTTATAATTTCACAATTTGTCTATTCTCTGTAGGTTCTAGGAAATTTGGCAGTGACTAGTCTAAGACCATGGGACTTTTCCTGTGTTGGACCAACTGTTCTGTGTCAAATTCCTCTGAACTACAGACACTGACCTTTGTGACTGAGTGGGTGCCTGGGGCATAGCTGAGGCTGACTCCCTGTGTGTTTTGAGCTGCCTTTTAAAGACTAATATTAGTATCTTCATTTCAGTCTGCAGACCCCTGGTTAGTCATCTCTTTGTGAAGCTCTGGGCTATTTCAGGTGGAAAAACTTCTCATTTGTATAAATGAGTGTTCATTGGAGACAGGGCTTGAATCTACTCAGCAGAGGAAATGCCAGAAACCACCATGAAAGCAATGGGAGGGGATAGCGTGGCTGGAGATGTGAAAAAGAGAAGAAGAGAGAAGAAATGGGAGGAGTGATGAGGAAAACAAGGCAGGCTGCTATCAGCTCTCAACTCAACAAGTGCAGGGTGCATTTTTAAATGTCTTGAGCAGCAGCAAACACAAGTTCCCGTAGGGAACATGCACTTGTTTCAGTGTTCTGGGGTATCAGACAATGCTGAATGTGCATTACTTTGGTAGTGATAGTGTTCATCAGGTCAATGATGTCTCTGCTCTTTGGGATGGACCAAAGTGGGATGTAATATATTGTGTATTATTAGACTGAATGTTTGTGTAGGGAGTACTGGGCTACGTGTGGTTTCATAATATTTTTAAGTAGTTTTGAGTAACACAGATCACATAGACTACTTTGATGTAAACTTCAAAGTCAGCTATCTTTCCTGAATTTTCATAAGACATACAGATGCCTTCCTGACATCCCAAAATGAGGGGAAAAACTACTGCTTCAATCATTATTTTTTCTCTCACAGTGCAACAACAATTTTATTCAAAATTTTATTTGGCAGCATGCAAAAAATGTGCAAAACAAATTCTGTGGCTTTTTTTTTTACTGTGTATACCTAATTTACAAGACAGGAAACTGATTTGAATAAACAGTAGTACAAAATTTAAATAACATTTGGCAAAAAGGCTTGGCATCAAGTTTCAGTAAGATATAAATTTAAATGAACAAGTCTGTTAGCTTCCTCAAATGGACCTGTAACAGAAATCTGTAGACAGATCTGTAAATACAGAAGCAACATTAGTCACCTCTGTAATGCAAAATGTCTAATATTGTGCATACATTTATCAGGATAATTACATTGGAAAAAGTTTCCAGATGGCACAGAGAGATTTATATAGTTTTCAAATGAATTAAGATTGTGGGAGCCAGGAGAGAGGCTGTGAAAAGGCAATTCTGTACGTAAACTGTAAAATCTAAGAGGTAAGCAAAAATACTTTTTGTTGAGGGAAAACTTAAAATAATGACAAAATAAGTAATGAAACTCTCGAGGATCTGGTTTTTCCAAACATGAATGTTAGCACAGTCTTGTTAACATGCTGTTTTCAGGAAAATAGCTGTTGGAAAAATACTGTCCCTTGCCTTAAAACATGCACAAATACAGAATCTAAATAATCTGTCTAGTGATCAACTATTGTTGATCTGTTAAAACAGCTTTGCTTTATTGATGTCTGAGATCATCTGTACGATTTACATTGCTGGGTACAGTGATCAAATGCTGGTATGGCTTAACCTGTTCTCTGGTTACTGAGGGTGCTGGGCCACATATTTTTTGTATGTGAAATAAATTACACATTAGTGAAATAGCAAAGTGATAAGTTTTGACAGCTGATAAAGCAGTGAGGGAGCATCAGAGTTTTCGTAACAAATGTGTGTCTTGTGTACATACCACTGCCAAACTGGGAGATCATTTCTTTTAGCTTGTTGAAGAGTTGGCTTGGACTTGAAGGCCACGCCAAGGGAAATGGCAAGAGTATGAATGTAATGATGGCTGTGAGTCTATGGGGAAGGATGAAATGAAAGAGTTGTCTGTCCTGACCATTTTTCAGATGCTATTGATCATAATTCTGTGTTGTATGACAAGAACTGGGAATCCCTGTAGCTGACTAGCAGTCTTTCATTCATGCATCTGTAATAGATAAGTCTGCGTGTTTTTTTGAAGTTGGGCAAGAATTCAGTAAAAGCAGAGGAAATTATTGGAAACATATTTTGTCAAAGATGTCTTGCAAACATCTGGTTTATTGTCTTTGGGGAAACTTCAGGGATGATACCTGGGAAAATTTCAGGCTAGAAAAGTAGATATGTAGATTGTACAGAACTGTTCCAAGATCATAAGTATAATGGAAGAAGACATCTCAAGTAGGTATGGACAACCAATGTTCTGACAGTTCAGGTTCTAGTCCCTAGAAAAATTAATCAATGAGTGCATATCTTTACTGCGTTGGACTAGTTTACTGCTGATTTGTATTCTATTAACCTCTTATTTTCAGATCACCATTTGATGGTTTACAATAGCTATATTGGTATAGTGCTGTTTCTTTTTTAATGTTAAATCTGACATTTGGGGTAGTTGTATTAGGTGGCTGAAGAAGACTGTTAGTCAGAACTAAGAATCGGATAGTAGAGGTTTTTACCCCTAGGTTGTTTTTTTTTTTTTTTTAATTGGCCTTTTGTATGTCTGGAGACAAATTACTCAGTTTTGTGTCCCAGCTCTTTCATCTGTTAAAATGAAGCTAACGATAGTGATTTCCTACATTAAACATCTTCAGATTGCTAATCCAAGCTGCTGTTTAAGTATTACTTATTACTAAATTCCCTACTTATACAATGATCCCTGTGCAGAATGTAAGGCTTGAGCACATGTTTCACTGACTTCCTAAATTGAAATAGACTGAAGCATATGTTTAACATCTGTCTTTAATTGGAGACCTATAGATGGAGAAGAAGCCATGAAGCATTTTGACGCCTCTGAATTCTAAATTTACTTCTTTCCAATGCACACCAAAACTCATGTTTGCTCATCCTCAGGGGAATATTACAAAGCTCGTCTTTTTAATCAGTCTTTCCCAAGATGAGCAGTGTGCACTGACTGAAAGCTTTATTAGCAAAACCGGTTTGTTAATGTATTAAGTGCTTACAGTTAACTTGGTAGTTTCCTTGCTTAGTCTGAACTAGAGAAATAGTCCCATACTGTTTATTATATTGTGGTGTTTTTTTTATTTTCATATTGCATTCATATTATTCCCCTGATTAATTCTATTTGTAAATGCTTTGTTGTTTTTCAACTGCTGATTAAGTTGATACTGGTTTGCCGTGGAGATCTCAATTTTAGATAAATGGTCATGACAGCTGGCTCCATTTTGTTTTGTTAGTCTCCACTTATATTGTAACGTTTTATATCAGATAATAATCTCTAGTGTTAAAGTCCTGAATGACTGTTTATTATTACTGCAGTTTCAGATCCTATACGAGATTGTTTCTGCCTTGTTTAAATGAGAGTGGGAAACTTTAGCAAATCATATTGCCAAGAAATAGATATAGCAGAAAAGTAGGTGTAACTTTGCACCCCTCTTCACAATGCAGAAGGGTCCTGCTTTGGCTTGATGATACTATTACAATTGCTACTGTTGTGCTTCTAATTCTGCAGCAATTACTCAATGATGTATGGGTTGTTGTAGTCTGCGAATTAAATATTTTTTTTAAATTGTGCTATTTTTGTAAAAGACAAAAAGAGGACACGTTAAATAAAATGCCAGAGTACTGGTACTCCCTAGACTCTAATGTGTATTAAGGTTTTTTAGTTTGGACTGTTTAAAGAGTATTTTGTGCTTTTAACAGTGAAGCATTTAGCGATATAAATCTGAATGCTTGTACTAGATAAATGGATCCTTACACAGGCTGCATGAGATGTGCGCTTTGATACTGTTACAGCAGTACGCTTCTAAGGCACTTTGCTGTTCATGACGAGCATATGGTAAATGGGGGGCAAGTTTGCAGCAGCCACTTAAATATGACAGAGGAAAGTGACGTTCAGAGAACTGGTTTTTGACTTACACATTACAGCTTACACGTTACGAACAGTTACATGTTCTGGGCTCCAGGTGCAAATTTTTAAAGAATTGTTGGAAAATTAGAATGCATTTTACACATAGTCAGCATTTTTAAGGCTTTCGTGTTGGTAATAAAATAGGTTTCAATATGGATATTAAAATAAATTAAGATTAAATACCCGCACAATGGGTCTTGAGTGGAGCAAGGAGGCTGGAAATCATACGTAATTTGAATCCAAATTCAACTGAATCATTGAAGATTAGAAAGTAACTGTCATCTTTGCTTTGAGGAATGACTGCAGTGCTTGCTGTGTTTGCCAGGAATTTACTGGTGCTTTTGACTATTTTGAAAGCACTAATCTAATTTTTAAGTGAGTAGAAACGTACAAACCATCAGGCTGCTTACTTAGTAAATAAATTTTTTTGCAGGGTTGCAATACAGAAATGCAGTACAATAAAGCTTATTAAAGTTGCTGTAATGTGACAAAGAGATTAATTGCATTATCTTCAATGTAACAGCTACATTTTGTTCTCTAGGGAGTGTTTTGAAGCATTTATTCCTTGCCAGAGAGAAAAACTTCTGGTTTGACATACACTGAAGTTTCACATAAGAAATAACAGCGTAAAATTAGTAGACCTCATCATGAATAATTCAGGATTTCTAATTTCGTCTGAGGCTTGTCTTTACAAATTAAGTTAGTGGTAAACTTACTGGTAAATACTGATTTGAATGAGATAATAAGACTTTTTTCTTCATAAAAAAAAAAAAAGAAATACTGGGGCCAACTGCAAAAATTAAATGAAAGAGAGCCAAACCTCTTAAAGTGTTCATTTTACTTATAGCTCTATCCAAACCACCCAGTATTTCACCAATATGACCAAGAAAAATAGTATTGATTGTAGAGAATGGTTTGAAAGAAGAGAAGCATATCTAGTGGCCATAAGTAGTTCCTGAGTAATGTGATTATTGAAACCACTCAATAGCCTTATCTGGACTAAAGCAAGTGTTTGTGCACTTAAACATTCTTATTGCATTTTTAGAGAAAACTAGACTCTGTTACCTCCATCACATGAAATGTATTGAAGATACCCAGATACTGATGGTTCTCCAAACCAGACTAGCAACTCCTTATCACACAATTAATGAATCAAGAATCAATTAGAACTTCTGAAAAAAGTGGGGATTTGTAGACAAAAGATTTAAGAACCCTAAAGACCTGTTTCTGAGCCCCCTGTGTGAGTGTCTTTCAGCCTTCTAAGGAACTCCAGCTACTTGCAGTTCCAGAATAAAGCATCCACTCCAAGTTGGAATAAACATGAACTTCTGGGAGGGTGTTTAATTTGTTTAATTAGTTTGCATTTTATAATGTTTTAAATGCCACTGTTTGATATTTGCAAAAAAGAACCAAACAAACACACACACCCCAAAAATAACCCCAAACCAAACAAAAACCACCAGAAAAAAAACCCCAAAACAAACCACAAACCAAACTATAATGTCATTTTTACAAGAAAAGGTGGCTATACTTGCATTCTCCTCCTACATTGTGCAGCCCGTCCTAAGAACTTCTTCAGGGCATACTCCTGTTGGAGACAGAGGCCTGCTGAGTAAAAGCTTATCTTGCAGCATGAAGGCCACAGGCAGTAAGCCCAGAGTCTCAAATGTAAGAAATTGAAGTTCTATGCCTGCTAATGTAGCTGATACCTCATTGGAAAGACATGAAAATTTCTGAAAAGAACACTAAAGCAACCTAAATAATTGCAGAAGCGCATGAGAGTTTTATAACGTGAATCACAGGTAATGTGATGGTGAGAGCCTCTGTTAAATCCTGATGAGACCACCACGTGCAGATGAAATTAAAATAGTATTGGTAAATTCCTGAACCTACTATTCAAAACTTGTGATAAACTCATTTTGCTAAATGTGCTGTTCCGGGGCACCAGTTACAGCATGTCAGAAGGTGACAGTGCTCCGGAGGCTTCAGCACTGCAGGGGTTGGAGTTCAGCAGGGGAAGTTGGCAGGGGGAGTTCAGCACTGCCCGAATTTGCCAGTGCACCACATGATGTGTTGAAATTTCAAGGAAGATAGTTATTTATTTATTTTTGTTCTGTGTTTACTTTTTTTTTCTTGTTTAACAGCAGGAATATTATTGTCTGCCCTGTTCTCTGATCTGAGTTAATTTAGTCAGCGAAGTAGGTACAGAGCTCTCAGGGAGGTGAAAGACATGTCACTTGACTATCTTTGTCCCAAGACTGGTATTTATTGTGCAAATAAGAACAAGTTGCATGTAGAATATTTCTATGCCCTTGGCTACCTATATTCCTTTCTGTAAGAAGGTGATCTGCGAAGCCTAAAAATGTGCTTATACCATGTACAGGATAATGTTAATGTCAGGATATGGAGTAAAAATGCGTGATTTTAAATGTGGGTGTAGTCTGGTTGGAAGTCGATAAGATCACCTCTACGTTTCGGCCTGTATGTAAATGTGTAGAAGAAAAGCCTTAGTTATTGCGCAGGTGTGTGCATAAATATTTATATACTCATATTGGTACACATAGAAACTTTTAAGCAGATAGAACTATGTAATATACTAATAGTTAATAATTAATATTTAAATAAGAGAGAGCAGAAAGAAACTGTCTCTGAGCAGTCTGCGTAGCAAATGCACAAATAAACAAAAAATCAGGCTTGGGAAACCTGCTGGCAAATATTTGACTTCGCTTTTGGATCTTCTGTATTCTGAACATGTAACTGTAGCTTTGTTTTTTTATGTTCTTCAAGCCCTGCGCATTTTAGTACCCAGAACAGCAGTAAATTGAGTGTCTGACAGCTCTTGAAATCCATGTTCTGTTGCTTTCAGGTTGAATACGTTCTGAAACCAATGTAAGAAAATGTACCATTTTTATACATGTTTAATATATTTCTACCAGAAAAGGTCAAATGAAGTGGAACATTTCATTTTCAGTGATCTTGTGTTTGTGGTGGCAGACGAGAATTATGTCAACCAGATCAGGCTGCCGGCCGAGATGCTCTTGCAATGGGTAGACATGTTTGTGCCTCAGTGAGTGCGGGAGGGAGATACAGAACTGTCATATACATAACATGAATACGTTAATCTATGCACTTAACCTATGCACTTCATCTACTGCTTGTAGATTCAATATGCTCCAGTTAATTACTTTTGTGTTGAACTGGAAGTTTTATTTTGCAACAGCCAAAGTGTTACAGCCCTATTTTCTATTACTTGGGAAGTACATCAGGTTGCACTAGAGGTGTGTGTATATATACACACATACATGTTCTTAAGGCATCTTCCTCTGGTTGACAATAACATCTAAAACATCTGCTTCTTAGGATAATGGTTGGTGAAAAATGTATCAAGTAATCTGGCGTATAGTGTATGCATGGAATTAAATTGACTTTAGCAGTCCAAAAAAAAGAGGGAAGGTATCTAATAGCTACTCTGTAATACAGGTTTTAGCCAGTAATAGAACTTGTGCAATATAGTTCATTGATTTTTTTAATTAATACTGTTGTTTGTTTTTATCTTTTCTGCAAGAAGAAAAGAAACTTCCATTAGGTTGAGTTAGAAGCAAGTTCCCTGAAGGCAGTGATGACATATGAAAGAAACGGGAATGGGATTCACTTTATTGTCTGATTCAAGATAAGCGTGGTCTCATAAACAAAATTAACAGTTATTGGCAAAGGACAGTGGGTGTTATAAAATTTCATGTGTCTCAGATATTGAATATCTGAGTGGAGAGAACTAAATCGAAAACATTCACGTCTAGAAGATTAGAGATTTCTGAAAGTAAACAGTTTTGATTGTCAGTGACTCCCACTTCCTTGTTTTTTAATCTAGGATTCAAACAGTTGAATGTCCTCAATTTTGCTTTTAGTTTTTGGATTTAAAGTGAGGTCTTTCTAAAAAAATTTAAGATTCCTGCTGAGAAACCTGGGCTGAGATGCAGTTTTGCCCAGGTTTACTAATGTTATAGAGATTGCACCTCTTCTCAGACTTATCACACCCTATAGCTTAACACAGCTGGAAATTTTAGCAACCTATCAATTTTCACACATTGGAAGTTGCAGAGTATCCCCCGGATAAGCAAAAACAGTTGGATAGTTCGCCCTATATATTCAGGGAACCAGGTCCTCTTAGGAGGGGAAATACAGTTTCTCTGACAGACCAACTCCATCAAAGAATCACACAGAATCACAGAATCTTAGTGGCTGGAAGGGACCTTTGAGATCATCAAGTCCAACCACATTAAAAAAAAACACAACAAAAACAAACCACAAAAACAAACAAACAACAAAAAACCCCCACAAAAACAAACAAACAGCCACCCACCAACTAAACCCCACACTCACAACCCCACACACAACACCCCAGCACAAACCAATGATCTTGGCCACTA
>JAOQGH010000077.1:23089934-23110088 GCA_025769975.1 Gallinago jamesoni | reverse complement strand
CTCCCACCTAGTTTGGTGTCATCCGCAAACTTACTGAGGGTGCATTCAATCCCCCTGTCCAGATCATCAATAAAGATGTTGAACAAAGTATTGAAGGTATTGTAAGTACTGGCATAAACTTCTTTTGTCTTCAGTGACTGTTGTGGAGACCTCTGGCTGCCCCCTTTTCTGCCTGCACCAACAAATCACTTTGTGCTGCTGGACAGATGAAGTGGGAGGAATAGACAAAGTCCATTCTATAAAATATTAATATAAAATATTTTATATTCTATAATATCTGAGCTGAATTACACTTGGTAATCCACTCATCAGTGCAGAATATGAACTACAGTCCAACAGATATAAAGCTGTTACATATGACCTTATTGCAAAAGCTTGAGCAACATACATAAAGATTCTCTGTATTTTTATATAGTCTATGTATCTGGCTTGATGTGGATTGATCCCTTCAGTATTAATTACTTGTGCCGTGCGTCCTCTGACCTTGATGCACAGGATTTTGTGGCTGTGAATGGATTTTCCCTATACCTTGTAACCACTGATGGCTTTTAAACAAATGCATGCCAAGCAATATAAAGATCTTATTATAGGAAGTGAAGTGAAAGCGTTTGCTCATCCCATTGGGATATTGAGCTCACTACGTCTTTGAGGATTAATCAGTACTTTAATTGTGGCTTAACTGGTACGAAAGGCTTTATACTGAAGCAAATCAGAAATTCAATGTCTATATTTTTCTGTGCTTCCTTTACCTGTCTTAAAGCCCTTTAAAATTCTGAAGGGAATTGTCCTTAAAAAAAAAAAAAGCTTAAGATTTCACTTTAACTCGGAAGGCACAAAATATTGCGTGTGGTCGGATACTTGTGGATTACTGTCTTCTCAGTAGATACAACTGTGTTTTGCTGGAGTGTTCTGTGGGACTTCTACATTATTGTGGTTTGTTATCATGACTGAATTTTAGCTAAAAGGGACCTGGGCTATAACCTAATGTAGTTGAAACAAGTTGTGCTGATGGCATGTGCTCCTTTCATATGCTGGGAGCAGTGTGAGGACTCTGCCTGGAAGGCAAGGGGAAAATCCTGGGCATCACACACATTAGATGGACTTCTAGGATGAGAATAAATCACTGCTGCAATATTTAGGGCAAAATCTTAAGTACTATGGCTCAATTATTTTTTTTTTTTTCATACTTTGTGTTGACAGTGAGTCTGACTTTATGGTTACTAAAGGCTAGAGTTGACTTACGCTTTTTCCCCTAGTAGTATATATTTTGTGAACAGAAAGGTTCAAAACCACTCAATTTTACATTGGTAGACTTTCACAGGAGGTTATTAATGGTATTTTCAGAAGATATGGACTTGAGTTATGATTCTGTCAAGCCTTAAGTGGCTTAAATTTCTGGACCTCACAGATATGATGCCTGAAAACTTACTTTTCCTTTTTTCCCTGAGCCCCTGACCCTTGCATTAGGATGCATAAGGCCTCATTTGAAACAAATTACTTTTAAAACCAAAGCTCTTTTCAGCCCCAGGAGACGTACATGATTAGACAGTTACTAAGCACTTTAACGCAATCACTCAGGCTGTAAGAAAGAAATATATTAATGGAAGGAGATCAGCAAGAATCAATAATTTGCTGGAAGATCTCAGAGAGAGGAAAAGAGGTCCCTCTGGCTTTTAATTTTGGAATCAGCATTAAGATGTGCTGAGTACTCATGATCCTCATGAGTCTGGCCTTTCATTATTAACAGCGAATGGGATGAGTTTGTTTGTAAAAAGGTACATGGCAAGAATGGAGGGAAAAATGTTAAGATTGAATTCTTGAAATGATTTGAAGAAGCCCCTGAGTCGGTGACGTCTTAAATAAATTCAGCTGCATAGATGAGAGTGGTTAAGGCAAGCAAAACATTAACAGTGATGTAGCTGCCTGTTCTGTGGCTGTGAATTTTTGAGTGACATACCAAAACTTATGTGATGTCTCCTCCTCCCAATACAATTAGCTGTATGATGTCTCATATAGTGTAATTTGGAGTTTTCTGAGAGCACATTTCCCAGTGCTTCTGCAGCTGTAAAGATGATCAAATAATAGAGAATTTGACCTGAATTTTCTAGTCTGAACCATAATGCAAAACTGGAGTCTCTCTCACTTGTGCTTTGGTGCAGGGGATCTGTTCATGCACATGCACATAAATACCTGTGTACATGTACGGATCACACACAAACATATATAATTATCTTTTTTTAAGGTTGCAATCAGTTTTATATGGCCCCAGAAAAATGTTCTGGCACAAAGAGATTATGGAACTACTGCACCAAGTTCCCTCTTCCTAGGTTTACTACTTTATGTTACCCCTACATAGTGAGTACATCTGTGATAAGCAGTAGTTTATGGCATTGCCACATTGTGGTTGAAAAAAATAATTACTCCCATGCTGCAGGTAAAGAAGTGAAAAACAGAAATCATTTGGAAGCCTGTGACAAAGTCAGTACTAAAAATCATAATTAACCGATATCATTTCAGTATCTTAACTATATGATCCTTTCAATATGTGAAAAGTTCCCTCTTTCTGAAAACTCTCAGTGCATTAGAAGAATGTTACAGACTTTTCATGCTGTCAGAAGGAGTGACAGAAGAAGTTACATGGTTTGGTCTAATGTTCCTTTATTATGAACGTGTTCAAATGTACAATCTGCACTAGTTTATCTCCTGTCTAATCCTTGTGTTGCATAGGACTATAGGTTATTCATTCTGCTGGAGGGGAATCCTTAATGATATGTCTGTACTTGAGCAAGTTCTTCCATGAATATATGCACACTGATATTTTCATCTCTTTCATTCTCCTCTGACCAGTTTGTTAGATTTTATCTGACTGGTAGGCAAAGCAATCACCAACAAAATAGTAGTTAGTAGCTTTTGTAACACTCAAACACTTCAAGGCAGTAACTGCAACATTGCAGAGAAACAGATTCATATGAATATGCTTATTTAACACTGTAGCAGCCAAATTGGGTCCACAGTGAGTATAAACAGGGATCCCATTGACAAATAGTTTCATTATCCCTTTTGGCCCAGACCTTCTTCCTCTCAGTCTTGATAAGTAAACTTCCTGTGCATTCACCCAAAACCACTGTTCTCAACTATAACCTCTATTTTTTTTATTTATTGTTGTATGGAGAGGTTTATATTTGGAAAGCAGAACATAACTAGCGTTGTATTCTTTATGCCTTGCTGTTATTTTCTCTCTTAGGAGAATATTCAGCTCTATTTTATACTTTTTCTGTGGTCCCGTATGCTCTAGCTGAATTTTTTTTCAACACCTAATATCACTTTGCATTACATTGGCTTACAAATCAGTGTGCATCCTGATGACCTACATTAAACCTAACGACCCTTCTTGTAGCCAGAGAAAATCAAATCAATATGAGGACATGAAGGAAGTACAAATTCCATTTTAGACTTGAATATAATAAATAGAAACAGATGAGTCACAGAGGTTACTGAGTCGAAGTTAAATCTACTGAGCAAAAACACGGGAGCTCCAAACTGAGTCTTATAACAATTTGATTCCTAAGGAAGTGGAAAGAAATCAATAGAAAGTTAGTCATCCATTTTCACAGATGCCCTACTTTTAGTTTCTACCTTCCTGGCCAAGTTTCTGTCACTATTAGGTGGATCAGGCTGGCATTTGTCTCTGAACATAAATAAGAGTTGTTCTTGCCCTTGTATTTCTGAAAGCTGTTTCTTATGTTATATGGGATCATCACTCTGGTGTTCAGATAAATAGTTCACTGTATAATTTAACAAATGCTTTAGCAGAAATGGTTTTGGTATAATATAGTTAACAGGTATTTAATTTCTCTCTTCTTTCTCCTTTTGCATATACATGTTTCCTCATTTCCTCTACTTTTTACAATGTGCACACACATGTCCATACATAAAATCCTTTGTGTATTACAGTGGCTGATGATACACTGTGATGTCAAGATCTTAGTTTTATCACTGCCTTTCTTTTGGCGGGTAAACACATTCCATAATACTTTATGTATGTTGACAAGGCAAAGATATACTAATTAGAAAAAAATCCTCTCTGCAGAGTACAAGAGCCATTTTGGCAGCAGAAAGAATGAAATTATGTGCAGATCAGCTAAGCTGTGGTGATGAAGACATTAATGGAACATGGTGTGGTGCAAAATCAAGCTCTTTATCAGCCCTTCTTGAGCTGGGGTGTTGGATCAAGGTAAAGAGCAACTGGATGTGTTATTTTACTCTCCATTTTCTGATCGGTTTCTCCTCACTTCAGATCTGTGGCTGATTTCTGTTGCATTAGGATATGAAATTCTTTATACAAAAAGACACACATAACAGACAGTATGCGGGGTTTGCAACGAGCTATATGCAGGTTGTTTTGGTTTGGTTTTAGTGGGTCTTTTTGTTTGGTTTGGTCGTTTAGTGGTTTTTTTTTTTTCTTTTTTTTTTCTTTTTTTTCTGGAGTTTAACAAGGCCATCTTGAAAGCTTCTGCTTCCCCTCCCTGGGGCTGATAACTCTCTGAATCCTCATGTGCTGGCAGGCTTGTGTTACTCAAGCAAGTAGAGATGAACTTTTCTGAGATAATGCTTTCTTAGTTTTCTCGTTTACACCACCAGGCTTGGAGTACTTTGTAAAAAAAAAAATAAAATTCAAGAGTTAAAAATTTTATTTTCAGCTTCCCTACTCTTCTTAATCTGAGATTTAATTACTTGCTATGGTGCTTTTAGTGTAAATGTTGAAGCGTTTGTATATGTAAAGAAGGACTTCTGAGAACAAACACTGTAAAACAGCAAGGCAAATAGCAATTCAAGCCAGAATAAAGGATGAATTTCATGCTGATGTTGCTATTATATGCTTTCTGGACTTCAGTAGCTGAGGTAAATTTTCCATTGCAAATCCAGTTTTCAGCGTCTCTGAAGAATAATATAGTTCATTTCAGGAGAAGGAAAGCACTGATGGTAGATTTAGGGATGGAGTAGAGTTTTTACCCCCTTGTTTATTTGGTTTTGGTTTGATTGGGCTTGCTTCTTGGATTAATGAAAAGGTGGGGAGGAATACTATTATAATTTTGGGGGTTATTTTTTGTTGTGGAACTTGTAAATTTTAAGATTAAGCCCTAACCTTCTGAAGCTAACATCAAATTATGGTATTTAAAAAACATACATTTCCTTTTAAAGAAGCCTTGGCTTTCATACATCTAAAATAGCTAGTGATGCCACAATTATTTTAATTGCTGAGAATATGATCTTTTTGTTGTTTGCTATTTGCAATGTTTGTTTACAGCCTAGCTTCATAATAGGAAGGACTACATTTTTCTAATATGAAAGTCTGATTTTGAGTTCAAAAAAAGTGAGAGTTCAAGCTTAAACTGCAAATATTTAATATGTGAAAAGTTAAATGGTAGCAACAGTTGAAAAATGTGTATGTGAGATTTTGCTGTGCACATAACTGCACTGATCTGGAACTATTGCTTTATGTTTTATTATAACAATACTTCGTGGTGTTCTTGCCGGTGCTTTGCTTTGGACATCAGTAAATCTTAATTAATTCTAAGATAGATATCTCCCAGAGTTGTTCTGAAATTTTTTATGTCATAGACTCTAGTGCTCATTCAAGCCTTTTGATGGTCTGTGTTCTGTGCTACTTCCTAGCAGTGCCACACCAATTTCTGCTGAAAAGTAACCACCAGCAATAAAGTAATTTTCATCTGATTTAAAAAAACCAACCAAACAAACAAACAGAAACCCCCAAAAATATAACTCTGGGAGGATGGAGGAGGCATTTACTCTGTTTGCAGAGGGGCACATGAATTGTGTAGTATCTCTTAATCATTATCTTGTGTATACTTTTCTTGGCCTTATCTTTAAGTTGTTGTGGTGATTTATCAAAATGTCTTGATATTTGGGAGGTTACTGAAGAATGATGGATTTTTGCCATTGCCTTTCTTTTAAGTTGCATAAAAAACAGTAGCTCCATTTAAATGTCAGCCAAACTGAGCTTGACTTAAGCAGTTGAGCTGCAGTGCTTTTAGAAAATACAAGAATGTGGCCCTTAAAATCTTCCACATGCAAAATAAAATTGTTGATAAATTGTGGTCTTTGAAATACACTTGTATTTCACACAAGATAAAAATAGGTATCCATGGTAATTTTCCAGAGAAAATAGATATTTTTGATGGAGAAGCGTAAAAACTGTGTTGATAGAATTCTAGTCTCTGAATTTTAAGCTCCTTTTTATGCTCATGATGTGTCATTCTGAGATAATTTCACTTGGAAAAGCACTGATTTTTGTGCTGCAGACAAGTAACAAAACCTTTGAACTATAGAGAGAAATGCGAAGAGCTTGATATAGCACAGTGTGATATCTTCTAATAACTTATTCAGTCTATGAAGTCCCAGTACTAGAGATCTGCAAACATATGGATTATTTCAGTTTGGTTGTGGTTTTTTTTTTCCAAACTAAAGCTTTGGGGATTGTGGGTTTGTGTGTGTTTCTGTAGAAATTAAATCCTAGAGAGGACCTTTTGGGGGGAAAGAAGATACTTTTTTTTTTTTTTCAAAGAAAAAGGAAACTCTACTCCTTGTTTTGTTTTGTTATTGCTTTGAAAAATCTAAACAAGACCAACTAGTAAGAAAATCTTTAATATGAAAACAAAGGTGAAAAATGTTCTTTTTGTCTGCCTTAGCAACAAACGTACTAGAACAAACGTAGTTTTTCTTCAAAGCTTCCCTAATGCATTTTATGAGGAAAGCATCTTACGCTGACATAATAGAGAGAAATTGACAAATTGCTAAATTTAATGCATATAATTGTGTCCAGAGCAGGCATTTCTCACAAACTGAAATGCCCCAGGCAAGTTCTGGAAAGCCTGGCAGCTGGCAGTGAAGGGAGAATTGGCAGAGCTGTGGGCCAGTGAAGGTCATTGCTCAGAGTGCCAGAGGGAGTGAATGGGGAAAGCCTGGGCTGAAGGGCTCATGTTGTCTTTCCAGACAAAGAACTGGGGTTCTGGTTGGTGTTTGTATGTTTACAGGATGGTTTTCTTTGGAATTGCAATGGCTAAAAAAAGCTTCTTCAAAGTAGTGTGATCGTTAAGTAATGTCATTGTAGTCTGCTGAAATCTGTGGGTGAACCTGGAGAGTCCAAGCTAACAGTTTTGAGAGGATGATGGGATCTACCACACAAAAATATACACTAGTTTCATTTGAAATGGTAAGGGAGGAGAAAACTGCAGGTGAAGTAGGAGTGTGCTCACTTGATTAATGCTATTTATATGTTTTATATGTTATATATATATATGTATAACATATATATATAACAATGTTTTGCCACTTTGCTAACACACATTAAAGCTGTTTAGCATAGGTTCAAATTTCTCCAGAACCAGAAACTTCTACTGATCTGAAAAAGCACCTGTTGGATGAAATCCCACTTCACCTAGTACTCGACAGCAATTTTTCCCATTGACTTGTGGAGCAGGTTTTGGGTTTGGGTTTTTTTTTTTAAGTCTGTACCAATGTAGGAGTAAATGGTAGACCTAAATCATAAATCTTTCTCCTTAAACTTTGACAGATAAGTATGACTCAATTTTTTAGTTAATCTTTTTCCACTGCTTCTCTCTTCTCTAATTTTCTTTTCCTTTCAAACTTTCAGACACATAGGTTGAGTTGTTTAGCGGGCAGAATAACTTTCCATATCTTTGTATCTTCAAAAGCCTATTTCTCAGCAGAAGCATGTCTTCTATTTCAGTGTTTCCTTTCTGACTCCATTGCACGACGTAATGTAGTGTAGCTGATGGACTTCATTCAAAACTTTGGAGAAAAATGACTATACTTCTGTTGCTCTACAAGTCTGATTCTCTCCTGTTAGATGGGAGACTTAAGGTGAAACTGAGCAGGATAGCTATGACATTAATTGATTAAGCAGCACATTTGTAAGAAATTAAAGATACCTTAATTGAATAATAAACAAACCACTATTAGTAGTAGCATTGATACAGAACTATATTTTGATAAAGGTATTCTATAAATGACATATATAAGCACTATTGGGTTGCCAGGTATTTGCTTTCCTCCTGCACAGGGTATTAGGGTACAAGTCTGTTTCTCCTAGAAGGCACTGTCCACACAGAGTCTATCAGATGTGGGGCTGATGGAGCATTGTCTAGCTTTTCCTTATGGACCCTAGCTCTTTTATATTGATACCCAAATTAGGTGTTTCTGGTGCTAACTTAGGCAGCAAAGCTGAGCAGGAACTACACCTGTCCAAATGAAGGTGACTTTGCATCCCCAGTATCTTTCACACCCTATGGGTGGCAGTAGCTGCATTTCATCTGTTATTTGCTCTTTCAACATAATCATCTTGCTTTAGCCTCAACCCTCCTACCTGTTTCTAATTAGGCACTTGGAATTTCTTATCTTGTGTACAAACAGCTTGTAAACAAGAGCAACAATATAAATCATTTTGTGCTCACAACGACTCCCTGCACTGGAATAATCTTTTAAACACTCCTGGTTCCCATCATGAGCCTGGGCCTTCATTACCTTGGAGGTCTCCAGTTTCTGCAGCACCTCTTTCTCACAAGTCTCATATCTTTTAATAACAGTACTTAACAATTGTCTTCAAATTGATTAACCTTTTAACTCATGTTAGATGCTAGTAAGAACTACTGTCATCATCATTTGTGCCCTTTAAAAAGGACTGAAAACTTGTATGTTTTTGGTATCCTTCTCATATAGCACCAGCTAAAAATGAAGTTGAAAATCAATATAGTTAAACAAGACTAGGCATATTAAGATCTCTGGGTAACTTTTCTGATCTCTATGGATCTGAATGCATAATTGTCATTAATATTGATGGAAGTTATGGGCTCTAGCTCAAGGACATAAGACCCGATAGAAAATTAAATATTCATAAAAGGAATGTCATAATTAGCATTCCAGGCAGCATGTTATTAAAAATTTGTGACTGTTTAATCCCTCCTTCAGATGTAATGGAAATATTTTCATTATGTTTTGGGCTAGATTCACTAGGAGAAATGGTTATGTAGAGGGAATTCTTAAAAAGATCCATTTATCTTCAGTCTGTAGCTCTCACAATAATTATTTGTTTCCTCTATCTGTCCATCAGGTTACCAGGACATGTATGAAATGGGACTGATGTAAAAATTTTCTGCCCTTTATCTACTTTTTTGGTTTTTACTAAGGGAGAAGTTCTGTGATTTCTTCTACGGGAGAAGCTGCCTGTGATTTAAAAAAATGGTTTATGTTTTTTGAGGTTGACAGTGTGTGTTAGAGTGTTAACTGTTTTGAAGACAAGTATGGAGGTATTAGATTGTCCATGATTGATGTATAGCATAGATCAAATCCATGGCATTCTTACATTTTAGACTAAGGGAGTTTTATAATAGGCTGTAATCCATCTGAAGCATATTTTGTGGTTTTATGTAAGTTTTATTACTTTAAGTACAGTTGTAGTAGCTGGAGCTTGTACAAATTATTTTCGGTCAACTCATCTTTGTGAACAAGATCATCTAATATTTGATCTTTTCCATTTTGATCAGTATCAACATGTCAGCTTTGATCTACTTCTTCCACGCTTGCTGTCAGGGCACTGCACAGGGCACTGTATGTGGTATCCATGGAATTTTCTCGCTGGTCTTTTTAAAATCAATCTATGCCTGCCGTGTATAAGACCAGCTGTTTGGAAAATGTAGGTGAGTGCATTGAGGGTACCTGCTAATCTTGCTTGCACGAGGTGGTGAAGAAACAGCGTGTAATCTCCTCAGGTCCCTACTTCATCTCTTTTGTCTAACTGACATTAATGATAAGCATGCATGCCATTTGTATGTATTTAAACTTGGCCAAACTGTAAATTATTCACCACATAAAATGCCAGTTTTACATTAATATCCCTAAAGATAATTATACCATCACAGTGCAGGAGAAAAATAGAAAAGTTCATTATAGCACAAACTGCCCAAGTGCTGGAGCAAATTGAGTTCTCATTTCTGTAGGAGTGAACTTGGTTACACTTGCAGGTTTTCTTTCACTGTTGTTCTGTAGTGTGAAGGTTAAGAAAAACCCGACAAATCACTCTGTAACTTGCATTATTAGAAGTGTGCAGATGATTTTGTAGACTCTAATCCTTTGGATGGATTAAGAAAGATCAGTTTTTCTTTGATCTGAGTCTGTAGATAGGAACTACTTAATTTAGAAGGAAACGGTGTAGTCCAGAGTTTGAGTTTTGGACCCTCGTGAAAACACCTTGTAGTAGGGATTTGTAATACAAATGATAAGATTCGTATGAATGGAATGTGGATAGGGAGGTAGGGCTGTGGAAGTACTAGAGGAAACAATGAAAGAAGGATAAACGAGGCAAGGTTTGATGGTGCCTAGAGCAGCAGGGTCACAGCACAGTTATTTGAAGGTTTTCAAGATCTTGAGATTGGAAAAACAATAATGGACAGACGGAAGCTGTTAGGGAATGATGAAGGGAAGATAAAGGACAGGACTGCAACCATCAGACATCCAAATAATGAGACAAAACACTGCGTAAATAACTGGCATTGTCTTACTCCCTTAGGGATAGGACAGAATGGAGAATTTAATGATCAGAATCCTTGCCAACTCTTAAAAGGTATGAAGAGTGCAACCATATCCTCTCCTTTTAAGAACAGCCGTGAAATGTTAATAGCTGGTGCCCCTCTGCTCCACCACAGTGTAAGTGGTAATGGACAGGCTACTTCAATGTTACTTGTTTCTATGCTTGCAAATGTGTGGGTGTGAGAAAGCAAGTACAAGTGATTTTATTTATTTTTTTATTTAATCAATTATTAAGTATGATCAGCTTCCTCTCTTACAGAGGCTTTCCTATATTCATTTAGCTTTGTTGTCACAGTATTGTGGTGATATTTCAAGCAAATCCTATTACAGCCTCAAGAGTTGCCCTGCTTGGGTTATACATAATTACAAATTCTGCTTTACTTTTGGGGAGTCAGTATAGTACAGACAGATGAACGGATCTGAGACTTATGAATGACTTCTCTGTAATGTCTATAATGCATTTCATGTAGTTATCAGAATCACAGTTAAAAGGTGTGAAAATTCTCTGAAGAACAGCAAATCACAATTTTTTCCCCTCCTTACCCTTTTTTATTCAGTCGGCCATCTATAATTACAATGACTTTTAAAAATGTACTTGTATAACTAGCCTGGCTTGCAGAGTTTTCTCATATTTAGATGCGTAACCACAGAGCTCTTGCTGCAAAATGTATCACATGTGGAATTGGGCTTTGCTCTTTGATTATAGTTTTCCAGTTACATGATAGTTATAATTACAGGTATCAAAATTAATTGCAATATCTCAGTTACATTGTTTTATACAACGAAGCTGTTATTTACATGGCATTGTAAAAGCGCTTGGAAATACATTGATAGAAAATATGAGAAAATTTCCCTTCTCCTGGAGTATTTGATTGGGATTCAGTCAGCATTTCAAGAGTGAGGATGTTTGAGGAAACGAGAACATGAGCATAGAAGTCAAAATATAATTCAGTCCAGCTCCTGACTAAAGCAATGGCAAACTACTTTTTTTTTTTTTTAATACAAGAAGTTTGATGAATGAAGATTTAGGCAAGACAAAAAACTTATTTCAGAACCTCCAGTTGTTCTGAGGTAACTGCTTGAGCAAAAATCCAAGAGAGGCTGGGCTTGCTTTGGTTACCTGGAAGTTTGGTACTTTCTCTTCTTCAGCTACTTAGGTGCTGTTTTGAGGGAATGACAAATACGTTCTATGTAAATACAGCTCAGACACATGTGTACGTTATCTCTTTGCTTTGTTTATTCATTGACTGTTCTTTGATGTTTAAGCATGGTGAAGACTATAGCATCCCTATATATAGCATTTTATTTGTTTCATAATTTGATTGGCTTTTTTTCTTTATGTAATATTGTCTTATTTGTGTGGGGATTTTATAAGCCAGCTGTCATTAAAATAAATGAGGGTACTTTTACTCATTTGAATGGCAGTTAGTGTCAAAACAAAATTTGTTAGAATCTATTTTACCTTGTAATGAAACCTGCAATGCTATATTTGCTGCATAACCAAGAACATTATGAAAATTAACCACTGCACCTGCTCATTACTTAATATTCATTCTTGCATAAAAATATCTAGCTCATTTCACATATTTTCCTCACAATACCCAAAGACCTATTCTAAGGATGCTTGGTAGACAAATTCTAGTTGTTTCAATTTTGGACCTCTCTTTTAGTTTAGGAGCAGAAACAGCCCCAACTCAGGCTACAGTCATGTTTTGTGAGGGTTCAGGTAAGCAAACACATTTAATGATTTAAATGGTTTTCTGATACCGGGTTAAGATCTAAATCCATTCAGACAGTGACTCTGAAAATCTCTTTATAAAGCAAGCACCATCTCAAATTTACTTCTCTTATTGCTGCTATGGAAAAACAGTAGCAGGAAATAGCAGGATAGCAGGGAGAACAATGAATCCTTTCTCTAAATGAGATGTCACTAAGCAGATATTAAGTATACCAGTCTTGACAAGTTTTTATATATTTTAATCCC
This sequence comes from Gallinago jamesoni, assembly GCA_025769975.1. Taxonomy (NCBI): domain Eukaryota; kingdom Metazoa; phylum Chordata; class Aves; order Charadriiformes; family Scolopacidae; genus Gallinago; species Gallinago jamesoni. The sequence goes on along the minus strand of JAOQGH010000077.1, from coordinate 23,097,478 downwards.
AAAGCATGGTTACTTGCAGAACATTGACAATTACACAGCATTTCTAAATACACCCAATCCCCAGAGTCACTGAAGCCTGTGACACATTATAAGCATTGTTATTAAATCTGCAGAACTTCTGTCTGATTTTGCTTTGCCAGATTGTGCAAGCAGATAGCAGTCTGAAAGGGCAATGATATGTCTGTAAAGAGTATGTAACAGGGAGAACTGAAGGAATACATGGAGAAAAAGAGATGCTGTGGAACCATGTCTGTATGTTCACTTGAGGTCAGATTACAAGCATATATATGCATAGTACAAAAAAAAATAAAAATTGTATTGCTGTGCCTGACTTAGTGTATATGAGATGAACAGATTACAAATAGATTTTGCACCACAGCAGCCTCTGGTGCAGTCTGCGGACAGACCAGGATGCACAGTGTTACGAACGCATTTAGCAAGCCCAGGGTCTTGCTTCCTGACTGAGCACATCTTCTCAGGAAGATCCTGGAACAAACAGAGTTTTCTTTTAAATGGTGCCATTGCAGCTCTATGGCTGCTGACTTTATGATGCAGTTTTCCCTTGACTGTGTTTTTTCATAATGACAACGTTACTATTTTATTGTTAAGGTGAAATATGCATCCTTATCTTGCATTGCTGATAACTACACTTTTGTTTATGAATTTGCCCATGCAATCATATGGATGGTTTCTTTTAGTTCTTCCACGTGAAAAACAGTTGTTAAGCTCCCACTCTAGGAATCTCAGGAATGCTGCTTCCCACCCCTTCATTTTCCAAAATGCTCTTCAGTTTCTTCTCGTTGGTATTTTTTTTTCTTTTTGAAATCTTGTAGCTGTAGAAGCATCTTGCGTCTTTGCTACGTACCTTCAGTTTGGCCAGTGATTAGTTCTCCTTTCTGTTCTTACTTAGGATAGTTTCTGTGGCTAGATGAATTTACTACTATAGCTTTTAATTCATGCCTCCCAACACTACAACTGGGGCTTGTAAATATCAATTAAAAGTAAGAAATCAATACCAAGGAACTCATGTCTTCAAATCATGATCTAAATCACACTTAGAGCAACTTCACTGATTTTGCTCAGAATATATTGAAATTTCATTCCAGAATCTTTTGTTTTCTCTAGTTAAACATGTAAGCCTTTTTCCCTCTTATTTATAACATTAGTAAGAGCTTGGTAACCCATAGCGTAGAAATTAACTTTTAATTGACCTGTATTGGGGTGGTGGTGAAATGCCTTATTAGTCTACTTTTTATGTACATTGATAACAAGTGAATATGGAACCTGCAGCATTTGCCTTACAGGAGGCCATATGTAGAAAAAGGTGCACCCTGTTTGAACAGAGCAAACAGGTAAATTTTCTTACGTACTTAGTTTGAGACTGAGAGGGAATGAAGAGCAAAGTGAGATTTGAGGGGTTGAAGTGTTTGGTGCTTGAGGTCTTTCTGATAGCTGGCTGCAGGGTATAGCTTTCTTCATGTGTTGTTCCTAACCAAAAAACCACAAATATCCTTATCAGAACAGGGAAGGAATATTGGCATGGGTTATTGCCTGCAATATACTGCATTTTAGGAAGCTAGAAAATGGATATATGCTACTTCCAGCATTGGTATCCCATAATTAAATAACTGGACAAAATAACTCAGGGAAAGAAAGAGAGAACCACTTTCCTGAATGCCTTTTTTAGTCCTGTGTGAAGATTGGAAATTAGTTTTAGGAGGTGAAAACCAAACCTTTTTCCATAACTGGAAAAAAATTTCACTATATTTCATGTGAAAAAAAAAAATAAAAATCTATAGGGTGAGTAGGATTTGTGAAGAATTTCCTTTCTTACTTCCCTGGGTTTTTTTTTCCCTTTTTTAGCCTTCATTCTCCCATGAAACTTGTAAAGCGAATTAAAATTTGGGGATATTTTAATGTATTTTTGCTGTAAGGATAATCTATCTATTAACCTAGGAAAATTTTTGTTGTTTTATATAGAGACACAAACATACGTGCATGCACACACAGAGCATTAAACACCAGATAACATGTTTCATCCTACAGTGCTATTTGGTAGCATGAAACAGAGCATTTATTTTTAAAAAAATCATGCAATAAACCCTGGAAATATAAGATTGTTGAGTACAGTAAGGAGTCTAGTAAGACTACACCTGCAAAGAAATTATCATGATAACTTTAAGAAGTCATAAAGTTTTCTGAGAATTTCTCCTCAATTCTATCTGTTAAGTATACCAAAGGAACTGTGTTTTAATGGTCCCAATAAAACTTTCCCTTTTTTTGTGTGTGTGATTGCGTGTCAGTAAAACAAAGCATGGAAGAAAGCTAAGCATGGCACAGGAGTAGACTCTGTACCATCTGCTGAACCATAACTAAATTAGAAAAAGTAGTCCTCACAATTGGAGGGTTGTTGCAAGATGTGTCCTTTGAACAGAATTAGGTTTTGCCCGAATTAAATTATGCACATGAAGAATGATTATAGGCAAGCCCCAAGACTAGAAAAGATTAATTATGGGCCTATTATTAGAAGCTTCTTTTGCATAATCCTATTAGTTTGATCATAAGTTCATTTTTCCCCATATGTGTGGGAGCATATTTACTAATTTTATGTAATTGAATACACTACTATTTATTTGGGGGTTTTATGTTGGTTTATTTTAGCTTTATTTGCCAACATCATGTCAGTCTCTTCTCCCTCTTCAAAGATGGATTTACTTTAGATATTACACAGAACAGTTAATTATGAGGAACAATTGACTATATAGAGCATTAAGTGTTTTCCCCTGATAGTGACTTAGTCTATTGGTACATCGGGGTTATTGAAAAACAAACAAGTGTAAAAGGTTGAGTTTGGCACTTTGAGATTTATCACATGGTAGATGAACAATTATTGCAATGTCACTAATGTGATTGGCTTTGACTTCTGCCTTCAGGTAAAAAAACAGTTTATTTGGCTGGCACAGTACATTTCTTAGAAACTATAGAGGTTCTCTTTTAAAAAATGAATTGGATCAAACACTGTATTTTAAGCATTTGGTTTTCTCAAGGCAAGAATATGAATCTGTTTGGCTTATTCTGTTCATACCATGCTTGACATCTTCTGGCTGTCAGACTGTAGGTAGATTTCATGCAAAACTCTCATTCAAGATGCTGCAGCTTGCGCTGTGCTAATGTACCGGAGGCAGATATTTGTTTGTAAAGAATACTAATGGTAGTATCAGGGAAAGAAATTAGGAAAGTAATTGTTTTATATATTCAGTGCAGGATATGGATATGGACATAATGAACTGGACAGGGCATTAGCTTCTTAGTGTATGTAAGTCATCTGCTGTGGGCACTTAGACCAAAGGTTTCAGAGTGGGGGGAAACCTAATATTTAAATAAATGTATCACAATTGTACAAGCAAGAAAGTAGAATTTCAGTTGCACAAATCCAGATATTTTCTTAGTTTTTGATGGTACTTTCAACCTTAGTCTGGAAATTTTTTGGAAGTAAATATCATATCATATAAAATGGAAGCAAGGGCACAGAGTCCTGAATGGCTGTCACAGGTTTCGAGCACTCCAGGTAACAACTGAGGTCCTACTGAAAAGGAGGGGTCACATACAGGTTGGGTTGGAGCTGTAAGCGACAGAAGAGTTGCAGCCTTTTTTGTGCTTCTTGTCATAAGTAAACCCATGTCTAGAGCTTCGAAGGTAATTGCAGGTATTGCTGTGAAGATCTATCTGTGCAACAGCTGTTTCACATTTAATATCTGCATATTAATTCTTTTCACTTTAAACTGTCTTTCCTGGTTTTCGTGCAAAATTCACCCCTTGAGAATAGTCATGATCTGTAGTCTGTGGAAGGACTACTTTATTCTGGTGCTATTTCTTTCCTTGAGGCTGAGCTAGATAATATGAAGGAGAAAATAGCTCTGTGAAATACATCCTCCCCACCCCCCTTACCCTTTCTTTCCACAAAAAAATATTTGACCTTCCTGGTTTGCTTTAATAGAATGTGCCTAATTGCAGATGGAAGTAACATAAGATATAGCAGGATTAATCAAAATGTAACATATCTGTTTCCAAATGAATGTGTGTTTGCGAGATTTTTATGTCAGGCAGAATAAAAGCCATAGGTCTCTAGTTTTTGAAATTTCAAAGATTTCTTAGGTAGCAAAGTAATAACTGAATGTTGTTTGCTTTGTCCCAGCTTGTTACCTGAGTGCACTCTAATATTAAAAAAAGAATAAACAAAACCCATCATGCTTATTATCATCTAAAAAATGTTTACAAAATTCACCTGGCTATCCATGAAAGCAAGAAGCTTTTCTGTTGTGTTGCTGGTGAATAGAAACTGTTAGCTTATATAAACAGGAGAACTACATCTATTCCTTGTTCCCAGCAGTAAAATGGAACAATTCCCAGTATAACCTCTCTCTTGCCATCTTTTCAGTCTTCTCAACATACATTAGTCACTGCTGAAAGAATACACAGGACATATATACCTATATAGTACATACCTATAATTATACCCTGAAAAAGCATTATAGTGATGGAGAGACTGACCTGACCAGTTTTGGTGATGCAGCAGTAGCTGTTACACAGCCAGTAAACAGAAGAGCTGGTTCGTAACTACCCGTTTTTTAAATACCATCTACAATACAAAACCTATTTTAGAGGTTAAATTTCCCCAAGCAGTTGGAGTTAGTGGGAAGAAATCTTTTGTCATTTCCACCATGGTCTTTGTGGCAGGGGTTCCTGCTGCCTAAAAAAGGAACATTACATCTGGTGAGCATGAACGACTGTGGAATGAAGGGAGGCAGGGTAAAACACCATCCTGTCACATCAGTATTTTTGTCCTGTCTATCTCTCTCTAGTCTTTTTTTTCTGGTTGAGTCTGAGGTTGATTTTTTTTTCCCCCCTTCTGGCTTGGAAGCAAAGAACTAGCCTGGGCTCTGCTCATGGCACATTGGGAGCACAGAGGCCAGTTGTCTGGACATGCAATGCTATTTTTCCTCATTTTTGTATGTTGCTTTTGCTTGCTTTTGGGGTTTTTTTTTGTTTGTTTTGTTTTTGTTTTTTTGTGCTTTGGAGCTGTGGGTATGAAAACTAAGACTATTGTTTCAGGCAGTCCTTTAACACGGGGTACTTACCTTAATGAATAAAACCTACTTGCAAAATTTTGATGAGACAAAGTACAGAGCACCTCCATAAGAGAAAGGGCTAATTGTTTTCTTAATTTTCCAGTGCTCGCTGTCCTGAAGGAGACATTACTGCTTGTCCTGAGGTGTCTCTGGCTGAAGCTTCTTGAGTTGAGAGTTCAAATGGATTTTCCTCTTCAAGTCTCATTATATTATTTCATTGTAGTGGATGCCTTGATTTCTGTTTGCCTAGTAAAAACTCCACATTGAGAATGGTCTGTCTTCAGTTTGCTATTCTTACTCATTAAAGCAAGTAATTGCTTTTGTGTGTTGGATTTTCAACATATTCCCGTAACTGAATGTATTCCCTACTGTATTTGGAAATGACATTTTAATACATAGAGCCATACTGAATTAGTATTAGCTTCAGATGAGTGAAGATGGGGAGGAATAACATAAGCTTTAGAAATCTGTGTACCTGTGACTTCACTGTTAGACCATGTAAGCCATCGATAGCAATTCTTGCCTGGATGTCAGTCCAGAGACTTCTCAGTAATTTTGTAGAGATCACTTACGGGCTATCTATATGGAGTTGTAAATAAGACAAAACTGGTGGGAGGGGAGCAAACAATACAAAGACAAAACCACTAACTGCTGTCCTTGTCAGATCACAGCCTTGATCTTGCAGAGGGCAGCATGCGTGTGTGGAGAATTCAAGTCCTAGTATCCTGCATATCTGTGCTAATTGTTCTGATAAATATGTATGGCATCATTGAACAATATAGCATATTGCATGCCTCTTACTTTTCCAAATAAAGCGTGTCCTTAAAGTCAATATTGCTGGAGGCGCTGTGCTGTACCTTTAATAGGCAGGGTGGAATATCTCTGTAACAGTTCTGTGCTTGACTAATCCCAGTGGGACTGGAGAGCTCCCAGACATAATTTAGGGATTTCTGCGAGGCTGTTTTAATTTAATTTAATTATGACTGTCTTGTTAACTTCTGTAGCAGAATAAGAAATCTTTGCAGTATTGCATGGCACATGTGCCCAAGTTTAATGTACCTTTGAAGGCTATGATACTACTTGAAAGTTATTTTCTTACTGTAATGAAAATAGTTATCAATAGATCAAATGATCATTTTACAAATTGCACATTTTAAATACCAAAATTAGGTGGGTTTTACTGTAGCTTTCCCTCCTCATCTGCGAATATGTAACTCAAGCTGAAATGACCAGGTAACCAAAGGTTTGCTTTTTTTTAATTTGTCAGTTGTATTTCTTCGATAACTAAAGTGAAGATAATGTGTAGAGTAATGATAATTCTGTTTCCCCAAGAGGAGAATTAACTCTGGGAGTATGAAGGCAAAGCTTATTATCAAAGAGGAGCTGAATCTTCAAACTGAAGAAATCAGGAAGCAAATCTGTGACTGTGAAGAGTATTTACACTAGGGAGAAGCCCCGGAACAACTGTAAATAGGACTTTTAGAACTCTTTTACACAGCCATATTAAAAATCATGTCACAGTGAAATTTGTATGACATAAAATAATGTGACATCGGGAGAGGCGCTCATTTTTCTACCAGCCATCACCACTAGAAAATTCTCAGAATTGATAGGTATCTAGTGGTGTTGTTTCTTCTGTTTTAAACTTTGATAAGAAAAGTGGAGCAAACCTTGATTAGAGGCATCCTCAGGTGAATTAACCCATTATTATAATTTAAATAATTTGAGTAAATTCTAGATATACTATTTTAAAAATACCTGAAAGAACTGTTTTTCTTAACATTACTATCTTTGTGCATGTTTGGGTTAGTGTGAGGTTTCTTTTTTGTTGGATATGAGGTGGGGTGTTGCTATGTACTTTGGGATTTTTATAGGCACTCAACATCACGGTAACTGATTTCAGTAGAAGTAGCAATAGGTTGACATAAAAAGCTTCTAAAAATCTCCTTTTCTCTCTAGCATAAAGTTTTGTGGGTCCTATGCTGCAATCAGTGGAGGATCTTTTTCACATCTGTGTCAGAGAGATTCCCTTACATATAGGCTTGGTCAGTTTGCTCTTATATCGGTCTCTTCCACAGCAAGCAGAAAGAAAAATGAGAGGTAGAGAGATTTTTTTTGTGAAGATGATTTAATGTGGAAGTATAATTGTTAAACTTCACAATTTAGCAGCATGATTTATAGGTAGCAAAATATTACTCCTGTTTTATGGAATTAGATTAAAGTTGATGTATCTAGACGAAATAATGTTGTCGATTTTTTTTCCTTACTGATGACACAACATGATATTTGACGTTATGTTAAAGGATGAGTGAGTATATTCATAGAATCATAGAATCAGCTGGGCTGGAAGGGACCTTCAAAGGCCATCTAGTCCGGCCCCCCTGCAGTCACAGGGACACCTCCAACTAGACCAGG
>JAOQGH010000077.1:23045064-23089834 GCA_025769975.1 Gallinago jamesoni | reverse complement strand
GCCCCCTCAGGTACTGGAAGGCCGCTATTAGGCCTCCCCGGAGCCTCCTCTTCTCCAGGCTGAACAACCCCAGCTCCTTCAGCCTGTCCATTTCCCTGATCTTGTGTTGAAGGTAGTAGGTTTATCTTGCCTTTTTTTTTCCTTTGTAGAAAACTTTAAAAAACTAACAATATTTGTAAAAAGCCTCAACTTGCTTTTCAAGTCCAACTGTAGAAATGTAACAGCTTAGAGGGCCCTTGGAGATATTCCAATTTACCCATCAAATAAACCTTCCTCTTAAACCAGCTGTTAGGAAGTGGAGAGAAACATGATGTTTTATGATGCTGATTAAAGCAGTAATCTAGAGTCTGCTTTATTCAACATATAAAGATGTGCTGATGAGACAGTGATAAGCAGTAAAATTACTGCCTCAGGTTAACAAACCTGCAATCAGTTATATTTTTTTCACCCCTCTAGTGGGTTTTTTTTTCTTAAACTTGAAGAAAACTGCATTTTAGGCTAACCAGATGTTTTATCGTTTTTGTTTAATCATTGCTAGATATTCAGTGACAAGAGATTTCAGTGTTTGAAGGCCTGACCTTGAATTCTTAAAATCACTGGTTTTGATGCAAACTTGGTGTGTAAGGAATGAGAACTCAGTTGTTGATTATGATTGCTTTAGCATCTGGGAACCACAGAGAAGTCTTTAAAAGTAAATTGATTGCATTTCACACAAGTACAGTAATCTGTCCAAATGTATGAAATTGCAGGCTCATGGCCACAGATGTTTTAATTTAGTATAATATGTTGAACAGCTTTGAGGTCTTCCTTTATGTAGATTTCAGTGCTATAATAGCTTTTGGGTTTGTGCTAATTTCTCAGTTAAAACTGTCCTTGATTTGATATTCTCTAACAGTATTTGTATTTTGATGTAGCTACTATTTTTAATCCACATGAAGATATTAAATATAATCTTATGTAATATTTTATTTTAAAAGTCATTTAGAAAAAAATAATCTCTCTTTTCATTCAAGTAACTTTTCATGTAGTTGCTGTTTTCTTTATAAATGTGGATTAGGTGCTAGAAATAGAAGAATTCTGTATTTTCAGGTCAGCAGAGGTACTTCTTAGTACTTTTCAGCTTGTCTTTTGAAAAAGAAGTCTGTATGAATGAATGGCGAGAAGTATAGCTGAAATGTGTTGTCACTTCCAGATAATTTAAGAGTTGATTGATCTAGCTCGTTCAGTCCAAGAACTTTCTCCCAATCCCATTAAAAAAGCACATTCTGTAAGTTTCAAAAGATTGCCCAGTTTCTTTTCAGAAATACCATCAATCCAAATCCATGAAACCTGACTTTTCAGAAGAAAAATAGGGGCATCAACTGCAAACATTCAAAGCCTGGTTAAAAATCTGTTATAATGAAATGGAAAGAAAAACATACTTCTAGACATCTTGACAGCAGGATGTGTGGCAACTGTTGAGTTAGGCAAATACTTCCACCACCCTAATACCCATTTTATGCTTAGTGAACATATTTTAATAGGATTGGCCATCTTTCCCTTTCCTGCTTAACAAAGGTAGATCTGATTGCAAATTTCCCTTCAATGCAGTATTCTGCTGTAAGTTACTTTGAAATGCTTGGACTGATGAGTGTTCTGATAGCCACTGTATCAGGTTATTGCATTTGCATGCAGTATAGGCTAAGGAGATATGCAGAATTTCTATAAAAGAAAATTAAACAGTGGAAGATCATAGTCTTTCTAGATTACCACAAATTCATACTTAGTAGCCCAGAAATCTCAATGTTGGAGGTAGGAACCTATAAGTCTGTAGAAGAATGGAAAAAAACCCCTAAGTTTGAAGTCTGACTAACTAGACTCTATAGGAGTTTTATTGTGTTTGATTTTTAAATTCCTTCAAGAGCTGACCAAGAGGTATGATTTGTCTCTACATCATTTTAACTTTAATCTGCACCATATAAAGCCAGATTTAAAAAAAAACTCCCCTGGTCTGTTGTATGTTAGTAGACATAGACTTCAGAGTTTTTTTCCACAACTTAATAATGAATTTATGTTAGTAAAGTAACTTCTAAAATATAAAATTTTAAATGCAATGTCAGTAACCAAAAAAAAGTTGTCCCACATAGCCAAACTGTTTTCTGTGTTTGAAATTTCATTGCCATGAGACGATGAAAATGGATAAAGAAAAACCTAACTCAGTCTATAGCTCTCCTGCCACATGGGTATCTGATCTAAAGCTTTTGGAAGTTAATTGGAAGACTCTTTTCGCATTTGATTCAGTGAAGTTAACTCTTGGATGTAAACTTGTCTGAGACTATGAATAAATTACTTGTAGTTAACCAAATAACTAATAATTTTGCTAACTTCTGAACTGGCTATATATGAACATAGGCTAGATATTTTCGGTGGTATTTTTGAGTAAGTCTTTTATTACGTATAATTGATTATTGTAGTCTTCTGTACCGTAGCAACACAAAAGATCAGGACTAAGAAATGGATCCAGTTAAGGTTTAGGACGGGTGTCAGAATTCAGACACGAGTACTGCTTTTTACATCACCTACCATCCTCAGAATTGTAATAGTTTTCAAGATTTTTCAAACTCTTCTTGCGCGGACGTCAGCTCTTAACTGCCAGAATCTGGAGTCTAGGGCTGCTCTGAAGTCCATTGGAGTACAAAAATATATAGAAAATTTTTTTGTACGGAAGCAATAGACAGCCATTTGATGCCTGATTCTTCATAGCAGACAGGTTAGTCTTGGTAAAGGCACCCATTTGGGCAAGCATATTTTACTTCTAGTACTCATAAACTTCCAAACAAATATAATTTAAGTTGTGGCAGTGGTAGATGGAAATCTGCCATTTCTTTGACTGGAAATTCATTGGTCTTTGGTGGGGTTTTTGAGTGTTTTTACTCTCAACCAGGTCAGCTCTGTGGAAACATGAAGCTACTGCTGTGATGGAAGATGAGGAGTAAATGAAAAGCTACATTCTCCCCTGGCCTCCTCTTCTCCCTCCCTCCCCTCCCCCCCCCGCCCCACCCCCTGTTAAAACAGACTTTTTGCATGGAGAGGGACTGTATCTTGCCTCTGGAAAAGCAGGCAAAACCAGTCTGATGTAGTTTCTACACAAGGCATGGCTCATAGTAGCCATTCCATCCAAAATAAAAAGGCCAGGTCCTATCTGATATGTTGGCAGCAGAAGGAGACTGTCAGGCAAAAACCTCAGTGACCATTACGGATCCTTCATGGGACTATGAACTTTGTTGGTATCTCCATCACCTCCCAGGCTTGTATGGTTTCTCCAGTAATGTGTGTAGGGTGGGGAGGTAAATGATCACAGCCAGCTTGTTCTGGGCTGCATTCCTTATTCTGGCAGGGATTTCAATAGTCCTTATCACCAGAATAATAGAAGATGACTGCTATTTATGAATTGATAAAGCAATCCATTTCCTATTGCCTTGTTCAGTACTATTTAGCTGCATAAGCATAATAAGGAATTATGTAATATGTAGTCCATGGTAGTCCACGGATGGATGAGTATGTGTTTGTGTATGTAGGTGGCACGGATGCTACTTCTGACAGTGGTCATTTAAGATCATATTATCTAAGTAGGCTTAAGACAGGACACTTGTGAGGATAATTGATTTGTAGGCAGTAAGATCAATAAAATGATGCCCTTTTTTATATAACAGCCTGTTGATATTTACACTATATATATATATTTTTAATGCAAATAAAAGAATAAATGGTTTTTTTGATCCTGAAATGGTATGCACAGGGAAACACACTGATGTTTGGTTTGTTGGGTTTCTTTGGAGGCCAAAAGTTTGGGAATAAGGTAGTGAGGTTGTTTAATGTAATAGAAAGTGATGTGCAGATTTCCTAAGAATTGAAGAACTGTTTGCAGCAAAGTGAGCAATGCAGTTCTTGTTTTCAAGGATGCTGGCAGCAAAAGTAGTCCAGTGTAGGAAGTCAGGCAAGTACTTCTTTATTATTACTCAATCCAGGCTGTGCTGGAACTTCATATATAGATGGAATATGTTTTCCCTGTGGTGAAATATATTTTGTATGAAATGCTCTTCGTACTTGTGGCAAACAACTTAAAATGCAGTCCATTTTAATGTAGACTATCTGAAAAAGTTTAAAAGCAGAAAAAGTTGACTGAGGATGACTGAAACTTTTTTGGTATATGTATTTACTTTTTTTTCTTTAAAAGCATTGCATTTATTTTGAATATTAATTTACCTTAATTACTTTTGGAAATAAAACTAGCATTTATTTCATTATCTAATACTAATTGAGTTTGTGTTGATACCAAGATCTTGGAATCTGGGTGAATAGTTTAAAGTTGCAAAGATAACCACTGCATGTAGCAATTCCAAGTGAAATAGACAATAATGGTTAAAACAGTATCAGTTCTTACTTACCTTTCTAATCTCATACAGGAATGAGAAATATGAGGCCATGAGAAATAAAATGCTGCCTACATGAAATCAACAGGTATTTTTTTCCTGATAATCTTCAGAAAGAATCCTTTATACTGAAGTGTAGGGGTACCTGTAGGGTGCCTCTCCCACTCCCCTCCAGCCTTGGCAAAGTAAGGTAGCTGCATGAAAATCTCTGCTGAGTGTGGGTGTAAATACTGTGTGTAAATGGATAACCCTCAAATGCTGGAGAGGTGGGTGTAAAACTCCAGGAAGAGGGGGCGGTGTAAGCTTTTAACTCACGCTTCATGTTGAGGGGTGTGCATCTCCGTGTGATTAGGACTTCTTGGGATTAGTTATAGATAAGTATTTAGAAAATTAGAAGTATTAACATTTTGTAAACGCTGAATACTGTGGTTTAGCTGGTTTATTGCAGATATTGATCCCGAAGATCTAGTTCACCAATTCCAGTTAATTATGCCATTAATGAATCAATAAAGTGCTCCAGTTCTGACTGGACTTTAAACCCTGAGAAGCAAGCAGTTTTGCCTTGCAGCCCTGAGGAATCTTTCATTAAGTTCAGTAAGTGCACACATAGGAACGTTTCTGGTTTTAAAAAGTGAAAAACTGCTTAACGCAAATGTTTATGCTTTAGTTTTTGTAGCTTGGCAATGGGTTTGAAAAGAAACCAACAAGTTCTAAGCATCATGTACTTTAATGCTGCATCTTGTAAGCTTCAGGAGTCCAAGGACAGTCTGCAGTCAGTCTTTTCACATGTGTTACCCTGTAGAACTAAGGAAAAATAGGGAAAGTCAGTCACTTGAACAGACCATTCAATATGGCCATTTGTTCAAAGGATCCTAGACCCCATTGCTTCAGCTATATTAAAGTGTGCAGTATGTGTTAAATTGCGTTGAGCAGTGATGGTCACACTAGGAATTAATGGTAACAAAAATAAATGGATTTAAATTCCAAATTTTATGGATCACTAAAATTTTTCCTCATATCAGGGGAAATTTACCTAGCAGTCATAAATTTTAGACGTATTAAGAAGAGGTGAGAATACGCATTTAACAAAACACCAGAACAAACAGGAAAAAGAGCAGATTTTTTTTTTTCTGGCACCTGCTATAGAAGGGAAAAGAACAAAATCCTGAATGAACTTGCAGAAAAGTTAAACTGACAAACTTTTTGATAAACAACACGTTGACAAAAACCTAAAAAATGTATTCTATGTGGAAGCAATCAGTTCTGATCTTGTAAAACTGGGGGTAATGAAGGGTGACCAGAAGTATTCACAGATCTGTGCTGTACCTACCCCTATGTGATTACTTTCCAGAATCCTACAGTAAGCTTAAACTCCTGGTAGAAAGCCAGTGGTCAGAATAGCTTTTTGTCAACGATGGAAAATTGACAAATAGAATGATCTGTCACAGACATTAGTGGCTATGAGTGGTAGGGATCTAGTACTGCCTGGATCCTGCACCCATCCAGTGGAAGCCCTTGGAAATTGGGATTAATGCACTATACCTATAGTGCAAAGGTAAAGCAAGTTATTTTCTTCTCAAGAGTTTGGAGGAGCACAGATCACTGATAAGCTGATGATTGAACACTATTTTTCTTTGTAGAGATTCATATGCACAGAGTCCCTGTCATAATTTTGATTTTAAATGATGATGTCTCAGCTGCCTTGCTTGAATTCAGAAAGTCACTTTTCATATGACTAGAAACTTAATTTCTTATTTAAATTATTATTGAGGTATTTGTATTGATTTGGTCTTTTGCCACTATTATACTTAAAAAAATACCAATTATTATTCTAGTGGAATATAATATATTCTTTATTACAGATGCAATCTGAAGTATTTATAAGGCCTAGGAAAAATCTTCACCACAAACCATTCTGGAGCCAGTTTTTGTTCTGAGAAGATTTCTGCCACAGCAGAACTACATTTCATTTAGTTAAGTGGGTTGATTTGAATAAGAATTCAAGTTGCATGAAATTTTTGGACAAAAAAGACAACTTTTTTCCCTGAAATAGGTATTCTCTTGACTGTATCTCAATTAAAATTTAACTGAAATGATATATGGAAAAAAAAAAGGGTGTTATGTTTAAAAGATACTGTGAAAAGGGAATTTAATTTTTGAACCCCTTTTTGTAAGAGTAAGGTATATTGCTGCCTTTGACAGTTTAGTAGTACCCCTTCCTGTAAAGCTAATGATAAGGCTATTAAATCATTAACAAGTGGCTTCTCATAGCAATTAAAAACCTACACCAGAGGGGGTGGGTTAAGCGCCCTTCTCTTTAAAATACAGAAGCAAAATATGTTCATCCGCTGCAGATGCCTTAATTGCATCTTCAGTATTGTCCTCTGCCACTTCAGACTTGCTGCAGTCCCTTGCAGTAGGCAGCAATGGAGAAACCAAGTACTGGGGGGTATTAGCCAGGATTTAAATCCAAGGATGTGGTGGGGTGGATATGGGTAAGTGAAGGAACTGAATGAGGGTCTGCAAAAAAGATTCTTGCATTGAAATAGGAAACGGCCTCAAGCTGCAGCATTAGAGGTTTAGACTGGATATTAGGAGAAATTTCTTCACCATAAGGGTTGTGAAGCATTGAAACAGGCCACCCAGACGGGTGGTGGATTCACCATCCCTGGAGGTATTTAGAAGATGTGTAGATGTGGTGGTCAGGGACATGGGTTAGTGGTGGACTTGGCAGTGCTAGGTTGGACTCCATGACCTTAAAGGTCTTTTTCTGGCCTAAATGATTCTATAACTAAATCAAGGACAAAAAAAGCACAGTCTTTTGCTGTTTTTTTTCACTTAATCTTAGGAAAAATCACATGCATCTCGAACCCCTCCAGATAACTTGTGTATTGCCAATTGTTCATATGTATAAAATATTTTTAGCTTTTATAAATTACATTTCCTTTAGATTCTGTTGCTTCTGCTGTTGCAGTACCTTAAAAAAAGAAATCTGTCTCTCTAAATGACTTTACTCTTTCTGATAATCCAGTTGATGAGGAAAATGTATAAAAATCCCACTAATGTAGGCTGAGACATGTCCCAAAGTAGCTTGCTTCTCTAGTTAGGAAATCATAGAGCACTTAATAATCCTTCAGCCTTCTCGAGAAATGTATAACAATATTATGTTTGCTCAGATAGATTTTATTTAATCCTTTCAGAATATTGTATTAGGCTTGGAGACTGTATTTACTCTTGTGTGTTCCCAGTTAGCAAAGGATAAAGTTGGAAGAAGAAATTTAGGTTAAATTGACTTCTCATAGGAAATTATTCTACTGAAACTCAGAAGTGCATCCGTGTATCGTAAAGGACTGCGTCACTTTGACTTCCAGTCATATGACTAAATTCTTCTTGAAGATATAATTAGGGATGTGCTACTTTCACAGTATTATCATATGAGTTTGTTTTTTCCCTTTCCATGTGTTAATTGTCCTCTATGAAGAAGCATTAGTTCTTCAAACTATGTACGTGACTTGATCAACTGCTTCTGCAGCATTTAAGTGGAATTCGCCCTGTAGCAGCCAGTTACAGAAAGCTCTCACAAGGAGCAGGTAGGTAAACATGAAGCAGTCTTCTCTCTTTAGTAGGTTTGAAAGTGCTTATCAAAGCTATGAACAAGCTTTTAAGTCTCTTGATGCTGCAAAAGTGAGCTTCACGTGGCAACAAAGCAGTGCACAGAGCAGTTTCTGAGTGAAGGATTATTTTTCCATTGACCTTCACACCATCTATAAACTGTACTTTTTCAAGATCAAACTTGTATGGAAACCATGATTCTCTGCTAATATCAAATGGGTGTAAAGCAACCCTGGACAGACAGTAGGAGACTCTGCAAAACATTGTAATGTGATATATATCCTAAGCGAGTACTGATAATTTGGCTCCAGTATATTTTAATATGGAAATATGAGAACAGTTTGTTCCCAGAGAACTATGGCTCTCAAAAAGTTTAAACTGACTTTCCTCTGCCAAAGCTGGTGTTAGTGTTTTAAAGTTTAGACTCTAGGAGTTTATTCTAATTCCACACATGCACAATTTGTCTTTTCAGTTGTCAAGATTTTAAAAAAATACTTATTTTTAAAAAAATACTTATTTTTATTTTTCCTTCATCTGATGGATGAGTGAATGATATCTTCATACAGTTACTTAGCTGAAAATGGCTGGTAGTTGGTCTGGGGTTTGGGGAGGTATCATAAATACTTGTCATATGTTTATAAATTTCCTAGGCATCATCTTCTGGCTAGTAAGAGGAACAGGGCACAGGATTAGACAGTGCCTTGTTCAGGCCCAGGACAGGTGTTTTTTCTGATGTTGACAGGAGATTGTAAACTTTTCCCAGAGATGAATCAACCTCGTCTACAGCATATCTGTCAACTGTTTGTCAGACTTGTTTTCTTTTATTCTGATTTGGGTAATGAACTTTGCCTGGATATACTTAGGAGAGCATCTGTGTTATATTCTTAACTTTATACTGTTAGTTCTTCAAGTAATGAGTAATAGGCAGCAATATTCTAACAGCACCCAGCTTTTTTTTTTTTGTGTGTGTCTGTGTATTAGCATATGCAGTAATATTCCTTATTCCTCTCTGCTTTGTGACCTGGAGTGAAAAATGCATGAATAAACAGAGAAAGAAATTAATTCTGGTCAGAATAAACTTGAAGAAAACCTAGGAAATATTCAGCACTGGAGAGAGAGTATGAAAAATAGTAAACATCTCTTGTTAACTGTTATCATGAAATCTTGTCTTGAATAGTAATTAGTACTTAAGGAAAAAAAGGAATTAAAAATGAAGAGCTATTTCTGAACTGACTTTTTATAAGCAGCATAGACTCTGTTGATCTTCGTGAGTTAAATAGCTATTGCAGATGCTGGTGGGAAAATAATTTCCCTTCAGAGAGCCTTCACTTCACTGAGCTTATTGACTGCACTTACTTAGATAGGGACCAGCTCCAAGGATGCAGTGTTAGTGTTTCCTTTCTGGAGTTTCTGCTTCTCCTGTCTTGTTCCACCAGTTTTTAAGTGAAAAGTAATACACACAAGGATAGTCACCTTGTGTTTCTTCCACCGATTTTTTGGGAAACAGACTTGTCCATTAGCAACAATCCCTATTTGCATGTTTTCCCATTACCGCGCTTTCTTTACATTAGATACATGAAAGCCAAGCAAACGTTCTTTGCTGTAAAAGTTGGTAAATAAGCAGTGGAAAGGAAAGACTGGATGACATTAGATACATCTTCCAGTTTGTAGAGTTTCTAATAACAAGGAAAATTTTTTGGAAAATTTAATTTACTGTAAAGATTTGAGAACTCTTTACATGTAGTGTCATTTTTCTTCTTTGAGGAAAGAATGTGTTTTAATGAAAACGTGAAACAAAGATCTTTGAATGCAATACTTAATTCTTACTCTTGTTAACTGACTTTCAGAATGTATTGAATCAGTAGGCTTTTGTTTGCTTTGCTTTTTTTATCAGAGCACTATATTCATTTAAAAACTGTTTGGGAAACCTACTGGGACAGCATTACTCTGAATCAAACTGATAATGGAAATTGATGAGGGAAAAATAGTACAATGTTGATGTGAGTAATAGACCTTAAAACAATCAAAGGAAATTTCGAACACAAATGGCTTTTCTAATCATGTTTTCTTTAGGATTGCATCATATACAAAAGGAAATAGCACATTATTGAAGTGTATTGCATGTCTAACTCAAACCAACAGCACAATTTATCGTATGTCATTAAGTCTTACACAAATAGACAGTATTTTCCCACAAGGGGTATATTTACTTCTGCTTGAAATATGAAGTAATAAGTCTAATAGAAGTTGGAAGGTGTAATATATTGTAAAGCTATTTTGTGTACCAATAGAATTTCCAATAAGCCTAGCTTTTGTATTCAGTAGCTCTGCTGTAAATAATTTACTGTGATAATGGATATTGCAAGGTTTATGTTGGATAGAAAGGAAAAAAATATGGCTATGGGTCATAATTAGCAGTAGACTTGATATGTGATTATTTTTTTTAAGGTATAGGAACTGTAAAGTATATGGTAAGAACTGTTAGAGTTTAGTTGCAGTCTTAGCAGTGTACTTACTTTTGATGTAGGGGCACTTGGAGAATACAGGACAGGGTTTTGCTTACGCTTTTTATGAAAATGTCTGAATTTGAAATTCAGAAAATTGTTGTAGCAGATTTTTTCAATCACCAGTATGAGTCAGTGGTATGTGGTGCCTACTTGGAAAGAATGAAGTTAGAGATGAGAATTTTGTACTTAACAACAAAAATAAGTGCTTTTTTTTACTGTTTAGGGGCTGATTTAGTTTTGTGTCCATTAAAACACTTTGAAGAATCAACAAAATGCGTATTAAATTAATCAGAAATTATTTGGTTTCTCCACAAGTCAAATTCTTTATTATTGTCGTTATCCTTCTTGGCATAAGCTTTCATTTCAAATTCATTTCTTTCCTTCAAGTTAAATGCCTAGAATTGCATAGAGAATTCTTGATAAGGTTTGAACAGGAAATGAAAACATTAAAATAGCTGAAAATATCTGCTGCTTCCCAGTGTTTATTGAAAATTAATTAATTGAAGAATCCTAAGGCAGCATATATAACTATCACATATGGTTTGCCACCACTTAATCTGTGTATCTGAGATCTCAGTCTCTTCAAGGGCACCCAGCTGACTGCCAAAAAGGCAAAAAGTTGTGGTATCACACCATAGGTAATATCTGCCTTTTATTCTTTCATTGGGGAGCTTTTCCTTTGAGAGATGCTTACTTAGCCCAAACTGATGTATTTTTGCTTATCTAGTGTTGCATTTTATAAAAAATTCCTTTTGTATCTATATCTTTAATTATTTTTTAATCCAAAATTCCCACTATAGTCTTCCATACATTTGAGATAAAACTCAGACCCTTTCCAGATCCTTTAATTTACTACTTCACTAGATTTTTTAAAAATATAAATAACCCTCCTTTTAAAAAGATTTATTACAGAACTTATTACTGCATATGCAAAAGCATGTATCAGTTCTTCCAGGTTCATGGACTCAGATTATTTCACGTTGAAGAATTGCATAACATCTTTTTGCACGTTGTTTCAAATTTGGTTGTAGTAGCTTCCTTCTCTGGTCTTCCACTCCTGTACACCTTTGCACTTGTATTCCACCTTATCATTATTTTAAAAAGATAATATTTTAATTTAATTTGAGCTCTGATTACCTTTAATCTTCATTTCTAGCTGTGTATGTTTTTCTTCTTTTACTGCTTATAATATTAAAGCATTTTCCTAGCTTCATGAATTTCATTTTTCTTTTAATTGTTTTGGCAGTAGTAGTGTGTCAGTCCTGTTCTGCTAATAAGAATGTTAATTACAATTTAGCTTATGCTAGTTTTGTTTCTGCACAATACTGTGATAGCATCGTGATCACAAAAATGTCTTTTAATGCAGACTTGATAGTTATCTCTGTCTTTTTAAAAATATGTTGAGTTGTCAGAATATGTGTCAAAAAACACTTCAGATTTTTTTTGTGGGCATAGGGAGAACTGTATTAGTTCACCTCTTTAGGCAGTAACCTTAGTTGAGTGATTGCTATAGTAAATAATGGTTGACTATACTAGATGTTGTGAGGGTGTGAATAAAATTATATTCAGGAAAGTTCTGGTCCACTATAGCTGTTGCTGTTTACATAAGCAAAGTTTTTAGCACCAAAGGATGTTTTTCCTTTGCCTGAGTTCCTAAATTGTTTGCTTAATGGAATAAAGGAATTTATCATGTCGCAGTGGTTTGGGGGATTGTTGTTGTTGTGGTGGTTCTTCTGTTGTTTTGAGATGTTTTTTTTAACCTCTTTAGATAACAGAAAAACTATTCGGCTCAGTTTTAAGCTCAGCAAAGAAGTCTTGCAGAAAATTCTGGTTAAATATTTGGGACACAATGATCAGGATTCCAAACTTTACTAAACAGGTTTTTCTGCTCTTCAGAAGAGCTAAACAAACCACATGTAAACAAAATCCATTAAGTCATTGTTTCATTGTAGAGACTCACCATGTCCAACTAAAACACGTGGGACAAGTGTACATTCTATTTACATGTAAAGAATTTGAAACCAGATGGAGTTTCTTCAAACTCTGAAGAGATACAGACCTTTTGAGAAAAGGAGTTCAACTGTGAATTTTATCAACTCAAAATCCATGTGTTGATTTCCATGTGAATTTCTCTGTCTTTATGACTAGGGTAAGGGAAAAGGCAATCTGCTGATTCTGTAACATTGCCGCCCGTAAACTTTTCATTTATTTGACAACCTGGTGAGAAGAGCTGGGGAAGTGAAGAAGTGAAATATACTGGCAGCAGGGTATTTTACGTCTCCCAGTCCCTGTTCTATTGCTGTTATAGGGACCTTAGTTGTGGACAGATCCATGGATCATCATATAATTAGGCAAAAAATAGGGACTTTGGTGGCATTTCTCTGAATAACCTGCCAAAGTTAGAAATGGCTATGTTGAAAGGTGACAAATATTCTTCCTTGAAGAAGTAACAGATAGGAAAACTAGTGAGAGGGGCTTGCAGAATAATGTCTATTGCTGGAGTCTTTGTAAGATCTTACTACAAAAGCAGCACATTTCTTTATCAAAAATATTATGGGATCTTTTCTGGGTATTTGTACACATTTTTTTTGAGAGAGAGAGAAAGGAGGGTTTTAAAAGTGCATGAAATGCTGCTGTTTGTCTAAAAATTCATGGTCATTCATTTAAAGTGAAATCTCAAGGAGAAGATGGAGAATTTGATAGAAACTCTGGAATAGCACTGATGGAGATGTTTCACTTTTAATTTACTGTGACTTCACTGACAATCTCTACTTCTTTAACCTTATTAACTGGAAGAGACGAAACCCCTGTGCAGGAGATAGCAGAGAGAAATTGATGGCACTTTAACTCCCTGCTAATATCTTTGAGAATGAAAGAGCTCCTTTGAAGACACAGTGCAGTAATCGGATGACAGATCCTGTGATAGTTGAGCGCTTTTTAATGGCTTGGATCCTGAGGGGTCATGGCTCCACAGCTGGAGAAAAGGTAGCATTTCTGGAGGGACATGTGTTCTCCTGCCTTAGAAGTCATCTTCTATTCCTGGATGACTGCTCTGTAATTGAGTTAAAAGAGCAGCTGTATTGGTTCAATAGAGATGTTTTTATATAGAGAAGTACCATTAATTCCTTAGAGGAACAAATATTCTGCTGGCAGAACGATGTTACATGGTACTATCTTCCCAAGTCAAGGATAGGGAACCAATTATAGAACAAAAAAAAAAGAAGTGTAAGGAAATGGCTAACAGCTCAGTGAGCTGCAGTTTCAGTGTAGCAGAGTTATGAAAATAGTGACTTTGCCTGGTCCAGATAAAAACAGGTCTGGAGTTAACAGCCTGCAGCTATACTCTGGTGGTGCCTCTCTCTATCTATCAGAAGTCTTCACGATGCGCTTATTTAAAGTGAAATTTCCTTGCCTCCTTAGGTTATGCTTTAGCAGACTGTTATTTCATGCCAAATGCTTCCGAGGATGTTTGGGGTCTATCTCTTAATCCTGCTTGTTTGCTTTGCTATTCTCTGTCTCATAAGCTTTGCTGTTAATATTACTGCCAGCAGTAATGGCAGAGACTTCACTGCAGGTAAGCTCACTAGTAAGTTGTGCTGGATGAAGAAATAACAATTGTACTAAGGTTTGTATAGGTTTTCTCAGTCATAACTGGTTTAAAGAAGGTAATGACTGAATGAGGCATACGACCGACCCAGGTTCCTAAGATTGCTGGCTGCCAGTGAGTTGCCTAAAATTGCACTTAACTACGCACCTTTCAGTACTTCCTGTTGCCTTTTCTGGGTTTCTGTTTCATATTGCTATGCTAGACTCCTTTCCTACCAGCAGGAAAATGTACTTTGGTCAGGTCACTGCCTACTGAATTTGATGAGTGTTTGACTCCTCCCGGGCGTTCAACAAGAGAAGCCATTCATTGCAGTGAGCAAAGTTGCTGTCATACTGGTGAGCGATACCGTGATCCTCATGAATGTGTCTGACTTCTAGATAGTGCTCTGTCTTTTGGATGTCCCAGCAGAATGTGAAGGACACGAGGGTACAGCTGTTGATCTGCAGCCCAGATAGTTGCATAAGCCACAGGGAAACTGAGCCAACCCATTTTGGGTTTTCCCTTGTATTTATGACTTAAAAAGGAAATATTTTTTTTTCCTGGATTTCAACCTGACTCGTGTATCTGAATAAAACTTCTATTCAAATCAATGGGAGGTTTTACTGCAAAAAGTTAAAGTAGTAGCAGGAAAAACTGGTCCTAAATGGTTTTGAAAACACTGTTGCTCTTTTCAGAGATAAATGTAATATCCTCCAGAGGGTACAGTTTTCCTTTATGAAACATGCATGACTTGTATTAGCTGCTGTTTATTGTGCCTGTGGTTAGTACTCAAGTGGTAACTGAATAATTTAAAATTGCAGATGTGAGTCATTAACTCTCCTATCTTCCAAGGTTTTATTAGAAACTGACCTCTACTGAGTCTGTCTGCAAAACAGAGGGAAAAACAATAGTCAAGCTTTAGTTGGTGCTTCTAGCTATTCTGCAACCAACTTTGCCTCTTTGATAAATATAGGTGATATGGGAAAATAAAATACAATCCTTAAAGGATTTCTAGAACCTTTTATCAAAAG
This sequence comes from Gallinago jamesoni, assembly GCA_025769975.1. Taxonomy (NCBI): domain Eukaryota; kingdom Metazoa; phylum Chordata; class Aves; order Charadriiformes; family Scolopacidae; genus Gallinago; species Gallinago jamesoni. Next base: position 23,074,686 of record JAOQGH010000077.1, on the reverse strand, counting down.
CTTGATCACAGCACAAGACATATAAGAGACTAGTTAGGTTTTTTAAAAAATATTTTAAAATATTAGGTGTAGGTTTTTTGGGGGGGAAAGAAAAGGCATGTTTGCTCTTGTTTCTGTCAGAATGTACTGATATTCACCATAGTAACAGGTACACCAAAAATTGTGGACAGAATATCTTTTCCACTTGCTAAATAATTTTATTTTGTGTACTTACTGTTTTGCTGGTTGAACATGCTTTAGAGGCTTGAAATAAGGCTTAATTGTTGTAATTGACACTTAAAAGAATTTTTGAAAGTTTCTGCTCCATGGGTTATGCAAGAATATAACTGAAAAACTCTCACACTGGAGACAGCAGTAACGACCACACTGTGCCACCCTTGTGTTTGTCTGTTGGCTGCATTATGATCGTTGGCACAACAGCTATAGGACTGTTGTGTGCTTCTTGGCTTGCTTGCCTGTTCAGACATCCAGCTTTTGTTTTGGAGGGAGTCAGGAGTCCAGGAAAGACACTCAGCACATCTTATGAGTTTAAGGGCAATTGCCCTGTAAGTTGTTCACCTGTTATAAGTTGGCAAGCGGTGACACTGAGATAGGTAGTGCCAGACTGAAAGTCTTCCTAAGGTCCTAAGCAATAAGTGCAGGCTGCTGTACGTGCTTTCATATTTTGCCAAGGCAAGCACATCCTTAGTCTCATTCACAAGTGATACTATAGAATGGTTCAGGTTGGAAGGAACCTTGAAGGTAATCTAGTTCCAGCCCCCCTGCCATGGGCAAGGACACCTCCCACTAGACCAGGTCACTCAAAGCCCCATCCAGCCTGATCTTGAACACTTCCAGGGATGAGGCATCCATCCACCCCATCCAGGCCTGCATCTCAAGCCTGTCTAGGTCCCTCTGGATGGCATCCCTTACTTACAGTGTGTTGACCATGCCACACAGCTTGGTGTCATCAGCAAACTTGCTGTGGGTGCAGTCAATCCCATTGTCCATGTCTCCGACAAAGATGTTAAACATCACTGGTCCCAGTACTGACCCCTGAGGAACGCCACTCATCACTGGATTCCACTTGAGCATTGAGCTGCTGACTGCAACCCTTGCGGCCATCTAGCCAGTTTCTTATCCACTGAGAGGTCCATCCATCAGATCTGTGTCTCTCCAGTTTTAGAGACCAGGATGTCATGCGGGACAGTGTGAAATGCTTGGCATAAGTCCAGGCAGATGACGTCTGTTGCTCTCCCCTCACCTATCAGTTTCCCCTTTTCCAGTCAGCAGGAACTTCACCAGACTGCCATGACTTTTCAAATATGATGGAAAGTGGCTTAGGAGCTTCATTTGCCAGCTCCCTCGCTGCCTGTGGATGGATTTCATTAGGTCCCATGGCCTTACATACCTTCAGCTTCCTTAGATGGTCTTGAACCGATCTTCTTCTAAGGTGAGTAGTTCTTTCTCATAGCCCCGAATTTTGCTCTGTGGTTAGAGCCCTTGTCAGTGAAGACTGAGGCAAAAAAGTAATTCATTACCGCAGCCTTCTCCATATCCTGGGTGACCAGGTCTTCTGTTTCCTTCTAGAGAGGGCCCATATCTTCCCTACTCTTATCCCTGACAAACTTAAAGAAGTTTTCTTGTTATCCTTGACGTTCCTGCCCAGTTTTAATTCTATCTGGGCTTTAACTTGCCTAATCTGTTTCCCAGGTGCTCGGACAGTTTCTCTGTATTCCACCCAGTCTACCTGTCCTTGCTTCCGCCCTCTGTAAGCCTCCTTTTTGCTTTTGAGCTTGTCCAGGAGCTCCTTGTTCATCCATGCAGGCATCCTGGATTTTTGGCCTGACTTCTCTCTTGCTGGATGTGTCACTCCTGAGCTTGGAGGAGGTGGATCCTTGAACACTAGACAGCTTTCTTGGGCCACTCTGCCCTCCAGCCCTTTTTTCCTTGTTACCCTGCGAAGGAGGTTCCTCAAGAGGCCAAAGTCTGCTATCCTGAAGTCCAGGGTAGTGAGCTTGCTGCATATCCTCCTCGCTGCCCAAAAGATTTTGAATTCTACCATTTTGTGATAACTGCAGCTAAGGCTACCCTTGAGCTTGACATTCCCCACCAGCCCTTCCTTGTTGGTAAGGATAAGGTCCAGCATAGCTCCTCTACCATTTGAAGAAGAAAGTTGTCTTTGACACATTCGAAAAACTTCCTGGATTTTTTGTGCCCCACTTTGTTGTCCTTCCAACAGATAGCAGGGTGATTGAAGTCCCACATGAGGACCAACGTCTGTGAACATGGTGCTGCTCCAGTCTGTCTATAAGAGGGTCTCATCTGCTCCATCATCCTGGTCAGATGGCCTGTAGCAGTCCCCTACTCTACAGTCACCTGCCCCCATGTTCCCTTTAATCTTGACCCGTAAGCACTCTGTTGGGTCTTCATCCATCCCCACGTGGAGCTCCCATGCACTCCTGTTGTTCACTGGCATAGAAGGCAACACCCCCTCCTCGTGTTCCCAGCGTGTCCTTCCTGAAGAGTCTGTATCCCTCCATTCCAACACTCCAATTGTAAGAGCCATCCCACCACATGTCTGTGATGCCAATAAAATCATAACCCTGGAGGCATGGGCACGTCTCTAACTCCTCTTGCTTGTTTCCCATGCTACATGCATATGTCAGTCTGTACTAGTCTGTTGTTAACATGACAGGCATTGAATGCAGGTGAAAGCACGTGCTTCAAGATGAACTTGGGAATTGCTGTTCTCCTATGATCTGAGGAAAAATAATTTTGCTCTTGATGCTGTTGTAATAACGGGCAACTGAGCTGAATTATAGTACTGTAGATGTGACTGTTGTGGTGTGTGCTGAGCTCGGGCAGTGCGTGCTGTGGTCAGTCTGTCAGACTGTGTCTGCTGGGTTCTCCTGGCTCATATGCTTAGGAGCTGGAGAGACTCAGAGCAGTAAATGATTAGCTCATGGCGCATTCCATGAAAGAAGCACTCTAGGGGTGAGAACTGCTCTGAATCTCATGCTAATTCATGGTCACATTGCTTGTTGAGGCAGTCTTGACAAGATGGATGTGGAAGTCAAATGCAAATAATATGCAAATTTCCTAAGATCATTATTCCATGATCTCATGGGGACTACATAATATTGTTATTCAGCTTTATGATGGTGATTTTATAAAACTGGAAGGCAAAGGACAGGTTACATTTTTCTGTGTGACTTTTTAAAAATAAGGTTCCTGAATACGTTTAAGCTCGACAGCTCAGTGCTTTATTCCTGCCCATAATTGGAGCAGTGACTGGATGTGAAATTTCAGAATAGGCTGGTAAAAATAATTCCTGGTGGTTTATCTTCTGAAAAGAGAATAATGGGCAAAAAGGTTTGCCATCCTCTTGTTTTTCTTTTCAAACCCAGGTCTAAAGTGGAAATTTTTTTAAAATGATGTGGACTGTAAAATGATGGCTTTAATAGGTTCTACTCCTGTAGTTAGTTTACCTTACAAAATATGATATAAACATAGTATTAGTTATGTATAATATACATACATATCTGTAACTAATCCATATTTAACCAGCAGGTTTTTTAGATGCCGTTTTGCTATTCTGTTAAAAGGTTGGTATCTGCTAACCTCTACAGGATTTTTTCATAACAGAACAGAAATAAGATGGTATTAGCATTTGTGTTGCTCATTTTCTTGGTCTTATGAGTCATTGTATTGACTGTCAGTGTCTTCTGACCTGGCCACAGGCCCCAGCCTCATCAAGCTCCCTGCCCCCCTCAATGTGAGACCAACCATGAAATATGACTTTATCGGGTTCTTAGTTCACCCTGAGAACTTGTGTGCATGCTGGAGGACAAGTCCTGTCTTGTTGGCCATGCATTCATGATTTTTTGAATATGAGTAATTATGTAGTGAAAAGTGCAATGGAAGGAAAAATGAGCATACTGTTTGCAGAGCAAAGGCTCCTGTGGGATGTGCATAATGTGCAAAGTCATCTTGATGTGCATGGCCCAACCATTCAGATAGGTCTCTGAAAGGCCCTCAGGCAAGAGCAGCTGCAGGGTACTGCAAAATCTGCAGCTTTTAATAGCTGAAGTTCTGGACCAAAATTGATTTCTTGTCTTACTTTATGTTCATATCTTCCCATCCTGGAAAGTAAATTCTTAGCTAAGTTACGGTTTTTAAGGCCATGGTTACAAAATAGGAAAGAGAAGCATTAGTACAAATGAAAATAGGCTTTATTACACGTTCCACAAATCTTTGTTTGTAGAACGTATGTAGCTGTTTGTGCAACTACCCTCATGATACCCTCATGCAGTATTTTTATGGTATGCTTCATAGGTTTGGAAAGCCAGGAAGTGAAAGGTTACAGTAAATGATTTGTTTAAACTTCCACAATGAGTTAGCATACTTGAATTACTGTCTGCTTGTTCAGAGAGATGTAAGCTCTGTAAGGACCCAAAACTAATAAGCAGAGAAACAGCATGTATACTCTTATGTTATCCTTTTCTGCATCCGCTTCCCAGATGTACAAATCTGCATTTTGAACAGACAAGTTCTAAGAAGTTTGGCTGTGTTATTAAAAGCAGTAGAGCACCTAACGTTTAGCAACTTGGATCCATTCTCACCATTTTTGGTAAGACTATAAAATAATTGTTTAGAGAATAATTTTTATCTTTCTCTTTCTTCCTTTTACTTCTGGAAAATTAGCAGGTCTTCTGAAAGGGCAAAAAAAAATTGACCTGGTAGCATCTAATCTATTCAGGGAGCGGTACTGTGAAAGAACTGTAGAAGTGGAGAAATTGCACAGGCTCAGAGGTTTTAGAGCTTCTTCTTCTAAAGCAGTGCCTAAGAACAAAGTGGATTTTAGGTAGGGGGAGGGAGTCCAGCTGATTTGGAATAAGTAGCAGGGTGGATATGTCTGACATAAAAATTATTGGAGCAGTTTTTGAAGGGTTTTGACTGTGTTCAGAAGTTGATGTGCATGATGCCACCTTACTGAATGTATTTGGCATGAGAAAACTGAACAAAGAGATGTGTAAGTTGAAAATAGCTATTACTGAGCAAGATACGAAAATAAAGCAGATGAACACAGGAAGGAAGACTTTTGGAGCTCTCTGCTAGTTGTGACCTTCCCTATGTGAAAGTTATCTGCTTACTTGGCAACTGAGGTAATTTCCTGCTGCTTTTGAATTGTCAAATATATCAGTAATGGAAGATTGTTTCCTGTATTAATTTTTTTTGTGATGCAATCCCTACTACTGTAAAGGCTGACTTCTGAATCTTGCAGGTTGGGTTTTTTTGGGGGGTTTGTGACACATGCAGATACAAAAAATTCAAGGGTTACAGCAGCTTCAGAAATCTTCTACCGTTCCTCCTAGCAGTTTAAGTAACCTGAAGATAGAAAGCAATACCACTTAAATAGCAAGTGATGCTTTTTGGCTGAAACACAGTGAATTCAGGAAGAAAAATCACCCCAGGAATTTACTGAAAGCTTGATTTTAATCAAAAATGAGTTCTTGGTAGGATGAATGTAACAGAAAGTGCATGGTGAAAATGACCATGCAGTGGAAAGATAGCCATACATTCCCCAAACAGGAAAACAAATTTGAAAAATGTGTAGCAATTCAAAGCGGAGTAGCGTATATTCTCTGGGGGAAATTTTCTTCATGTACTATGTAAAGAGCTTAACTTGAAGTAGAATTTTGTACATGAGTGGACAGAAAATACCTCTAAATACTTACAGGAAAATGTGCCCTCCACACTCAGGGTTTTCAGCATCACAGATAGTGTGTGTAATGTTAACTTAATGGTGATGACACTTGGTATGTTGTAGTATTCCATTTTCTTTCCTCTCCATTGGTTTTGAATAAAGGAGCATGCTTTTGTCTTTATTTACTAAGCATGGCTTCTATTATACCTAGTTGGCTTTTCTAACAGCTTGCTGTTAGTTGCAACAGTAACTTAAAAGCCAGCTGGCTCTTTAAAGTATAATTTGATAAACATTGACTATTAGGTAAAATTAGTTTCTAGGATAAGGGCACTTCTAAATAAAGGCGTCTATTTCAACCACTTTAATAAGAAAATACGGAATAAATAAAATAATCAACAGAGATAAATTAGCACTTCCCCTTGAATGCAGCTTCACCCAGTGATACCAGTTGTTTCTGTCTCTAGGTCCCTTTTCGTAAAGACTGGTTGCTTTATTAAAGCTGTCACCAAAGAAAACATATGGTGTCAATGTGAGTGAGGTTTCTGAAAACTCCTTCCAGGAGTGCAAGAACTTCACCTTCCAAATGTCCTAAATAACCTAAAAATCATAGAAATGGAATCTGAATTTCTAAGCAAAAAGTTGAAAAGAGGCTTGGGTGGGGCTTACTGGCCTCACTGCTGCTTTCTGTGTCTAAGACACAAGTAGGACTGAAGGTCGAGTCATTTTCTAGTTAAGGGAAGGTCTGGATCACGTGTCTTTGTATTTCTTAGCACAAGTACTGTAACTCACGAACATATTAGAAATACTTAGCATTTTCCAAAGGTGAAGACCAAAATTTCAATATGCAGGTAGTTTTCTGGAATGTACTACATTGTTTTTAGAAACTGCAAAGGAAAATTGTTTTCTTTACCCTAAAATAAAGTCCAACATACAGCATTTTAGTGGGAGGGTTATGTTTTGATATATTATTGCATGTAAAATGGGGGCTGAATTTGAAAAAAGTGTGCAGCTGCCTTGTCTTTATAACAGCAGTAGTTCATTCTGTAATATGGTAGATATCAGCAAAGCCACTCCGCACTTTACCTGAAGTAGCATATTCATGAGCCCAGCCATTCACTATCCAGTTATTTATGGAATCTGGGAAGGATTTTGTTTTGTACCCATCTGATTCCTTAGTAATAACACTGACTTCCTGTACTGCATAATGCATAGTAGATTTTGATTTTTAATTTCAGCACAATGGAGTTTTGGTACAACACAACACTATCCTGAGCTAATAGATTTTACGGAAGGAGACTATAGCTCTTTTCAAAGAAAAATCATATGCCTTACTAAAACATAAAGCATGCATTAAAAAAAAACAAGGAAAATAATGTTTTGGTTTACTCAGAGATGCTTAGATGGATGTAGTTTCAGTAATACAGTAGTAGTCGATTGCCTGTAAAGGATCAAATTTAGTTACTAATTTAAAAAAAGGACTGTGTCTGATTTAGCTGGTTTCGTGATTAGCTGTAGTTTTCCAAAAACATTAAACCCCCAAATAATATCTAATAAAAGAAATGTGTGATTTATTTTTAATGTGAAAGTGCCAAAGAGGGAGAATAAGCATGTCAGGAAAAAAAATTGATTTGGAGCTAGTGTCCTGAAAGGTTTCCAGTCTGATTTGTCCAGTCCCCTTCGTAAGAAGATAATGGGGGATGGAGGTTTATCAGCACTTCAGGTATCAGTAAAACTTTAAGTAGATTGTTGTTTTAAAGTAACAGCTGTGGTAGCACCAGTATCTTTTTAACAATTTAAAAGGGCCATGAAGCTTGTGCTTCAATGGAACAAAGCGATGGCCATCTTCCTGGTCTGACTGATGACACACAGATAAAACAGCCAGTAAGTTGTTTGTATTTTAGTGGGTTTAGATGAGACTAGGAATTGAAGAATGATTTCCATCTGTGTCTTTTTGCGTCAAGCGTATCAACTTCTTTGAAAGTCTTAGCATTCCTGGTAGGTTTGTCATCATCTTCAGTAGAGCCAGGATTTTTCTTCTTGAAGTGTGTAAAATGTAGTCTTGCCCGTTAAAGGCTGGGATATAAGCCACTTCCATGAAACATGTAAAAATATTTAGAAGAAATTCCAGAAATTAGTCTGAATGCAATAAGTATTATAACTTTTATTTATTTAATGGACTCCATACTGCATAGGAAATATTCTGGTGTACTGTGGTAGTGTTAGTGATACAAAATATCGATGTTTTCTTTATGACTTTGAAAGCACACTTGCATAATATATATCCCATTAACTTCTTACTCCATTACTCAGCTGAGAAAACCTAATGTTTTGCAGACTGAAAATGTATTGGTTTGTTTGCAGCTGTCATCATGTATACTTTTGGGCTTTGTTTTTAATCTATGGAACAATCTGTTGTTCCTTGCAGTCTGTAGAACTGTCTTTCCCTGAAATCAGACTGAAATCATAATGATGTTTGGTTGTAAAATTCTTGTCACACCATCAGCTCAGAAAATTCTTCTATGCTGGTTTTTGAAATTTAGAAATTAACAAACAAAAATTAAGTCGTACTAATAGAGGTACTGAAGTACAGGGAGAAGAAATCAATAAGGGAAGGTGGAAAAATTAAATACTTTAATTGCTTATACTTTTATTTAGATTCACTTAATCTGGAAAGGTCAAATTAACTGTTTTTGAACTTCTGTCAGTAAATGACTTAGTAAAATCATAATGTGGGAATTCACTGGATAAGGTCACAACAATGAGCAAATTAAAGACAGGATTGAACACTAAGAGCAAATGTGCATGATAAAATAATGCTTTATAGAACTCTTTTGGACCACAAATACTTCTGCGGTGTATTCATGGATTTATGAAACATGAAAAAAAGCAGCACCAATTAATATATAATTTTTTTTCAGGCTCTTCCCACAGTAGAGAGTGAGAACTATTTTACTTGAAATGTTGTCTAGTTTAGCTGGCTACCTATGCTAGAATTTTTTTGGTCTCATTCATATTAAAGTAGATGTTTTCTGTCAAGTAGAGTTGACATGTTCCACATAATGAGGGCTTAAGATGGAAATTAGTATGATTTTATGACAACAATGGGGTTATTTTGAAATAGTCACAAGTTTTCTAAAGAGCTCTAAATTCTCTTTGATGTGCTAGCATGTTTTTAGGTATACGTACACAAAACAAAGAAAACATGCCAGACTTGTCTGAGAGAGAATCTAATAACTTTTAGAGTTAAGAGATAAGGCATAAACCACATAGTATTACAGTTTGGTGCCTAAGAAAGCAGAACTTCGAGATTAAAAGTAGTGATTAAGATCTTATCTATTTTAAAAATATACAAAATAGACAATAACCACTTTGTGATTTAGCAGATCAATTAATAGGCAATTGAGCTCTCTCTAGGATTATTCAGAGCAGTTTGTCTGTACACCAGAGATTTTAGACTTTATATTTTAAAAATAAAATTGTACAAAGTATGCATTACTTAAATAATCATAATAGCAATCCCAAAACATTTTTTCATATAAATTAATTACCCCACTCAGATCTCCATAAATAACAGAGGTAAGAAGTCATGTCAGTACTACTCTTCTGAAAGGCCGAAGAGATGCTTCGTACTCCCAGAATATACTTTCAACATCTCTAAAAATCCCATGAGATGATCAGTGAAGAAATAGCCATTGTTCACTTGCGCTTAGTATTTCTTTCATTTTCTGTTGTTTCAGACTTCTTTTCATCCAGAAGTGGAAAATTGAGGAGTAATGAGATTTATCTTTTTATTTTGAAAAGTTTGAAAATAATACTGATGAAGTATTTCAATGCTACAAAGGTTCCCTCTGTACAACCTTTCCTGCAGTCTGGGAAGAAGTAAAGATATGATACCCCACAATAATTACAATTAGTTTCTTGAGGAGATACACTTTTAATTTCTTTAAAAAAAACAGCAGAGTTCTCTCATGAAGAGAGGTTGTGACAATCTTCTTGTGCAAGATGAGCTCCTCCTCCAAAACCAGGAAAGGCTTGAGTGGAAGCCTGGGCAGTGGGTAGATCTTTTCGGCATTTCCGTTATCAGACAGGTTCTCTTTGGAAACTGCAGCCTGGTGTCAGTGGGGACTGGTTGGAGTGGCAATCTGTGCCAACACCCTGCTATAAAACCCCCAGTAATAGTCAAACCCGCGTGTCTGATGTCAGGGTGCAGAGATGTCTGATGTGCCGTAGAGCAGAGTGTGCAGCAGGAGGCTGCGTGTTGGGGCTGAGATGGTGACAAACTGACGGGGAAGGAGCGTGGGGCTTCGCTGTGCCCACTGCTGAGCAGCGCGTGGGGCAGGTCCCCGTCACTCACACCTGTACGTGTGTGCAAGTGTGAAGCTTTCCCCGATGAAGTCTGTCTCCCACTTGGTCCAATTAATAAGTGTACACTTGCTGTGTCATGTTGCCTGGTGATCCTCTTTCCCCCGTTAAGGAAAGAAGGGAAAAAACTCACCACAAAAGCAGTGCAAATTTTGTAGGAAAGACGAGCAAAAAGTGTGCTTAATCATTCTTTATGATGATGATTTATTCAGTATGAGAGCAATACTTTTTTTCCTCTTAAATTGTTGGAATTGGGAGGCAGACGGGAATGTGTGCCAAAATTTTAACAATAATGAATCTAGCTTGTCTGCTTTCTTTTCCAAGGTAAATGGTGGGAAAACCACATGGTTCTTGCATGAGGGGGGTGTGTGTGCATGTATATATGTGTACATATATGTTTGTATATATAAACGCACATACAGGGAGTGGTAGGAATATAAAGCAGTACATAGATGCATTGACATGTTCAGTACACTGTTAACATAAAAGGATTTTTGAAGTGTAGCAACACCTGTTTTAGTAAGGTATGAGCTACTGTGTTACTTCAACCAGATATAGCTTTCTAATATACAGGGAGAACAGTTGTTTGTAGATACTGGTCTTAATCTGTGGCTAAATACATGTTAACCCAAAGAAAAAAATATAAATGCATTACACAGTATGAGGGAAGAACAATAGCTATGTTTTATTGTTAGTTTAAGATGGGTAGTGTAAATGGAGAGAGACAAAATATGTCCTAAACTGCTCAGCTGAAAATTAGGAACACAGACCCACTAAAGTTATTCATCTAAGTAGTTAGCTATTGTCTTATATTAATGCGTAATATGTTTGAGATTAAAACCTTAAGACTGAGTGATGACAGAGGTATAGATACAGAGCTATTACCTTTTTCTGTTTACCTGATTATACTGCTAAGCCTTTCCTCTCTGTTATTAGCCTTTTTCTTTGTTTTTATTTATTCCTAGTTATGCTTTAGTGGCCTACTAAATGTGTTATTTTCAACAATATTTCTTTTTCTTTGCTGTTTAATTCTTCTAAATATTTACAGATGGCTATATTTTCACTCAGCAGGCATTTGACTAATCTATACAAATTTATCTCCTTTATAAATTATTCCTTCTAGCCCCTTGCAAGATTACATGTAAGTGAATGCAAATTAAACATGCTTCAAACCTTATCAATCAGCAAACCAAGAACAACAGAAATAGCATGGCCAGCAGGACTGGGGAAGTGATCAAGGTTTAGATTTGGCTATCAGGAGAAATTTCTTCACTGAAAGGGTTGTCAAGCATTCGAACAGGCCACCCAGGGAAGTGGTGGAGTCACCATCCCTGGAGGTATTTAGAAGATGTATAGATGTGGTGCTTATGGACATGGTTTATTGGTGGAATTGGCAGTGCTGGGTTAACAGTCAGACTCAATGATCTTCAAGGTCTCTGATCACACTCAGTGACGTTCTGGAGGTCACTGCTGCTTGTTTGGCCACATTTCAGTTCTGTTTGAGATCTGACCACTAATTTGAACCTAGTTCACACAGATGGGCTTCCCTGTGGTGACCACGAGCATTTTAAGCAGAAGGTGCCCCTGTGCCAGAACAGTAGTGCCACGAACCCCTGTAATAGTCGCAAATGTATAATACAGAGATGCCTCAAGTGCTTTTTAGCTCTTTGATATTAGAGAGTTGGTGGTACTCTTCAGCCTGATGGCAACCTGGAAACTTTCCAATTATTGACAGCCTTTGGATTTAAACAAAAACCCCAACATAGCAATGTGAACACAATTACAGAATTCAGATGATTTTCAGATTATTTTATTTTTACTCTTAGTTATTTTGATCCTTCATCAGGAGCAAAATGTAGCTGTGAAAGGTGTTTGAGCTTTATGAAGGGTTTTCTGTTTGGCTGGTGTGTTTTTTGTTTGGTTTTTTTTTTTTTTAGTGGAAAGCTTTAAGATATGCAAGATATACACATGGATTTTAAAAGTCTAGAGCTTTTTCTTATTTAACAGATTTCTGGGGGGGGAGGGGGATGCGGAATCCCTGATTTTTCCTTGCAAATATCCACTGCAGTAGAAGATACGTAACAGTACAATTCATGCCTAATTAAGTAGTGACTATCAAGCTTACTTCTTGAGATTATCCCTTCTTAATAGTATTTGGGCTTGATTTGACTCAATATCAATTTAACTGTGCTATAAGTAAAAGAAAATTTAAGCTACTTCTTGATATTTAGGAGCAATGGAGTAATGTCAATAGCATGGAAATAACATCTGTGGGCAAAATCCCTGAAATCAACAGGAATATTCCAAAAAGCTTTGTGGCTTTGCATCAAACCTATCTCTATAAGTTTGGGAGGAAATTTGCATGCACATCCATTTACCCATGCAGATGTCTGTTCTGTATTCAGAATAAACAATTACACACAACAGCAACCATTTTCACTTGCAAATATTGGCTACTGTGCATATGGATTTTATAGGAGCTTTATGGCAAAGTCCCTGTAATACCTTAGCCAATAGCACCTCCTCTCTCAGTGGTGTTACTCTGTTATTCTGGAATGGTCATTGCTGCCACAGTTGCGAGATTTTATTTCTGAATAAAATTGCATGCTTGTTCATTACCTAAAGTTGGTTTTGGAACACAGCAGGACAAACAAAGAGTGGTTCAGTGATGAACATGATGTATGAGTTTAAAAACCTGATGTTTTGTTTGGTTTAATAAGTTTACTCCTCTAAAAAGGGTAAGGTGAAATCTCTAACCTAACTTAGTCACCTAGACCCTCAAGGCAGCCAAATACAGGTAAGGTGTCACCAGAAGGACTTTAAGGACACTGCTGTAAGATGTCTAGTGGGTCATAATTTCCTTTAGGAGCCACTTATCTTCTTATTATCTAGAGGACTGAAGGGACCTGAATTCTACCATTCATCTGGGAATGAGACTAATAATGTTAATTTCTTCTGATACATTTATTTGTATAAATGTTTTTCTAGCATCAGCATATGTATGTTTCTACAGAAGCCTGGCATTTTTCTCTGCTAGAACATGGGAATTTAGAAGGGAATAGGGCATGTAGGAAGGAGCACAAGAGACACCTTACTTCGGTGTGGCCTTTTGTTTTCCTTCACTGCAATACATGAAGCTGAGCCCTGCAAAAAGGATAATCGTACAGGTATTTGGCATTGTCACTTGGAAGATAAATTTTGCCTTTTAGACATAGCGATAGGGAAGTCCTGCACCACTGGAGGATCGCTAGGAAGACAGACCAGTCCCTCTGAACCAGCCTCCTCCCAGTTTCCAGGCGTCACTGCAGGGACTTTGCTGCTGGGCTGTGACAGCAGACGGCTGGGTTGCCTTTGTTCACCCTCAGTCACCGACTTAGCTGTGAGGAGAGGGGCATCGCTGGGCTGTGAGGCTCGAGAGCTTACAGCGCTGGCGTGCCCACACGGGGCTCTCTGATTGCTTGCGTTAGCGGGTAGAGGCCAAGGGACAACTGATCCCCAGTCATTTATGAATATGTTTAGCTTGGATTCAAACCCAAAATGTAAAATGGTGGTTTTTTCCTAAATCAACTCGCAGCTGCAGCGTGGTTGAACATCCCCGATCAGCCTGCAGATGTTACATTTTTCTTTGTCTGTGTAATGCCTTCTATCCATGAATCAGAACAAAGAGGGGCTTTATGTATCATTTACTCTTTCTGTTTGCTGGAAGCACAGAGGCTGTGCTGCGTTTGTCATAGAGGCTGACAGACAGCATATGGATATAGGTATTCCTTGTTCCAGGCAGACGTGTGCCGCTGACAGAAGCCGAGAAAAATCTCCAGGCTGCTCCAATTTTTCATACTAGCTGCATTTGGCATTTAATGAGACAATTGTAGCAATATTGTTTTATTATAGCATATTACAGCATAGAGGAGGATGTTTCGTAATGTTTTGAATGGCCGCCTATTTATATTTAACATCTTGTGGACAGACTGGAAACCCTTTTACCCACCAGATTTAGCCTAAAATTTCCAGAAAACTAGTAGGTTCTACACTGCAAGAGCAGTCCAAGTAATTACTTGGTTCCTTTTTATACACAGGGCTCTAAAATGACATGGCTTATCCTAAAAAGGCCTTGATGTTTGCTGCTGTGAGTTAGCTGAGTATACGTGGCTTTTGCTCCACACATAAAGCAGCTTAATTCTCCCAAGAAAAGGAGGCAGATGGGGAGATAACCTCAACCAGTATTATAACTGCCACAAGATAGATGCCTCTACAATAGATGAGAGCTTTAGAGGCTCCCGAGGGAAAGAAAAGATCTTGGCTTGCAGCTTCCCTCTCCACTCTGTAAAGGCTGCAGGGGCAGGGCACGGCATCAGCGCCCTGATTTGAGGGGTCTGTTGTCTTGTAGGAACACGGGAAGCACAGGGCCCGTGGCCTGTTTTGGCTACAAGGCAGATTGGTCTGCTCTGTTAGCGGAGCATGGAATGGGGGGGGGGAGGTGTGTGGAATTAGGGAATCTCTGCTGCCCTCCGTTGTCAATTACAGGAATGGGTCCTGTCATTATTTTTAGTTTTGAAAAAATTGACAGCTGTTGGTAGCAAGATGTTGGGGTTTTTTATTCTGTTAGCCGACTACACCTATTTCTTCATGAAAAACTCTAAATTGATTAAAAAAAAAACATAAACAAAACGCCAAAGAGACTGCATGTAGAAATTGCCATAAACAACAACGCTGAGTGTCAGATTGGCTCAGATTAAGGGCTTGATGCGATGCTGACTGAGAGTGAGGAGGCATCACTAGGCTGATGTTGTTACTGTCTTCCGTAAATGCTGTGTTAATCTTCTGGTCTTTGGGTAATTTTTATATTTCAGTGTTGTTTTGGTTTGTTTTTTTTTTTTTTTTATGATAAACCATAAGCATTTAGGTCAGATAACTTCCTTTAATTCTTAACACACTTAGATTTCCACACTCAAATTGCATACTCAGTTCAGTCCCCTCATCAGTGTCTTCTGCCTCTGTAATATATTTTCATTCTCAAATACATCAAGAGTTGTGTGAAATACCTGTCACTATTGTATTACTCTGAAAATACTTTACAAGACCACCTACAGTTCTCATCTCTTTGCTATAGATGCTTGATAATGCGAGTGCTAAGGGATAAATTATTTAAGAATGCAAAAACCCCCTAGCAGTTCCATTTTGACATTAATTCAAAATTGCAAGTAGTTTGATGGATACAGAGATAAGAGGAACCTGGATTCTGAGATATATCCCTGTGTAAGACTGTGTGACACTCTGAGCTACTCTAGTCTGATCTCAGTTAAATTCTGAACCCTTCCTAATAGAAATCTGACCTAGCTTCCCTCCTCCCCCCAGAAATTACTATCTGGTCATATCTGCAAACATCCTGTACCAGATGAGAAGCCAACAACAAGAAGTGAAGAGCAGTTTTCCTTCGTGCCCTGTACATTATCTGTCCCTTCAGTAGAACTGAGAAGAACAGGTAACAGACTGTAGCAATGAAAACTCCAAAAACAAACATGGGAAGTACATACTCCTGTTAGTGGTTCTTATTGGTGCAGAAAGTCACACGAAGGACTATCAGAAATGTTTGGATCAAGAAAAAAACCCTACCATTCTTCTACATTTTCTGTGTTTCTTTGCACCCTGTAATGTTTTGATGGAGCTTTTTTCCTTCCATTGTGGAAACTTTATGTAGATAAAGATTCTTTATCTTCTGGATAAAGAAATAAATTAAATTACAGGAAGCTGCTGAGGTAATGTTGAGTGCCTTGTAACGTGACAATTTCTAACACAAAAGGAAAGTCTCTAACATGATATGAAAGCCCCAAGAACATTATGCCATCTGCATTGTTCTTGCAGATAGTTACCTTATTTGTCCTTGACTTTGAAAAGCATCCTAGAATTAAACTCAAACCCCACTTTTTCTATCATTCCCTCGTGTCTTCCATTGAAAAGTGACATTTTCCTGTTTCATATATTCTGAATGCTTGATATAATGTAAATTCTGGAAATCTAGATATAGAGATCTTTCCTTTTAGTCCTTCCATGTTGTATCTAGAATAGTTACTATACTCTAGATAATAAAGGAATTAACTTGTGTGGGATGTGAGGTACGATGACTTTTGAATTTTGATAGCATCAACAATTTCACACATGGTAGCTCAAGTGTCGGAAGTTGTTTAGCCTGTGGACTTTAATAGGCAGTCTCTGAGAGAATCCTTCAAACATGTTAGCATCGCCTGTAATAGGAAAAACCACACATTTTATACTCAGCAGCATATTAATGTTCTGAGTGTAATTGGGAAGATGTCAGCAAAAGATACCATAAGAAATAAAAATGATAGCAGCATCTAAGCCTGTCCATTGCATGGTAGATGGCTTTCTAGAATACAGCGCGGAGACCACACAAGCTTACCATTTCATCTTGTGATATTTTTTCCCTCTTGCATAGTCTTCTGTGTGTGCTTTAAAAACAAACAAACAAAAAAAACCCACCAGCCAACTCGCATAAGCATGTTATTAATTGTATTAATTGCAGTACCATATATGCTCATGGATTATTTAAGAAATTTTAAAAATTCTCTTAAATGTGAGAATCTTGATGATTTTATTATTTTTGTTAAATGTAATTTGAATTGATTAATTCAAATAGCGCACAGGATTGCCATACATGGAATCATGGAATCATCAGAGTTGGAAGGGACCTCTAGAGACATCTTCAGTTTATTCCCACTGTAAATTCCTACATATTTTAAGGTAAAATTTTTTTATTGTTTCGAGTAGTAGATGATGGCAATATTATAGTAGTGCCTATACGTAATGACATTAAATTTGCAGGTGTTTCACTTCAGCCTTTTCTGATTTTTTGAAATGCTGCAGTATTGGTTTTGAATGCTTTTATGTAATGCTTTATGTAATGCATACTTTAAAGAAGACAAAAGAAATAATCTCAAAACATTGTTTTTCTCCTATGTGTGCTAGTTTTTTAACACCGTAAGCTTTGCAAAAAGTATAGTAGAAAAAACTTTGAAATATCTATGCTTTTGGAGGTGAAGTTTTAATGTAACTACAGCAGTAATTCTGTCACTCAGTTTTGTGTCCAAAACCTAGAGGGAAGCACAAATTAGATAGTGTTATATGAGAAATAGTTTTACCTACATTTGTTGTCATTGTTGACAGCTCAAATTGGTATTTTAATTTTAGACACTATATTTCAGTCTTTGAAAACATTAAAAGCATAGAGCCAGCCAATGCTTGTAATTGTATTTCTTTAGCTTTTAGAGATTGTTTTCCTTCATCTTCGAAGCTGTTTCCAGCTTAATAAAACTTACGGGAGTGGTAGCGTCCAGGAACATAAAGTTAGAAAATTTTTTGGAGTCTTTGTCTTGCGATCTACATATTATTATCAAGTGACTGCTCAGCACAGCATTCCTTACTTTTGAAGTTAACTGATTTTTCCTTAAAAATATTAAGAAACATCTATTCTGAAGGCATAGTAGATACATAATAGGTTAGAAGCTTAAATATTCATAAGTAAGGTAAAGTTTTTGTTATGTGAGAACTTTAGGCTAATTGCTGAATGCTGGAGACATAATTATTCAGTGCTGGTGAACTGTGTTTAACAGCATCACTGACATAGACTTAAACAGTAACTTAGACTTACACATTCATCACTAATGAATGTTCTGATGCAAAAAATTAATTGTTAGTTATTTGTGGGTAAGAGACACATTTACTTTTTTTATTTTTTCAAATGTGATTATGATCTTTAAATATGTAAATGAACAGGGCATTTGTTTGATGCCAAAGAAAGAGTCCTTAAATTCTTAATGGATAATTTGTATAATGTGTGCTGTTTTTATTGAGTCAAGGTCATCGTTTTGGGGCTAAAAATTGTGAAACTGTGCTGCAAAAGTATAATATTTGATCCAAAGACCTTACAGTTCAAACGTCTTATCGTAAATGGAGTATGTTTGCTACTGTATAAACACAACTTGATGTTAAGATAATGCAGTGTTAGAGTTCCATAGATTTTAATAGCTCTTCTCAATATGTATATAATGAAATCACAAAGCCTTCCTTTCAAGGTAAATCTCTGCAATGTCAATTTGAAGTCCATCTACTCTTTGACTTTGTCCCCTTAAAGTCTGGTATAAAACTCAAAGGCAGAAGTAGAGGATATTATAAAAGGAGATCTGGAGTTTAATACTAATTAAAACAGTCATTAATGTTTGGGAAAAATCCTCTGTGTGTTTGAAATTTCAACTGATGGCATAAAAGAGAAGTCAGGGCTCTGTCTATATAAACAGGGAACTAAATGCCTTTCCGTTGGTATAACAAAAATACGACTAACTTAATTACACGAAGAAATGTACTTTGTATCCTAATATTACAAGATATACTGCATAAATTCATGTCCTGAGGGATTGCTAACAAGAAGTTCTCTAGTTCATCATTTGGATGTTATGGAAGAGCAAAGCAGCCTGGATGTATTTGTAGTTTACTGTGGCTGTCACCCACGAATGTGCCGCTGCCAAGAGAAAACCAGTGCAATTTTCATGTACCAGGCATGGTGATTTGTGGCATAATCAAAGAAATGCTGTAAAAGCCATTGGTATGCTTTCATTGAGATTACTGTAAGCAGTCCCCTTAAAAACATATATCAGTTTATTGGATTGGATGAACAAAAGAGCTACGGTTCTGTTTACAGAAAGTACAGTGTATCCTTTGTAACAGATCTTCAAATAACTTTTCTAGGCTTGTTTAGATTAACAAAATGAAAATTGAGGAACTACAACAATATGTTATGATTACGTCAGTGGAGAACATACCAAGATTAGGCAACATTTATTTGGTTTAAAATACTGGTACAGAATTAAATGGTTATAGATTGGCCAGGAATAAATTTAAATTTGGTATCGGTATAAAGTTCCTGACTACCCAAAGAGAAAAAAACCAACAACCATGAGTCATACACAGACCTGTGATATCAGTAATGCCTTTAGATCTGTATTGCATGGGGTTTTTTTGTTGTAGACTATGTCTTCATTTTCCGTCTTGGCTGTACTACATCTCATCTCAAGCCTGTTGTAGGTAATGCTTTTGAGGGTGCAGTGTTTCACCACACGTACTTGGAAAACTACACGTTGTTGTGGGTACCTGTGTGTTGCTTTGTAGCATCTTTGGCCATGAAGCATAACTTTTACACCCTTAAGTGGCATCCTAGGGAGATTGTCTAGATTTCTCCACTGAGAAGAGTAAAGGCCAGTACAGGGATTTGAAACAGGCCGGGGGGGGGGGCAGAAAAATGGATTAGACCGGTGTATGTAATTTTACAGTCAGTAAAAGAACCCTGAAAAACCTGTTCACAGGGAAAGAGTACTAACCGGGTTGTCTAAATCTTCCCAGGTAGTGCGCTGAGATGGAGATGAGTTGGGAAAGGCATGGGCTGCATTGCAGATCAGGAGATGGACAGACAAGCCATGCTGGAGAGCGATGTGCTGATCCAAGAGACGCACACGGCACCACTGGTGTTTTATGTGTAAGTAGTGATTCCCTTTCTGAGTGTTGTTCTAGCAGTTCATCATTGTTCATCAGTACTGGACATGGGTGTTTCTGGGGCTTTCCATTGGTGGTGTAAGTAAATAAGTAAGTCCCAGGCTTGGTGTGAGGCAGTGATGATGCTGAACAGCACTGGAAAGTTCTGTAGCTGTATTGCTGTAAGATGGATTTATTTGGACTAAATGGAGAGCTATGATATTTGCATACGTTAGTTCCAAAATTCACGTGGCTGCTGTGTGAGATGACAAATCTTTTTGCTGGCCTGAATTTGCATTTTTCTTACACCCTTTTTCTTTGTCTTGAGAAGAACTAATAGCCCAGAGGTACGCAACCTCACAGTAGACTTTACTTTTTCCATACAGGTGAAATGAAAGAATTAGAGATTACCTTCAGTTGCCTGTAATTACTTGTGTTTTGTTTGTCTCTGGAGACTCTACAAAGCAGTGTACCAACACACAGTTTGTACAGGTCCAGCTGTTTATCCCAAATTTACTGATGTATTTATTCAGTAGGATCTAGATGTTTTTTCTTAGCATCTTTTAGTGTTGTCGTGCGCTTTGATAGGCATTTCCAGCAATTTGACTGTAATTACTTCTGTCATACGTGTATTTATCAGGTGGCTCCTGTTTTAGTGAAACAGGAAGATTTAAAAGAGCACTGAGAATCACCCACTTACTCGAAATAGTTTGAGCATATTGTTTTTGTGAGAGTTCAACCAATTCATTGTGGATATATCTTCCTTTGAAAGCGACAGCACTGCTTGCCAGGGAAAAGGCAGCAGTGATGCAGCTCATGTTCCTGAACTATCTTCAAAGGAGTTTGCTATAAAGAGAAATCAGAAGCCCCTGACTGGCCTGTGAAAACATCTTGTGGATCTTCTGCTTCTGAGAAGGAAGGTGATGTAAGTATTTCTTAGAATGAAAAGTCTACTCGACATAGTGTGTGTAGTCCTATTTGTCAGTGAATCTGCCATTCAACCATTGTTGACCTGCATTAGGGCCAAACTCTGAGCCCCACAGTTACATCAAAGAGGAGACTTGCCGTGGATGTTTTCATATGGTTTTAGTTTCACAGAACGATTCGAAATGATTCATCACAGGGAATACAAATAACCACAATTACACAATTATCTGGTGATTCTAAAATTAAGCTTTTTAAATTTGAAGGCATTATACCAGTAAGATGCATTTAATCAGGCAAGGCAATAGGCACCCCCTTAGGCTTTTGCCCATGTTAGCACTGCTCACTCTAGCGTGTGCTTTGTTAATGACAGGGTCACAGTTCTCCTGCCTTTCAAGTGAGAAGAAGATTACGATAGCCCATGAATGGTTTTAATCAGTATCATTCTGAAATAAGATGATGTGCTTAAATGGTGCATAAAGACTGATCATCCACCAAAGCTGAACTTCGTACTTACTCTCTGCAAACTTGTTTGAATAACCAATCAGTGGCCATGCAGAACAGAGTTTGATGATGAACCGTCCATTTTATGATACCTGTCTTGTTATTGACACTCAGAGATGGGTTCAATTTAAATGCCAAACCTGAAAAGAAAATGCAATGGGTGAAAATACTAAGTGGGATTTGTATTCCACTTCTTCAAAATGCGACATGTCTTTGATTACTTGCCATAGACTACTATGTTACTGTTGCTTTTTTTCTCCCACAATTTTTACATGTGTTGATATTACAGGTTTTATGAAGTGGCAGCACACCAGTTTCTTCTGATAAATGAAATGGTACCTTATAAACATAACCTCTGTCTATTTCAGAAATTAGAGCCATTACTTCTGGGTTGCTTTTGTATTACCTAGATGCTTGTTTTAAAAGTGAGATTGAAGGAAGAGAACTTGTGTAATTAAGCAGCTGCTGTGGCAGGGAAGGGAGGGAGGGAGGAAGGGCCTAGCTCTACAGATGTTCTCTGGTACGAGAGTCACTGTTTTAACTATATATGCATAAAGAGTGGTTACCACAATTGATCAGGAATACCTCCACTTAATTGCCTAAGCATAGCAGCTACAGCTAATGATATGTCTCCCCAGAGAGGCTGAATTCTGGATGATGGGCTCAGGAAACAGCTTGCATAACCAGCTGATGCACAGGTAAGGGCTCAAAGAAGTCCCACTACACGCTCATTGCACAGCTGATCGACACGTGCACCCAGAAGTATTTACCTTGGCTCCAGCAGAAAAGCCATAGTAGTAAACCAGATGAAATCCATTTTCGTGGCTTCTATAGTCAGAGGAGCCCTAGTTGTAAAAAAGACATTGTGTTTATATTGTTTCTTCATGTTCAGAAATAGCGCTGATACATCACACTCTTACCAAGCAAACCACAGTTATATATATCGGTATAATTTATTATTTTTTTAAAATTGATCAAATTCACTGGTAGGCTACTATTTGCGCTAATCTCCCTGAGAATTTAAATACAGTTTACAATTTAGTTCATCAAGAATCTAAATTGGGATATGCATTTGCTTTACGTATTTCTCAGTACATGGGATCAGTGCATCTACAATAAGGGTGGATAAATACAGTGCTTAATGCAGTTACCCATTTGCATTGGTAGCACCTGACAAACTTACAAGAACCAAGTCAGCAAAATCCAGAAAGACTGCAGTTGGTGTGATTTTTACTGTATTTTTAGTTTGCAGGCCTCAGCACAGATCAGCTGAGATGTGGTCAATGTACTGCCAATTTACTCATTATACATACCTTCCAAACACAGAAGCTGCATACTGTTGGAGCTCCATGTCTCTATGGCTACTAGTCTCATTTGCAGGATTAGTCGAGTATCTGCTTGTTCCACGGCCACCTGGTCAGAGTTGTTTCTTTCATGTAAGCAGTCAACGGTGTGCAGAAAACAGAGTGCTCGATCTGTAGGACCAGAGGGTTTTTTAAAATGTTTGTGCTTTGTCGATGATAAATTATGGTTCTTAGTAATAATGCAGCAAGATTTTATGACTGTCATTACTTCTATAAAAGTGTCATTTTGAACATAATATATCCCTTTGGAAAATAATAATATACTCATTTCAAAATTCACTAGATGGAAGTTGAGTAATATTTCGATAGCTGATCCACAAGCAAAAAACCAAAATGTATTTACTACCTGAATTGCAGATTCCTGATTGTTCTTATGGGTGTTTATAATTATTCTCACAAAGCATGCTACTAGCTAATGGAGAAAATACTGAATAGGGTCTGGCTGCTTACCAGACACTGCTAGAAATGGCTCTTCTTGGAAATGTGCTCATTACTGTATTGTCACCTTTGATACATGCCAGACTGAATCCTTTAAAGTTAAGGAGGTGTCTTTTTTTTCCTCCTATGTAATTCATCTCCTGCCTTACTCGTGTTTTCCAGAGGAGGGGGCTTTGACAGTCTGCCAAAAAAAACAGTTTCCTGTAAAATCTCTTGAAGACCGCTTTTGAGCAGCTGGAGAAGGAGGAAGGCAACCGGGCTGGAAGTAGGGCAAAAGGAAGCCAGTGTGTAACACGAGTCCCATCTGCTTAATATTTCATTTACAGCTGTAAACGAGAAAAAAGAGTTTAAAGCAGCCCACTCAGAAAATCCTAGTAAAAACTTTTCATTAGAATGCACTTATTTGTCAAAACTGAAGTGCTTTATGAGTGTGTTAGTTCTTACAAAACTACTCAAACACAGGCTGTTGAGAAACACTTTGTTCCCTCTGTTTTCCCTGCCCTGTGACTTGGGACAACAAATGTTCCAAAATTGGTGATTATCAGCCAGAAAGCAATCAAATACTCAAAAGCCTCCATGAAAGGAGAATCTTGGGTCTATCCGTCACCCTGTGACTGTTGGCAGGACTGCGCAGCTCCAGCTGTCCTGGGGAGCTGTATGCCCAATGGCTTCATCTCCCGAGAGCAAGTGACCCAAGTTCTCATGTCCTTGCCTCTGTCTGCAAAGCAGAGACACTGAGTTTCTGACCTTCCCGGACAATCCTCAGGCAGTCAGGCACTGTGCAGTAAAATATTGGGCTCCCAAGTGAGTTGCAGAAGTATTTCTGGGGAGATGAGAGTGTGACCTGCAAGAGACAAGATATTCTCACTCTTCATGCTTTATATGTAGATCAAAAATTTTTAAATAACGTCACTATTTTTTTTTTAAATTAAAAAAGACCACTTGCAAATTTTTCACATGCTCTAATAAAACCTTTTCCATACACATGGTGAAATAGAATCGCTGAAGCTGAAAAAGTGTAGTTTAACTTCCCTGTGCAGCTTTTTTGGTAAGGTATTTTTTCTTCAGGAAAGAAATAACCTTTGGTTGAAGAGACCCTTGCTGACAGCTTATCTTGTTAACCAAACCTCTCTGAGCCAGTTTATAAATATGTATGGTTGAAAACCTTAAAGCCTTCCACCTTTAAGGGAATTATTTTTGCCTAGTGCACTAATCCTCTGCCTCTGGACAGCTAATCCAAATCTCGGCCTGGTCACACACACATAACCCTTTTTTCCTGAGGAGCACAAGTTACTTGAGCGGCAGCTTCTCTTTAATGGGAGAGCCGAAAGTATGGAAGAAACTGGTTTCAGAGCTCTGCTAAGGCACTGCAGTAAAGATAAACCAACATCTTCTACTGTTCCATCTTCTTTTCCTGGCTTACTGAAAAGAAAGCAGCCGTACTTGCACACCTTTAAAATAAAAATGTCTTGAAACATTTCCTGCTGTAATTTTGTGGTTCCCACTTACCCACAGGAATGAACAATCAGCTTCAGAAAGCAGGACGCAGTAACCTCGCCTGAAATCTCACGATACTGAGCAGCTGCCGACGCTTCCTGAGCTCACCTTACTTCGGGGACCGGTGCCTCTGAAAGAAGTGAGATTCCTCAGCTGAGGACTGTTTGTTTATCATTTATTCTAGCATCTATTTGGTATTCACTACAAAAAGATCTGAAGTCTTGAATAAGACTCAATGCATTTGCCACTTACTTACAACTTTTCTGTGAAACTGCTATGAAAAGCCAAAACCACTTTCAGAATGACTAGAAAATTGTAGCTTTTATAGCTTGCTACTCCCCATAATTTTCTTGTAGTTGCCTTATGTCTTCTCTTACACTGATTTATTTTAGTCATTAAATATAACTGATATTTTCTTTGGAGCAGGCGATATTTTTCTTCTCTCTGTGAGACAAGTTTGGGAAGAGAGTTCATATCTTTTATTAAAGAAACTGATAAAGTTTGGACAAAAAAAAAAAAAGAGCTTTCAGGCATACAAGGCAGTGGCAGCAATATTTTTATTGCATGTGCTTTTATACAGAAAGCCTAAAACTTCAGTAGAGCCTCTGGAAAGTTTTATAACAATGGATAGGAATATAAACTGTGCTTAATTCAAACAACATTTCTCATATACCGACTGCCACTCAAGAATCTCCTCAGACCATGGATCCTTCTAAGGCAAAGAAACCTACTCAGCACTAGTTACTGCTTCATGATAAATAGAAGTCTACTGCAAGACAGTATCTTACAAAGGTATCTAGTATGAAAAATAACACGGTTCAGCTACTAACAAATGGAGGAAAGTGTTCAGAGGCTTCACAATTTCATTTATTAGGGGTGTGTGTGTATATTATGGTTTAGAAGAAGTGTTCTAAGGTACTTTGTGATGCTCTGCTAGCTTTACTGTACATCAAACGAACTGGTGATACAGACTTGTGCCACAGTAAGCTAAGCCATCATAGCAAACAATTAATTGGTTTTTAAATGGGATGAGAGAGTTAGCGCTCTGTCTAAATAACAGGATCATTTCTCTTACTGTTGTATGGGACCTTAGCATTAGCAGATTAAGATACGATACATAAAAGGCCAATGTTATCTCCTCATATAGAGTCAAAGTGCTCTCAAACAAGCAAAAAAAACACAACACATATAAATCCCAATGAACTGCAACATGATATACTCAAAAAGTAGCTAAAGCATTAGTTGTGTTCAGCTTACTGCCGCTCCAGTGATTACTTCTGTGAGAACTACAGAGGCTGTAATAGAGAAGGTAGCAGAAGGGGAGCACAGGTGAAAGAGCAAGGGGTCGAAAGGAATATTGCACGGCTGTAAGCCAAATAAGAAGTTTCAAGTTGTTGTCTATTTTTGCAGCATAATGCTAAAAATGCCATTGCTACTTCTCCGTAATGCTTTTATACTCGGAAATGTCAACATCAAATCCAGACTAATCAACCAACAGACAAATGTATGTCTTTTCTATCTGACTGTAATCCTTTTCTTTCACTGCTCCTCCTGTTTCAAAGCCCTGTGGATTTTGGTTTGTTTGATCCAGTCAGAAAGTGAGCAAATGGAAGCATCAAAGATCTTTGCTTGTCTGACAAAGAAAAAGAATGGCTGATAGAGAATAGCTAGCAAAAAAAAAAGCGATAAAGCTGTATATGATTTGAAGATTTTTAAGGCCACCTTAGTGTAGAAAAACTTAGTTCACCACTTGCCATGGCTAACTCTATCATCTCTAATAATCCATTGCTAGGAAATATCACATCATCATTGGACAAACAATAAACAACCATTTGTGATAATTGCTGTGGATTTGTACCTACCTTTGCATGGAGACTGTATCGTGCGAAGGACTGTATTAATTGCAAATTAATTGGGTGAAAGGCAGAAAGAGAGCGCTGTTGAAAAAAATATGTTTGGAATTAAGATAAGCATACAAATAGTAAAACAAAGCTTGAAAAATATCCAGACACAATTTTTAATTATTTTTTTAAGACACAGTATTCTAGAATAACTTAAGGAGCAGAAATACACAGTTTATAAATCTCCACTTCAAAA
The DNA here is from genome assembly GCA_025769975.1 of Gallinago jamesoni. Classification (NCBI taxonomy): domain Eukaryota; kingdom Metazoa; phylum Chordata; class Aves; order Charadriiformes; family Scolopacidae; genus Gallinago; species Gallinago jamesoni. The sequence continues at coordinate 23,048,271 of JAOQGH010000077.1, read as the reverse complement.
TGCTCTTATGATGTGTTGCTCTGTCTCAACTACCTTCTTTTCCATGCCAGCCCCTGTCCCTTAGCAGAAATTTTATTATATGTGCTATGCTCAGCTTTCTTCTGCCTGAAAGTAATTTCAAACTGTAGCAGAACACTATAGCAGAAGTGGTTTGTTTTTTTTCCCTATTCCTCCACCTTTATTACAGTTGTTCCAGCCCATGTTAGCACAAACTGAGAAAGCCAAAAAAGTTTGAATTGTGACAGAGCAGACCTGTCAGAGTTCACAGTTATGTGTTATTCTCTGTTTGGGGTAGAAGACCTGTGGTCCACAGAATCACAGAATTGTCAGAGTTGGAAGGGATCTCTAGAGATCATCTAGTCCAACTTCCCTGCTAAGCAGGATCTACTATTTTTTTATGAATACCTTTTTTCTGTTCACCAGTTAATCCTAGGTAATACCGGACAGAGCTTTTATCTTTGGGTTTTGCTTTTTCTATTTACGTAGCACATAGGCTTGCTTACATGAAATGTGGCTAAAGGACAAATTTAATTACTGCTGCTTTGCCTTGAGATACAAGTAATAAAAGCAATTAAAAAATTATGAACCCAGAAAATTCATAGAATAAATTACACTTACTTACAATTAGTACACACATTTTGTTGAGAGACAGGATTTTTATGATATGGCACTATCAAATATGCTTGGCCTTATGAAACAGTCAAATGGTCGTATTTTTTACTTACTTACATAGGCTTTGCAGTACAAAGAGCTCTAGGATGGCAGCAAGCCTCAAGAGTTAGTCATCCCTTTCCTTCCTATTATAAAGTTTTCATGGAGTTGTTTTTTTTGTTTAGTATAAGTAAGATATCCAATGTAAGATACCAGCATTAAAACCTTCAAAATGAGGGCCATATGCTTAACTTCTATAATTATGCATCTGAAGAGTGATCCAGCTTTCCACCATGCTGAAAGAAGGCTCCCTCTATCTGCAAGCACTGATTGCATTAATTGCTCTTCCTGCTGTCCCTGCTAGTTTTCAGTTTTTCAGTCGCAAGCCTCCTTCTAGCACACTAGGCCTATTGCCAATACTGTACTCCAGTCTGCTTCCCAAGAATCAGTTCCACAGGGAATTTCAGTAAGAGATCTAATGTGTGCTTTTTGTGATCATTTATTCTCCAAGATAGGTCAGATTTCAGATCAATTCTCAGGGCATGACAAATGCTTTCTAGATATTTTGGATGTGCAGTAACTTGACCTTCAAAAGTCATTTTCGTCCATCGTTAGTATCATTACTCATATGCAATAAGTGCTGTGGGTTGTTTGTTTTTTTTTTGGTTTGTTTTTTTTTTTTTTTATCCTGGGTGCCTAAATGTATATTTATGCATTGTCTGTTTTACAGAAAAAGATGAAAAACAAGAAAATCACAGCCAGGATAAGGAAGCTAAAGTTCACTGAAATCACAAGAAACACGTTTATTAATCTTGGTAGGATGCAGATCACACCCAGATTGATCAGTGGATCAAGTGACATCACACTAGAAGCATTTGCTAAAGATAACAACTAAAACCAGGTTTCTGGAATCCCAACTTCTTACTTAGTACAAGTCCTCTTTTGACACTCACCTGAAGTGCGATCACACTGGTTTGGCTTCCCAATTTGTATGAATTGGGAAAAGACTGTCTCCACACATGGAGCACCTGCCCAGGAGCAGTCAGAGTTATAAGAAAACAGTAAGATGTGAAAAGCAGCCATTGTAACAAGCCCTGACTAAGTTGCAGAATTACCATAGAATTTCGGAGCGCACTTATAAAATACTTTGGACATTTTTCTTGATTGTTAGGATAAAAAGATTTTGTCACTCCAATTGTGGTAAGCGGGACAGAAATTTTGAGCTCCTTTAGGTCCTTCTCACATCTGCTAAATAGCACGTAAGCAATAACAACGTACAACTTTTGCTGTGGTATACCAAACTCCAGAACTAGCAGAGGGAAAAAAAAATAAAAAAAAAATCAGTCAACACTGAAACAATTAAATAATACTGAAGAGGTGAGTGGCACATACTTATTTTTGTTTTAGAAAGAGACTACAGATGAAAACATTAACCAATTTAACTGCAATAATGCCAACAACAGGAGTAACACCCACAGAGATAAGCGTCTGCAGCAATCCCTCCCAATTATAGGCCAGCTGTTCTGTTCAGCACAGCTCCGCAGAGGATTAAAACCATAGGCTGGAAGGTAGAATGGGTTTTAATGCTTTGTTTCAAAGCCGTATATATAAGCCTTAGATTTGGGGGGTCCGATAGTTTATATTTGTTTAGAAATAGGTAAGTTAATCACAAAAATAATGAGAGAAGTTCAGACACAGACACAGTTCACACAGAAGAAATCCTGGGCAAAGAAGCACTTTCCTTAACGCCCTGTAATTTGCTCACCAAAATAAACACCATCTTACAGGAGTTAGGATAGGTTTTGGAAATTGACATTAGTGCAGTCAGAAAGTACCAGTTCTTAATCTGAAGGACACTGTGTAGTTTCATTCAAGATACTGTTCTGTAAGGCAGAAGTGTAGGCCAGGCCAGTCGGACACAAAATTCATGGTTCCTAAATGGCTAGAGGTAGCTACGTCCTTCTGGATCTGAGTATTGCTGGTTCCAGTAATGATTAAAAGTGGTGGCAGATACAGAATTTACTTTGCTGAGCTAAAGCTAGGGAGGTGTCTTGAATACCTTCCCCGAGCTCCCCACCACTTGCCTCTAAATGTGCTTCCCCTTCAAACCAACAGCGGTTGGGAAGGAGGAAAGGAGGGAGGGAGAGGGAGAGGTGGGGCTTGAATAGTGCTGCTCAATTGATAGGCAGGGATGTGCTGGAACTCGTAGGCCATAAACCACGGGAAGCTGAAGGTAACCATGACCATAAAAGGACAAATGTTACAACACAGATAAGCGAGTTGCAGGGGCCCCTGCCTAAAGAGGCGTTAAGGAGTGTGTCCTCAAGATAAGATATGGTTGCCAGAGTTACGGTACATCGCTGACCAATCGGACACAGCCGCGGGAGCAGTGTACATTCAAAAGAACCAATTTGTTTAAAAGAGTTTTCTTAAGTCTATTTAAAGGAATAATTGTCCACAATAAATTGACATTTTGCTTGCATCAAGCCATGTGCTGTCTCTAAGTCACGGTGGAGAGGTAAGGAGGGAGAGGCAAGGGAAGGAGGGAGAAGACAC